>CM076087.1:104106350-104706350 GCA_038088585.1 Chrysina gloriosa
AGACCCCTCCCCCTTCCTGTATCTTGTGGGGCGAGCTGGAGCGCAGATCCTGCTCTGGTGGCTCATGCGGAAGTTCAACACCACTGATATGTTTAATTTAGATGTTAAACTACATTACAACAACTAACGTAACTCATGTAACTAATGCAATTGACTCCCGCTACCCCCTCCCTTCTCTCTCATTCTCTTCTTTTCGGCCCCTCTCTGCGCCCCGTCCCCCTCCCCTTCCCCTCCTGTCCTTCATCTCTCTCCGCATCCTCTCATACAAGCAGGTCCGTTTCGAAACTAACTATCCTTATATGATTCGTTCCGAAACTAACTATCTTTATATGATTCGTTCAGAAACTAACTATCTTTATATGATTCGTTCAGAAACTGACTTCTATCACATTTTTTTAATTAGGACCGGCTTAAACGCCAAAATAACGATACGAGAAGAATACGCCGACGGACATATCAAGGAGACGGCGAAGGAGAGCGGCTTGCAATCCCCTTATATCATCTTCAATCTCGATAATAACCTCTCGAAGCTTTACGTGGGCGGATATCCGTCGGAATTCCCCATCCAGGAGACCATCCAGCAGGATTCCTTCGACGGGGAAATGGAGGAGATCGTCATCGGAGACCGCCCGGTGTCTTTGTGGAACTTCAACAGCGGTTTCGAGAATCACCGCGGAGCTAGGGAAAGGTACGCATTTTTTTAAGTGTAAATATCTATGCGTTCGGCTGCGGTAGGGGCTAACTGGGAAATTGAGCGCAGACGTAAGTCGTGTAAGTCCGATTGCGTTAGTGGGTGCGCGACTATTCAGGCTTGATGAAGGCTCCCTCTATCCGTGAGGATGGACATCGATAATTAATCGATAACGTATAGATGTCGCGTAGAATCAATTATCAAAGATTAAACAAAAGCAACAAGTGTAACGACTCAAATCGAGGCGCGCGCGAAGAAAAGAAGAAAAACCGTAACAGACACCCATTCAATTTAAAAAATTTTTGCTCGTCACGATCGGACGACGGCGGGGGCGATTTTTACGCCTAACGTTTTCCAGAAACAAACTCGTCAATTTGACACCGAGCACCGGCTGTCGATTCAGCGGGACGGGCTTCGTGGTGATCAACGCCAGGACCTATCCGTACAAGAATCGTAACGAGATCCAATTGAGATTCAAGACGTTCGCCCCCGAAGGTTTGCTGTTCCTATTCGGAAACGGCACCACCTACATCGCCCTCGAGATGAAAGACGGCAAAGTCTATTTCAAGGTGAGAAATTTTAACCGGTTAAACTCGTCGTTTCTCATCGCTTTTATACGTACTTTCTTCCTTCTTTTCCGCAGTACAACCTCGGATACGGCACGAAAATCTTCCAATCCACCGCCACCTATAACGACGGCGAATGGCACCGGGTCGAAGCGAAACGAGAGGGCGCTGACGGTCGATTGTACGTGGACGGAGCGGAGATGCGCGAACAGAGCGGAAACGTTCGAGGAAGCGCGCTCGGATATTCCGATTATTTCTATTTCGGCGGTTACGTCAAGATGCACAACTATTCCGATATTACGAATAAAGGATTCGACGGATGCATCGATAACGTGGACGCCGGAAGTCCGATCAATTTGAATTCAAATCACAAGGCGTACGGAATCATACCCGGATGTCCGGTTAAAGTAAGTGGATGAACTAATGGCAAAGGTGCTTATCATTTTTAGAATTGTCATCTGTCATTTTTGCGTTTCGAAATTACAGTAGACGCTCGATAACGTGAACTAATTTGGACCAAGGGTGTTTCACATTATCGAAATGTTTACATTAGCGAAGGTGATGATTAACAAGCAAATTATTAAGAGAAACCTTTAATACGCCAAAATAAGAATACTGAAAATGTTCGAACAACTTTTCGTAACCACTGAGGATAACAATAAATCAAAATAGCGTTTTATAATCGTGTATTTAACCTTCCTATACTCACGTCAAAATGAAGAACGTATACTATACTATATAAATTGGTCTCACAGACCGTATGCGTAAGTATAGGAAGGTTAAGAACGAACATCAGCCAACAAAGTTGTCATTAAGACTACTTTTGCAAAATCAAAACTATGCAACTAAAAGCATCCGTGTTTGCTATAGCAATGAGTTATTCCGGGAATGTACACAATTAAGTTCAAATATTGGAATATGCTACATAAATCGGGCACTCCCCCAAACAGTTGGATAACTCGGGGATTGAACTGGGCTTTTCATAGGTAACTTGTAACGCTCGAAGTTATTCGTAGACGATCGGAAATAGCGTGCCGTTTACGTTATCGAGCTATCGAACTTGTACAATAGTTGTACGTTATCGAGCGTCCCGTATAATCCTATACTACGAATTTTGTGGTCACATTAGCGCAACGTTTCCAGTATCGGGGATTTACGTTATCGAGCGTTAGCTGTGTATCGTATATTGTACGTATACACACACTCTTAGTAGAAATCGTGTCGATGTGATAAATAAAAAAATAAAGTAATTAAAATAAATTTAAAAGAAAATGACTAGCAGACCATAAGAAAGTGAAGAAAATCGTACGTACAATTTTTATTATACTTTATTCACATTTATTTATTCGCAGTCCGGGGATAGATAGGGCTGTAAAATTCTTAACTCTGCTCGGCTAAGAGCAAAGCGCAACAGCGTATCTGACTGAGATAGTGTTTTTTGCTGATAATAATAATAATAATTTTGTTAAGCTTCAAAACAAAAACTGCATTATAAGCAGTAATTCCTGAAGTAAATTCAAAAATTTATAAAATCACAAGATTCGAAGAATGTGTAAAGAATCTAATATAATTATCCTTGTTTTGTTTTTCCTGTAATTGGGTTATTGTACCTGTTTGGAAATTAAACGTTATTATTATTATTATTATTATTATTACACGTCACACAGAAAAAAAAAAATTAAATTATAAATAATCAAAAACAAGTAGAGAAAGCAAAAAAACAAACAAAGACTAAACACTCATTAAAAAATACTCATCAATGCTGTATACATAGGCCTAGCTAGAAATTTTTCTTGAGGGAGGGGAGGAGGGGGCGGGGACAGCCGGTCAGCTGATTATATATATATACACGTCAGAGGCTTTTTCAGGGGAGGGGGCAACAAATTTTCTAGAATGGGCAATGCCCACCCTTGCCCCCGCTAGCTACGCCCATGGCTGTATAAAACATTTGAAATCAGCAGCTTCTTCAAATTTGACCTATGTAAATGCAGCCCACGGAGGGTGCATTTTTAGTTGCACTAAATTTATCGCTTTGTCTAATACATACATACATACATATATCTTACAGTAGGTAGAATTAGCGGGTTCTAGATCACCAGAATCCACTCGAATTTCGTGAGAAATTATCCCCATCCAACTACAGCAACGCCATCTGAAATCTCCGGTGGCGAGGTTTAGAACTAGCGTTGAAACACTGATATACGGGGCGTGCTCAAACAGTTTTCCTTGGTAATAAGCTCGTATATGGGGAGTGCTTAAAATGTTTTTAATCAAATCTGTTGTACAGAAAGTGATCGAAAAGTTTTTTATTTCTTGGTACTTACGGGAACCGTTCAAGAAATTTTAAGAAAAAGTTCGTATACGAGGAGTGTTCAATTCTCTTTTTAAGTAAAACTGTTATACGGGGCGTTGTTCGAAAAGCTTTTCATTTTTGAGGTTTGAAGTAACAGGATCAGTCCGATTTGCATTACTTAATAATAACACGTCATTTACGTTTTTAACATAATTAATTACATACAGGAAATGCAGTGCGGAGATATTGGACAGAGCTATAAAATTCATGAATCTGATTGGCTAAGAGCAAAATCCAAATTGCGTAAAGCATCTAACTGAGATGGTACTTTGACAGTTTTCACTTTGTCTAACATAATATTGCAGTAGGTAGAATTAGCCGGTTCTAGATCACCACAATCCACTCGAATTTCTCGAGAAATGACCCCCTCCAACTGCAGTAACGCCATCTGAAATCTGCGGTGGCGAGGTTTGGAACTAGCGTTCGAACGCTGATATACGGGGCGTGATCAAACAGTTTCTTTCAGTAATAAGCTCGTATACGGGGCGTCCTTAAAACGTTGCATAATCAAATCTGTCGTACGGACAGTGGTCTAAAAGTTTTTCATTCCTTGGTACTTATGGACATCGCTCGTAAAAGTTCATATACGAGGAGTGTTCGTTTTTCTTTAAAGTAAAACTGTTATACGAAAACTTTTTCATTTTCAGGGTTTAGAACTGGCGTTGGAACACTGATATACCGGGCGTGTTTAAAAATTTTTAAGTAAAATCTCGTTAGATAGTTGTCACTTTGTCTAACATAATATTGCAGTAGGTAGCATTAGCCGGTTCTAGATCACCACCATCCACTCGAATTTCACGAGAAATGCCCCCTCCAACTACAGTAACGCCATCTGAAATCTCCGGTGGCGAGCTTTAGAACTAGCGTCCAAACGCTGATATACGGGGCCTGCTCAAACAGTTCTTTTTCAGTAATAAACTCCTATACGGAGAGTGTTTAAAATGTGTTTTAAATCAAATCTGTTGTACGGAGACTGGTCGAAAAGTTTTTCATTTCTTGGTCTAATTTTTAAGAAAAAGTTCCTATACGAGGAGTGTTCAATTCTCTTTTTAAGTAAAACTGTTATACCGGGGCGTTATCGGAAAAGTTTTTCATTTCTAATGTTTGTAACTAGCGTTCAAACACTGATATATGGGATGTGCTCAAAAAATTTTTTCAGTTATAAGCTCGTATACGGGGAGAACTTTTTTAAAATATTATTTTTAAAACAAATCTGTTGTACGTAGAGTGGTCGAAAAGTTTCTCATTTCTTGGTACTTACGGACATCGCTCGAAAAGTTTCAAGTGCAAGTTCGTGATGTACGAGAAGTGCTCAATTTTTCAGGTATGGAACTAGCCTACAAACGTTGATGTACGGGGAGCGCTTAAAAAAATGTTTTGTAGTAAAGAGCTCCTATACGGCGAGTGCTTAAGAAATATTTAAGTCAAATCAGTTGATCGAATAAGTTTTTCACTTCTTGGTGCTCAATTATATAGAGGGAATGCGGTGTGGAGATAGACAGGGTTGTGAAATTCTTGAATATGATTGGCTGACAAGCGCAACAACGTATCTGACTGAGATGGCACTTCGATAGCTTACGATAACTTATCCGAGGAATACGTCCTATTTTGATTGTGCCTCGGATCAGAGACCTACTTCATTCTTAATGTGAACTCAGCATAGATCGCTTAATTGTTCTATTTTTCACGGGAAATTTTTCAGCCCTGTTTCCATCCGATTGCTCACCGATTTGGCAACGTCTCCGATTTCTAATTTTAAACGTAATTTTTGGAAAACCAACGTCACCAACCTAAATTTCATTTGCTTGATATTTCGATCAGCACTTATGACGTTGTCTTTTTCCGTAATTTTCATCAGTTCGCTCGATTGGTGTCCTTCGTCAAATCCGATCCGGGATACATCAAGTTCGGTAACGTGCACGTTCGCAACGACATCACGATGGCCTTGAAATTTAAGACAAGCAGCAACGACGGTCTGATATTCTATCTCACCGACAAGAACCAATCGGCGGGCATGAGTTTGAGTTTGAAGAACGGCCAATTGCGGCTGATCAGTCAGAGAATCGAACTGTCATCGAGGGATAACAACACCAACGACAGCCAATGGCACGTCGTCAGCATCACCCATAACAACGACGGGTTACACCTGAACTTCGACGATTCCGAGCATATTTCGTAAGTATTTTCGAATTTTGTCGCTGAATTATCAGTCGAGAGAGGACGATAAGCGAAGTAATCATCTAATTTGGTGACTAGGAGCAATTTTCGTGGGTAAAACAACTACTACCCGTACAAAAGCATCCCATGTCCCCGAATTAACATATTCAACTGTACTTACTACGTAGTAAGTCGTCGCACGATTTTCGCAAAAAGTACAGCTTTCGTACGGGGAGTAGTTGTTTTACAGACTCGTCCTCCTAATTATAAAATTAATCTTAGCAAATTTGAAATACCGGAAATGATTTCTTTTTCAGGACCGATTCGTCCCCGCCATCGCTGGATATTCTGTACGGCCACTTGTATATAGGGGGCGTTCCTAGCAACTACACCGTAAACACAGGCTACGTCGCTTCCAGCGCCGCCTTCTCTGGTTGCATAGCCGACGCCACCCTCAACGGTACCATCGTCAACTTCGCCAATTCCACCGAAAAGGTGGGAGACATTTTGGGAACCTGCGTCCTCGACCCGAAGACGGCTCCCGATTTCGATGACGGTAGCTTGAATTAATTTTCTAAGTTTCTCCAAAACGGAAAGCGTTTGTCCCGAACGCTACGAATATCGGGAACATTTTGTCCCGTGTCATGCGAATATCGGGACATTTTTTCCTCAAACTATATTCAGATATATGGACATTTTGTCGTGAACTGTACCAAAATTGAAATTGATGTAGTCCCGAACCGCTCAAATGTTTAGATATTTTGTCCCGACTATCGTAATATTGGGACGTTTTGTTGGGAAGTATTCCAATATTGGTACATTTTGTCCCGGACTATTTCGATATCGCCAAATTTTGTCCCGATGTATTCTAATCTCGGGACATACTGTCCCGAAATATTTCGATACCCGGACATTTCATCCCAAATTATTCAAATATTGGGACATTTTGTCCATAACTGTATAGATATCTGTACATTTTGTCAAACTATTCCAACATTGTGTCCCGAACTATTTCATTGTTGGGACATTTTATTTCAAATTAATCAAATATTGGGATATTTTGTCCATAAGATGCGAATATTTGTATATATATCGTGCCGAAGTATTCTAGCATTGGGACATTTTGTCCCGCATTTTCAGAATATTCGAATATCGGGACATTATATTTCAAATTATTCAAATATTGGGACATTTTATTTCAAACTAAATTAATATAGGGACATATTGTCCATAAGATGCAAATATTTGTATATATTATACCGAATTATTCTAGGATTGGGACATTTTGTCCAGCATTACCCGAACATTCGAATAACGGGACATTTTATTTCAAATTATTTAAATATTGGGACATTTTGTCCGAAACTATTTTAATATCAAGACATTTTGTAACTAGGCAAATATCTATACGTATTGTTCCGAACTAATCTAGCATCGGGATATTTGGTTCTGAATTATTGCATTGTCCGGGACATTCTTCCCCGAAGTATTCCAACATTTTGTCTTAATTTATTTAAATATTGGGACATTTTATTCCAAACTAAATTAATATCGGGACATTTTATCCATAAGATGCAAATATTTGTATATATCGTGCCGAAGTATTCTAGCATTGGGACATTTTATTCCAAATTATTCAAATATTGGGACATTTTGTCCAAAACTATTTTCATATCAAGAGATTTTGTAACTACCCAAATATCTATAGATATTGTCCCGGACAATACTAGCATCGGGATATTTGGTTCTGAATTATTCCAATGCCCGAGACATTCTTCCCCGAACTACTCCTACATTTTATCTTAAATTATTTAAATATTGGGACATTTTATTCTAAATGAATATATATATATATATATATATATACGTTATATTCCAAACTAAATTAATAGCGGGACATTTCGTCCATAAGATGCAAATATTTGTGTATATTGTGCCGAAGTATTCTAGCATTGGGACATTTTGTCCCGCATTACCCGAACATTCGAATATTGGGACATTTTATTTCAAATTATTCAAATATTGGGACATTTCATTCCAAATTAAATTAATACCGAGACATTTCGTCCATAACTGTTTAAATATTTGCACACTTTGTCTCAAACTATTCCAACATCGGGACATTTTGTTCCTAATTAGTACAATAGCCGGAAATTTTGTAAGGAATTACTTCAATATGGGAAGATTTTGTCCCAAACTCTGCCAGTATAGAGACATGTTGGCCCGAAACAATTCAAATACCCGGGACATTTTCGTCCCAGATTTTCCGACGCCGCAATCAACGAATTTCTACTACGAATTTCTTTCAGTGCCAGAACTGCCACCGGCGCCCGATCTAGGCTCGTACACCACCGCAGGATATCAGTACCCCGTAGAAGCTGGATATTTCGATAGTAATTAAATCACGTCAATCCCGTTTTCGCGAATAAAAACGAAATATTCCCTTTCAATCTTTCAGATATTCCCAACAGGGGTGATTTGGGAGGACTACCAGAACCTTCCTCCGAGAACGCAACCGAACCGCCTCTGCTACCCCTACCGTCGTTAACCACCCTAACCATCGAAAAGGAGTCTACGAGGTTACCCGAAGTGATAACCGAGCTTACGACGTTACCCGAAATTACAACCACTTCCACCGAGAAACCCACGCCCAAAATCGTACCCACCACAACCACGACGACGACGACGACGACGACGCCCGAACCACTTGCTTCGTGCGCATTGCCCATGCAGTTAGAGCCAGTGGATGAGGTGGCAGGACCGTTCTACTTCGGTAAGTCAGATTCAAGTATGTTTTAGCCCTATCTATCGCCACACTGCATTCTTCACGTGAACTCGTTAGTAGTGTAATTGATTAATTTTGGGGAGGGAGGGGATAGTTCTTCCTTGTAAACGGGCTTGCTAGTTTTACTGTGAAGGGTGTGATTTGATTTCAATTTTTTATGTAGAAGGATTTCGTCGATTTTAATTTTTTCATTTGAGCCATGGCGTCTTGATTTGGGCGATTTTTATTTGGAAAATCCGACCCGCTGTTGTTTTTTTTTTATTTGTGTTGTTTGATTTTTACTTAAACGGTGTAATTTGACTTTGACGGCTTTAATTTTTGCATTTGGCAGGTATAACTTCATTTTTGGAGATTTTCAATTTTTTTCATTTGGAAGGTAGTGTCTTCATTTTGACGACTTTTATTTGGAGTCCGACTGATTATTGTTTTTTTGTCAGTTGTATTATGTGATTTTTCTTAAACGGTATAACCTGATTTTGGGGATTTTCATTTTTTTCTTTTGGAAGGTGTAATTTTTTCTTCTGAAACATGGTGTCTTAATTTTGACGATTTTTATTTGGAAAATCCGACTCGCTATTGTTTTTCTTTTTTTCATTTGCGTTGTGTGATTTTTACTTAAACGGTATAACTTGATTTTGGGGATTTTAATTTTTTTCATTTGGAAGGTGTAACTTGATTTTGCGATTTTCATTTTTTTCTTTTGGAAAATCCGACTCGCTACTGCTTTTTTTCATTTGTGTTGCGTGATTTTTAATTAAATGATGTAACTTGATTTTTGGGCGATTTTAATTTTTTGTATTTGGGAAGTATAACTTGATTTTGCTGGTTTTAATTTTTTTTTCGTTTGAAAAGTGGTGTCTTAATTTTGACGATTTTCATTTGGAAAATCCGACTCGCTATTGCTTTTTTCATTTGTGTTGCGTGATTTTTACTTAAATGATGTAACTTGATTTTTGGGCGATTTTAATGTTTTGTATTTGGGAAGTATAACTTGATTTTGGCAGTTTTAATTTTTTTCATTTGAAAGGTGATGTCTTGATTTTGGCGATTTTTAATTGGAAAGTCCTACTCGCTATTTTTTTTTATTGGTGTTATGTGATTTTTACTTGAACGGTGTAACTTGAATTTGGGGATTTTCATTTTTTTCATTTGGTAGGTGTAACTTGATTTTGGCGATTTTCATTTTTTCCATTTGGGAGGTATAACTTCATTTTGGCGATTTTATTATTTTTTTTTTTTTCATTTGAAAGGTGGATTCTTGATTTTGGTGATTTTTATTTGGAACGTCCGACTCGCTATTGTTTTTGTTTTTTTCATTTTTATTGTGATTTTTACTTAAACGTTGTAACATGATTTTGGCGATTTTAATTTTGAAGGCTGTGGCCCGTGGTTTTTTTTTTTTTTTTTATTTTGGCAATCTTCATTCGAAAGTTGGGGCTCGATTTTTACGGTTCTGGTTTTGAGGTGGTAGCAGAATTTTGATAGTTTTTGTTTCAAGAACGTGTCTCGTTTTTTGGGTAATTTTCATTTGTAACTTATGGTTCGATTTTGATGGTTTTGGTTTCGGGTTGGTAGCTGAATTTTGCTAGTTTTCATTTTGAAGGGCGTGGCCCCGTTTTTTGGCCAATTTTCATTCGGAAGTTGCCGCTCGATTCTGATGATTACGATCCTGGAGCGGTAGCTCAATTTTAGCAAAGTTTTCTACGAAACCATCAAAAACCTGATGATATAAAAGATTTTCATAATTCTCGTTTTGGGGACGGAAGGAGGGGGTGTAGTTTGATTTCGTTGATTTTCATTCGTCGAAGAAGAAATTTTGCTAAACATAAAACGCCCGATTTTGATTGATTTCCGCTCACAGACAAAATTGTCGGTTTTCGACTGGGAACGGGACACGACTTTGGCGATTTTTATCGAGGAAAATAAATTATGTTTGGAATTTTTCCAAAAATTTCAAATATTTACATCCGCCGGAAATGTTCGATTATGTGTGAATGCCTGAAGGCGAAAATTCGTGGAAAATGGTAGCGTGGCCGAGCGGTCTAAGGCGCTGGTTTAAGGCACCAGTCTCTTCGGAGGCGTGGGTTCGAATCCCACCGCTGCCAAATAAAAATATTTTTACCTTCCACGCCTTATAAATTATAAATATACCGGAAATGTAAAATATGAATAATACATAAAGATATAAATCTTCTAAATCGTGATAGTGGCCCGATTCAACAGCATTCTACTTTATTCCGGTTATTATAATTAAATGAAATCTCTTCTTCGGGAAATTAACTAAATTATTCACGTAACGATACTTGTAATTTTTAACGTTCAGACTGAATCTGGGAAAAGAATTGATAATTGATGATTTTCTCCAATTCTCTTAATTTCAATCAAAAGAAGAAAAAAATTGGAAAAAACAAACAAAAAACCAGGAATGTTTATAATTTCGCCTGCCTCGCTTATTGCTAAATCTTCGACTCGTAAATCGTTCACAAATAACATTTCTATTTATATACATTTATATCCTATCTCTAATACCTACTACTACAACTCTTCTGTAAGGACGGCATTGTTTCGAGCAGGAAGACAAACAAAACGCAAACAATGAAAGAGCGTTTTCTTAATCTCGACAAGTCACTTCTCGAGGTCTTTGAAACGGTCGTCTCCTTTTCGACCTTTGCCTTCCCGTCATCTTTGTGCCCCGCATCCTTAAAACTGAACGAAGCAAGACAAGCAACGTATTGAACTCCTCTTGTTATTCCTTCTTATCAAATCAATTACACGCTTACATACTATATCTATGTACATGCACGCACGCATACGTTTCGAGATATTTTCTTTTCCGTTCCAGAGACTTCTAATCTAAACTTTCGTATACGCGTTCGTATCGTAATCGCGCTTTTTATCATCTATCTCCGGCCCGTTCTTCTTCCTTTCAAATAGTCGCGCGTTCGTTCGGTCGTCGACTGATTCGTATATAAATTGTGAAACGGAAACAGGATGAAGGGATTTTTACGCACCTTCCTGCCGTGGTGGTTGTTATTGAACCTCTGCACCTTAGTACTAGCCTCCTACGCTTTCGGTATTGATGTTTTGTTGTTGATGATGTGACGTGTGAAAGTTTCCGAAACGTCGTCGGTGGCGGTGTTGTGAATTTGATCTGAAAGTTGCATTTCTAGATATTTCCCGTTTCGCACAAAACAATTTTTTATTCGGATGCAAAGAAAAAGAAAAAAACCGTACCGATAATTTTTGGATATTTTCGAAATATATTCGTAAAATATATATCGGGACGTTTCTCCAAAATGTTACTTGTTTTTTTTTAATAATTTACGCAGCAAATGAAATTTCTAAAGAAAAATGTCATACTTAAAAAATTCAATTTTTTTAAAATTAAAAATTTAAAGTTTTTTTCAGATTTCCGAAATTCGAACAGATACAGAAAAATCCAAATCGATTTCAAGAATATTTCCAACGGATTTGAACATATTTACCAATTTTTCGATTTTAACCGTTGAAATTTCGCCAGCTTAGAGTGCCGAATCGCACCCTACACTCTCAAAAACATACGATTATAAAATTTAGACCAATATATCGATATATCGATATTTTTTTAAATTTTTTCCCCTTCGAATTTTTACGAAATATCGAAATAATCGGAATAATATAGTGCTCCATATCAAATTCAAACGAGTAAAATATTTTTAGATCCGAAATATTATCTGAGGGGACATTAAACACATTTTTTGGATTTTTTAAATTTTAGTTTTTGCTCTTAAAGTCTAAAATCGCGCCCTATACCTTTGAAAACAGACCATTACTAGATTTCAACCAAATCGGCATCGCATAGATATTTTTCAAAAATTTTCACCCGTCGAATTTTTACGAAAAATCGAAATAATCGGAATAGTATTGTGTTACATATCAAATTCAAACGAGTAAAATATTTCTAGATCCGAAACATTATCTGAGGGGGCATTAAACAGATTTTTGGAATTTTTTAATTTTATTTTTCGCTCTTAAAGTCTAAAATCGCGCCGTATACCTTTGAAAACCGACCATTACTAAATAAGAACCAAATCGGCACCGCATAGATATTTTTCCAAAAATTTTCTCCCTTCGAATTTTTTAAGAAAATGGAAATAATCGGAATAATATTGTATTACATATTAAATTCAAACGAGTAAAATATTTTTAGATCCGAAATATTATCTGAGGGGGCATTAAACAGATTTTTTGGAAATTTTCAATTTTATTTTTCGTTCTTAAAGTCTAAAATCGCGCTGTATACCTTTGAAAACCGACCATTACTAAAGAAGAACCAAATCGCCACCGCATAGATATTTTTCAAAAATTTTCTTTCTTCTAATTTTTGGGGAAAATCGAAATAATCGGAATAGTATTGTGTCACATATCAAATTCAAGCTCCTGCCGTGTACAAAATGAATAAAATATTTTTAAGCTCGAAAAAATCAACGAATTTTCATTTGAGGGGGCATTAAAACGATTTTGTGGAATTTTTTAAATTTTTGTTTTTGCTTTTATCGGTTCAAATGTCGCGAGCTTAACGTCCAGAATCACGTTCTATACTCGCCTAAAATAGACGAATACAAAAATTGAACCAAATCGGTGCCGGTTGACATTTTTCAAAAATTTCTCCTTTGGAGTTTCCGCGAAAAATCGAAATAATCAGAATAGTATCGTGTCGCATATCAAATTAATCTTGTCGTGTACAACACAAATTTAATATTTTTGGATACGAAATATCAACAAATTTTTAATTGAGGGGGCACTAAAGAGATTTTGTGGATTTTTAAAATTTTTGTTTTAGGTTTTAACGGTTCAAATTTCGCGAGTTTAAACTTCAATTACTTTTAAGAAAATAAAATAAAAATAAATATAGTGGTACACCCCAAAATCTCTCCCCCGCCTTCCCTCAATGTTTTCTTTTTTAATTTCAATTAATTCATTTTTATATTCGTCACCGCAGGTTCAGGCGAAAACAGCAGGATCGAGTACGACCACGCCAAAGGCAAATTCAGGAAACAGTTCAACTTCAGTTTGGAAATAAAAACAAATGAGAGCGACGGTATCATTTTCTACGCGTCCGACAAGGAACACACGAACGTTGCCGCCGTGTACATGGCGAACGGATACGTGAGTTTATTTTTTCATTTCCTGTTCGTTTTTTCGCCAGCCAGTGGTTACAAAACTTTTTACGATAACGAAGCGTCATTTGGAAACGAAAAAACAATTGTCAAGCTGAGCTTCGGGAGTGACGTTATGGCGGAAGAAAGTCCAGTAATTGTGAATAAAAGTATTTTTAAAGATATAAAACAGTGGTTCTCAAACTTTACTCCAAAAGCCGATCTTCGTTCGGAAGATAAAATCATGACATACTAGAAATGATTTGTTTTCCAATCTTTTCGGAATTAAACATTTTTGCATACATAAATAATTTAATTACGTAAAACAGTGGTTCTCAAACTTTCCTCCATAAACCAACCTTTTTCGGAAGATAAGTTTTTGAACGTTCGGCAACTCTTTCTATAGCGTCCAAACGATTTAACGAGATTCTGAAACCGAATCAGCAGTTCTTAAACTGTTGACGTTTCCATATTTTAATGTAATTATTAGGTAAAAGATGGTTTTTAAAATCATTACATGTTAGATGATTTGTCTTACAATATGTTTTTAATCAAACATTGCATACATAAAGAAATTAATTACGTAAAACAGTGGTTCTCAAACTCTTTTTCCATAACCAACCTTCTTTCGGAAGATAGGTTGTTAAACGTTCGACAACTCTTTCTATAGCACTCAAACGATTTAACGAGATTTTGAAACCGAATCAGCGGTTCTTAAACTGTTGACGTTTCCATATTTTAAGACTATCATTAGGTAAGTTTTTAAAATCATGATATACTAGATATGACTTGTCTTTCGAATCAAACTTTTGCGTACATAAACAATTGAATTATGTAAAACAGACGTTCTTAAACTTTTCCCAAAACTCAAACTTTTCTTTTTAAAAAACTTTGATGTTTCCTCAAACGAACCAATAATTTTTTTTTAATTTTTTTGCTTCTTCCAACATTATAGCTGATATACAGGGTGCGTTCTAACAAAGATAACCAAACGCTTCGAAGCTTGAACCCGTTGAACGACGACCAATGGCACGCCGTCGTCTTCATGCACGACCAGGCGACTCAAGAACTGTTCGTAGACGACATTTCCCAAGGACAGAGCAGCTTCAAACCGGCTGGAAGGTTGGATATCGAACAACCGTTTATGCTTGGAGGTGTTCGCGAGGAAGAAGAATTTGGCGTTAAGGAAAATATCGTAAGTTTTGTCAATTACTACCATAATCACGATAATGAAAATGAAAGTGATAGAAAAAGCTTTTCTTTCGTGGTATTCCGTGTATTACTCCGTAAAAAGTATGCGTCGCAGGACGTGACAAGATTAGCTAATAACACGTGCATGTTACAAAAGTATTTTCTACTCTCACGATCCGCATACGTACGTTTAACGGTTAGACCGATCATCAGTACGGCTTTGTGAGAGGTTCGTTTCTATCCCGGTACTAAACCTTGTTTTAGAAATAGAGAGACGAATTTCTGAACGAACCTCCAACCCAAATTACACACTATAAAATCTGGAATAAAATTTACGCGGCAAATTAAAGCGATACTTCGAAAGAGGCAGAGGAAACTGAAGAATACAATAGACACCACAGTAACTAGCGGTAATAAACAAATGTCGTACACGATACGATTATAGCAGGATTGGTGCAGTGTAACTTGGTGCTGCTTTCGACCAATCAGAATTTGCTATAAAAGTGGTGTGTTCAGAAATTCGTCTCTCTATTTTTGAAACAATCTATAGACGTAACACATGGTAAAAGCCTACGAAGATTAAATATAAAATTCAAACTTACAGAAAACGGTACAGAGCTTCAAAGGCTGCATAAAGAACTTCTACATGAACAAGAAACCGATGGACAAGCCTCGCAAATTCGGCGTCATGACTTGTCCCGATAGCATCGAGGAAGGTAACTACTTTAACGGCGGATACATCATCCTGAAACCCAAATTCGTCGTGGGGGAAGAGATCGATATCAGGATGGACATAAAACCGAGGAACATCAGCGGGTTATTGCTGGCGGTGCACGGAAAGAGGGACTATTTGGCTCTCGAGATGTATAACGGAGCCATCAAGTTCACCGTCGAAAACGGTAGGGGACCGATTTCGACCACCTTCTCTCCGGATAGGACGCATTTCCTGTGCGACGGACGATGGCACACGATTCAAGGTAAGAAAATAGGAAAATGTTCGTAAAATTGTGGGTACGAAAATCCGGTGATGATAAGGGGGACTTGGGGATAATTCTAGTTTATTAAATACGAATTTTATTTATTACCCTTCTCCACACTGCAGCGACCACGGCATAAGAAAAACTTTACCCCACCGCAAAGTACCCGGTTCAAAACTTTAGAAGCGCTCCTCGTACCCTGTCGCCACAAAATTTTGGGAGCGCTCCCCGTAAGTACACGCCGTAAAACTTTATGAGCGCTCTCCGTAAATACTCGGCGTAAAATTTGATAAGCGTAAGTAGCCGGCCCCAAACTTTACCAGCACTCCCCGTAAAACTTTATGACCGCTCCCCGTAAAACTTTATGACCGCTCCCCGTAAATACCCGGCGCAAAACTTGATGAGCCTTTCCCGTAAGTGCTTGTTCACAATAGACGTAAGACATGAGACCGTACAATTTACACTAACACGTAAGATTGAAACATCACAAAAACCGTAACTTTAAGTCTTACGCATGCGCAATAGAATCGGATTTGAAGTTTGGTTTTGGTTGAGGTTCTAGGTTGTTTAAAATAATATTATCGTACCCAATAGAAAAAAAAGATTTATGCAAAGCAAAATTAAAGCGTATTATATCATGGACGACACTAATACAATTTTAAACAAGTTGTGAGGTTAATTTGGCTTATCATTTCTGTCTATTTCTATCAATCGAACAGTGGTAGTAATATTAAAAAGTTAAATTTGACAGGATTTTCACATAACGCATGCATAATAAACACTTGAACTGATCTCAACTTTACGCATTTCTTATATTCACACATAATACATAAGACATAAGATTTGTTACGGCCATTGTGAACGTGTATATTGATTTCCTATTATCCAACTTTACGGGTTAGTGCAAATTTTGTTTGTGTTCTTAACGTACTACATATGTTCATTATGAACAAGCACTAAGTATCCGGCGCCAAACTTTACCGGCGTCCCCGTAAGTACCTGCCGCAAAACTTTATGAGCGCTCCCCGTAGCGCCGTAGTTCCAAACCAGGCCACCGATGATTTCTAGATGGCGCCACTGGATTGCAGCGGGCAATTCTCGCGTCTTACGTTCGATGAAAGTACGCAAAAGTTGGGCTAAGCCAGAATCGGCCATCTTACCCTACTTATACTAAGATTTGTCGAAAGAACGGCTGTTTCAAACACCTCCTCGAATGGATTGGAAAACACCCTTCGGGACAACTACACATCCG
Organism: Chrysina gloriosa; assembly: GCA_038088585.1. NCBI lineage: Eukaryota > Metazoa > Arthropoda > Insecta > Coleoptera > Scarabaeidae > Chrysina > Chrysina gloriosa. The sequence goes on from CM076087.1 coordinate 104,123,461, forward strand.
AATTATGTAACTTCGTCATTTGATGGATAACGATTTGACGTTTAGCTTGGTGACGTCATTGCCTCTGAGATGAATTGTCAAGAATTGCACAACCGAAACGTTAATATGTTAGTTAAAAGAAGTACACCGATTCGAACTTCCTGCTTGACTAGACTGAGTTCACCTTAAGAATGTAGTAAGTGGCGGTGTAAACCGAGGCACAATCAAAATAGGCGAAAATCCTCGGGTAAGTGAGGTTATGTTAGACAAAGCGACATCTATTAAGTACCGATGTCAGGTACGCTACCCTCGGTGTAATTTGGGCAATGAGATCCGAGAATTTTATATGATCCTCACACTGCATTCTTAAGGTTAACGTAGATTTGGTGGCTTACCATTAGACTAGACAAATAGCGGTAACAGCGTACAATTACGAAATAAGTTACGACAACATCGCCGACTGGCCACTCTAGTCAATACTCGATGCGCTGTATGCTAGTAGTTATGTGTATATGTAGACTTTCGTAACTTATTTCGTAATTACTGCTGTTTGCACAGACTAATTATAAATGTAAAAGTAGTAAAATATTTACACTTCGTCCACGTAAAGAACGCAGTGTGGGAATAGTTGGGGCTATGAAATTCTTAAGTTTTATTGGCCAATAACGACGCCCGAATTACACCAAACGTAGAATATCTGACGAACGTGGCACTTTGATAGTTGTCACTTTGTCTCTAACGTAACTTTACTTATACGAGGAGTTTATTCTATTTTGATTGTGCCTCGGTTTACAACGTCAGGTGCTGCATTCTTAACGTGACCCGGGTAGAGTTATATACATACCCTAGGTAAACAGCGGTAACAACGCACAATTACGAAGTAAGTTACGACAGCATCACCGACTTCCCACACTAGAGTCAGTACCTAAATCGATGCGCTGTATGCGAGTAGTTCCGTGTATACGTAGGCTGTGGTAACTTATTTCGTAATAATCACTGTTTGCCCAGACTATTTACCGTTCGGTGAGTTGTGATGATGGTTTTCTGCAGTTTCCCTACATTGTAAGGCGAATGCCACTACGTATGATCGGGATAAGACGCAAAATCGCGTCCAATAATAATAGCGATTCGCCTCCCCCAACTTAAGGCTAGTTGCGGGGTGTAGTAACAATAGTAAGCTACCTTAAAAAGATAAATAAATAATAAATGAAATATAAATCTTGTAAAACCAGTGTTTCTCAAAAACATTTTTTAAAAAGTATTTTGGTGCATCATAAGTAGAGATTGCTAGAAAGATGGATGACGTGTTAACTAACGGTGCCAGTTTATTATTCAATGATAACTTATTTTATTATTTAATGATAATTATCAGGAATTCGTAAAAGTGGCATCGTTAGTTAATACGTCATCCACCTTTTTATCAAACTTCAATCATAAGCGTAGAAGGAAAAAAATTATGCTCCTCAATGTATATCGATTGACGATTTAACAACTCTCTCTTTCTCTCTCCACTTACAGCTGTCAAATCTAAGAACGTCGTCTCGCTATCGGTAAATAACAGGAACATCGCTCCGAGCGTCGGGGATCATCGTTCGAAATCGACCGATACCGGTGGCGCCCTCTTCCTCGGCGGCCATCGCGTCATCACCAAGCTTCGAGGCATCACGGCGCGGGTACCGTTCCTGGGCTGCATCAAGAACTTCCGCATCAACAACGATTTGTTGGCGATCAACACGAATATCCGTCGCGGTGACGTTACGATCGGCGAGTGCCCGACCAAGTAGAATCGATATGATTTTAGACATTTAAAGGCGTTAATAATAAATATAGTTTTTAGCTGCAGTTTCGTGTTCTTTTATTTTTTTACTTCTATATTCTCTCTATAAGTATGCTCTTTTTTTGTGTATTTAGATTCTATTTTTTTACTTAAGTATCCAATAAATGATATTTTCCCTCGTTTTTATACTTTCAATACGTTAGAAAGTTGGCTACGCTAAGCCAATCACGTACTCAAGGAGGAGGAGATTATGATTTCGTATAACGCGTTACGTCACACGTTTTTGGGACTAATGGATGATGGGAGTTTTGAGCATTTCCAGGAAAAGATACGGCGAACCATCGAGTTTGCATTCGAGATTTGAAATATTACATTCTCAAGGTCAAAAAGTTTCAAAGAAAATTGTAATAAATTGGGGTGTAGTCCCAGAGGGAGTTATTGGATTTTAGAACTTTTACAGAGAGGTGGCTTTGTCTTTAGCTGTAACAAATATTTGAGCTCAAATGTGGGCGTAGCCAGACACTGGAGAGGGGAGGGGGCAAGGCTGAACATTGCCCCGCCTAGAAAAATCCTCCGACGTACGTATATATATATATACACGCGGTGTATAAATTGGAGAAAAAGCTACACGTGGCGACATCCTTCATTAGGTTCTGAATCGAAAACCTTAATCTTAAACTGTTGTATCATGCTTCGTATGTTTACCAGTAGATGTCGTAGAAAATACCCGCGCATTTATTTGATTTTCAATCTTTTATTATTTTAGATTTGTATCTTACAAATTAGCTTCGTTGTTTGATTGTGCTGCCACCTGTCGAGGACACAAGGAAGGATTTTATTGACAGTATTTTTTCTAGTAAACAGATGTCGCCTAGTCAAGAATATGGCGTGCTGTCTATGCTACGAACGTAATCCCCAAATACGATAGTTCGAGTCTGTAACGCCTCATTCGGAATTTTGGGTAAAGAAATAGCAGGTTTTAAAATATGCGCATTCCTCACTGAATGTGTAAATATGCTGTAACACAACCACCTAGCGTCAAACTGAATTTTAATCTAGGGATAGCTCAGGGTCTGACTTGATCGCGGGTCAGAATTTCGGTCAAATTCCACGAAGTTGGCAGCAATGAATCTGTATTCTCGAGGTGACTTCCAAAGTTTCATACATAGCCATCGACTATAGAAACTAAATTCCACCAGTATCTTGGCTTAGGTTAGGGTTTGGCTGGATCGCGGGTCAAAATTTCGATTCAATTCCAAGATCATAAAATTGGCCATAATGAATCGTCATATTCTCGAGGTGATTTCCAAAGTTTCGTACACAACCGTCGAATACTACAGAAACTAAATTCTATCAGTATCTTAAGGTAGGAGTCAGGGTCTAGCTGGATCGCGGGTCAAAATTTCGGTTAAATTCCAAGATCATAAAGTTGGCAAGAATGAATCGTCGTATTCTCGAGATGGTTTCCAAAATTTCGTACACAATCATCGAATATAGAAACTAAATTCCACCAGTATCTTAACATAGGTCCAGGGTCTGTCTGAACCGCAGGTTAAAATTTCGGTTAAATTCCAAGATCACGAAATTGGCAACAATGAATCGTCGTATTCTCGAGGTGGTTTCGAAAGTTTCGTACACAACCATCGAGTACAGAAACTAAATTCCGCCAGTATCTTAGGATATGTCAGGGTCTAGCTGGATCGCGGGTCAAAATGTTGGTTAAATTCCAAGATCACAAAGTTGGCAATAGTGAATCGTTGTATTCTTGAGGTGGTTGCCAAAGTTTCATACATAACTATGAAGTACTGAACTAAATTTTATCAGTGTCTTAAGAGAGGAGTCTGGATCGCGGGTCAAACTTGTTAAATTCTGAGATTGCAAAGTTGGCAACAATGAATCGTCGTATTCTCGAGGTGGTTTCCAAAGTTTCATACACAACCATCTAGTGTAGAAAGTAAATTCCGCCCATATCTTAGGATAGGTCAGAGTCTGACTGAGTTGCGGAACAAAATTTCGGTTAAATTCCAAGATCACGCAGTTGGCAGCAATGAATCGTCGTATTCTCGGAGTACCGAACTAAATTTTACCAGTATCTTAGGATAGGACGTCTGGGGCTTGATCTGAGGTAAAAATTTTAGGTCTGGTCTGATCTCGGCTAAAGGCTTCACTTGCATCAAGAACCATTTTGTAAATATTTCTTTATTTTCCATGTCAAATATTATATATTATCATCATACGTATTTCCCAAAAACAAAACAAAATCAACAAAGATTTCTTCTATCACCTACGCTTAGAATAAGAACGCGACGGTGCTGATACGCATACACATCTATACGTATGCGCACGCATCTAAAATTTGTTAGTTGTTATTTAAAGAAACGCATATAAATAGTAAGTGGGTTCAACAAAAGTAACATAAAGAATCGATACCATTCCATTAGATCACGACGACGACGATGACTACAACCGACTCCCCTCGTTCCATCGAGCGAGAGATTCCAACGCGCAAGCCCGAGATATCACACAAAATGATGCACATAAAATACAACATATCAACTAAATTATGACGTAAACGTACGTCCCAAGGATGTATGAGCATACAAGATTTGATGTTTCTCTAAAATCTAGACTACTATATCATCGAATTTAAGTAGACCATTGACGAAACAAAAAAATATGTCAAAGTTGACGTTGAGGTGAACATTGACGTTGACGTTAGCGTGAACATCAACGTTGATGTTAACGCGAACATTGAGGTTAACGTGAACATTGAGGTTTGTGTGAACATTGACGTTAACGTAAGCGTCAACATTGACGTTAAGGTTAGGGTGAACATTGACGTTGACGTTAGCGTGAACATTGACGTTAAGGTTAGGGTGAACATTGACGTTGACGTTAGCGTGAACATTGACGTTGACGTTAATGTGAACATTGACGTTGACGTTAATGTGAACATTGACGTTGACGTTAATGTGAACATTGACGTTAGCGTGAACATTGACGTTGACGTTAATGTGAACATTGACGTTGACGTTAATGTGAACATTGACGTTGACGTTAACGTGAACATTGACGTTGACGTCGTCATAAATGTTGACGTTAACGTGAACATTGACATAATCATTTGTTATCGATCATGGTCAATTTAAATATAGACATACATATATGACTAAAATTAACGCATTATAAACACATAATCGGAATATATTAATATTATTAAATAGATATAGATTCTACCAGAAATTCTATTATGCAAAATCGTTAAGGATAGAATAGAAATTAGAAAGAGAAAAGAGTGTGGGGGGCAGAACGACCTTTATCCCGTCCCTCCCCAGACTACCACGCCTCCGGTTTACTGCAGAAGCTCCGAGATGACCGCGTGGATGTCGTCGTTATATCTGCCGAGGAGGGTGGCGTTGAGGTTGCGGTCGTAGAAGCCCATCTCGTCCAATAATCGCAGATTCTTCTCCCGCTTGGATTCCGGATTGGTCGAGATCCAATGGCCATTGATCCAATAACCGCACTGTAACGAGAACCAAGAAAATAACCCAAAAAAAGAGAAAAAGATTAAGTAAAATAAAAAAATAAATAAATTATTTTCTTATGATTTTGAGGTGCGTATTTAACGAGTTTCCGTATATCCCAAGTAAATATAAAAAAGCATGAGTAGGAAGATATGGCCGGTTCTGGGTCGGACCCTTTTACATTGCTCCACCTCAATTCAGTGGCGCCACCTGGAATCTTCGGTGGCCGGGTTTGGAACTATCATTGGAATGTTGATGTACGGAGATCGTTTAGAATGTCGTATACGGGGATCATTCAAAGAGTCGGGATTGATGTACAGGGGTCGGTCAAAAAAGTCGGGAAATGTACAGGGATTAGTCAACAATTCGGATTTGCATACAGGTGGTCCAAAACCGTGGATCGTTCGGGCATTCCTCAAAAAATTAGGGCGGTTGCCGCATTCCAATGTTAGTTCCAAACCTGGCCACCAGGAATGTAAAATGGTCTGACTCAGAACCGGTCATCTCTCCCTACTATCGTGCAGTTAAAGCTTAAATTCAAAACTTACGTCTGAATTTCTCGGCGGTACGAACATGTTCAGCACGCTCCTGGCGGTATTAATGGCGGACGTCGCGACGACGGTCGCTCCGGAAAGCAAATCGGGCACGCGATTACCGCTTCTAGAATCGCCGGAACGGGGGGCCTGTGGTTCTGATTTTGATTCTGATTCTGGTTCGTGCTGCTCGATTGGGAGTTACCACCACCGACGCAAGCGTACTCTTCGTAACCGGAATTGCCGTTGACGTTGAAGTTGTTGCTTTCTTGCTCGTACTTGTAGCGATCGGAGCAGCAACTAAAATTGCCGTTGACGCCGTTCTCCGCATTACAAGAGCAATGGTCTTTGGGAGGGACGGCGGTGGTGGCGGAGCAGTGATTGGTGGGACTGCCGACGCTGCTGTTCGGTATTGAACTGCAACCGCGGGACGTGTTGGCCGTGCTGTTACCGGCCGACGTGTAATATTGAGGGTTGAGGGGCGTATTCGGGTATCGGACGGCGGTCGTGTAGTTTAAGCCGGTGGCCCAATCGTTTACCAATACTGTTATTAAACAGAAAAAAAAAACTGAAAAAACTGTGTCATAAAGTATAAATTGAAAGAAATGTTAGAAAAATGAAAGGAGTCCACCTAAGACAAAAAAGAACAATCAAATTGCTGTACAGTAAGTAACAAAAATAAATAAATAAAATAAACTCGTCCTATAACAAAAAAAAACAATAAAATCGCCCTCTAATTAAGAAAAAAAGCAATAAAATCGCCCTCTAATTAAGAAAAAAAAGCAATAAAATCGCTCTCTAATTAAGAAACAAAAGTAATAAAATCGCTCTCTAATTAAGAAACAAAAGTAATAAAATCACCCTCTAATTAAGAAAAAAAGTAATAAAACCGCCCTCTAATTAAGAAAAAAAAAGTAATAAAACCGCCCTCTAATTAAGAAAAAAAGCAATAAAATCGTTCTCTACTTAAGGAAAAAAAAAAACAATAAAATCGCCCTCTAACAAAAAAAAAAAAAAAAAACAAAATCACCCTCTAACAAAAAATAAATAAATAAATAAAATCGCCTTCTAATTAAGAAAAAAATAAAAAGGAAAACCACCCTCTAACAAAGAAAAAACAATAAAATTGCTCCCTAATGATAAAATAGAAACAATAAAATCGCTCACTAAAAAAACATCACATCGCGCTCTAACAAAAAAAAAAAAAAAAACAAACCTAATAATAAAATCGTTCTCTAATAATAAAAAATAAAATGAAATCGCCCTTCGCTTAAAATGATTGTTATTGTTATTATTATTATTATTAATAAAATTACTCTCTAACAAAAAAACAATAAAATCGTCTTCTAACAAAAAAAAATCGCCTTCTAATAGCGAACAATAATAATAAAGAACAATAATAAAGAAGAATATAATCGCCCTCCATGAAAAATTATTACTATTATTAATAATAAAATTGTCATCTTATTGAGAATAACAATAAAATATTCCTCTAATAAAAAATATTATTATCATTATTATTATTATTATTATTAATAAAATTGCCCTTTAACAAAAAAAAAAAAAAACTGCTCTCTTAAAGAAAAAAGGTAACTAAATAATATCGCTCTCTAACGAAAAAAAAAAAAAAACAAAATCATTCTCCAATAATAAAGAAAAAACAATAAAATCGCCCTCTAATAAAATGGAGAAAATAATTCAAATATTAACCTTCACCGACAGAGTTGAACCTATAATTGTTATACATCGGCTGATAAAACGCCCCGGTTCCGCCGTTATGCGGATCGATATACCCATTGGTCAGGGGCGGCACGACTTCGTAGCCGGGATAGTACTGAGGAAAAACGAAAAATCGATTCTCGTTCATCGACGACGTCATGGAGGCGGCCATCGGGCAGGTGCTCGCGCAATCGTTGCTGTTATTTACCGAAAGCGAACAGAACGAATGGGACGACGGCTGCGGCTCCGGTCGCGATTCGACCTGAGCGCCGGCGATGGGCGTGACCGTGGGCGTGGACGTCCTGAACGATCCGTCCGGCGGGGCATCGGGAAGGGGTGGCTCTCGGTCGTCCGGAATCGCCTCTTCGAGCTTGAACTTCTCGACGTTCTTCAGTTCGGACTCCGGAACCGATTCGGCGGTGACGAGGAATTCCGGGCTGAGATGTTTCTTGGAGATGGGGATTTTTCGCCCTTTATATTGGACGTAGGCGTAACCTAAACGATATAAGCGGAAATCACTATTACTAGTCTGGGCAAATGCAACAACAGCCAACCTCCGTTTTTTCGAACATAAATCCCCGATTTCCTAAAGTAATGTTTGACTATATTTGTTTTTATTATGTATTTTACGTAGAAAAATAATTTTAGTAATATTTGCAGGTAATAATTTCATGTAAACGTGTCTGAGTTAACAGAGTCGCAAATACTAAAAGCCCATTTAGTTAGAAGAAGACCTGGAATAATATTTTTATTTTCTATAAATTGTTCATAGGTTATAAGAAGATGTACTACGGTCTTATAAATTTAAAAAATGTGATTCTAACAGTTCTAGTTCTCAAGAAATGACCTGATAGTTTATAAATTGAAGAAAAGATTGAATTTTTATTTGCTTAATATAAGCCCCATTAAAATGTATCAATTAATATGTGTTTTACTTAAACCTATTTATTATTAGTTACGGAAATAAATTTCATATCAAAAACTATCATAAAGTGTTAATTTGTTGATTTTATTGAATTTTGTTTTTATGGGTATGACAAATCCCACCTCGTATGGCATGTGCGATTTAGTCATCTCGTACACGGAGAGTTAACTTCCCAGGCTCGAATTTCCGTGAATATCCTCGATAAACGAGATTTAAAAGTGGAAACGGAATAATCTATTCACGGAAAACGAGCTGTCCAACTGAACGTTAGAAGTAGATGGCCAACACGTCCATCCACAATACGCGAGTTGTATCATACATCTAGGAAAGCGGGGCGCCATCTACGGAAAAAGTGGAAGCGAGAGGCCAACAGGAACAAAACAAAAACTGCGGAAACATTAAAACGTAAAAGACACTTTTGGTTTCTAATTTTTTAGGTCATTTTCATCATTTTCAGAATCTACTAACTTTTAGATACAGAAATGTCGGTTTTCTTTTAACACGACGAAATATTTTGGTGAAATGTTTAAAGCACTAGAAAGTCACTAGAAAAGCCGCCATCTTGAGGCAAAAAAGTATTTCTCTTTTTAACACATTTGCCTTATAAATTGCGGTACTTTATATATCTCGTAACTTTATTGTGCCTCGATTTAGAGCGCCATCTACTGCATTCGTGGACGTAAATCGGTACTTCGTTTATGTTAAGAATGGAGTGTGGAGATATTGGACAGCGCTATAAAATTCTTGAATTCGATTGGCTAAAAGCGACGCCCAAATTACACAAGGCGCGCACGTATCCGACATCTGGGACATGATAATTGTCACTTTGACTGACATAACCTTACTTATCCGAAGTGCTTGCCCTGTTTTGATTGCGCCTCGGTTTAGAGTGCCACCTTCCGCATTCTTGGACGTAAATCGGTACTTCGTTTGCGTTAAGAATGCAGTGTGGAGATATTGGACAGGGCTATAAAATTCTTGAATCCGATTGGCTAAAAGCGACGCCCAAATTACACAAGGCGCGCACGCATCTGACATCTGGCACATGATAGTTGTCATCGTTGTCTAACATAACCTTACTTATCCGAAGGGCTTGTCCTATTTTGATTGTGCCTCGGTTTAGAGCGCTACCTTCCGCATTCTTGGACGTAAATCGGTACTTCGTTCACGTTAAGAATGCAGTGTGGAGATATTGGACAGACCTATAAAATTCTTGAATCCGATTGGCTAAACGCGACGCCCAAATTGCACAAGAGGAGTTTGGTCTACTGCAATTGATTATGCCTCGGTTCAGGGCGCCACCTACTGCATTCTTACTGTGAACTCGGTGTGGAATGAAGCAACTTCAGGAATTGGATACTCACCCGCGTCACTATCTCCACTTCCTTCCCCATTCGCGACCGGTTTGTTACTCAAATCGATCGGAATTTGCTGGACGACCGCCGGAGGGGGCTCCTTCCTCGCGTTTCCGCCTTCGTTTCGATCGGCGAACGTTTCCGCTTCATCCTCGGAATCGACGACGGGCGCCGTAGAATCGAGATAGAGCGAGCCGGTCTCGTCCTCTTGCAACGACAACCGACTGAAGAGAGGATTGATATTCTCCAACGAACCGCTCTTCGATTTGCTCAAATTCGTAACGGGGGGTACGGCGGTTTTGCCGCCGTCGCCGCCATCTTTTTCCCGATTCTCCTCCTCCTCCTCCACTTCATCCTTAGGAGACATCTTCAGCATCACGAAATCCTCACTAGTCGCCGAATTCACGGACGAATCCGAAATCGAAACTATGCTTTGATTGTCGGAATCGGAAAAGGGATTTATATCCTGTTTACCGTCGTCCTTCCCGTCGAGCGAATCGCCGATTTTCGGTTCGTTCTCCTCCTTCTTCTGTTCTCGATCGAGATTAGGGTCGGAAACGTTCGTCATCGGAAAGCAACCGGAAAGCTTCGCTTCGTCCGAAAAAGGATTTTCGAAGTCGGCGGCGGATTCCTCTTGTTTCTTCACCTTCGTCCAGCTGGTGGGCAAAACAAGTTCGTACACGTCTTGGATGTTGATGACGTCGTAAGTGGGGCTGGGTAAATAGGGCGTGTTCTTCACCGGCGGCTCGTCGACGATGACCTCGCAGCCGAGCCAATGCCCGAAGCGTCTTCCTTCGTGATAGAAATGCCAGTAACACTCGTAGGTTCCAGGGATTTCTAAGGAAATTCGCTTTTAGTACGGAACACGTGTTAAATGCGAGCGACTCACTTGGAACTTCCAACGTGGCGCCGATCCAGCCGTTTTGACCCGGTTGTAACAGGGGGCAGGGGATCTCTTTGCGTAGCGGCTTCAGGGCTTGGGATCCCCAAGCGTATCTTAGTTCGGTCTGGAAGCAATAAACGAACGATATGAAGTTTTAAATTTTTTCAAATAGCGACGTGCGATTTTAGGTGGAAACATGACAAACGGCGAGAACGCAGAAATTTGCTAAAATTCGCCTAAAACGGCCTGTCTCTATTAGCGATAAACAAAATCCGTCTCTATTAGCCATAAACAAAATCCGTCTCTAATGACAACTATAAACAAAAAGCAAGAACGTATAATTTTGATAAAATGTGCCGAAAACGGCTCGTTTCTGTTAGCAACTATAAACAAAACTCGTCTCCATTAGCAACTATAAACAAAACAGCGAGGACGTATAATTTTGCTAAAATGACAAAAACGACTCGTCTCTATTAGCAACCATAAACAAAACGATGAGAGCGCACAGAATTTTGCTAAAACTTGCCTTAAATGGCTCGTCTCTATTTGCTATAAACAAAACACGTCTCTATTAACAACCATAAACAAAACGACGAGTACTGAATTTTGATAAAATTTTCCTAAAACGGCTTGTCTCTATTAGCAACCATAAACAAAACGATGAGAGCGCACAATTTTGCTAAAACTTGCCTTAAATGGCTCGTCTCTATTTGCTATAAACAAAACACGTCTCTATTAACAACCATAAACAAAACGACGAGTACTGAATTTTGATAAAATTTTCCTAAAACGGCTTGTCTCTATTAGCAACCATAAACAAAACGATGAGAGCGCACAATTTTGCTAAAACTTGCCTTAAATGGCTCGTCTCTATTTGCTATAAAAAAACACGTCTCTATTAACAACCATAAACAAAACGACGAGTACTGAATTTTGATAAAATTTTCCTAAAACGGCTTGTCTCTATTAGCAACCATAAACAAAACGATGAGAGCGCACAATTTTGCTAAAACTTGCCTTAAATGGCTCGTCTCTATTTGCTATAAAAAAACACGTCTCTATTAACAACCATAAACAAAACGACGAGTGCAAAATTTTGATAAAATTTTCCTAAAACGGCTTGTCTCTATTAGCAACCATAAACAAAACGATGAGAGCGCACAATTTTGCTAAAACTTGTCTTAAATGGCTCGTCTCTATTTGCTATAAAAAAAAACACGTCTCTATCAGCAACTATAAACAAAACAACTAGTGCAAAATTTTGTTAAAATTTCCCTAAAACGGCTTGTCTCTATTAGAAACTATAAACAAAACGATGAAAGGGCACAATTTTGGTGAAATTTGCCTAAAACGGCTTGTTTCTATTAGAAACTATAAACAAAACGATGAGGGCGCAAAATTTTACTGAAATTCGCCTCAAATGGCTCGTCTCTATTGGCTATATACAAAACACATTTCTACTAGCAACTATAAACAAAACAACGAGAGTGCACAATTTTGTTCAAATTTCCATAAAACGGCTTGTCTCTATTAGCAACTATAAACAAAACGATGAGAGCGCACAATTTTGCTAAAATTTGCCTTAAATGGCTCGTCTCTATTTGCTATAAAAAAACACGTCTCTATCAGCAACTATAAACAAAACAACGAGAGTGCAAAATTTTGTAAAAATTTCCCTAAAACGGCTTGTCTCTATTAGAAACTATAAACAAAACGATGAAAGGGCACAATTTTGGTGAAATTTGCCTAAAACGGCTTGCTTCTATTAGAAACTATAAACAAAACGATGAGGCCGCAAAATTTTGCTGAAATTCGCCTCAAATGGCTCGTCTCTATTGGCTATATACAAAACACATCTCTACTAGCAACTATAAACAAAACAACGAGAGTGCACAATTTTGTTCAAATTTCCATAAAACGGCTTGTCTCTATTAGCAACTATAAACAAAACGATGAGAGCGCACAATTTTGCTAAAATTTGCCTTAAATGGCTCGTCTCTATTTGCTATAAAAAAAAACACGTCTCTATCAGCAACTATAAACAAAACAACGAGAGTGCAAAATTTTGTTAAAATTTCCCTAAAACGGCTTGTCTCTATTAGAAACTATAAACAAAACGATGAGAGCGCAGAATTTTGCTAAAATTTTGCCTAAAACGACCTGTCTTTATTAGCAACTAGCTGTTAAGCCTGTCCCTACCAGGCAGGAAGCAAAAGAAAATCTGCTTGGCAGAAAAAAGCAAACAATTATTTACCATGCCCCTTTTTCGTCTTAATTCTCCGCCCACAGGCCAGAAATCAAAAACCTGGCTACGTTAGGATTTGGCCTACGCATTTTACTATATGCATGTCAATTATCAGCTTTCTAGTCCATCAGTGGGCTTCAAAAAGCTCTGGGTAGACAAAAAAGAGGAACACACAAATAAGGAAATTATATTATGTATAGATAGATTATAAGCAAAACGGCGTAAACCCAGAATTTTGCTAACATTTACCTAAAAGGGCCCCGTCTATATCAGCAACTATTAAAAAAAAAAAAAAAAACTGCCAGAGCGTAGAATGTTGCTAAAATACGCCTAAAACGGGCCGACCCGTCTATATTAGGTATAAAACAAATGTAAACGTGAAGTTGTAAGTTCTTTTGGGTTTAAACAACGACGAGCGATTTTAGATACGAATACGACAAACTAGGGCGTCGAATTTTGCTCAAATTTGCCGAAAACGGCTCGTCTCTAATTAGCAACTATAAGAAAAACGGCGAAAACGAAGGATTTCGTTAAAATTTGCATAAAACGGAAACAAAACAAACCTTTTCCGTCCAAGGTAACGATCCGCTATTGGTAATTTCCCAAGTTTGACAATAGGTCTCCCCGCCGATCATATGCGGAGCCAACTCCCGTTTAAGTACGGAGGCGTTCATCGATTGGTCGCTGCTATTCGGCGGTAAATAGGGGGCGGTATCGTTCTTGCTGCTGCTCCTCCCCACATCGCTGTCGCTCGAACCGCGCAGCGCCATCTTCTTGGCTTTGATCTTCAACGTTTTGTGTTCGAGTTTCTCCAATTTCGATTGCAGCTCGCGCTCCATCTTGGCCGATTTGGACAGATCTTTGCTGCGGAGTGAATTTCGGGGTAAAAACATAAAATTAAAGAAGGAGACGTAATAGCGAAACTTACCCGTTCATAGCTTCGCTAAACAACAAGGGGGTCTTCCTGATCCTTTGTCGATCTGCTTTCAATTTGCGAGAGTGATGTACGCTGATCTGGTGCGTTTTCGACGAGCACATGGCGGAGATCTCTTCGAGGATATCCTCCCGAAACTGGGAAAGAAAATTGATATTCATCGAGTGAGATTATCCTTTAAAAAAAAGCAGGTTAAAGCAATGACGCAGCGTGCGTGTCAGTCGAACCCGGGGCGGAGGAAAATTTCGCCGCCCCTCAATTTAGGTATTTCAATTTAATAGACTAAAATACGGATATAAACAGTAATTCTAAAGAACTTTTTGGCAAGAACAATTATTTCGTCCCAAGATATTATTATTATTTATCGTAATATCTAATAGTAAGTACGTACTTGTCCATTTTTCTGATCCGGTAATTTCCTTTTCGATCCAATTCCAAACTTTACAAGTACTTACTTCTATTAGATATAAAAAAACGCAAACAGAAACAAAAATGTAAATAATAGATATTTTTGTTTCTGTTTGCCACCCCCAAAAGTGCCGCCCCTGCCACCTCCACTACGCTACGCCACTGCACTAAGTTTTACATTCAAGCAATGGTTAGGATTGACGTAAAAACATAACCTAACATATTCGAAGGAGTTTGTCCCAATTTGATTGCGCCTCGATTCAGAGCGCCACCTACCGCATTCTTGACGTGAACACGTTATAAGCCCACAATACACCATCATACAAATGCATGTAGAAATACGCGTAAAAATACATGTAAAAATTTAAGCATTTCTTGTCGCAATACACGGTTATATTTATAATGATAAAATTCAAGGGCAACAAGAGGAAGTAAAATTTAGTTGTTGGTATAAGAGAAAAAAATATGTTGGTTGTACTTGGAATTAGGTAAACAACAGTAAACAACTTCACTTATATTATCGTTCCCACTGTTTATTACTTTCAATAATATAAAAGTAGTGTAAAAAAGACACAATGTGTGATTACGAAACAACAGCAGCTGCTACTATAATAATGGTAATGCATGCAGTAAATCTAACAACAAAACAAAAAACAAAGCAGATAAGAAAGGGGAAGTGTTGGGTAAAACGATAGGTTTTTCGAAGACAATTGAAGGAAAAATTTGCTGTAATACACGCTTCATTTGGCCTTGTTCGGTAAATACATGTAATTTATGATGGTGTATTACTCGCTATAGATACAGTTAGATGCAAAACCGTCCCAAGCAATATGTATTTTATTTTGAAAAGTAACATAATTTTTGTTTCAGCCTATTACAGACTACAACTGTCATAACCTCACACCTAACCAGAAATATAATAATAAACATTAGACAGGTCACCCCCAAGGATTGTATACTATCCTTGCGTCACCCCTATGTACGAAGTTCGTGGAAAGGTGATAACATTTCATCAGGATGGTTTTGCAACGATCAACAAACGAAACCGGTTTCTATATAATACTAAGTTGAAACTGGTTCCTTGCTTTGAATTTAGATTCTATAATACTTGTATAAAGTAAAGTATCAATCGTGAATCGTTTTATTCGATAAAATCAAAACTCTTTCGAAAAGGAAACCATTCATGAAATCTTTGAACAGTACTATACTAGATTAGTTGAAAGAAGGAAATTCCGTCAGAAAAATTGTACGATTATTAAAAGTAAGCAAGAGCGCTGTGCAGAGAATACCCAACAAAAATTCAAAGATAGCCTCGAAAATAATGTTGGAGGAAGACCCAAGAAGCTAAATCCTAAAGATACCCGATGAGTGATCAAGTACCTGGTTACAGGAGAAGCAAATTCGGCTTCACATGCATCAGCACTAGTTCGCAGAGATATTGGAAAAACAGTAACCAAGTGGACAGTGCACCGAGCCCTACATTCGGCCGATTGAGAAAAAGAAAGCCATTGATATCGAAGAAACATGTAAAAGCACGTCTTGAGTTTGTCAAGAGGTATGAATCATGGACAGATGATGATTGGAGTCGTGTAATTTGGTCCGATGAAACCAAAATTAATAGATACTGTACAGACGGAAGACAATGGAATTGGAAAATAGGAGAAACGACGAATATAAAAGATTTTATACAAACTGTGAAGCATGAAAGAGGAATTGTGAAAATTTGGATCTATTCGAAAAATTAACGGCATTGTGAAGAAAGAAATATATGTTGACATCTTAAAGACAAATTTAACCGAAACTATAGAAAATACGCCGGTTGTTGAAAACGAAATAGTTTTCCAACACGATAACGACCCTAAGTTCACTGCAAAAATCGTCAAAGAACGGTTAGATAGATAGTCCAGACCTTAATCCAGTAGAGAATTTGTAGTCTTACTTAAAAAGGGCTCTACTAAACAATTATGATTCACCACCATCATCGCTCAGAGTTCTGTGGGAACGCGTTCAAGAACTGAGATGAAATTTCCTCTGATCATTGCGAAAAACTTGTGCAAAGTATGCCGAAACGATTGGCAGCAGTTAAAAAATCAATGTGTGTGTGAATGTTTATTTTTCCCAAACAGTGCAAAAGTGGTCCAATTTTATTTTTGTGATTATAAATACATAACGTGTAACATGTCACAATTCTTTTTCATTTCGTTACTTTTGTTGGGTATCTACTACATAAATATATTATATGGAACTGGTTATTTTACTTTTTTAACGAGAAGTATGAATTTCTTGTAGAGTTTGGACAGTTTTGCACCTAACTGTATGTGACTGGGAATTAAATCCAAATTGTTCAATGTCATCCGAAATGACGCTGTATTACGACCAAATCGCTGTAATTGTGCAATATTGCATTTAGTAGAATTTCATTTTCTGTAAGTTATCACGCCTCCATATTCTACCGGAGGTAGAAGATTTTCGATATAAATCCTGTATATTTATTTGGAATTGTCCCAGAATTTCGACGTGTTATGGAAAATTTAACAAACTAACCCCAAGCTTATTTCGACAGTTGTGCAACACATTAGTCATCTGATACAAGACCGCTTCATAACCTATGTAACAGCAACAAAAATCTGGACAAGTCTTATAAGGCAATTTTGACAATTTTTTGGCAGTATAAACCAACCGATTGTCATGTTCACGTCAATCTTGATGGTGACCCCTTCTTTCGAATATCATGCATAGTTCCTGTTCAAGACTCCAAATCTATTACCGAATCTTCTTATTAATCATTCTTTCCCCAAGTAATGCAATTACTTGCATTTTTTTAACGGCACTTCAACACAATACAATGACATATGTCGTGACGTAAATACCACATCAGTAAACTTGTCAGCACACAATTGTTTATAATAAAATCGGTGACACATGTTTCGCTAACTCGAGACAAGCATCTTCAACAATTGTATAAATCAAAGTGACATTTGTCAATAACGATTTAAAAATGAAATAACGTTTGGCCAGGCGAAAGCCAGATCTGAATTACATTATCTTAAGCGTCCAATTTTTTGTTGCCGCAATGGTACTTATTACATTTGAAAATATAGCACATTAACTCCCGATTTGTTGTTTCATTTGACCTGAAAGTGATAGACGAGAGGATATTTACAAGATGAAGTATATCATTACCTTTTTCATGTACGACACGAACCATTCAGGCGGTTTCTCCGGCTTCCTCAGCATCAACGGACTGAGTTTCTTCGGCATCTCGAACAAGTCTTTCGAGATCTTGCCTCCGCTCTTCGGTTTCTTTCCGCTGTCGACGCAATCGAGCTTGAGTGTGATGTGCTCGTTCATCCTCGCTTTGTACCTGAACGTTTCCAAAGCGCGTTCGAAATCGGACGACGTCCTTATGGCGCTTTCGCGATACTCAGAGTCGACGTACGATACTTCGACGTTATCGTCGGAGACGCCCGAATTTTTCAACTGAAAACGACGACGCAAATGTGATGATCGTTTCGATTATCGTCGATTCGACACGCTTACCAGATAAGATTTGAACGTTTCCCAATCGACGGTGGTCGCCGGCAGATCGAAAATTCCGATCATCGTTCCGACCATGTTTGATTTCTCGTTGCCGTTCGTTGGCCTGTTTTTCCAGACGAGATTGCAGACGATCTGCAATTCCTTCTTTTTCGAAGTCATCCCGTCGGTTTTACGGGATATGGAGGGACGCGAAGGGATGGGGTGACGTCGGTGACACTGCCGGTGTAAATTTTAATCGGTTTCGGTCGAGAAATGGACATCAACAAAACGCTTTTCGCCTGATGTGTAAATGTTTGTTTTGTTACGTTCACTGACGTTCGCTGGCATAACAAAGCAGACGAGCAGGCCCAATGAACGTTTCTGTTGGGCGCACGCGCAGTTCCGATTGCTGCAGAAGCGCCAACATTAATATATTTAACTTTTTAGCTTTGTGGTATGGACGTGCCCCAACGAGACATTTATTTTATTACTGTAAGTGGGGCTTATGAATGTTGTTGTTTGGTTGTAGCATGGTTGTAGCAGAGAATAGACACAGCGACAAGGCGTGTCGGCAGCTTTGATGTTCATATGGTTGATTTGAATGTCCTCGAAATAGCTCAGAAGTTAGCTAACGCCATTTTGAAAATACGAAAGATATACATTTGTTCGTATTAATTGAAAAATATTAGAATTTTGGATATGTTGAAAGAACAGTATTTGCTAAAAAGTTAAATCAGTGATACACAACAATAATCGTATATTTTAATTTTAATGTGCACACATCACCCCAATTAATAATATTAATGAAGCTAGTCAAATATAACACAGTCGTCATATTTAAAACATGGTGCCCGGCCACGCGCATACAGAATTTACCACAGATCTTTTAACTTTGTCGCTTTTGTCTATTCTGTGGTTGTAGCCTTCAGCCATGACCATTATCATTCATACTGGAAACTCATTCAAACCATTATTTTACTTTCACTTAGAAAGCGGTAAATACCTTCATAGATTTCCATTTTATTGGAAGCAAGTAAAGTGAAGCAGTTAAAAACATCTGTTGTTATGCTTATGCATGTAGCCATTAGAATGACTGACAATAATGAAGAAAACCAGATACGTAAATACACTGTATCTGTAAATGCTTGTACGACAATTATGTTGGTATTAGGTCAAGCCTAGTTCCAAACTGTACGACGCATGCGCACTCATCTTCGACCAAGCCACCTTAATCTAACGTCACTCACTAATGCCAACTTCTCTAAAAGAAATGTAACTGTATAGGACGTTGCTCACAGTAGTAAATGTTATTTTCTGAGGTGCCCCTTTGAAAATCGAAATGGTCGGAAGTACGACTTATTCCACAGCAAATTAAAGCTCTTCCCGTGCAGATTACGGATAAAATAATTTCGGGTACGAGACAAGGTTCATTGAGAAAATATTCGATGAGAAAGTGAAAAGTGGTTCTGGACGATCGCTCTGTTACGCTCTAACACCCTAACGAAGCAAATTTCACGTGTTTGGACGTCCAAATCGTATTCTACACTTTCGAAAACGTCTGTACACGGAATTCCGTCTAATTTAGAACATATTAATTTTTTCTGAATTTCCAAAGGGGTACCCCTTGAAATTTCGAAGAAAATCGAAATGGTCGGAAGTACGACTTATTACACATCAAATTAAAGCTCTTCTCGTGCAGATTAGGGATAAAAACCAGAGATGGTTCATTGAGGAAATATTCAATGAGAAAATGGTTCTGGACGAATCCCTCTGGTGCGCTCTAGCACCCGAACGAAGCAAATTTTACGAGTTTTGACGTCCAAATCGTATTCTACACTTTCAACATCTGTACACGGAATTCATATTCATTTTTTCTGAAGTTTCAAAAATCTTTACCTCTTCGTTTGCTGGCTGTTGTGAAATACTGATCATACCATAGGTGGCGCGCGCGTGTCGAATGTTTTTGGCATAGTACATATATCCGACGATGGGTGGCGCGCGTGTACACAAACAAATTTAATTCAGTTGAATGTAAATAATGAATAATCTTATATGATAGATCTCTACCACTAATAGGTCAATAATAATTATTGACCTATTAGTGGTAGAGATCTATCATATAAGATAAGTATAAAAAGGTCACGAAATATATATATATATAAATAATGAATAATGATAAGTTTCAATAGAAATGACGCAATGTAAATTGAATGTTATCATAACGAGTTTCGTTTAATTTCCTTTCTTCGGAGGTCGCAGCAACGCACGACCGGTAAGTTAGTAATTTAATGAAAATAATGCTCGCAAACACGTTGGCAGCAAAATGCCTTTTGACACAACTGTCAACTGTCAGTACGATCGATTTTGACACGAAGATGCGGCATTTATTTCATTCTCGCTTCGTCGTCCTCTCCGCCGATTCGAAACTCAACGTAATTTACATCAAAATATGCTTAATCCTGGGCGCCTTCGTCGGATATTCCCACGAAACTACGCCGACGATGATTCCGAGGATCATCGGCGGTCAGAAGGCGTCCATCGAGGACTTCCCCTCGTACGTGGGTCTCTTCCTGGAGTACCGCGGCGTCTTCCACATTTACTGCGGAGGCACTTACGTCCAGAAACTGTGGATCTTGACAGCGGCGCATTGCATCTGCGACGTCGAAAGGATGTTGATGTTCGATCCGAAATCGCTACGGGTCAGGATGGGTATACGGTACGCGAGCGACAGCGGCCACGAACGGACGCCGCAAGAACTAATCAGACATCCCGAATTCCAGGTGACCAGCAAGCAGGTAAAAAACGACATCGGCATCATCAAGATCAATAAAAATTCAAAGTGACCGATCGCGTCCAGATGGCGCGCATCGTCGCGAAGTATCCGTTTCCGCGTGAAGTGATCGTGGTGGGGTACGGGGTTAGGACCACGACGGGACTGCAAGCGGCCAGTCCGTACTTGATGAAGATCGGATTGAAGGTGAAGTCGTTGAGTAAGCATTTCATCGAGTGCGTCGATCCGACGCCGAGGGGCGCTTGTTTCGGCGATTCGGGGGTCCCATGTATTTGAAGGATCGACGTACGTTGGTCGGGATCGTGTCCCACGGCGATTGCTATCACGGTATGGGGAGGTACATGAACGTCTTCAATTATCAAAAGTGGATTTTTACGCATGTTAATGACGAAGACCGGGCCGCCTCCCTCAACAGTTGGAATTTATTTCTTATGCTTATCGTTGCTTGTTTGGTAGTATTGTAAGTGTTGTCCTATAATATCCAGGTTCTCGGTAGCGAATAAATTACCATTAGTTTTTGGAATTATTACACGTATTATCCGCTTCGTCGCCAAGTTGGAACATTCTAATTCCGAAAAAGTCGTAGCAAAATTACAACAATGAGGGAATTCCCCTCTGAAGTTGAATTTGAAGTAAATTCGAGTCCGAATAAAGGGGGCGCCATCTAATGGGGAGACGCAAATGCGGCACATTTTGCTCCTTCGATGCATATGTACGTGTGTGTGTGAGAGAGAGAGGGAGAACTAATGAAAGAATAAAGATAGAACTAAAAAGCGTCTATTTGACGATTTCAAGCGTCTCACTTTTTCCCAGGTAACTCTCGCCGCAGAACCTCACTAACAAAGAGAGCTTTGCTCTAAAAGTAACTTGATTGGCATATAGGCACTAACATCCTGTATATAAACAAAAAAGAAAGGAGAATTTAAGCCGAAAAATATTTACTACAGGTTTTAATGTGTATTGTAAAATTGACGCTTCGAACTCGAATAGGATTTGGAAATTATTAAGGAACTTTTGTATCTAACCCTGTATACTATCGTTAAAATTATGTGGGAAACAACGATTAGTAGAAATTTATTAGAAAAGTGGATAACACGTCATCCATCATTGAGTAGTGTGAACCGGTCTTTGTCCCCACTTACGTGCAAGGCGCGATATTAAAATTCGGAGAAATGAGGGCGTAAGTCCGGTTTACACTACTTGATGATAACACGTCATCCACCTTTCTAACAAACTCTAGTTATTATTCCCAAATAGCAAATCCGAGTTAAACTCGATCATATCCAGCTGCACTTTAAAAACCACCAACCGCTTCAGCTAATTGATAAAATCTTCCAGCACTGTTGTCGCCTTGCCGGGTCGAAAATGAAACTGGAGGTAATTCGTCAACGATACCATTCAAATGGTATGAAGTTAGTCGGAGAGCCTATAGTAGAAGAGTTATATTTCTACTCGAACGATTAACTTAACCTAAGAAATATCAGATAGCGCCCTATGTCATTTGAAATCAATGATCAAGAATGAAAATTATTGTTATTATTATTCCATAGCATTATTGGCACGTAACACGTTGTCTGTGTACACCACCACTGCCTGTGTACACCGTTGCTCGTCTGTACCATCCTGGAAGATTTTACTGTCCCGGCGACGAAACGTCCCACTTCGCTGGAAAGTGACCCGTTCCAGAATCGGTTGAAGCGCTTTAGACTAATCCCCCATTTTGACTCGTATCTCGGATAATTACTACGTAAAACGTGGTATTTATACGTGACAGCCGTCTTCCATCCGGTAATTCCCCGTTTTCACAACAATTGGAAATGAAAACGTCGGGACAATCCCGAAAAAAGTCGTAGCAAAATTACAACGTTGAGGTAAATCCCCTCTTTGTTGGTGTACACAACCAATATCTGTGTACACCACCGTTATTTGTCTACTCTATATTGTCCGTGTACACCGTTGCTCGTCTATACCATCCTGGAAGACTTTACTGTCCCGGTGGCGAAAATCGGTTGAGGCACTATCCTCCATTTTGACTTGTATCTTCAACAATTAATACGTAAAACGTGGTATTTGTACGCGACAACTATGTCCCATCCGTTAATTCCCCCGTTTCCACAACAATCGGAAAAGGAAAAACCGGGACAATTAGGTCCCAGCAGTCTCTTAATCATCGAAGTGGGTATACGTCATTTCGCCGCCAATTCTGTAATATTGGTAGTGTGTCCCACCCATTAATTCGTTGCCTCCGCAACAATTAGCAACGAAGAAATCCGGGACAAATATGTCCCACCCATGAATTCCTCGTCTTTACAACAATTGAAAAGGAAAAAAACCCGGAACAATTATGTGGCACCTAGAAATTTCCTCTTTTGCGCAACAATTGGGGCAGAAAAAATCTCGGGACAATTACGTCCCAGCAACCTTTAATCCGTCAAATGTTTATTATTACGTCTCCGTTTACATTGGATCTACGCCTACCCTAAAGTTACAAAGTAAAATCCTATATTTACATTTCTATCGTAACTAGGTTCACATAAGAGGTATAATGGAGGGAGAGAGGGAGGGGGAGAAACAAAAGGAGGAAGACACAATAAACGTTAAAATCTCAATGTTTCAGTCCAAAGCCTGATAAAATGTACGATATACATGATCACTATTTCCAACAGAATGAAGGGAACACTTTTCCATTTTATTTTTAATCCTGAGACCGGCGATGACTTCCACGAAGTCTCAGGAAAATTTCCCCGCGCGTTTATCGAGGATCAGTAAAACTAACATTTATACCTCAAATTGATCAGTTTAGGCCATTTCTAATCGATTCAGAATTTTCATTATATTTCAGGCAATTACAGACTACTTCATCCCTTGGATCAGAAATATTTCGCTGAGCTCGTTTGAGATCGGGACGGATCGGAAACAGCAAGGTGCGTTTATTTGTATTATGGCCGTAGTATACGGCGAGAATCAGTAAAATTTAGGTTTGTAATTTTTATAGAATTTCTGAGACACTTCCTGAGCGCCGGTTCACAACCAATTTATAAAGGTAAAGAATCCCGCTCGTAGCGGGGTACGTTATTAGTTATCTTTTCGTATTTACTTTTTTGTGGTTACAGTCGGTGCTTTGGGTTTCTCAGCAGCTTTTTGTTGACTAGCAACTGGCTCAGGAGGATAATTTGAATCGGCGCTTCGCGCTCGGGGCTTCTCGTTTGCATTTCGGGTACTTTTTGTGGCGGCTCAGGAGCCCGTTGCTGAACCGGCGACGAATCAGGAAGCTTTTGCGTCGGAACGGTCGATTCAGCCCCGATTCTCTGTTGATTCGCCCGCGTCTCAGGATACTTCCCTTGAACCTAGCGCAAACCGGCATATATTCTTCCTCAGCTGTCACAGAGCATTTTTATATTACAATTTTTCCCTGAGACAATAAGGATCGTTTATACACCGTACGGAATTAGAAAAAATCTATGACCGATCACGAGAAGTATCGTATATGACAATCCGTTAGATTCTTTTCTGTACTTTTCGTAGAGTCGGGGATTTTCAAGAAGAAAAGCACACTGATCCACAATAACTTTATAAACCTCAAAAGTATCCCACTCGTAATGGGAGTTATCTTTTCGAATTTACTTCTTTGCGGTTGCAGTCGGCGTTTTGGCTTTCTCAGCGGCCTTTTGTTGACTAACGACCGGCTCAGGAGAATACTGTTTGGCGGTTTGAATCGGCGGTTCGCGCTCGGGGATTCTCGGTTGCGTTTCGGGTACTTTTTGTTGCGGCTCAGGAGTCCGCTGCTTAACCAGAGGCGGATCAGAAAGCTTTTGCGTCGGAACGGTCGATTCAGCCCCGATTCTCTGTTGATTCGCCCGCGTCTCAGGATACTTCTCTTGAACCTAGCGCAAACCGGCATATATTCTTCCTCAGCTGTCACAGAGCATTTTTATATTACAATTTTTCCCTGAGACAATAAGGATCGTTTATACACCGTACGGAATTAGAAAAAAATCTATGACCGATCACGAGAGGTATCGTATATGACAATCCGTTAGATTCTTTTCTGTACTTTTCGTAGAGTCGGGGATTTTCAAGAAGAAAAGCGCACTGATCCACAATAACTTTATAAACCTCAAAAGTATCCCACTCGTAATGGGAGTTATCTTTTCGAATTTACTTCTTTGCGGTTGCAGTCGGCGTTTTGGCTTTCTCAGCGGCCTTTTGTTGACTAACGACCGGCTCAGGAGAATACTGTTTGGCGGTTTGAATCGGCGGTTCGCGCTCGGGGATTCTCGGTTGCGTTTCGGGTACTTTTTGTTGCGGCTCAGGAACTCGCTGCTTAACCAGAGGCGGATCAGAAAGCTTTTGCGTCGGAACGGTCGATTCAGCCCCGATTCTCTGTTGATTCGCTCGCATCTCAGGATAATTCTCTTGAACCTGTCGGGGGTCAGGATATGTTTCTTGAGCGATTTGTCGTTGATCCGGGTATTTTTCCTGATCGGGTGGCTGCCGAAACTGCTCCGGCGCGTATTGAGGATCTTCGACGTACCGTTCATCGCCGGCGTACTGAGCGTCCTCCTCGTATTGTTCGTACTGCTGATTCGGATCGTACTGGCCGTATTGCTGCTCGTACTGTTCCTGAGTCATGTATTGCTGATCGTACGGTTGGTCCGAATATTGTTGTTCGTCCCCGTATTGCTGATCCTCCGCGTATTGCCGATTGGGATCGTACACGTCCGTCGGGTATTGCATCTGGGGATTTTCGACGTTGTATGCTTGATCCGGGTACGGTTCTTCTTTGGGATAAGTTTTGGGGATATCCGTTTGCTGCGTCGGTGGTTCCTCTTTGATTTTGGGCGGTTCTTCGATGATTTTCGGTTTCGGTTTTGGGGGCGTTTCCTCTTTGGATTTCTGAGGTACTACCGTTTCGACGGGTGCTTTCGCGGCCGGTTTGGGGGACTCGATCGGATCCTTTTTCGTTTCTTTAAGAACGGGGACTAAAGGCTCCTGTTTGTAGGACGGCGTTTTCTGAGCGGTGCCACTTAGTTCTCTAGGCGATGATGTGGGGTGTTGCGGTTGGTACAGTGCTGGTCTTTGGGACTCTGCTGCGAGTCCTTCTAGAAAACAAACGGATTTTTTCAAAAAAGGGGCGAGAAATTTGTAAAAAACACGAATGAATGAAGTTGATGGGTGCGATTAGAGGTGTTCTGGTGCTTTTCCCGATCGCCCCCTTTTTTTCCTAAGGAAACTAGATTTAAGTGCGATTTCAAAGCAAAAATGGTAACGAAGCCAGTCCCAATCTTCGCGGACCTAATGGTAGATGAAGAAGTTTGTACCGACTTTCTTTATGGCTTGGACTGTATACTTGTCCAGTTTCTGAGCCAAATTGGGGAAAATGAAAGCTTTCAGATTGGGACGTTTCTACCGGTATGTACTTTAAAACTCTATTAGCCGATATAAGCCTCTCTAATGTACCATTAACGTCACGCAAGATGGCCGCCTCGAACCAAAATGGTGTTAATAGTACATTTTCCCGATTACGATTTAGGTGATCATCTACGATGAGCGGTGGATGAATGTAGCGTTTTAGCCCTTCCAATATTTTTCAGTAACTGCGGTCAAAACAAAAAATGTTTACCCGGGACAAACTTGTCCCATTACGATTACGATTTAGGTGATAATCTACGATGAGCGGTGGATGAATGTAGCATTTTAGCCCTTCCAATATTTTTTAGTAACCGCGGTCAAAAAAATTTTTACTCGGGACAAACTTGTCCCATTACGATTACGATTTAGGTGATAATCTACGATGAGCAGTGGATGAATGTAGCTTTTTAGCCCTTCCAATATTTTTAGTAACCGCGGTCAAAAAAATTTTTTACTCGGGACAAACTTGTTCCATTACGATTACGATTTAGGTGATCATCTACGATGAGCAGTGGATGAATGTAGCTTTTTAGCCCTTCCAATATTTTTTAGTAACCGCGGTCAAAAAAAAATTTACCCGGGACAAACTTGTCCCATTACGATTACGATTTAGGTGATCATCTACGATGAGCAGTGGATGAATGTAGCTTTTTAGCCCTTCCAATATTTTTAGTAACCGCGGTCAAAAAAAAATTTACCCGGGACAAACTTGTCCCATTACGATTACGATTTAGGTGATCATCTACGGTGAGCAGTGGATAAATGTAGCTTTTTAGCCCTTCCAATATTTTTTAGTAACCGCGGTCAAAACAAAAAATGTTTACCCGGAACAAACTTATTCCCTTCATTTGATTGATTTTCAGATAAAAGCGATTATCTTCCTCATAATTATTATTATTAGTTGAAGAACTTGTCCCATCATTATTTATCCGGGACAAATTTCTCCCGCTAATTGTATCCGATAATCTTATAAGTGATAGGCAAAGAATTTGTCCCATCCTTGTTTACCCGTCACACTGATTCGCCAGCAATTTCGATTTCCGGATAAAAACGATGTCATTTTATTTTTTATAATTGGTACTCAATCGAGAACGTAATTGTGTACCGGGGGCAAACTCGTCCCGCTAATTTCGTTTGATTTTCTGATAAGAGCGATTTTTTTCCACATATTTATTAGCCATGCTGAAGAACTTGTCCCATAATTGTTTACCGGAGGCAAACATGTCCCTCTAATCTCATTTGATTTTCAGATAAAAGCGATTTTCTCCCGTATAATTATTAGCCATGTTGAAGAACTTGTCCAATAACGGTTGTCCCGGGACAAACTTCTCACGCTAATATCAACCGACTTCCAGATATAGGCGATCTTATTTCTTATAAGTGATAGCCAATGAAAAACTGACACAAATGCGCCTGGAATTTTTTATAATGGGTATACGCATGATTTTTATTTATAATCTAGTTAAATACTTTGACATTAGTAACTACTGCTATCATTATCAATTCTGTCTAAAATACATTATTTCCGGTATAAAATAATTATTGAAAAATGTTATTTTGAATTCCCCGGGCAAAACAAGTCTGACGTATGAGTAGTTACATACACACATTTCGATGTTCTCCGTTTCCATGGTTACTTACGGTTAGTGTGACAGTTAAACACGATTTCTTGACATATAGCACTAACCTATAAATTTCATGTTCCAGTTACACGTTAATAATGTGGGAATTAATATGAAATAGTAACTAATGCTTGTACAATAAATCAATTTAGTGACGTCATCGGATTCGCCGAACGTACTCGTAAGGACTCGGCTGTTGGTCGGAGACATTCGAATAATTTGAATTTTAATTAAGGAGATATGAGATATTTTTGCCTAGATAAATGCTATTATATAGGAAGTGGACATCTAATTATATAATTGTTTCAATAAAAATATATTTCGGCGTAAAGCTCAAACGTGCTTTGTTACTCGATCAAGAACTTGTCCCGTAGGAAACCTTGCGCCTTCGATTTTCGGATCAAAGTAATTTTCTTTCTTATGATTATTCGTCGCGATGAAGAACCCGTGCCATTATTGTTGTCGCGGGACAAAATTGTCCCGTTTAATTTCATTTGATTCCCGAATACAGGGAGTCTCATTTCTTATAATCCAATATAAGCCACTTAAGGAATTTTCATTTTCATTTTTACCCGGAACAAATTTGTCCCACTAATTCTATTACTATTTTCCGACGAGGTTGTCCTCATTTCTCGCAATTATCGTTCGAGCGCGAACTTTTCCCGCCCGTTTATTGAACCCGGGACAAATCCGTCCCGTTCGCTATCTTAATTCTTACGTTACGTACGCGCGAATATTGGAAGGACTAGACTAGGGGGCGGGGGTGGGGGAAGATACCTTGATCGTCGGTCGTTTGACTCGGCAGCGTGATTCTGCTGCTTATCAAATCTAAGTTAGTTTGTAGCTCCCGTATTTCCTCCCTATAAAAGACGAGAGGGCGGTTAATCGCGCCGTATCGTGCACTATTTACCTGTTGTCCCGGGACGGCGGCGGCGTCGGAGGCGCGGATATGCTTCAGCGAGAGCCACACGGTCTCCAGCTTGCTCATCAGCTGCTCGTTCTCGTTTCGCAGTCGGTCCCCTTCACGTCTAGAAAATCAACTCGTCCCGGTTTTAATGAGGCGTTTGTATCGTCCAAGACCGAAACGCTTAATACACACCAGAAAAAAAAAGGAAAAAAGGAAAAACGGAAAAAAATGGAAAAAAATAAAAAAGGGGAAAAGGAAAAAAAGGAAAAAAATGGAAAAAAATAAAAAAAAGGGGAAAAGGAAAAAAGGGAAAAAAAGGAAAAAGGGGAAAAAGGGAAAAAAGAGGAAAAGAAAAGCAGAAAAAAAGGTAACGTCGTCCCTGACAGGCACAAAATTACCCCGCGCAGTCTACATACAATACACATATGGGAGAGCCCCCCCCCCATACACAGGGTTAGTTAAAAATATGTAGACGGCGATTTTTCGGCGTTAATATTAATTTTGAGAAATTATATTCAATACGAAAGTTTTTATGAAATTTCTATCTACATTTTAGGACGCTCCAATTATTTTTGAGTTATGCTTGTCCGCGTATTTTGTTTCGAATGGGAACTGTTAATTGTACTCCACCATTCGATAGAGAATTCTTTTCTCTTTTCAACAATATTTATTTGTTTTTTTTTTTAATTTATTTAATAACATTTTTACAAGAAAACTCACGAGGTCGCTGTTTCGGGTCTCGTCGCGCGACATCTTTTTTCTCCCTTCAAATTTAGTTATTAATTTGTTTTTAATGATAACATCGTAACCGATAACTTTATTGCAAATAATTTTGTCTATTTTAGGTGTACCTAACATTTATTAAATACTTGAACCGATATTTTCTTGTAAAAATCTTTTAAATAATTAAAAAAATACTATTGTAAAGAGAAAAATCTCTATCAGACGGTAGAGTAAAATTTAAAAAAAACAAAATACGCCGACAGGCGTAACTCAAAAATAATCGAAGAAAAAAAAACAATTGAAGCGATCTAAAATATAGATAGAAATTTCATAAAAATCTTTTGCATCGAACATAATTTCCTACAACGAATATTAACGACAATAAATTCGCCGTATCCATACTTTTGACGAACCCTGTATATAAAACTGACCTGTCTGTGTTTGGGCACCAGCTTTACGCTGACGTCGATTTTAATCGGTTCCTTGCGTTTGGTCGTCCGGCTTGTCTGCAAATCGGACTCTTTTTTGCTTGCTTTTGCCGTCCCTACCAAACACAAGGAAGCGAATTAGTGAGCACCAAACACATAAAAATTATAATAAATAAACTAAGAAGCTTAGACGAAACACAAGCGTGCGCGAGAAAACGAAAAACCGCAATTTTGTACGAGATACGATTCCCAAAAACTAATAAAGCAAAAAAGAAAAAAACAACAGAAGGAGTTACAACGAAACTATAGTGAACGAGACTGTAGGTGGATTGGAAGATCGAAGCAAAAACTATAAAATTATCGGTTTTTGGAAAGTGTTCCCGTAGGTTCCCGACCGGAAACAAGAAAGTCAAATTTGTTTTTTTCCCCTTCGGTTCGGTTGTCCCCTTTCCTCGAAAAGAGGAAGAAAAACAAACAAAACGAAAACAAAAACGCAAAACAAAACGCTGTTAACAATGTTAACGCTGTTAGTGCCCTTACAGCGCGTCCACTATCCACTTTCCAAAAATGAGGAAAGCCAATAAAACGTCCGTCCTCCTCGTTCCCAAAACCAACAAAAATTCGCTATTTACAGGATTCTTGGACAATCATAACAAACAAAGATCAACCTCTTCCTGTAAACCCCCTTCTTAAAAACTAACGAGCGATACCACCCTCATAAAATATAAATAAATAAAAACAAAACTGATCCTTACTTATGTCTAACGTTCGCTTCTTCCAACTTCTGCGTGAGGGCGTGACAATCGTCAGAGAGTTTGTCCATGAGTTGATTTTGTGAGTGGATCATGCCTTCTAATTCGGCCACCGTGGCCGCTGCAAAAATTATATTATTATAATCAATCAGTATATTAGGTCGTATCGAGAGCGAAGCAAATTTTTTATAGATAAAAATTTTATTTGTTTACTTTTTTATCGGTAATCGATCAACTCATGGATTAACTTTCTGGTCTGTGTCTACTACGTACTGTACATTTTAGCTAGAAAATCTGCAAACATTTGCGCGAACTTACCGTGTTTGTTTTCGATCTCGTGGATCATGGACGACAGTTCCTTTTCCCTATCTTCTTTGGGAGGCGGCAGGGCCATTATTTCGGAGACGCCGTTGCAAATCGGGGGCGGGGATCTCTTGCTTCGTTCTTCCGCTAGGACCTCGTTTATTTTTAACTGCGGAAGAGAAAACATCGGAGAAATAATAATAATTATTATTATAACACAGTATAGCGTCAAGTACGATCAGTAGGGAGAGATGACCGGTTCACCAACCACCGCCGCGCCGTTCGCTGTGGCGCCACCTAGGATGTACGGTGGCGAGATTTGGAACTATCGTTCAAGCGCTAACGTACGGGGATTGCTCAAAAAGTTTTAAGTAAGAAAAAGTCGTATACCGGGATTACTCAATCTTTTTTAAATGAAACTGTTATACCGGGTGTTGTCCAAATTTGTTTAATTTTTCGAGGGTGGGGTAGTATAAATGGCTTTTGTTTTCTTTCTGGACGGGATGGGAGGGGTTGTACGTGCGGTAGGATTACTCTGCCGTAACAGCCTTATATCAGTGACGTCAATAGGGGCGGTTGCTGTTAAACCGATTTAACAGGGCTAGCTACTGATGACAATGACTTACGAGGATGGCTCAAAAAGTTTAACTAAAACAAGTCGTATACGGGGGACTACTCAAAAACTTTTAAATAAAGGGTGAAGTGCAAGAGTTGTTATTTTTTGTTTTGGGTGCGGTGATTTCCTGGCATACGGAGATCACTCAAAAAGTTTTAAATAAAGAAATCGTATCAGTATTATCGTATTAGAGATTAGTACGAGTAGAAGCGCTTTCGGCGCACTTGATACCCTTCCTCAAAATTAACTACCAATTTTTATATTTGACTACATCACGTATGACAATTTTGAAGTAATATTAAAGTAGTTGCTATAAAATAAAAATATAATTTTGTAATCGATACAATTTGACATCCTAGATGGCGCCACTGCGAACAGCGAAATCTCTCCGAACTATTATCAACTGATTTATATCACAAAATGAAGAGTCAAGAACGCTAAACTGATTTACGTCACAATATGGCGTCAACAGCAATCAGCTGATTTATGTCAGAATATGACGTCAAGAACGATCTGAGTTGGATGCGCATTCATCCCAATAAAGCCTTCTAACAACAACAAAAAAACAGATCCAGACGCTATATGGCGTAAAAAATGATCAGGCGATTCCGGTGTTACAATATGGCGTCAAGAACAATCAGCTGATTTATGTCAGAATATGACGTCAAGAACGATCTCAGCTGGATGCGCATTCATCCCAATAAAGCCCTTCAACAACAACAACAAAAAACTGATCCAGATGGTATATAGCGACAAAAATGATCAGGTAATTCAGGTGTTACAATATGGCGTCAAGAACAATCAGCTGATTTATGCCACAATTTGGTGTTAGGAGTCATCAGCTGATATATATCACAATATGACATCGAGAATGATCAGCCGATTCAAAAGCCGCAATGTGGCGTCAAATACAGAACAGCTAATGATTCAATATGACGTCAATAACAATCTCCTGGTAGGGAATGGCGATGATCTCATAAAGTTTATAAATAAAACCGAAAGGAAAAAACTATCAGCTAATACAGGCGCTATAATAAAGGGTCAAAAATCATCAGCTGGTTCCGATGCTACATATGACGTCAAGAAAACAGATAATTTATACTATAATATGGCGTTACGAACCATCAGCTGATATGTACATATGTAACAATATGTCTTCTAGAACGATCAGCTGATTCAGAAGCCGCAATATTGCGTCGAAAATTGAACAGCTGATTTGTGTCTGGATATGGCGTCAAGATCTATCAGCTGACATATGTCATCGAGAACGATCAGCTGATTCACAAGCCGAAATATGACGTCAAAAGCGGAACAGATGAGAGATCGAGATATAACTCGATATAGCGTCAATAACTATCAGCTGCTGGCGGATGACCATTAGTCTTAACAAAGGTTTTACATAAATAAAAGAAAAACTGCTAGTCAGCTGGTATAGACGCTATAATGCGGCAAAAGTATTCATCTGATTCAAATGCTACAATATGACGTCAAGAACAAGTAGTTGAATTAGATGCGACAATATGGCGTCAGGAACAATCAGCTGATTTAGATCGCAATATGGCATCAACAACTGTTAGCTCAATCAGGGGCCACAGTATGGAGTCAAGAACGGAGCAGGTGATTAATGTCTCAATATGACGTCAATAACTATCAGCTGGTGTGTGGCGAATGTGGCGAATGGCCATTGTTCCCTATAAAGGTTATAAATAACTATAATAAAGAATTGGTTCAGATGCCGCAATATAGCGTCAAAAACATGTGGCTGATTCAGATGCCATAATATGGTGTCTAAAACAAGTAGCTGATTCAGGCGCCGCAAAAATCAGCTGATTATGTCACAATATGGCGTCAAGAACTGTAAGCTCATTCAAGGGCCACAATAAAAAGTTAAGAACGAAACAGCTGATTTATGTCTCAATATGATGTCAAAACTATCCGTTGGTGGCGTATCAAGCCATAGAATAATATCCTTCTAATCTATAATTTTTTGACACGTCTCAAATTCGTTAAGCCTGTCAATAAAGTTGTTCCAACCAGCAATTGTGACTTTTCCTTGGCACCTGTCAAATTTTTAAATTATGTAATCATAACCTATAAGTATATTTCCCTAACCTATAAGTCATGCATTTATGTCTTATCTGTCAAAATGTTCGTGATAGATAATAACATAATACTGTTCTAGTTAATGTATGTTTAAAAATTAAATTTTATTGTATGAGGTTATAAGGCGATATATTTCTAACCTACAATTCTGACCATTATTTCTTTGACACCCTTCAAACTAGCGCAATAATCAAAATTTTAAAGCACAAGGCCGTAAGATGTCGCTTGCAATTTTGACATCACTTTTAGACACCTGTCAAACTTCTCTACCTATTAAAATTTGAAAGCATCCCATTACCAGGTGATATCCGTCTAGTCTACCATTTACACAGTTTGTTTTGTTTTTTTGGCACTTGTCGAACTGAACATTTTGAAGTGAAAAAGTCATAAGACAAAATTTTCTCAACATTTCTATAATTCTGACTTATTTTTTCAAACTGTCAAACTAGTCAACCTTTCAAAATGTAAAGCTGTGGGGTCATACTATGGAATTTTTATTGTCTGCCCATGTTATTATGCTATTGATACCTGTCAAACTGTCAAGCGGCTGATTGAGATGCCACAATATGGCGTCGAGAACGACCAGCTGATTCAAGACCCACAATATGACCTCATAAACAGAACAGGAGCTATTGCCTTTATCTTTTCCATATTTTGACCCAGTTTTCGGTATGGAACCAAACACCACCCCCGAATATTTGAACGTACTTACCTCTTTCTCAAGGTTGGCGACTTGCTCGGTCAATCGGATATTCTCCCTCCTCGAATGAATCAGATCCGCGTCGGCCCTGTCCAATCGCTGCCGTAACGATTGCATCTCGGCTTGCAACCTCAACGCTTCCTGTTTGGCCTGCCGTTCTTGCCGCTCGTTGAGCATCTGTAGGGTGGCGATTTGCTGTTCGAGGGCGCCCTTTTCGGCACCGCTCACCCCGATATCCGACTGGAGCGAAGCTGGAAGGGAACATATGGCAGGGTTCAAGTGGATTGTTGGTTTACTACCGCGTCCGGGTTGGGGTTTGGCGAAAGCGTTTCGGCCACTTACTAATTTTGCTGCTCATGTCCTTCTTCAGGTCGTCGACGTGCGCCTGTTTCTGCGCCAATTCCCGTCGCAGATCGGCGTTCTCGCGCCGTTGCTTGTCGATCTCCAATTGGAGCTTGTTGGTTTGCTCCCATTGGACGCCCAATTCGGCCGTCAACTGCTCGATTTGCTGCGAGTACCTGCGTTCGACGGCGCTTCGTTCGTCGGCTATGCGACGGCTCTGAAGATGACGAGGGAAATAGACCATGAAAATATATTAACCTCAAATTTGATCCTTACCTGTTAACAAAATTTTAGGTAAGAATTCACATTATAACATGGTTAAAACAAGAAATTTTGACACCGTTTTCGTGACAACTGTCAAAATATCAACTTTTACTGATCAAACCGGAAAAAGTTCTCTAAATTTTGACCAAATATTCAATCATCAGATTTTTATCTATCGAATCCATCTGAATCGGAATCTGCGACACCTGTCAAACTCGCGGTATTATCAAAATTTTGAGGTATGAAGTTATAAGCTGACCTTTTCCTAATATATGTATATATATATATATATATATACATATATAAAATTTAACATCATTTCTCAGACACCTGTCAAACTTCTCTATCTGTCAAAATTTAAAGAAAATCCACGGTTAAACTTCTTAACCTGTCAAAAATCAAGTCAGTATCTATCCTACAATTTCAACATTATTTTCTTAACAACTTTCAAATTGTTCAAACTGTCAAAAGTTTTTCTAACCTATAGTTCGGACCTTTACTTGACAGCTGTCAAATAGTGTATGAAGTACAACGAGCGTAACCCATAAGAATTTTTGCCTAATCTCAAACTACGCAAAATGTCAAAATTTTAAAGCACGACATTATAAGATGACAGTTCTCAAACACGTGGTTCTGACATTTTTAAATCTATCAAACTAGTGAAAAAATTAAAATTATGAAGTTATACTGAGATATTTTTCTAATCTACAATTTTGACATTTTGTCTTTAACACCTGTCAAACTGCTCAATCTATATAAGTTTTAAAGAATGAAGTTATGAGATAAGAACTTTTGGTGATAAGTCCACAATTATTACTCTTTATGGATACCTGTCATACTCATTAACCCGTTAAAATTTTAAAAGATGACACCACGAGATCACGTGTATCCTACAATTTCAACATTTTCTTAATATCTGTCAAACTACGCAACCGGTCAAAAATGTAAAGCACAACATTATAAGATGACAGTTTTCCAACATATGATTCTGACTTAAATTTTTGAAATCTGTCAGATTTAAAACTATGAAAGTCATACTAAGATATTCTTCTAATCTACAATTTTAACATTACGTTCTTTACATCTATCAAACTGCTCAATCTGTTCCAGTTTTTAAACAGTGAAGTCGCTCGAAATTCCTAGTTTTTCTGGACATCTGTCAAACTCCTTAATCAGTCAAAATTTTAAAGTATGACGTCATGAGATGACGTCTATCCTGCAATTTCAACATATTCTTAATACCTGTCAAACGACATTGTAATATGACAGTTCTCTAACCTATGATTCTGACTTCATTTTTTTAAATCTGTCAAACAAGTCAATATGTCAAAATTTAAAACTATGACATTATACTATGATATTTTTATAATCTACGATTTAGAGATTGTGTCTTTGACACTTGTCAAACTGCTCAATCTATCCCAGTTTTACAGAATGAAATCATGAAATAAAGTTGTTCCAACTAGCAATTGTGACTTTTCCTTGACACCTGTCAAATCTTTTAAGTATGAAGTCATAACCTATAACTAAATTTCCCTAACCTATAATTCAAACATTTATTTCTTGAGATCTGTCAAACTTTTGGTGGTACTTGTCATAATACTGTTCTAGTTAACGTATGTTTAAAAATAAAATGGCGCCGTTTTCCTTTTTCGTAATTACCTGTTCGTTAATGGAATCCCTCAACTTCCCGTGTTGTCTCTCCAATTCGTCTTTCAGTCTACGTATTTCGTGCTCGGCGGCCGTTTTCTCGTACTGGGCTTGCTCCGCCACGTCCAAGCTACGTTTCACTTGATCGCACGTGCTGTTCTCCTTATCCCTGAGGATGGTCAAGGCGCTTTGAAGTTTCGAAACCGTATCTTGAAGCACCGCTTTCTCCCTGACACAAATGAATTTTGAAAGAAATTGGGCAACTCGGACTACTAGAAGAGTCATCACTAGAGTTTGTTAAAAAGGTGGATGTCGTGTTATCGTTAAGTAGTATAAATCGGACTGGCGCTGTCACTCCTTCCAATTTTATTATTCAATGATAGGTTGTCAATGATAAGTTATCATTGAATAATAAAATTCGAGGAGTCCGACAGCGTCAAGTCCGGTTTACACTATTTAATGATAACACGTCATCCACCTTTTAACAAACTTTAGTCATAATTAAGTAGTGTAAACCTGTGTTTGTTTGGCAAGAAATTAAAATTCGGAGGAGCCAGACAGCGTCAAGTGCGGTTTACACTATTTAATGATAACCTGTCATCCACCTTTTTAACAAACTTTACTCATAATTAAGTAGTGTAAACCTGTCTTTGATCGGCAAGAAATTAAAATTCGGAGGAGTGACAGCGTCAAGTCCAATGTACACTACTCAATGACAACATGTCATCCACCTCTTTAACAAACTTTAGTTATAATTAAGTAGTGTAAACCTGTCTTTGTTTGGCAAGAAATTAAAATTCGAAGGAGTGACAGCGTCAAGTCCAATGTACACTACTCAATGATAACATTTCATCCACCTTTTTAACAAACTTTAATCATAATTAAGTAGTGTAAACCTGTCTTTGTTTGGCAAGAAATTAAAATTCGAAGGAGTGACAGCGCGAGTTCGTTTTACACTACGTAATAGTAACACGTCATCCATTCTTTTATCAAACCTTAGTCATCACGTGCATCCCATCAAGGCAAAGGGGCGCGAGAGGGTGGAGGGGAGAATGGGGGCGAAGGAGGGGAGATAAGCGATATTAACCTGTGCAAGTTTTCCACTTGTTTCTTGTACGTATCCGATCCGTCCCCGTAAATACCGTCCGTCAATTTCCTCTTCGACGTTTCGTTCTCGTCCTGGGCCTTCTTCAGGTCGATTTTCGTCTGGGTCAGCTGAGCTTCGAGTTCGGAAATGCGAGATTCGAAGACGATCGTCGGGCCTTCCAAGTGTCGACGTTTGGGCGATTTTGATATCTGCGGGGGAGGGGAGGGAAATTATTGCCGATATTTTCGGATTCGATCGAAACTTACGTTTTTAGCGATATCCGGGTCGGTTTCCGTTTCCGTTTCCGTCTCCAGATGATCGAAGACCGAACGCAAAAGATTCGACTTCTGTTTCTCGTGGAGGCTCTCGTTCTCGGAGATGACGTCTTTGACTTTCCCCAGCATATTTGACAGTTCGTCCTGTAGAGAAAAAAATAATAATTCGGGGGTGGGAGATGTTAAAAAACGATTGTTTTTAGGGGAATACCCGACAAAATCTGGATTCGCGCTCCAATTGCTCGATGTACTCCTCCTGTCGTTCGATGAAAGACATCAATTCGGGGGAGCGGTGTGGCATCCGGAATCCCTACAATTGACGACGGTCATCGTCAGGAACTTTTCCCGAAAAATCGTCGGATTCTCACCCCAATGATCTTTCTTGGCGAATTTCGCTCAAATTTACGTTGGCGGTTCGGAGAGGAGTGGTCAGATTGTACCTTCTGGGCGTCAAAGGGGAATGATAATGACTCCTTCCGATCCTGGAAGTTCGGCTACCGGCGCTGATCACCGATTGGTTGTCAGTCTCCTCGCCGGCGCTGTCCAATTCGCGCAAGGGTCTTCGAACTGGTACGTAGGTTTCGGCCAATAGGATTCTTAACCTGGAGACGGCATCGCGGTAGGCCGTGTCGGCGTAATCCGGTTTCTTCTTGTATTCGAGCTTGCTGAGGCTAGGGGTTTCCTTCCGAAAACGAGAGAAATGATTTTCTTTAATTTACTTTTTTGAGCAAAAGCTTTTCGATACTAAGATTCGATTGACTTGAAAATACGCGCTATTCCGAACTCAAACTGCCTCTAAAATGCTTAATTCCGATAAACTTGGGGAGATTATTCACTTTTTCGAAAGATACTTCCAACCCAACGCTATTTTGGAGTGGCAAATATTGAAATCATAATCTACTAGTCGAGAGCTTTAATTTGATATGCGACACGATACCGTTCGGGGCATTAAATAATCCGCGGGGTACCGCTTTGGAAAATCAGAAAAAACAAAAGATGATCTCATAAATTTCGAAACGTGCATCTTGACATCTCCAATATCGTAGACGACGATTCTCCCCCAAAAATCCGGTACTCCTGATAAAACGAGGGGGTTAACATCATCCACTTGCCCGCCTTTTTTCTGAGATAATTCAAAAACTAATATCATCTCGAGGTGGAAAATATCGAAATCGTAATGTACTAGTCGAGAGCTTTAATTTGATATGCGACACGATATCTTTCGGGGCATTAAATTTTCTGATAAATAATCCAAGGGAAAATAAATAAAATAATTGACATAAATAAAATAATTGAAATAAATAAATATATAACATATATGAATTCGTGTGATCTAAAAATAGTCGTTTTGCAAACAAATTTTTGGAAATAGATATTTTAATAATTTATTTTTATTTTTTTCATTAAATTTCAAAAAGTCATTTTATTAATATACATATATTTTTCCGACTTCTAGGAGATATACATATATTTAATATCTTATTTCCTTTCTTGTAAAGGATAAATAGCTGACTTACCACATTATTTATTCTTCCTTTAACCAAAATAATAAAATAAAAATATAGGTGGTACCAATGCAAGACTGCAACGCATAATTCTAAAATTGACGCGATTCACCAACAGCTAACAAAGAACTACAACTACCTTTACACCTTGCTGCAGGTACGGCTGAAAAAAATCAATATTTTTCCGTGAATCAGGTGGCCCAGATATCGCAGATCTTTTGATAGGTGTGTCCATAGATATTGGGGACGGCCGAAATACAAACAAATGTTTACGCAATGGAAAACGGGAAAAAAAGGAAAAAATCGGAAAAAAATAAAATAAAAGAACGAAATATTGCGAAGAAATTCTAATATATCGCTTTATTTGTAAAAAAAAACAAAATAAACAAATAAATAAAAAAACAACGTTGCAACAACGACATCTAGAGATAAAAGAATATAATGTTTTTAAAGCAAAATGTTATCATTAAAGATATTTTTAAATTTCATTCTATATTTTTAATTCAATTATATTCTGCTTTTTTATTTTTCTTCTATTTCCTCATGAACTTTTATTTTAATTCATTTTATGATAATAAAAGCTGTGGTGTCTTTCCAACCAATACGGTGTTGCAAGACGATTCTTTTTATATTTAATAAAAGTTCTTAGCGTGATCTCTCTCTACGCGATGGGATATCGAAAGAAATTGATTATTTCTTTTTGGAAATTTAGAAAAACCTTTCAGACTTTGAAAATTGTAGGAAAACACTGAAATTTGAATTTAAATGGCTTTGAAAAATTCTAAAATATTCTAGGTAGAGACGCCTCCGTCTTATCGCATTCGAAATATAATATTATCTACTAACTGTTACGAAGATATCGACATTTAATGTTTTCTTGGCCCGATCGCGTTTAATCCCACACCAATCAACGCGTTTTGGCGAGCTGATTCCAACGGTATATGATTTGTTTAGATTATTCCAAACGGTTGTCGAAGAAATACAAAAGACCGCAAAAAATTGCTAAAAATCACTAAAATCGCATACCCATCTCGACTCCTATGTGACTTAAGACGCTCAATTTTGCATCAATCGATCCGTTTCAACGAGCTGATTCCAACGGTATGTGAAATATTTAGATTATTCCAAACGGTTGCCGAGGAAACGCAAAAAACCGCGAAAAATCGATAAAATTGGCCAAAACTGCATATCCGTCTCGGTTTTTATGGGATTAACAGCTTCAATCCTACATCAACCGATGCGTCTTTACTAGCTAAATCCAACTGTATATGATTTGTTTACACTTTTCCAAACGGTTGCCGAGGAAACGCATAAAACAGCGAAAAATCGCTAAAATTAGCCAAAATCGCATATCCGTCTCGGTCCCTATGGAACTAGGAGGCTCAATCCTACATCGATCGACGCGTCTTAACGAGCCGAACTTGACGGCGTAGGATTTGTGTAGATTATTTCCAACGGTGGTCGAGGAAATCGCAAAAACGCGACGGAAATGGCTAAATTGCACCTCTATCTCGATCAAACCACGTGACAAGATAAAATTTATCGCATTTCAAGTTCGGTTGTTACATTATGCAATGGCTAAGTCCGAATTATCTGCAAAAACTATACGAACTAGGCGCACCATTTTTTCGAATTCTTCAAATGGAACGCCCTGTATATTAATGTTGCATCGCGCACAAAATTGATTGTGTTTCTGAAACTATCACATAAGATAAATACTATCAATCATATCTGTGCCAAACTAATACAACATTTTCGACATAAATTCACTATTACGATTTAATAAAAGTTACTAGCGCGATCTCTCTCTAACCAATAGGATATCGCAAAAAAGAAAAATATTTATCTTATTATGTACAATGAAAGCGTTTTAAACTCGTCTTTTATTTCATTGACATTGCAAACTTTCACGATAGGTATCCATGATCAAAAAAAAATTCAAGTTTTGCAGATGGCGTTGTGACTAGCGAAACATCGACTTCAAGTAGTAACCCGCCATGGAAGTCGGGGAAAGTTCTTACCATTATTTTGCATATTTTATCCAATATTTATTTAATATTTTTTTAACATTTATTATATTTAATTTTGAAATTGCTTTATTATGATAAAATTTTATGTAAGTGAATTTTCGAAATTTATTTTAATATACCATTTTATTATGCAAACTTACACGATAAATTATTATTAACTCCGTTCCGTCAGGAATAATAATGATAATAATATTAATAATTGTTGCAACGTAAACTACACGAGGAAAAAAATAAAATAAAATAATTGTGAATTAAAGAAAAAATTGTAAAAATTACGCCAAACGTAAATGGCCTGTGTCGAGAATATTAAGAATAATAATAATAACCCCTGCACCGTAAACTAGACGAGGAAAAAAAAATTAGATAAAATAATAGTAAATTAAGGAAAAAATTGTAAAAATGACACCAAATGGTACTGACTTGTGTCGAGAATATCATTAATGATAATAATAATTATAATAATAATAATAATAATAAAAATTGTGACACGGTAAACTAGACGAGGAAAAAAATAAAATAAAAAAATGGTAAATTAAAGAAAAAATGTAAAAATGACACCAAACGGAACTGACCTGTGTCGAACTAATTAATAATAATAATAATAATAATCGTTGTACCGTAAACTAGACGAGGAAAAAAATACAATAAAAAAATGGTAAATTAAAGAAAAAAATGTAAAAATGACACCAAACGGAACTGACCTGTGTCGAACTAATTAATAATAATAATAATAATAATCGTTGTACCGTAAACTAGACGAGGAAAAAAATACAATAAAATAATGGTAATTTAAAGAAAATATTGTAGAAATGATGTCAAACGGAGCTGACCTGTGTCAAGAATATTAGTAATAATAATAATAATTTTTATTATTATTATTATTGCGCCGTAAAATAGAAGAGGAGAGAAATAAAATAATGGTAAATTAAAACAAAAAGCGCAAATTAACTTTGTCGAGAATATTAATAATAACAATAATTGTTGCACTATAAACTAGATGAGGAAAAAAAGTAAAATTAAAGAATGGTAAGTTTAAATAAAAAATTGTAAAAATGACAGAAAACGAAACTAGCCTGTGTCGAGAAAATTATTATTAATAATAATAATAATTGTTGCATCTTAAAATGAGAAAAATAAAATAACATGATGGTAAGTTAAATAGAAATTTATAAAAACGACACCAAACAGAACTGATTTGTGTCGAGAACTAGACGAGAAAAAAACTAAAATAATGGTAAATTGAAACAAAAAAATTGTAAAAATTACACCAAATGAAACTAGCCTGTGTCGAGAAAATTAATAATAATAATAATAATAATTGTTACACCGTAAACTAGACGAGGAAAAAAAGTAAAATAAAATAATGGTAAATTTAAAGAGAAAGATTGTAAAAATGGCACCAAACCGAACTGACTTGTGTCGAGAATATTAATAATTATTATTATTATTGCACCGTAGACTGGACGAAAAAAAAAATGGTAAATTAAACCAAAAAAATTGTAAAAATTACACCAAACGGAACTGACTTGTATCGAGAATATTAATAATAATTATTATTATTGCACTGTAGACTGGACGAAAAAAAAAAAGTAATGGTAAATTAAACCAAAAAATTGTAAAAATTACACCGAACGGGACTGACCTGTGTTGAGAATAATAATAATAATCATCATCGTTACACCGTAAAGTAGAAGAGGAATAAATAAAATAAAATAATGATAAATTAAAACAAAAGAAATTGTAAAAATTACACCGAAAGGAACTGACTTGTATCGAGAATATTAATAATTATGATTATTATTGCACCGTGGACTGGACGAAAAATAATAATAAAATAATGGTAAATTAAACCAAAAAAATTGTAAAAATTACACCAAACGGAACTGACTTGTATCGAGAATATTAATAATAATTATTATTATTGCACTGTAGACTGGACGAAAAAAAAAGTAATGGTAAATTAAACCAAAAAAATTGTAAAAATTACACCGAACGGGATTGACCTGTGTTGAGAATAATAATAATAATCATCATCGTTACACCGTAAAGTAGAAGAGGAATAAATAAAATAAAATAATGATAAATTAAAACAAAAGAAATTGTAAAAATTACACCGAAAGGAACTGACTTGTATCGAGAATATTAATAATTATGATTATTATTGCACTGGACTGGACGAAAAATAATAATAAAATAATGGTAAATTAAACCAAAAAAATGTAAAAATTACACCAAACGGAACTGACTTGTATCGAGAATATTAATAATAATTATTATTATTGCACTGTAGACTGGACGAAAAAAAAAAGTAATGGTAAATTAAACCAAAAAATTGTAAAAATTACACCGAACGGGACTGACCTGTGTTGAGAATAATAATAATAATCATCATCGTTACACCGTAAAGTAGAAGAGGAATAAATAAAATAAAATAATGATAAATTAAAACAAAAGAAATTGTAAAAATTACACCGAAAGGAACTGACTTGTATCGAGAATATTAATAATTATTATTATTATTGCACTGGACTGGACGAAAAAATAATAATAAAATAATGGTAAATTAAACCAAAAAAATGTAAAAATTACACCAAACGGAACTGACTTGTATCGAGAATATTAATAATAATTATTATTATTGCACTGTAGACTGGACGAAAAAAAAAGTAATGGTAAATTAAACCAAAAAAATTGTAAAAATTACACCGAACGGGACTGACCTGTGTTGAGAATAATAATAATAATCATCATCGTTACACCGTAAAGTAGAAGAGGAATAAATAAAATAAAATAATGATAAATTAAAACAAAAGAAATTGTAAAAATTACACCGAAAGGAACTGACTTGTATCAA
Source organism: Chrysina gloriosa (assembly GCA_038088585.1). NCBI lineage: Eukaryota > Metazoa > Arthropoda > Insecta > Coleoptera > Scarabaeidae > Chrysina > Chrysina gloriosa. Next base: position 104,167,626 of record CM076087.1, read on the forward strand.
GAATATTAATAATAATAATTATTATTGCACCGTAGACTGTAGGAAAAAAAATAATGGTGAATTAAAACCAAAAAAAATTGTAAAAATCACACCGAACGCAACTGACCTGATTTTCTTCCGTTTATCCGAGCCGTACCCGCTCGACGGCCTAGAAAGGCGGTTTGTTGCTCGTATAAGTATTCTTCAACGCACCGAGCTTGGGCCTGGCCAAATATCCCGTGCCCAATTTGCTCCGTCTCGGCGTCGAAGTGCTGTACATTCTGAAATATTACGAGGGCAAATGATGCGGAAGATGCGCCCGTCGGGCTTTTATAAACGTCGCTTGATCGATTCCCCGACGTTGGTCGCGGTGTCGCGAGTAGACGATGAAGACAAAATTTTGAGGAAAGAGGAAAAACTTCCATGTCGCCCACGTGGATTAGGAAGAAAAAGGATACGCTCGTTTCTGGTAGGAATTTTTTTTTCTACTTGCAACTAACAATTTTTTCTTCGTTTCATTTAATTTTTCATTTAATTCTTTTTCTATTCCCACTAAAATTGATAACCGATTGGCTGAGATAATAATAAATAATAATGGAGATTTCATTTTTTATCGGGCGTTAATGCGCGCTAAGTTCTTTTTCTTTTTCCTCCTTTTTTCCCGAGGATTATCCATTTTCCGATAAACGGTGCAAAGCCGTGCTAAGCGTGCAGGCTACCGTTTCGCCCGGAGATTCGTTCTTGCACGATAATCGCAGACGGAAAATTTATTTCGAGCCGTTTTGAGCGACGCGTACCACGCGGTGGATGTCCGTGTCCGGAGGAAAACGGAAAGATATTCGCACGCGATCGTCTAAATTACTGTCGTTAAATCGTCCGCTAGATATGTTGTATGTGTAGTTATCCTTTTAAAGTTTCGGAATAAATGCCTACGCGTTGCGGGGGTAATGAGAAAAGTGAAAAAATGCAGAATATTCCGACATTTTCGAATTGTCAGTTTTTCTAATTTCAATCTAGTTCGAAGAGAGTGTTTTAAACTTCCACTCCAGATGGTTTGTTATAGATTTTGAAAGTCCACTGCTGCATGAATCGAAGAACTACCAGTTTCCAAGGTTTTAAAACAGGTTTTTCGGAGGTGTAAAGCCGGCTTTTAGACTTTAACGCAGTTCTTTTTTTTTGGGATCTTTAAATCTTCGCGGTACAAAAATCGAAAAACTCTCAGCTTTCTAGATTATTTCAAAGTGTTGTGAGTTTCAGCTTTCTATAATAATCAAATATCTATTATGTGATTAGGTCGATAATATAGAATTTCTTTTTATACATATTGATAAATACCTATATGTAGTCAGATATGTCTAGAGTTTGTTAAAAGGTGGATGACGTATTAACTGACGATGCCACTTTTACGAATTTTGTTATTCAATGATAACTTATCAATGATAATTATGATTGAATAATAAAATTCGTAAAAGTGGCATCGTCAGTTAACACGTCATCCACCTTTTAACAAACTCTAAATGCGACATGATGGCGAAGATAGACATATTTATAATACGTGTTTTCAAGTTCTAATAAATTGACTTTGTTAAAAAGGTGGATGACGCGTTATCATTGAGTAGTGTAAATCGGACTGACACTGTCACTTCTCCGAATTTTATTATTCAATGATAAGTTATGATTTACACTACTCAATGATATCATGTCATCCACCTTTTTAACAAACCGCTACTAATAACGGATCTGACGTTGGTTTCGAATTTTACAAAATGATCGACTGAAGATGGTGCTCAAAAATCGACCAGAATCTTGTCGAGATACACTTTAAAACAACAAAAGATCGCATTTGCGCTCAAGAAACAAAATGGCGCATCGACTTTCCCTTCGTTAACTGTTCTACAATGAATGTAAATGATGACACGAGTTAGCGAGCGGAAATTCGGATTTTGAAGCGCCCTCTTTAGTCGGCCATTTTGTAAAATGCGCAAGTATAGTCAAATCCGTTATCACTGTTATCAGCCATCCAGGAAAGCTGATAAAATTGAAAGATACTCGTAACATGAAGATATCCCAAGTCATCTATTAAACGATTCCGAAAATCTTGGGTTATTTGCTTGTTGATCCAAAATAAAACGCAGCCGCTTTAATTTTACTACCTTATCTGATGCATCTGGAGCTAATAAACTCACCAGTGGAAGATATCCGCCGATAACAGCAGGCGTTCGGAAGATATGAGAGTTCTTTTGGTTGATGGTCAACATTCGTCATTCTAAATCTCTCTATTTTTGTCCCAAACTAAACGGGTCTGCTCTAATTTTACCAACCTATCTGACACATCTCGACCTGGACATTTCGTCGGTATAAGAAATTCGGGGATAACTCAAGTCGTTTGGAAGATACAGACGTTTCTAGGTTAACGGCGAAAGTTTCGATTTTCATGTTTTTCTGTTTTTCGCGCAAAATTAAATGTGCCTACTTTAATCTTGTGATCCTATGGGATGCACTTTGACCAGACGAATTCGTGGCTGAAAGAAATCCGCAGGTAACAGCAGTCGTTCGGAAGAAATGAGCGTTCTTTTGGTTAATGGTCAACATTTGTCAGTCTAAATCTCGGTATTTTTGTCCCAAACTAAAGGGGTCTGTTCTAATTCTGCAAACCTGTCTGACACACCTCGACCTGGAGAATTCGATGGTGTAAGAAATTCGGGGATAACTCAAGTCGTTTGGAAAATACGGACGTTTCTAGATTAACGGCCAAAGTTTACATTTTCATGTTTTTCTTTCTTTCGCGCTAAATGAAATGTGCCTATTTTAATCTTGCAATCCCATCCGATGCATCCTGACCAGACGAATTCGTGGGTGAAAGAAATCCGCAGGTAACAGCAGTCGTTGGGAAGATATGAGCGTCCTTTTGGTTGATGGTCAACATTTGTCATTCAAAATCTCGGTATTTTTGTCCTAAACTGAACGGGTCTGTTCTAATTTTACAAACCTATCTGTCACATCTTGACCTTGAGATTTTGATGGTGAAAGAAATTGTGGGTTTCCTCAAGTCGATTGGAGGATACGGACGTTTCTAAATTAACAGCGAAAATTGATCGTTTCACATTTTTCCTTTGTCGTGGAAAAAATGCAATTTGCCTACTTTAATGATGTCTTCCAAACCAATTACTTCAGTTCTACGATAGTTCCTTAATCTCCAAAACCAATTTTTTAGGCTACTGCATACATCGAAAAACTAACAATTAGATTTTAGACCTTAACGTCAGATTTCGTTTTGACGAAAGTTTTCCTAAAATTAAAAGTTTAGTTTCCTGGGTTTCAATAGTGAGCTTCCGGTTTTGGAACCTACCAACAGTTAAAGGACTTCCTAGTTCCCGATATCCTTTGTCATAACTGATATGCGATAACTCTCAAACGGTAATCCTAAGGGGGATAGGAGATTGGAGTTTACGGAAATGTAAGAGGGTAATGAACAATCCTTACGAGATAATCGTATTATTACATATCTAATATGTACAATATCAAGCCGTAAGTACTCCATATCAAGTATCAGTAGCAAAATTAAATCTAAATCCATTATTTGAAGGTTCAAAATGAAAAATATTGGGGTTCGTAGCCAAATCCTCCAGTCGAGAATCGCTTTCGATGGTAACATTGGACATACCTTCGGCTATATCCCCAGTGGACGTCGGGAAATTAAATCTAAAACTGTTATCGGAAGCGGTGAAAGCGGCCTTTCTAAAAACACGGATTTCTTGCTCGGATTCGCTGGCGAAATTTTTATTTTGGAGCTCACTAAAAAAAAAGAACAAAAACGAATCATCCCCTTCTCATGTATAGGTGTAATTACCAGTATTCGATTTCTTATCCTCGATTGCCATCTTAGATCTGTAATCGCCGAATGATAATCGCATAACTTGCCTCTTCTTCACCAGAGACGTAGAGTTACTCATTAGGGTGTTCAGGGCTTTCGTGTTATCTTGTACTGGAAATTTTTATATCGAATGTTAGTGATTGTTATCGAATCTTAACGATTCCTCCTCGTACATTAGTGATTTCTATCGAATGTTAGTGATTTTTACCGTATATTAAGTAATCTGAGATGTTTATGTACCTTGTTTGGGGCTGAGTTTCCCCGATTTTAGGGCAGTTTGTAGTTGCTGGATGCACCAGCAAAGTTCCAATTCGAAGTGTTGGGCCGCCTCAGGTGATAATTGAGATTCGGGGGCTCTTGACGCCCTGCGTTCGATAAGGGTTTCGATTTACCTGTAGATTTTCGTAATTGTAGTTTCGGCGGCATATTTTATAGGTTATGGTGAGGTTATGTTTATGTTTGCATCATAGAGCTATTAACTATATATTAAGTGCTCACCAATTGTGACAATCAAATTTAGGTTGGCAATAAAATTGAATAAATGCATTGAATACATTGACTTTTAAAGCGCTCAGAAGTTGAGGAATCGTTCGTTACGTTTGTGTGATTTAATTATTAATCGTTTCGATACATAAATCAGTCTTTCTCAAAAGAAATCGTAGCGTACCATCAGTATATGCAATGCCTCCAACTTAAATTTATGATACTTGAAGTGATTTACTCTGAATTAGTAAGTCTATGGTTTAGGCCAGGGGTCTCCAAACTTTCCAGCCATAACCCCATACTGATTACTTCAATTAGTTTTTTGCGTATTATACTTGTCATTAAGGTTTACCTAGCAAGTAAATAAATCCGAGTTATTATCATTCAGTGTTTTTTTATCCAACTTATCAGAACAACAATAAACTATTAGCTGTCGCGGGCCGGATTGATGACACTAGCGGGCTGGATTTGGCACTGGGGCCGTAGTTTGGAGACCCCTGGTTTAGGCCAGTGTTTCTCAATCTTTATCGATCTACCCCCTTCAAACCCGTTACTTAGTATAAAAGGGTAGGATCGCTCCCCAAATCCCTATTGCATTTAATAGACTATATAGTATAATTTGTTTAATTATTGTACGATACGAGATATAAAATATCTGATTATCCTTAATATAATTTTTTACCATACGTCCAGAAAAAGATTTTCTGCTCCCCAAAATACATATAAATTGATACTAATCGCCCCTTCAACGTGGAAAAACGCATACAAGGGTGCGAAATCGTCCCTATTGTTGAGAAGCACTGGTTTAAACGAAGTTCACGTGGAATCTTTGACAAGATCAAACGGTCATGGCACAGCAATAAAAGGTATACTCGTGTACATCTAGCTTATAGCATTGATTGTGAGATGCATAGGCAAATTCTAGTGTACAGGCATCATTAGCTTCTGTTTATAATCATTGTGAAAGAAGTTCCCAGCCGATCCAAACCAAAGTGGGCGTAAGAAGCGGTTGAATCTATTTGCGCGAAGCTTTGAGTCTTTCACGAATGCTCCAATTTATTTAAGTCTTGAATCTGCTGTAATATTAGTTACTATAGTACAAAAGTAGATAAGCCAATACAACATTTCTAGTCAAATCCAGAACTATGACACGCATTAGCAAATGCTTCCGTTACGGTTGCGATAAAGCTTGCCTCGAGCTAGCAAAACACATGTCATCGAATTTATTATGAAACGATTGTGTGGTGAAGAGTTTATCGATGTGATATGGTGTCATTAAATTACACTACAGTCCTTGCAATCACCACCAAATGCGAAGGGAAATCGTATTTTGCCGAAATGATGAGTATACCTAATATAGTTGTACCATGGGAATTGGTTGGTATGGTCGTGGTGGGGGAAATTTTTGGATAGTAAGGTTATAATATTTGATTATTACCTCTAATTATGACGAACTAGGCGTTTTTATGTCGTGGGATTAAAGTAATAATTTTATAGAATAATACACGATCAATATTTTATCAAAAATTATTGGAAATGCACGCTGTTATTGAAGTATTCGTAGCAAAAACATTAAGTCATCCGTCCCTGTGGCGCAGAGGATAGCGCGTTGGACTTCTAATCCAAAGGTCGTGGGTTCGATCCCCGCCAGGGATGCAAAGCTCTCGCTGTTAGAGAGCTTTTTTGTTCTTTGATTTGTATTTCTGCTTTACACCGCTTGACTCGTACCGTGACGATCCTTTTAATCAATTTCTTCTAAGATCTTTCGTGTGTTAAACGAAATCAAGTTTAAATCGCCATCTTTTTCAATTTCTGTTTTTCTTCGCTTTTTCTTAGTAATTATTCAATTCATCCTTTTTTCCTTCCTTTTTTCCTAATCCTGTGTGCATTACTATAATTGTATGTACATTGCGACATATCAAATACTTATCTTGCGGATTATCTCCACCACTTTTCTAGCTCAAGCAAAGACAAAAAGTGGTGGAGGAAATCCGAAAGTGCATTACTCATTAGCTGGTTACTGTGTCTGTTATGTCTTCTTCTTCTTGTTCTTGTGTTGACGAATTCTACGTAGTAATCTTCCCGTTTTTCTTTATCTTCAATGAAATATTTATCGAACAAAGCGTTCTGTGTGAAGTCATCGAAATATTTTTCTTTTAACGGTTTCGTATTTTTTTCTCGTCTCAATTTAATCGCTGTACCTAATGGACCGAGTTAATCGCCGATTGTTAACCACCTCCGAATCCAATCTTAATCTCGATAAAGAATTTCAATATCGTTGGGAAAACAACGATCCGAATAGTATCACGAAATGGCGTCGAATCGTACACGTTTCCAGTTGTAAAAATTCCGTAAAAATTCGTTTAAGGAACGATGTTTCTTAAGCTGATCGCCATCGCTCTAACGTTAGTCGTGGAAATAATTGCTGTAGACTTTAACGTGAACCGTTGCAATTCGAAAATAGCCATGGCCAATTTCGATATGGGAAAGGTAAGGAAATTTTGCGATTCCTTTCGTCGCTATCGCAACGAGAAATTGAAAAAGGGCATCGGAAACGGGAATGGAGTTAATTACGCCGAAATCCGTCTGTAACGAATCCTACGTATGACGGATGACATATTCGAATTGCTTCTTTCATAATAACCCCGCCGAAAACTCGAATGCTGATTGGATCGATTCCCAAATCGATAGTTGTCTCCGCCCACAACTCGGAATATGATTGGCTATTCAGTGGACCTATCTTGTGATACGACGAATTTCAAGGCGGGATTGTTTGAATTATTGGGGTTACAACAATATTCGAGTAAAACTCGTTCAACCGCTGGTCCTTTACATAGAACATCCAATCATGTAACGACTTTTAAGGGCGGGATTACTTGACTCCTCCCCTCCTCACGACTTGGAATATGATTGGCTTCTTAGTGGAGGTATCCAATGACATGACGAGTTTTACGGATTTGGGTTATTGGTATTACAATGATATCCGGGCAAATCTTGTTCAACGATTGGCTCCCTATATTAAGCTTCCAATCATACCAGGACTTTTAAGGGCGGGATTACTTGAATAAGTCACTTCGTAATGGTTCCCGCCCACAATTCAGAATATCATTGGCTGTTTAGTGGAGGTATCTAATGATATGATGATTTTAAGGGTGGGATTATTTGAATTATTAGTATTACAATGATATCCGGGTAATACTCCCTATATAAAGCATCCAATCACATTACGACTTTTAAGGACGGGATTACTTGAATAAGTCACTTCGTATTGGGCCCCGCCCACGACTCGCAATATGATTGGCTATTTAGTGGAGGTATCCAATGAAATGATGAGTTTCACGGCGTGATTATTTGAATTGTTGGTATTACAATGATATCCGGGAAAATCTCGTTCAGTGATTGGCTCCCTACATAAAGTGTCCAATCGCATCACGACTTTTAAGGGCGGGATTACTTGAAATAGTCACTTCGTAATGGTTGCCGCCCACGATTAGGAATATGATTGGCTGTTTAGTGGAGGTATCTAATGATATGATGATTTTAAGGGTGGGATTATTTGAATTATTGGTATTACAATTATATCCGGGTAATACTCCCTATATAAAGCATCCAATCACATTACGACCTTTAAGGGCGGGATTACTTGAATAAGTCACTTCGCCTTGGGCCCCGCCCACGACTCGTAATATGATTGACTGTTTAGTGGAGGTATCCAATCAAATGACGAGTTTCACGGCATGATTATTTGAATTATTGGAATTATAAAGCATCCAATCACACCGCGACTTTTAAGGGCGGGATTACTTGAATAAGTTACTTCGTATTGGGTCCCGCCCACGACTCGCAATTTGATTGGCTATTTAGTGGAGGTAACCAATGATACAACGCGTTTTAGGGAGGGATTATTTGACTGTGTGGTATTATAAGAATACTCGCCCGAAACTTGCTTAGTGATTGGTTCGTTGTTTAAAGCATTCAATCACGTCACGAGTTTTACGGCGGGGACAATTTTAATCGAAACGATTCCTTTCTAAGTTTTTAGGTACTTGGCATGATCGTTTTCGCCACCAACTACGAAGATTACGCCGGAGTGTATTTGTGCAATACGGAAAAAATTGAAATATATGGGATACATCAGCATGGTGGACATTTATTCGAGGAAGAGGACGTTGAAACGGAAATTCTTGGACGAGCTCAAGGAGAAAATGAAGTCGTTGAGGATAACGCCCCAAAAACTGTATAACGTGGATCACAGGGATTGCGCGAGGGATTTAAAATTCAACTTCACATTTACAATGGATAAGTTTAAAAGTGGCGCACGGTAATCTTGAGTTATTTTGTACGAAATTATTTAATAAAAAAAAAGTATAGCGGTGACCAGTTGTATCTTGTACCTTATTCTGTATATCCTGTTGAGAATAGAGCTTTTAGCAGCATACTGAACCTTCTAAGAACAGAAAACTGAGAGTTAGATGCTGAACTTTTTCCTCAAAATCAGATAGCTCTAGGTTTTGGACTTTGTTTTGGAACAAGAGGCCATCTAATTTCATTTTGGGCTTTCATTTTGTCAAAATAGAGCTTTTAGCTGCGCTCTGAACCTTCTAAGAGCAGAAAACTGCGAATTAAATGCTGGACTTTTTCCTCAAAATCAGATAACCTTATGTTTTGGAACTAGAGGCCTTCTACCTGCATTTTGGGCTTTCGTTTTGTCAAAATAGAACTTTTAGCTGCGCTCTGAACCTTCTAAGAACAGAAAACTGAGAGTTAAATGCTGAACTTTTACTCAAAATCAGATAGCCCTAGGTTATGGATTTTATTTTGGAACTAGAGGCCTTGTAACTGCATTTTGGGCTTTCATTTTGTCAAAATAGAGCTTTTAGCTATGCTGTGAACCTTCCTAGAATAGAAAATTGCGAATTAAATGCTGAACTTTTTCCTCAAAATCAGATAGATAGCCCTAGGTTTTGGATTTTGTATTGGAACTAGAGGCCTTCTAATTGCATTTTGGGCTTTCACTTTGTCGAAATAGAGCTTTTAGCTGCGCTCTGAACCTTCCAAGAACAGAAAACTGCGAATTAAATGCTGAACTTTTTCTTCAAAATCAAATAACCTTATGTTTTGGAACTAGAGGTCTTCTACTTGCATTTTGGGCTTTCGTTTTGTCAAAATAGAGCTTTTAGCTGCGCTCTGAACCTTCTAAGAAGAGAAAACTGAGAATTAAATTGTGAACTTTTTCCTCAAAATCAGATAGCCTTTGGTTTTGGATTTTGTTTGGAACTAGAGGCCTTCTAACTGCATTTTGGGCTTTGATTTTGTCAAAATAGAGCTTTTAGCTATGCTGTGAACCTTCCAAGAACAGAAAACTGCGAATTAAATGCTGAACTTTTTCCCTCAAAATGAGATAGCCTTAGGTTTTGGAACTAGAAGCCTTCTAACTGCATTTTAGGGTTTCGTTTTGTCAAAATAGAGCTTTTAGCTACGCTCTGAACCTTATACGTATAGAAACCCCAAAATTAATGCACAGCTTTTTCCTCAAAACCAGAGACTTCAAGGTTTTATCCTTGGGCGAATTCCTTTTTTTTTTTAAAGAAAAGCTTCCAGCTACGTTTGATACTTTTGGTTTTGGAGAAATAGAGCTTTCATCTGAGCTTTGAACCTTCTGAGATTAGAAACACTCCAAAATTAATGGTGAGCTTTCTCTTTGAAACCAGAGACTAGGATTTTGGGAATTACTTTTAAAGAAATAAAGCTTCCAGCTACGTTTGATACTTTGGGTTTTGCAAAATAGAGCTTTCAACTGCGCTCTGAACTTTCTGAGAATAGAAATCTCCAAATTTAATGCTGATAGATTTCGAGCTTTTAGACTTTGATTTGAAAACAGAGACTTTCTAGCTGCTTTTTGGACCTTCATTTTGAAGACAAAAATTGTTTTTCCGCACACTGAATTTTGCTCTATAGTTAGAAAGCTCTTGGCTCAAACTTTATGACAAAATCGGACGTTTCTAGGTTTACTATTTCCCTTGAAGAATAGGAAGCGTGTAGCTGGGTTCTGAACTTGTTTAGAAAGTAAAGCTTTTAGCTTTAGCCTCTTAATTAAATGCTTTTCCTCTTCTTCTTGTTCTTCTCGTCTTATTCCTTATATACAATGGTTGTCCGATGGACTTTCCTTCAAGGCCCGAAACGGTTAGATTTTGGACTTTCTTTCGAACATAAATGGCCATTAATTGCTTTCAAAATTTTTGTTTTCAAAACAGGAAAATTTCTAGTTGGTCTTTGGACTTTCCCCAAAGACGAAGAAACCCATAATTGTATACTAAGGTCATTTTTTTTTTGTACGAGACAAAGATTTTTGGTTCCCTACAAAGCTTTTTTAATGTCTTTGTACATTGTGCAGATTTTTTTGGTAGTTCAGTTACCATCATTATGTTCTACAAACTAAAAATCCCTTGTACAAAGATTCTTTTTCGATCTCTGTACATGTATAAAGAGACTCGTACAAAAAAAAACAGTCACCGAGGTTCATTTTCAAGACTTTTGGTTTCTCCTTCGGAAACAGGCGATAAAACAGGAATAAAGCAAAGACAAAAATTTATTCACTATACTTTCACAACCTTATCACAAAATTGGATGACACCGTAGTTACCCGACACCAACCAATCACTATCCTTCTCCTGAGTAGCTTCGGCTAATCCTTTTGATAATCCACAGATGATATCGGCTTTTAACGTTCTCAAACTGCATAACTTGCTCGGATGAAAACCTTGCAAGCCTTCCACGATGGGAGTTTCCGGTAGCCAATTTTTCTCTCCGAATAACTTCCTATAGTTCAAATCACCTTTGAAAATTATCAGTTTCGCTTGAGACAACTTCCGGTACAAATCCTTATCGTAGACGGTCATCTCCTGGAAGGTGACGGGCAAAATCCAGAACGGATGCTCTTCGATCGTCCACGTTTTCGATTCTAGATAGTTGGTCCATCGACGGCCGAGGTCTTTCAACGTTTGAACGTTGGAGGAAATCAATCGGGAGAGCGTCCAATGGAAATCTACGGTCATCACGTCGGAAACGAACCAGGGGATGGTTTTGACGTAGAATCTAATTTTCGATGCGTAGTTATGTGTGATTAGAAAATCGGCCACGCATAAATCGGTGTACAGTTCGTAGCCGACGTTATCTAAAACTATATCTGGAAGGAAAAAAGAACGATCAGTGAGAAAAAAATTAAAATAAGTAACACAACATCTGACATACACCACTATTCTAAGTGGCTCTTCAGGAATGAAAGGAAACTGAAGGAAGGGAATATTGACCAATAGAGTGAATTTCAAGAAGAAAAAGGAAGAAAAAGAAAGAAAAGAAAGAAGAAACAAACGAAGAAAAGGAAGAAGTAGAAGAAAAGGAGGAAGTAGAAGAAAATAAAGAAGTAGAAGAAAAGGAGGAAGTAGAAGAAAATAAAGAAGCAGAAAAACAAGAAAGAAGTAGAAAAACAGGAAGGAAAGGACGAAAATGGTGGTGATGGCTTTTAGGAACGGTAATAACAAGGATAACACTAGTTCGTATATGTTCATACATTGCATGTCGATATACGAGCACATACGAACATATACTATCCTTGTACATCGCCCCCTTTAATTCCCGAAGAAGTCATTTGCACTAGGTAAAGGTGCTGGTTGCGGTAATTTTTCCAAGTCAATTTCTACCACTATTACTCGTTTCTTTGATGATAGGAAAACTTAAAACGAGAATAAAAAAGTTAGGGAAACCACCAGTTGTAACAAAAAACATTTTAATTGTGGAAGAGCTGATTTTTATCAATTTCTATGTTAATTTCCTCGCGGTGGATAGATCATTCCTTAATCAATTTACATATCTGGACGTGTGCTTGAGCATTTCTGCTCCCGATCCATCCCATTTATGCCAAATATAGAAAGTCTACGTATCTACTGTAATTAGTTTTTCTTTAATCACTAATCTAGCCGTACACCACTAGGTAACAAGGCTTTTGGTAACATATATATCATCACTAATGTTGCAACAAAGGATTATTTATTTATTTATTACTTCAGGCATCATTGGAAATCTACAAAACAACATTCCTATCATGAACAATTCCAAATATTAAGAGGCAGAAATTGTTGCCGCTTATGAAATTTACTTCTAAAAGTATTCAGGAAATAATCACCGAGAATCCTTGTGAATTATTTAAGTTTCTACGAAATAAACAGGCTTCTGTTAGAATCTTCGGAAGCTTATATGTTGACGATGAAATAATTGGAGATCCTCAAACAAATCGTGCAGGCTCTTGCTTATCAATTCCGTTAGCTGAACTCCCATCTATTAATAACAGGCGCGTAATAAAGCTGATATGAAGAGAGAAAAAGATTGGCAGTTCTATTTTTGGTCCTTCCTTCATTACAGTTAATCCAACCTCCGAGAGGTATGAAAGGGTAAAAGGATGATATACGTATATATTGTTTACAGTTCGTAGATCTAACTAGATCTACAAGTAGTCAGGCTCTTGATGATCTGTTGTGATCGAACACTCCATATCAAAGGAGTACTGACAGGGTCGATGACACAATGATTCTTTTAAATTATCCTAACTTTCCTGACAGTTTTTACTCTCCAGTAAGTCCAAACTTTCGAATAAAATCCATTAACGGTGATGATGGATTGCTAAGACTACCTTGTACGGGATGCAAGATTTGTCCTTGGAGTATTGTTCTGCTGTTTATCATTATCTATTTATAAAAATAATTAATTATTTGGATAATTTATTGTTATTACTTAAATATAAGAGAAGGTTAACGTGAATTGAAGAACATGGGAGATGTTAACCACAAGAACCCAAGAAATTAACCAAGAAAAATAAACATCACAGGAAAACTTATCCAACGATAAACCTCCAGATCGTATAAAAATGAAAATTTGAACATATTTTAAATTTCGCGCCAATTTCACTTAGGAATTTTTGTATCTTAATGTTGACACCAAATTCAAATTCTCCGGTTTTTTTGCGATAGCAATTGTTTTAAGATTTTAGCGTCGATTTTTGCGTAGAAATTTGCTGATTTTTCTTGTTCAACCTTATTCTATAAAAATTGTGATTTGATTATAAATAAATTGTGCGTGTTGTTTAGTGCGAGCCCTGGGCTATCTGGTAAGCGTTTTCACTTCCATTCCTAATCAGTTGCGAGGGGCATACACAATAAAGCGTCTATCCCAAATTTGAGCCAAGTTTTACGTACGTGGGCCCCACAAATGTTGGGTTCAGGCTCCAGATTAAAACGATTTTCATGGAGTAAACAACGCTCAGGTCGTATACACGAGATGTATCTACAATTTCTGACTGGTTGCTTCCTACGAGAGCATTCCAAATTACACCGAATTGATCGGAGAGAATAGTCTCATTCAACTCCTTCAATCGATTAAATTGATCCTCCATATCAATCACGAGACCGCCGTTAATCGATAAATCGCATTTATTTCCCCCTTAAATTCAACTAGAATTAAGAAGATCGATACCATTACATATGATCAAAATGAACGAGGAGGGTACCTTTAATAATCGAACGAATCCCGATTTCTTATCGTTTCCATCATTTTTAAGCATATCTGACAGGTGATTCCCTAATTGTTCCATCAGGGACAAAGCGCCGTAAAAACTATGCTTTCCTGGCTTCGAAACAGGTCCCAATCTCTCAAGTACGTACTAAAAATTTCCTTACTTTGTTTTATATGAAAGAAATAAAATTTTCCTTACCACACCTTTCAGAAATAATTCCAATTTGAAGGTATTTATTTATTTGGAATAATTTAATAATAATTCGTGTAGAAACTAGTGAATGATCACGTCGATTGCAGCAATGTATTATCACAGTTAAATTATTCTGGTATTTGCCCAGTTTCGTCTCTCGATCATCAATTACATTTTGATTATCCATACCTTGAAGAAGCTGTTTATATAATGCATCGATGTGTAGAACTTGTAAAATAGCTAACATGTACTATAGTGATGTTTTTGTTAATGGAATTTACACATACTTTTACGGTTTCTCACTGCTGTTTAATTGTTAATGTATAACATTAAAGATTTCCTACATGTTGCATACTATTCACTTTCAGATTTTGTCCTGTAATTAGGTATTCCGTCAGGCAGTAAACTTTATTGTTGTTATTATTATTAATAATTATTATTATGATTATCTGTTCCTAAGAACAATTAGTCAATTAGATGATTTACGTACGTAAACATGAGAGAAGGTTAACGAGAATAGAAGCACATGCGAGATGTTAACCATAAGATGGAAGAAATTATACAAGGAAAAATAAACGTGAGAGGAAAAATTACCCAACGATAAACCTCCAGATCCTATATAAAATAAAAATAAATTTGACCATATTTTAAATTTGGCGCCAACTTTGCTTAGGACTTTTTTGTATTTTAACGTTGATACCAAATTCAAATTCTCCGTTTTTTTTTTTTGCGATAGCAATTGTTTTAAGATTTTAGCGTCGGTTTTTGCGTGGAGATTTGCTGATTCTTTTGCTCAATTTTATTTCATAAAAATTATGCATTTGATTATAGATAAATTGTGCGTGTCGTTTAGTGCGAGCCCTGGGCTATCTGGTAAGCGTTTTCACTTTCATTCCTAATCAGTTGCGAGGGGCATACACAATAAAGCGTCTATCCCAAATTTGAGCCAAGTTTTACGTACGTGGGCCCCACAAATGTTGGGTTCAGGCTCCAGATTAAAACGATTTTCATGGAGTAAACAACGCTCAGATCGTATACACGAGATGTATCTACAATTTCTGACCGGTTGCTTCCTACGAGAGCATTCCAAATTACACCGAATTGATCGGAGAGAATAGTCTCATTCAACTCCTTCAATCGATTAAATTGATCCTCCATATCAATCACGAGACCGCCGTTAATCGATAAATCGCATTTATTTCCTCCTTAAATTCAACTAAAATTAAGATCGATACAATCACATACGGTCAAAATGAACGAGGAGGGTACCTTTAATAATCTAAAGTATTCCAATTTCTTATTGAACCCATCATTTTTAAGTATATCTCGCAGGTGATTTCCCTAATTGTTCCATCAGGGACAAAGCGCCGTGAAAACTATGCTTTTCTGGCTTCAAACAGGTCTCAATCTCTCAAGTCCGTACTAAAAATTTCCTTACTTTGTTTTATATGAAACAAATAAAATTTTCCTTACCACACCTTTCAGAAATAATTCCAATTTGAAAGTATTTATTTTTTTGGAATAATTTAATAATAATTCGTGTGGAAACTAGTGAATGATCGCGTCGATTGCAGCAATTTATTATTACAGTTATATTATTCTGATATTTGCTCAGTTTCGTTTCTCGATCATCAATTACATTTTGATTATCCACACCTTGAAGAAGCTGTTTATATAATGCATCTATGTGTAGAACTTGTAAAATATCTAACATATACTATAGTGATGATTTTGTTAATGGAAGTTGCACATACTATTATTGTTTCTCACTGCTGCTTAATTGTTAATGTATAACATTAAAGATTTCCTACACGTTGCATACTATTCACTGTCAGATTTTGTCCTATAATTAGTTATTCCGTCAGGCAATAAACTTTATTGGTGTTATTATTAATAATTATTATTATTATGATTATCTGTTCCTAAGAACAATTAGTCAATTGGATGATTTACGTACGTAAACATGAGAGAAGGTTAACGAGAATAGAAGGACATGCGAGATGTTAACCATAAGATGGAAGAAATTAACCAAGGAAACATAAACGTGAGAGGAAAAAATTACCCAACGATAAACCTCCAGATCCTATATAAAATAAAAATAAATTTGAACATATTTTAAATTTGGCGCCAACTTTGCTTAGGACTTTTTGTATTTTAACGTTGATACCAAATTCAAATTCTCCGTTATTTTGCGATAGCAATTGTTTTAAGATTTTAGCGTCGGTTTTGCGTGGAGATTTGCTGATTTTTTTGCTCAATTTTGTTTCATAAAAAATTATGCATTTGATTATAGATAAATTGTGCGTGTCGTTTAGTGCGAGCCCTGGGCTATCTGGTAAGCGTTTTCAGTTTCATTCCTAATCAGTTGCGAGGGGCATACACAATAAAGCGTCTATCCCAAATTTGAGCCAAGTTTTACGTACGTGGGCCCCACAAATTTTGGGTTCAGGCTCCAGATTAAAATGATTTTCATAGAGTAAACAACGCTCAGATCGCATACACGAGATCTATCTACAATTTCTGACCGGTTGCTTCCTACGAGCATTCCAAATTACACCGAATTGATCGGAGAGAATAGTCTCATTCAACTCCTCCAATCGATTAAATTGATCCTCCATATCAATCACGAGACCGCCGTTAATCAATAAATCGCATTTATTTCCTCCTTAAATTCAACTAGAATAAGAAGATCAATACCATCACATGCAATCAAAATGAACGAGGAGGGTACCTTTAATAATCGAAAGTATTCCCATTTCTTATTGATTCTATCATTTTTAAGTATATCTCGCAGGTGATTTCCCTAATTGTTCCATTAGGGACAAAGCGCCGTAAAAACTATGCTTTTCTGGCTTCAAAACAGGTCTCAATCTCTCTCAAGTCCGTACTAAAAATTTCCTTACTTTGTTTTATATGAAAGAAATAAAATTTTCCTTACCACACCTTTCAAAAATAATTCCAATGTGAAAGTATTTATTTATTTGGAATAATTTAATAATAATTCGTGTGGAAACTAGTGAATGATCACGTCGATTGCAGCAATGTATTATCACAGTTAAATTATTCTGGTATTTGCCCAGTTTCGTCTCTCGATCATCAATTACATTTTGATTATCCATACCTTGAAGAAGCTGTTTATATAATCCATCGATGTGTAGAACTTGTAAAACAGCTAACATGTACTATAGTGATGTTTTTGTTAATGGAATTTACACATACTTTTACGGTTTCTCACTGCTGCTTAATTGTTAATGTATAACATTAAAGATTTCCTACACGTTGCATACTGGTCACTTTCAGATGTTGTCCTGTAATTAGTTATTCCGTCAGGCAGTAAACTTTATTGTTGTTATTATTATTATGATTATCTCGTTCCTAAGACCAATTAGTCAATTGGATGATTTACGTACGTAAACATGAGAGAAGGTTAACGAGAATAGAAGCACATGCGAGATGTTAACCATAAGATGGAAGAAATTATACAAGGAAAAATTACCCAACGATAAACCTCCAGATCCTATATAAAATAAAAATAAATTTGAACATATTTTAAATTTGGCGCCAACTTTGCTTAGGACTTTTTTGTATTTTAACGTTGATACCAAATTCAAATTCTCCGTTTTTTTGCGATAGCAATTGTTTTAAGATTTTAGCGTCGGTTTTTGCATGGAGATTTGCTGATTCTTTTGCTCAATTTTATTTCATAAAAATTATGCATTTGATTATAGATAAATTGTGCGTGTCGTTTAGTGCGAGCCCTGGGCTATCTGGTAAGCGTTTTCACTTTCATTCTTAATCAGTTTCGAGGGGCATATACAATAAAGCGTCTATCCCAAATTTGAGCCGAGTTTTACGTACGTGGGCCGCACAAATTTTGGGTTCAGGCTCCAGATTAAAACGATTTTCATGGAGTAAACAACGCTCAGATCGCATACACGAGATGTATCTACAATTTCTGACCGGTTGCTTCCTGCGAGAGCATTCCAAATTACACCGAATTGATCGGAGAGAATAGTCTCATTCAACTCCTTCAATCGATTAAATTGATCCTCCGTATCGATCACGAGACCGCCGTTAATCAATAAATCGCATTTATTTCCTCCTTAAATTCTACTAAAATTAAGATCGATACATTCACATACGATCAAAATGAACGAAGAGGGTACCTTTAATAATCTAAAGTATTCCAATTTTTTATTGAACCCATCATTTTTAAGTATATCTCGCAGGTGATTTCCCTAATTGTTCCATCAGGGACAAAGCGCCGTGAAAACTATGCTTTTCTGGCTTCGAAACAGGTCTCAATCTCTGAAGTCCGTACTAAAAAATTTCCTTACTTTGTTTTATATGAAGGAAATAAAATTTTCCTTACCACACCTTTCAGAAATAATTCCAATTTGAAAGTATTTATTTTTTGGAATAATTTAATAATAATTCGTGTGGAAACTAGTGAATGATCGCGTCGATTGCAGCAATTTATTATTACAGTTATATTATTCTGATATTTGCTCAGTTTCGTTTCTCGATCATCAATTACATTTTGATTATCCACACCTTGAAGAAGCTGTTTATATAATGCATCTATGTGTAGAACTTGTAAAATATCTAACATATACTATAGTGATGTTTTTGTTAATGGAATTTGCACATACTATTATTGTTTCTCACTGCTGCTTAATTGTTAATGTATAACATTAAAGATTTCCTACACGTTGCATACTATTCACTTTCAGATTTTGTCCTATAATTAGTTATTCCGTCAGGCAATAAACTTTATTGTTGTTATTATTAATAATTATTATTATTATGATTATCTGTTCCTAAGAACAATTAGTCAATTAGATGATTTACGTACGTAAACATGAGAGAAGGTTAACGAGAATAGAAGCACATGCGAGATGTTAACCATAAGATGGAAGAAATTAACCAAGGAAAAATAAACGTGAGAGGAAAAATTACCCAACGAGAAACCTCCAGATCCTATATAAAATAAAAATAAATTTGACCATATTTTAAATTTGGCGCCAACTTTGCTTAGGACTTTTTGTATTTTAACGTTGCTACCAAATTCAAATTCTCCGTTTTTTTGCGATAGCAATTGTTTTAAGATTTTAGCGTCGGTTTTTGCGTGGAGATTTGCTGATTTTTTTGCTCAATTTTATTTCATAAAAATTATGCATTTGATTATAAATAAATTGTGCGTGTCGTTTAGTACGACCCTGGACTATCTGGTAAGCGTTTTCACTTTAATTCCTAATCAGTTTCGAGGGGCATATACAATAAAGCGTCTATCCCAAATTTGAGCCAAGTTTTACGTACGTGGGCCCCACAAATTTTGGGTTCAGCCTCTAGATTAAAATGATTTTCAAGGAGTAAACAGCGCTCAACTCGCATACACAAAACCTACCTACAATTTCCGACTGGTTGCTTCCTACGAGAGCATTCCAAATATCATCGGATTGATCGCAGAGGATATTCTCATTCAACACCTCCAATCGATGGAGTTGATCCTCCGTATCAGTCACTACACCGCTGCTAATCGATAAATCGCATTTATTTCCCCATAAATTCAACTAGAATTAAGAACATTGACAAGATCGCATAGGATCGAAATGAACGAGAAGGGTACCTTTAGTAGTCGAACGAATTCCGATTTCTTATCGTTTCCATCATTTTTAAGTATATCTCGTAGATGATTCCCTAATTGTTCCATCACCGGCAAAGCACCGTAAAAACTTTGTTCTTTCTGGCTTCGAAACGGGTCTAAATCCCTCAAATCCGTACTAAAAAATGTCCATGCTTTGTTTTATATAAAAGAAGAAAAATTACCTTTACCACACCTATGGGGGATAATTCCAATTTGGAATTATTTATTTTGAATAATTTATTATTTGGAGCAATTCCAATGTGGAATTATTATCGAAAGGTGAGGTAAAGGTAAATTTATTTATTATTTGGGTAAACAAAAATCAAATTGCTCCGTACGTTAATTCAAAAGCTTCACGCATCCTTCGGTACATGTAGCACTCGGAATACAACCAAATCGCGTTATAATAGGCCGGATGATCGATGGACGTTGATTGGTGCTCTAGATACTTATTGTACTGTCCGGCGTCCCAGCTATCGCCTGATAATTTCCGAAACGGTTTGTTCGTTTGAATTTCGTATTTGAGCTTGGATAGCTCTCCGATAATATCCTTCAATTCCTCACCCGCATTCTACGAAGAGAGGAACACATTTTACGTACGAAATGAAACTAGATTGACAACGAAGCTGGCTTTGTACCTACCTCCCGTAACTTTTAGCTATCTCGTCCTTTTTTCTCACTAAGATGTCAAGTGTTTGGGTTAGGATGACGGGCATTCGCTTTTGTACCGTGTGGAATGCAAAACTCCTAGAAGTAGGAAATAATTATTTTAAACGAAAGTGGTTTGCTTTTGTAATAATCGGG
Source organism: Chrysina gloriosa (assembly GCA_038088585.1). Lineage (NCBI taxonomy): Eukaryota > Metazoa > Arthropoda > Insecta > Coleoptera > Scarabaeidae > Chrysina > Chrysina gloriosa. The sequence goes on from CM076087.1 coordinate 104,188,170, forward strand.
TGGAGTTTAGGGGATTGCGGTGCTCTTTACCTCCTATAAAACGCTGAGAGGGAAACGTTAATGGGCGTTTTTAAATCTAAACCTACTGTTGTTGTCCTTTGGTCCATTATTGCTGATCCTAAACAAAGGAAAAACGAATAAATAAGAGAATAACGCGAGAAAGTCATCCTGGCTGAATTTAGAGCGAGGTCACATCGGGAATACACCGAAATCTACATCCCCGGATATTTAAATTTGGTGCTTACTTATTTTAAGAAATTGTACTGATTGACTAGTTAGTATTCTTGATGGTTTTATCAATATTTATCACTTTTATCCCATTTTTATAGCTTTAATTCGGATCGTAGGTTAGAAAGAATATAACCGGATTCTTATTTGGTGTTGTTGATAGAATGACCTTGAAAACGTGGGAATCGTGGTAAACTGGAGCATAAACAGTGAATGCACGAACGCAATTTTACCTAACGTCGCCGAGGGCGTTGTTGTCGTATTATTTTGACACTTTGACGTCATACAAATACGATTCTATCCGGTGCATGTGTTCCGTTTAACCTCTCCCCATCGCTAACTCGATTTGTAGGCTCTGGGTCAAGTATGGGGTACATGTCGTTGTTAGTTCATGCTTGAAAGCTAATAATTCTATTCACAAACAAATGACGGTAATAGAGATTTTAAAAACGCTTGCGAGTCCAGCTATTTATTTACAGATGTCACCACAAGTTCCGAAATATATTGAACAATAGAAGATAATGATAAATGTACGAGGCACAGCAATTAAATAACGGGACCAAGGCGAAAAATATGGCTGTAATACAAATAAATGTGTTGCAATGAAGTTCTTCATGTCTTTGTGCCTGCTTCGCAGGCTATTGCACAGCTTTCTTGCAGAACTGCCAAACGAACAAATCTCAATTCTAGAGAGCTGTTTAGAGTTTTAATTCTTTTTATCTGTGATTTATTCTATTGAAACTAGTTTTTATTTGTCATTTATCGCAGTTGCGATGTATCTCTAAATACGCCAATCGATGTGAGATATCATTGAACATAGCTTCAGTTTACCAAAAAGGAAAGAAACAAATTTCAAGAACTTTCGTTTGGCAATTAGCCGAAGAAGTTCGCTTTCTTAATCGCAGGTCTACTGTACATCGTGATGATGCATAGCATGCAAAGCATAATTCCCTCCTCGTGTTAGTTATTGGCATAGGTAATTGGTGCCTGTTTCGATGTTATTGCACAGCTTTCTTGCACACTTGTCAAACGAACGAAACTCGGTTGTAAGTTGTTTTATAAAGAGTTATTTAGAGTTTTCCTTCTTTTTTTTTTTCCGATTTAGTCTCGCTCCCTCGTTAAAACTGGTTTCCTGTCATTTATGACCGACAGAGTCTACTTTGTTAATCGCATGTCAACTGTACACCGTGGTGATGAGTTCTAACGTGGTCGAAACAAGTCTACGATTACAATGTGCGATTAACAAAGCATAGTTCCCTCCCGGTGATAATTATTAACTTACGTAATTTGTGACTGCTTTGCAGGCTGTTGCACAACTTTCTTGGGGAGTTTTCATTCGTTATATAGGAGATTAATTGCGAACTAAATAAATAAAACGCTGATTAATTAGTACATTAAATTTTATTTGTGTCCCATATTAACAATAGATTGTCACAAACATTCGATTATATATATATATATATATATATGTATATATAGAGCATGATCTCCTAGGATCTATGTATGTATATAACAGTTGTTTTTTTCCTTTATCGATACATACACGAAAAATAATGTTGCGGGGGCGGCGTAGTTTCAACGGCATCATCGATAAACTTATCGGCGAAACAGGCAAGAAATAAAGAGAGAAAGAGGGAAATCTAACGACAGTAAACTGTACATATTTCATAGTGACACACCCTGTATATCTTATTGGTCCGATTTTTCTCTACACGCGCATATAGATTCAAATAAATATATATAATATATAGGTTATAGTTTTATATAAACGTTGGCGAGCGGCAGGACTAACGAATTTACAATGAAAATATACAAAAAGTCGTTATCACAGAGTAGCAAACATCTTAATAATAAATATATATATTCGCGTAAAATGTACTTTTAATATAAATATTGTCTAAGTATATAGATTGGTCGATATTTTCATTTTCTGTTTGAAAATATTTTTTGAGAATATTTTCGACCACGCTGTATATAAAATTTAATATGCTATAAGTTATAATAGGTATATTATATTAAAATACATACATAGGTATACATGTATTGTCTATTTTTCATTTCTTTTTTCCCTCCAAGATGACTAGATCATTTTTCAAAAAAAAAAAAAAAAACTTTTTGCGACCCCTTTTAATTTGTATTTATCAAAAACGACATTTTGGGAATCGCTGGTTCACAACGAATTTTAACACGTAATTATGGGGTATTATCATAAAAATTCCTCACTCTTTTCCATCTGACAGGAAAGCACCAAAATAATAAATATTAATGGAACCCTCCTAATTTTTCCTTGTTTTTTCTCACAAAAAAGGAAGAACGGAAAAGAACGCGTGAAAAATAAAAATTTTGCTTCAATTTTCGTCGACTTCCGTTTGCTTAAAAATTTTAAATTGAAACAGCACTTAAAATAATAAATGTCCACATTTTGAGAACGGCTGATTTTGAATATGGATGAATAAAAATGTAACCTATAACACAAAAAAATCCACATTTTGGGAGAATCTTTTTCTTCATCTTTCATGCTCGACTACCGGTAAATAAGATTTTGAAAATGTTTAGAACCGCTGGCTTGCGGGAATGTGAACAGCAATAATGATCTAGTCGGCTTCTGGGAAAAATTTCGTCAGATGTCTCAAAATAGAAAATTCATAAATCACAGTTTACAAAAAAAAAAAAAGAGAAAATTGAAAACCCAAAAATAAAAATTTAGAATTATTTGTGAAAACAAAATGTACAAATTTTTAAGAAAATCAACAAAAAATTAAATTACTTGTCAAAATAAAAGTAATTTTTTTTTATTCAGAAAACCGTTTGAAAAATTCAAAAAGAACATTGGAATTGCTTGTTGAAAGTAAAAAGAAAGTAAAGAAAATGTAAAATTTTTAGTAAAAAAATTGAAAAACCAAAAACAAAAATTTGGAATTATTTGTCAAAACAAAATGTACGAATTTTTAAGAAAATCAACAAAAAATTAAATTACTTGTCAAAATAAAAGTAATTTTTTTATTCAGAAAAAAATTTGAAAAGTTCAAAAAAACACTGGAATTGCTTGTTGAAACAAAATCGTAAAATTTTTAGTAAAAAAATTGAAAAATCAAAAACAAAAATTTGGGATTATTTGTCAAAAAAGTAACATTTTTTAAATGAATTGTTTACAAAAAAAAATTATTTTATATATTGTGTGAATTTTTGCATTTTTAATATTTGAAACGTCTGACTCCAACTCTTTTTTTTCTTCTTACAATTATCATGATCGTATCAGCACTGGAAATGGGCCCAATTTAATTATTTATTATTAATACCGGATTTTTCACAATTTATGCATCAAATTCTAACAGGAAGAACTTCATACTAAATAAAACGAAATTTGTATTGAGAAAATATTTTCCTGCTACCACAGGAAAGTAAATTTTTTTTTAAGTTTCGCAAAGAACCGCTCGGAAACTACTGAGAGTATGCAGTCAAGTCGAATATAGTTTATTATTTAGACGAAGAAATGTAAACGCTGGTAAAATTCGGCCCCGATTTTTGGCAAGGTAATGTGCATATTTGGATAGGTCGTGTTGGTTCCATTGTGTTCGCCTGCTTTGAGCCTGATCGAAAGTTGCGTCGTGCGAGGCGTAAATCTGTGTGTTGCGATACTTAAGTCAGTGGATTCAAAACAACACTTTTATTTGCTCATTTTTTTGGTAATTTTTTTATACTTTCATTGACATATTTTTACCTCATAAAATCATATAAATAAATTTGAGGCGTAAATTGTGAAAAATCGATAGTTTTGGAATAATTTGCTTGGAATATTTACTTCCAAATACCCAATGAGTAAATATCTACTTATACTAATTCAAGATGCTAAATTGTTTCGATTTGGAATATTGAAGATGGACGTAAGATGTAGAAATCTGGAATTTTTTTCCGATTTTTAAATTGGTAGTTAAATGTACGAAATTTTTAATCGGATTGTATACTAAAAAAATGTAACATCTTAAACTAGTTCGTCTATAAATAACCTATACATCTATATATAGATAATATGTACGCACACATCAAATATTTCCATAACAATCGCTCTGAACTACGTCTACGAATATAATGGTCCACTAGTTCATTGTAACATTGATTTAAACATCTCTGCGTATACAGCGCCGTCCAAGATAATCCATCGTAGCGATCAAATCATCTCACTTTTTCTAGGCGAATTATTTTGAACCGCTCTGTATATACGTATATACCAACATATAGTAAAAATAACGTTTTTAAAAAAATAAGTACATTTTTTCCTTTCAACGACAACAAAAATAGAAATCCATTTTGGCGTTTTGTCCTTACTTATGTTTGTCATGTTTTTCTTGTTTTTTTAAGTTTTGCTTTGTTTTCGCTTCGTCATCACCTTTCGTCCCTTCTCGAGTTTCCGATCCGGAACGATTCATTTCGAATGGACGAGGTTGAGAAACTCCTCTCTGGTCTTCGGATCGTCCCTGAACACACCGAGCATGGTGGAAGTTACCGTCTTGCTGTTGATTTTCTGTACGCCCCTCATCACCATGCACATATGTCTGAAAATGAAATAATAATAATAATAATAATCAAACAGTTTATATCAGTGATACTCAAATTTAAGTTTCAAATTTTTTGTTTGAGTTTAGGTTGGTATTAATTCGCGATTAGGTTAGCACCATCGTGTACAAACCCTATTCTTCATACAGGGCATCTATGGGTGGAAAATGGGATAAAAATTGGTGTCTAACAATAGAATCAGTGGTTTCGAAACTTGTTCTCAGAAATTACCTCATATGAGAGAATCTAGTAACATTTACATCTAAGATCAGTGGTTGCCAAACTTCCAAAATCTACTTGTCACAAATATTGGGACGGTTATGTTCAAATATTACCTCGTACGTCATAAGGGACATCTACGAGACTAAATGATAACATTCAGATCTAAGTTCAGTGGTTCCCAAACTTTCCCAAAAATTTGCCACAAACATTGGGGCGGTTATATTCAAATATTACCTCATACGTCATAAAATAGATATAGGAGAGAAAATGATAAAAATCACATCTAAGAATTCAGCGGTTCCCAAACTATCCCAAGATTTACTTGCGACAAGCATTGACATGATTATTCTTGAACCTATTGCGAGTATGACCAAAGTAGAATTCTTTTGTTTCTCGTCACCACTTTTGAAATTCTGAAATATTTATTATACGTTACATCAGCCATTCTCAAACTTTTCCAAGATCCAGTGACAATGCGGTTTAAGTTAAGCAGTTCTTGAACGTTCCATTGCTAACGTAGATTTCTTTCGTCCTGTTATTACCAATTTCTAAATATGACAACATTTACCTAGTGGTTCCCAAAATGTTTCGCTATTAAGCACGTTTTTCAAGTTGGCATTACCGGTGTTCAAACATTAAGTCCCACGCTACTGATTCTGAAAGTTCGTCGATAAAATAAAGTGTTTTCCAATACGGACTAAATCAGCGATTCTCAAACGTAATCCAAAAATTTAATTGCAACGAGCATTACGGCAACGATTATTGAATTTTGCATTGCTAGCATAAATTTCTTTAGTTTATCAATTTCCGAAATCTTTTATCAGTGGTACCCAAACATTTAGTTATGTAGAATGCTTTTTTAAGTTTGTACCACCTGTTTTCAGACGGAAATCGATCATTTCTGATTTGTAATTATGAATGCGTTTCCCAAAATGTTTATTATAAACATCGTTGCGTCGTCCACATTTATCGGATATGTCAGGATTACGTGCCAATTGAGTGATTCTCAAACTCTTTCAAAATTGAATGAACTTTACACGACAAATTGGCGAAGAAATTTCTTGCTTCTTTGACATTTCAGGATCTTGACAGTGAATCTCGAAGTCTTACGTATAATTTGAATGATTCCACAACTTTTTATGTCAATCTCGGAACCGGTAAAGCAGAAACGGAAATCGTTCGTTTCTGATTTTTAAATATTAATGCGTTTCCCAAAATGTTTATTGTAAATTTCGTTGCGCCTCCCACATTGATCGGATCTGTTTTCGTTACGTGCTAATTGAGTGATTCCCAAACTTTTTTTAAATCGAATGAGATTTACGAGAAACTGACAAAGTAATTTCTTGCTCTTTTCTTTGACGTTTGAAGGAGTTGATAATTAATTTGGGGCTTTGTCTGTCATTTACGTGTTAGTTGAGTGATTCCCAAACTTTTTATGTCAATCTCGGAACTGGTAAAGCAGAAATGGAAATCGTTCGTTTATGATTTTTAAATATTAATGCGTTTCCCAAAATGTTTATTGTAGATTTCGTTGCGCCTCCCACATTGATCGGATATGTTATGATTACGTGGTAATTGAGTGATTCCCAAACTGACGAAGTCATTTCTTGTTTCTTTTTTTTTTTTTGACATTTGAAGGTTTCGACAGTTAACTTAGACGTCTTGCCCACTTTTATCATGTCTGTCTTTTACGTGTTAGTTGAGTGATTTTCAAACTTTTTATGTAAATCGAAACCGGTAAAGCAGCCACGGAAATCGTTCGTTTCTGATTTGTAAACATAAATGCGCTACTCAACATGTTTAATGTAAATTTCGTTGTGCCTCTCACATTGATTGGATATGTTATGATTACGTGGTAACTAAGCGATTCCCAAACTTAAAAAAAAAAAAAATGAATGAGATTTAGGAAAAACGGATGAAACAATTTCTTGTTTTTCTTTTGACATTTGAAGGTTTCGAAAGTTAATTTTGACCTTGATTATGCCTATCATTTACGTGTTAGTTGAGTGATTCCCAAACCTTTTTATATGTAAATGTAACCGGGTAGAGTAGAAACGGAAATCGATGGTTTCTAGATTTTGAAATCTTAACGGGCTTCCCAAAAGTTTACTGTCACTTTAGTTGCGCTATCCACGTTCATCAGGTGGTGATTACGTCATGATTGAGTGATTCCCAAACTTTTTTTTTCAATTGGGTAAAGTGTGAGCCGACGTTCACTTTGCCGAATTTGACACAATATCACCTCAAGGATTTTAAAATTACTTACACTCCTTCCACGACAACGGCGACGCCTGCCGGTTGCACAGCCTTAGTCACAGCCACAGCTATCTGCTTGGTGAGTCTCTCTTGGACCTGAAGACGCCTGGAATAGATTTCGACGATCCTGGCCAGCTTACTCAAGCCGAGAATTTTTCCGCACGGTAAATATCCGATGGAAACTTTCCCGTAGAAGGGCACCAAGTGATGTTCGCACATCGAGAACATCTCTATATCCTTGACCACCACCATTTCGTCGTGGTCTTCGTCGAAGATGGCGTCGTTTAATACTTCTGAAACCAAAAGTATGGGAAATTAATTTCACAATAAATGCGATTTTTTGTTTGTTTTTGACGCAATTTTTAAACGTAGCGCTTCGCGTTTCGGTGGGAAACGCCGATTGGGGATTAGGGGATGAGTGGATACTCGATCGGCTTTCGAGTACCAACCTGATCGATCGAAATGCAATTGTGCGTGTGTGCTATACGCCAATTGGGGGATGAAATTGTAGATATTGATCCAGCATTTATTGCAAATTATAAGCGGAGTTTATAAAAATTAAATTCGAACGATGCAGGAGAGTCGAAGCTTATTAACAGACTGGACAAATATGCGGTATGATAAGTCATCTGTCCTTTGTCCTCTAAAATATAACATTACATCGTGAAAAGGACAGATAACTCATCATGCCGCATATTTGCCCAGTGTAGTATATTAATATTCACATGGTTAATTGCTATTAAATATTATATCATTAATTACAATTCATTATATTAAAATTCACAGCAAATGTTGGCGTTTTGGATGTTCACGTTCAAATGACATTTGGTTTAGTTTTGGGTTCTATTGATAGTTTTCCGATACCACGCACGCCACCTTTTTTAAGTCTAGCCAAAGACGTTTAATGGGAGAAAAAGTTTTTACTATAAAACAAAACTATCAATTATTATATAAAGCATCGATTAAAAGATAGAAAGTAATGTAACCATTTAAACACAAACATTCAACACTTTCACATCACAAGAATTCCTAATAACCACTGGATATTAATAACCAAAGAAACCCGGGCATCGACAATATAGATCTCTATAACAACGTCACGTCATGATGAAGTGTTACCCATGGTAAATACTAAACAGCTAGTTTCCTAGTCAACGGAGAAATAATGTAGTGTAGTCCTGGTTTCCGAAAGAAACTGGGGTATGTTTGGTTGACAAGACAAAAAGTCATTAAGAATACGATTTTACTGCATTGAAGGTGGATTGAAATAGAAGTTTCAACTATATTTGGACCAAAAGGGTTTTTAGAGGAAGTAACCATTAAATAAAAGAGCATCACCACACCGAAGAAGAAAGAATTTAAGAGGGGATCTAAAGCCTCATTTTAACGATGATAGTACGTTTTCGAAGACGTAGAATGCGATTCCGGCGTCAAAAACGATGAGATTTGCTTCGTTAGAATGTTAGAGCGTACAAAACGTTTCACCAAGAACCATTAGTCCCTTTGTTGTTGAATATTTTTTTTCCATAAATATGGAAATCTTTCATATTCTTTCAAAAGCTTCAGTATGTCAAACTGTTCCGTTCGAGCGAAGTATTCCATTGGATATTTGCAGTATTTGTACTGTCGCCACAATACTTTCAACTATCTAGTCAGACGAGATAGTATGAGAGTGCTGTCGTGCGTGTACGATAGCGCCTTACAAGTTGTCTATACGGCGACAGTTGTTTTGATAGTTACTGTCATGACAGCAACTATCATAAAAACTATCACCGTGAAAATGAGCCTTAATTACATGCTGACACACACACAGCACGATAGGTAATTATTTTCAAATTATGTCAAATATTTCTAAAATCTTGTAAGTACAATTTGTTATAATTCATGCTTTTTATGATATCGTTAATTAAGAGCTAAGCCGGTACAATCTTGTTAGTAAAATTATCTAAATTCTCAGTACACCAGTCTACTTATTAAATTTTAGAATCGCGGGCGAGTTTCTTTTTCTAAAAAAATCAAAACGAGGTTTATTGAATTTTTCTGTTTTTCTACAGTAAAAAACTTCTCGACGCAATTACGTAACCCGACTAATTGCGGGGTTACGCACAAATCGGTGTCGATACCAATTTCTCCTCCGAACAAATCGCAACGGTCCAAGGACGATTTCTTCCGCGCTCTTGCGACGTGCGATTCTATTTTTCCATATATTTTTTGCGACGTGCTACGCCTAATTGTAGGCTGGCCGGTCGTGTCTAAATTCTTTCAAAATCGACGGGAAACCGTCGCTGATGCAAGACTGTTTGCGATTGCAAGCGAAGGCCTGCGTTCGAAAATCGATTACGACAGGCGAGGCTAGTCGAATCTGCTGCGGTGATTTTTATACGAATTGAAAAAAATTCAGTTTCTCTCACTCAGTTTTAATGATCTCAAAAAGAAGAAACTAAAATAGCACGTGACATGGAAGTTAGTTTCAACGTTCACACAATTATTTTGTTTGACGTTTAGTTAGTTTTGACATTTAAAGCTTTTGACGGTTATTTTGTTTTGACATGTTTTATATTTAGTCCCTTTTGACGTTTACTTTGTTTGACATTTGACGTATTTGACGTTGAAGTTCCTTCGACATTAGTTTAGCAGGGAGGGCTCGAAAAGGCAGTACTCGCCTATTAGGAGCCCATCGTACTTGTTTGACATTTACCTTGAATACTTAGATAGTTATTTTGTTTGACGTTTAGTTTGTTTTGACACTTAAAGCTTTTGACGGTTATTTTGTTATAACATCTGTCTGATATTTAATGGTTTTGACGTTTACTTTGTTTGACACTTGACGTTCTTGATGTTTAGTTCATTTGACATTAGTTTAGCAGGGAAAGCTCGAAAAGGTAGCACGCAGGTTTTTAGGAGCCCAATTTACTTGTTTGACATTTGTCTAAATGTTTACACAGTTATTTTGTTTGACGTTTAGTTTGTTTTGACACTTAAAAGCTTTTGACGGTTATTTTGTTATGGCATATGTCTGATATTTAATGCTTCTGACGTTTACTTTGTTTTGACATTTCATCTTCTAGACGTTTAGTTCGCTTGACATTAGTTTAGCAGGAAGAGCTCGAAAAGGCAGCACGCAGGTTGTTAGGAGCCCTTTGTACTTGTTTAACATCTAGTTTGAATGTTTAAACAGTTATTTTATTTCCACATCTGTTTTATATTTAGTCCTTTTTGACATTTACTTTCTGTGACATTTGGTGTATTTCACGTTGAAGTTCCTTTGACTTTAGTTTAGCAAGGAGAGCTTGTAAAGGCAGCACTCGCCTTTTAGGAGCCCATTGTACTTGTTTGACATTTAGTTTGAATATTTAGACAGTAATTTTGTTTGACGTTTAGTTGGTTTTGACAGTTAAAGCCTTTGGCGGTTATTTTGTTATGACATCTGTTTGATATTTAATGCTTTGGCGTTTATTTTGTTTGGCGCTTGACGTTCTTGACGTTTAGTTCATTTGACATTAGTTTAGCAGGGATTTTAACCTTTTGACGGTTATTTTGTTTGAACATCTGTTTGATCTATAATGCTTTTGACGTTTGATCTTTTGACATTTAATTCCTTGTGTGCTTGAAAGGGCAACACTCAAGTTTTAACAACCACATTAACCTTGTTAGGCATTAGAAGCTTTTGACTTTTAGTTTGGACGTTTAGACAATGATTTTGTTTGACGTTTAGTTACTTTTTTGACATCCAAAACTTTTGACAGTTATTTTGTTTCGACATCTGTTTGATAGTTAATCCATTTTGACTCCCTTTACTTTGTTTGACATTTGTCGTTCTTGACGTTTAGTTAGTTTGACATCAGTTTAGCAGGGAGAGCTCGAGAAGGCCGTACTCATTCTCTAAGGAGCCCATTGAGGTTCTTTAATATTAGAAACTGTATATTTATTACGTTTGAAGTTTGACATCTTAGATCTTTGACATTTAACTCGCTTGACGTTTGAAGCTTTTGACGTTTAGTTCTTTGGTCTCCGACGCCCCATAAGGAGAAAGGAAAGTTGATGACAGTTTCTTTAGTTCTTTAAGGTTTTGGCATTTCCATTGTTGAGTGCTTCAAGCTTTGTACATTTACTTTGACAATTTAAGTTTTTGACGGTTTGTTTGGCGTTTTAAGGTTCTGATGTGCAATATTTGAAGCTTTTCGTTTGTTTGACATGTAAAGGTATGGACGATTATTTTCTTTGACGTTTAGTTTTCATTGACATTTTTTAACGGTTACGTTGTTTGACGTTCAGTTTCCTTGACATTTGCAGCTTTCAACGGTTACTTTTACTTGATGTTCAGTTAATTTGAGATTTTCCGATTATTTCGTTTGACGTTTAACTTGTTTGACAATTACAGTTTTTGACGGTTACGTTCTTTGACGTTCAGTTTCTTTAACATTTGAAGCTTTTAATGGTTAGTTTATTCAACGTTCAGTTTGTTTGACATTTCGCTTGATTTTTAGCTTCGTTGACATGTATTGTTTATGTTAACTGCCCAGCACTATATTTCCGGAACGATAGGTCATAAAGACCTGCGGTTTCTTTCATTTCAAACAGCTCGAGCATCTCTTATCAACTGAATAATCTTTGTCTCGCTTAAACCGTCAGCAGTATACGCATAAGAAAAGTAATATCTCTCCGAAGGTAATTAATATTACGCTTCTTTTTGTTCGAATTTCTTCTAATTGTCTCCGAACAAGAGCGTAAAACCTCAACGCGAAAATCACGAAGAAATCCCTCATTTCTTAAACCGTCTTCCGTCCTATTTAACAGCGTACAACGATCGGATGAAGTATGCAAGGGCGCGAGGAGATGAGAGCACCGCACTAAAGACGTGTAAAGTTAAAAGGCTTCCCTTCTGTCGACTAATTGGCGTCGTAATTGACTGAAGAGGAAATTATCGCCGCTCTAAGGGTTCCATTCGAGCCGGCTCGCTCGCTCTATTCAACAGGTATAACTCGTTTAGGGACGGATCCTGATCGTGTCTGAAATTCGGTATCCTTCGAGACGATGCGAGCGCCTTCTATATCGGTAGCCTAACTTCGTAACGGATCGTCGGATCGACTGGTAAATCCGGAACGAGATTTCGTCCCGAGAGTTTAAATGAGAGACGCGCGTCAGATACCGGGCGTGGTGGAAAATTTAAAGGAAGCGGATGAGGAAATTGTGTCCCGTGACGAAGTAAATTTGCAATGTTTCCTATGTGGGACAAATTTTTTCCCGGTAATTTTTGCTTGGGACAAGTGTGTCCCGGCGAGCTTCCACTGAAACATTTCTGGTAAGCTTCTGTACCTTTTAAAATTTCCTTCTCTGCAATTTTCTTACAATTTCAACCCATCTCGGTCAGATTTCAATATATTTAAAACCACTCTAGAAGTTTCCGAACACCTCGCCAAAATCGGGATTCCATTCTCTCCTCGTCCCCGCAATGCGATGAGGCGATAAAATTCGCTTTCTTCTTTTCCACTCGACCCCGCCCAACAAGTCATTCCATCACGCCGAATCCATTAGTACTCGACCCGAAGTAAATAATTCCGAAAGTCGGAAAAAGGAAAGAAAAAAAGAAGCAACAATAAGGGCGCGAACGCGAACGGAAGAGATTCATTTGAAATTCCTAAACGCTGTTGCATTTTCATCACCGCCACCCGGTCCCGATTCGACGTTCGTGTGGAGTGGAAATGGAGTGGTTCCCACTTCGGATAAAAGCGTCCCATCCCGGCGAGTGGGACGTAAAAAGAAAAATCGCCGGGCATCGCCGCTGATAAATCGCCGCAGCTACTCCGCCGGCCTGTCATCTCGAAGCTTTTACGTCGCTAACACGCTTTCTACTTTACGACGGACGGCTCGGCGTTGATGGAATTTTAGAGCTTATGATCGCATATAACGTCTAGTTCTCCTCTAGTCCGCCTTTAATTTCGTTATAAAAATCCGTTAAAAGTCAAAAGCTTTCGATATAATCCATTTAACACATTATGAGCTTACACGGTTATTACGAAAGTATGTAATAAGGTGTTTTGTGTTAATACAGATACGTATTAAACGTCTCTTTTATTTATTTTTTTTTCGAAAAACTATTGTTGAAGAATTTGCCCAGCACAAATATTTAAACCGTCCAAAGTAGCCTAAACAAGTGACTATAGCTGTAGAGGGGGTGAAATATTCTTGAAGAACGGTAGAAACGTTTGAGGCTTGACATTGTGAATGTTTAACATTTAATTCGAATTGGACAAGTTAAGCATTTTTGACGTTTGACGAAACGCGGGTATTATTTGAAAGTGCTTAGGTTGTGACTCGGGCTCTGAAAGAGGGTGGAAGATCAAAAAAGAACGGCTACGATATTTGACGTTTTCAAGTATAACATTTGACATTTTCAACCAATTTGACGGTTTGAGGCGTTTCGTATTTAAATAACAATGCAATATGTTTCCCAGTAATACAAAAGAAAAGAAAAACAAAGCAAGACCTTAGTCGTCTAGGAAGACAAAAGCACAGAGAAAAACAGTCGAGAGATACGTTTGACAGTTTCGAAGATTTTTGCTTCAAGGTAATCCAACGCTTAAACTAGCAAAGAGCGAGAAGAATGGAAGAAAAGGCAAAATTTCCAGACATTTGACGTTTATTTGGAATTTGACAAGTTTAACATTCCACGTTTCCTTTTGACAGTTGATAAGATTTGACGTTTGCGATGTTTAGCGTTTGAAAGTTGGTACGTGTACCGCGGAAAATAGGAGTCTAAAGAGGATACTTCAGCTCCGAAAGAAATTTGGTCGAAATGTTCGATACTTTCGAAGTATTTGACATTTAATTCGAATTTGACATGTTTAGCATTTTCTGAGATTTGACCAGTTTAACGTTTGACTAAAGGCGTGTACTATTTGTATGTGATTCAGGCTCTGGAAGAAGGTAGAAGATAAAAAAACCGGCTACGATATTTGACGTTTTCTAAACTTTGACAAGTTTAATATTTGACGCTTCCTTTAACAGTTTTAACCCATTTGACGTTTGAGGCGTTTCGAATTTAACTATATACAAGATATTTCCTAGTACTCAAAGCAGAGCGTAGAAATGGTCAAATACAAAATAAAAGAAAAATAAAGCTACCACTTAGAGCAAAATCCCATAGAAACGACTTTAGTCAACTAGGAAGATGAAAATCTTGGGGAAACCAGTCGGGAAATACGTTTGACAGTTTCGAAGATTATTGCTTCAAGGCATTTGATATTTATTTCAAATTTGACAAGTTATTGGTTTTTAGTTTGTTTGATATTTAAAGCTTCTGACATTTCAAGCCGTTAACGTTTAGTTTGTTTAACATTTGAAAGCTTTGACAGTTATCTTGTTTGACGTTTAGTTTCTTTGACATTTGAAAGCTTTGACAATTTATTCGTTTGACGTTTAGTTTCTTTGACATTTGAAAGCTTTGACAATTACTTCGTTTGACGTTTCTTTGAGATTTAGAAGCTTTGAGTTATTTTGTTTGACGTTTAGTTTCTTCGACTTTCTCCTTGTTTGCCATTTTAAGCTTTTGATAGTTATTTATGCTCTAGCATTTCATATTGAAAAGGTTTCCTATTTGAAAATTTTATACGGGTGTCTGTAGATGTTTCGTTCAAACCTAGTATCCTATCATCGTGATCGATCAGGTGTTTTGATCTTTTACTCTGACTAAAAGTTTGGCATTGATGTTAAGTTTCCTTGATATTTGACGCTTTTGACGGTTTTTTATTTGACGTTTAGTTTCTTTGACATTTCTTTTCGTCTTTATTTTTATTTATCCAGTCAGCCTCGGTATACGAGAATTGGATAAGTCATATTACAATAAAATATAAAAAATAAATTTGACGCTTTCGACGGTTATTTTATTTTACGTTCAGGTTGTTTGACATTTAATTTTTTGGGGGTTACTTTGTTTGACGTTTGTTTTCCTTCGTATTTGATGCTTTTGATGGTTAATTTATTTGACGCCCCGATTGTTTGAGATTTTTAGCTTTTGACAGTTAGTTTTTGATGTTTGCCGTGATTGACATTTGACGGTTATTTGATGCTTTCGTTGTTTGACATTACAAAATTTTAGAAAAAGAATTTACATTTTGAGATCTTTGAAAGAAATTAAATTTCTGAATACCTCCAGGCCACCAAGAAAAGATGTCGATTTAAATGGAGGATTCCCATTTCATATTGCAACCGTGGATTTGTTCCCCACTAAACAACTTCAATTTGCCACACTACAACAGGCGAGCAGTGACGAGCGAGGAAACACATAAGTGGATTTTCATGTAATAAACGTTCCTTCTCTTATTTCAAGAAAGTTATCCAGACAAACACTTATGACTATTTTTCTTCTTTCTGTAATCGAATATCACGAACGCATTTCCTTTCGGATCCCCACGAAGAGATCTTCAACGCGTAATCTCTCCGTTTTCTAACCGACCGCAGTTATTTCGTCGTCTCGAAGAGATCCTCGTTGAGGGGTATTTTCCGGAGATTAAGGAAAACGAGTCGCGACCGATATCCTTTAATATAAACGGTAAGCGGAGTAGATGTGCCGTGACCATGGTTACCGAAGTCTCCAGAGACTGACATTCGCCAATTACCCGTTATCCTCTGTTCCATCCATTGTTCTAAAAGGTCTCCCGGTCGACGGTTTTCTATTTTCCACGGTCGAGATAAGACGGGTAGTAGAGCAAAAAGGAGCCGATGAACGAACGTCGAACGGTTAGGGGACATTACTTTCGAATGGCATTGCGATTCCGGACGCACATTTCATTGCACGATCGCCGCAGGCGAATAAACAATAATACACATACGCGAGGTGGTATGTACATATGTTGATAATCTAGGCGAATAGGGGCGATTGGTGTTTCGAGTTTACCTCGCCTTGCTCGCTTTTTTTTTTGCTTCTTTTCGCGTTAGGTTAATCGCGAGCGATTTAGAACAACCTTGGTTGTCTCTTTTGGTGCGAACGAAACGTGCGAGGTTGCATCGAGTAATTTGCGCGAAACGAAACTGGCGTTTTGCGCATCTGTTGGAGATCGGGAGTTGAGTTGTGATAGGCTAGCATTTGGCGGAAGTGTCATTAGAGGGAACCACCCGCGAATTGGGGATCAGAATGGAAATGCAAAGAACTAAACAGGACGAAACGAAATCAGGATGACTCTTCATATAACGACCTAATTAAATTAAGTACGTCAATGGGGCACCTACCAAGTAACGGTGCAAAAGCTTACTAAGTAAGTGACACTATATCACGCGTGTTTCCCTAACAACGAGGCAAGCATTATCATAACCGTATTAAACCGAAGTGAACGTAATTAGCATATGCCATTAATGCGTGAGGGGAATTATGCTTTGTTAATCGCGGACCGCAACCGCAGACTAATCAGTTTCGTCCTTATCGGGACTCGTCAGTGCGGTATAGTGGGTGAGACAAATTACAATCCCCCAGATAATATGTCGATACCCCGTAGAGACGGAGTTGGCCAATCACCAAACGATTTTGGTTTTGAGGATTATTAGATACATGAAAGGGTACAGTTGGTACTACGAGAACTGACGAAGACAAACGCGAATACGAAGTACTACCCGAACTGCACAAATGTTACCCTTCCTCACCCCTACGCAATACTGCTTGAGATGCATTTTTAACAAGAAAGAAAAACAAAGGAACAGGAGGAAGATGAAAACAAAGGAGAAGACGAAAAAAATGATGAAGGAGAACGTAATAAAAACCAGTACGTGAATACGAAAACATGGAAAATGTTGTCATTCCCTCTTCACGATACTACTGGAACTGCACGCCTGCAACAAAGAAGAAGAAGCAGAACAAGAAGAACAAAATTGGCAAAGATTAAACGAAAAAGGTGAAAAAGAATGTAACCAGAAAAAAAGGGAAAGGAACTCCACGATACTGTCTGAGCTGCACTTTTATCAAGAAAAAGGGAAAAAAAAAGAACGGGAGGAAGATGAGAAGAAAGGGGAAGACGAAGATGATGAAGGAGAGCGTAATAAAAACCTGAACGAGAACACGAAAACATCGAAAATGTTGTCTTTCCCTCTCCACGATACTACCCGAACTGCACGCCTACAACAAAGAAGAAGAAGCGGAACAGGAAGAACGAAATGGGAAAAGAGGGGTCGAAAAAATAAAGAAGCATGGAACGAGACCAAAAAAGAGGAAAGGAAATGTGGCCATTCCCTCATTCCTCCACGATACTGTCTGAGCTGCACTTTTATCAAGGAAAAAAGGAAAAAGAAAGAACAGGAGGAAGATGAGAAGAAAGGAGAAGACGAAGAAGATGATGAAGGAGAACGTAACTAAAACTAGAACGAGAACACGAAAACATCGAAAATATTGTCATTCCCTCTCCACGATACTACCCGAACTACACGCCTACAACAAAGTAAAATAAGCAGTGCAGGAAGAACGAATTGGGCAAGGAGGGAACGAAAAAGCAGAAGAATGTAACGAGAACAAAAAAGGAAAGGAAATGTGACCATTCCCTCATCCCTCCACGATACTGCCTGTGCTGCACTTTTATCAAGAAAAAGGAAAAAGAAAGGAACAGGGGGAAGATGAGAGGAAAGGAGGAGACGAAGAAGATGATGAAGAGGAACGTAACTAAAACTAGAACGAGAACACGAAAACATCGAAAATGTTGTCTTTCCCTCTCCACGATATTACCCAAACTGCACACCTACAACAAAGAAGAAGAAGCAAAACAGGAAGTACGAAATGGGCAAAGAGAGAACGAAAAAGATGAAGAATGTAACGAGAACAAAAAACAAAAAGCAAATGTTACGCTTTCCTTGTCCTCCACTTTTATCAAGAAAGAAGGAAACGCAAGAGAACAATAGGAAGATGAGAAGGGAAGATAGGACGAAGAAGAGGAACGAAAACCGAGAACACAAAAAGAAGAGAAATATTGGCAAAATTCTTGACTTGACGTCTGAAATTTTTGACTCGAAATATTTCATATGTAGCAACTTTAACGTTTGACAGTTGACAGATTTCACGTTGGGGCAGTTCGTGTCTGAAACCTACACTGTTAAAAGGTCGAAAATATGACATTTTCAAAGGTTTAAAAGGTTTCAACGTAGAATTATTTGACACTTAGTATTGAATTTGACAGGTTTAACCTTGAAACATTAAAGGCTCGCGCCAGGTTTGACTTGATCCAAGTACCGCTTAAAAGAGACGGATGAAACGTTTGACATTTTAAGACGTTGATGTTTACTTTTCTTTTTAGTTTTAACGTTTAATTAGTTCGATATTTGAAGCTTTTTTAAAATTTGTTTCCAGTTTAAAGGTTTAACGTTGAATACGTTTAGCATTTCAGGTATTTTGACGTTGAGTTTATTTAAGATTTAAAGGTTGTAACGATTATTTCATTTGACGTTTGGTAGAATTTGACATTTCAAAGTTTTGACGTTTAGTATGTTTTGACATTTGAGGCTCTGATGTTTAATTTGTTCAATATTTGAAGCTTTAACGTTTAGTTCATTTAATATTCGAAGGTTGTGATCTCCCCACAGTCATCCACTGTTATCAAGAAAGAAGGAAGGCCGGAAAATTAAAAGCACAAAGAAACTATGCGCACTATTTGTTCTAACCTCGTACAATACCCCCGATTAAATTATGGATAATACAACAACAAATAAGTGGGTGGTCTTCGGCGAAGTTTTATGAGATCTTAAATTAACGTTATTTCTATTTTAAGGAAAAAGAACGACCGATAAAAACAAATAATTTTCCTTCCTTACTTTTCGGTAATAAACAAATAACTCACCTTCTAAGCTTTGGTCGTATCCTTTGGTGAAAAACAGCATCGCTTTGGCGGCTCGCTCCGGTGTTTTCAACAGGCCCTGACGATCCGGATTCTCGCCCAAGGAGCCCAAAAGCAGCCGGTACGACCTGGCCATGTCCGGTAGCATGTCCTCTCTGGTAGGTGGACGATGGTCGAGCTCAAGGTCGTGGTGGAAAGTACATTTTTCGTGACCTACCCGAACAAAAAATACACGCACACGTGAGAAACCATTGAAATAGTTGTAATTGTCACGTACGCGACGCGACTTAATATGCAGATTTATGCGCGAATGAGCGTTGAGATCTTTCCAATTTAGATTTTACGAGGATTGAATTAGAATGTTCGCTTGTCGCGGCGGTAATAATGACATTCGAAATCGATCAAAACATAAATTCGATGAGATTCCAGTTTTGAAAGATGATAGAAAAGCAAAGAAAAATGATCGAAATGACATTTCTAAAATTATTAAATTCGTAATATTTAATTTGAATGTGACAAGTTTAGTGTTTGACGTTCTCCTTGACAATTGACAGATTTAACGTTTCAAAAGGTTTAATATTTGAAAGTCTGATACATGTGCCGCCAACGTTTCGCTTGTTTGATATTTGACAAGTTTAAAATTAGGGATGTCAAACAGATTTGACATCTGGTGGCGTTTGGTATTTGAAACATAGCTTTTCTAACATTTCGAGGTCCTAAGGTGACGACTGATTCTAGAAGGAGGCAAAAATCTTGAGTTAACGTTTGAAATTTTTGACGTCTAAACATTGTTTAGCATTTGACAGTTGACAGATTTGACGTTTGGGTCGCTTCGTGTCCGAAACGTGTATCATTAAAGAAAGAAGCCTGCAAAAGAAGCGATTCCCGCTCAGGAGGATCAAAAATGAATGATCGATATGTTTGACATTTTAAAAGCTTTCGACTTCGCGTTATTTGACATTTAATATTGAATTTGACAGGTTTTACCTTGAAACATTAAAGGAAGGTTTGAAAGAGACGGATAATCAGATAGAGGTAATCGGGATAAGAGAAACTATTACAATGTCGGAATGTTTGACATTTTCCGAGCCGTCAACTTTGGAACCCTTCAAAATTTAATTCGAATTTCGACCAGTTTGACAGTTGATATTTCTTTCAAAATCTGACGTATTTCACATGTGAGAGCTCTAACCTTAAGAAACTTTGATACGGATGTCTTTGAACACTTCTGCTATTTGATATTTGACAAGTGAAGTCGCGACTTTTAGGTTGATAAGTTGTTCAACTTTTTGATCCTAACTAAACAAGTAGGTTTATTACGTTTAACGTTTGATAGTTGGTTTATTTGGAAATTTTCATTTCACATTTGAAGCTCCTGACGATTGAGTTTATTGACATTTGTTTTGGTGGTTACTTAGTTTGACATTTGAACATTTTGACAGCTATTTTGTT
Source organism: Chrysina gloriosa (assembly GCA_038088585.1). NCBI lineage: Eukaryota > Metazoa > Arthropoda > Insecta > Coleoptera > Scarabaeidae > Chrysina > Chrysina gloriosa. The sequence goes on from CM076087.1 coordinate 104,208,689, forward strand.
TGTTGTTTAGTTTGTTTGACATCCGAAAGGTTTGACGTTTCAAGGTATTGATGTTTGCTTTTTCCTTGAAGTTTTTAATATGTAATTTGTCAATTGTTCATTCTTTGAAGGTATTGATGTCTAATTTGTTTGAAATGTGTAAGTTGACGATTATTCTATTTGACGTTTAGTTGAGATTTGAAGGTTGTAACCATTATTCCATTTGACGGTATGTAGATTTTGATATTTCAAAGTTTTGAAGTTTAGTATGTTTTGACATTTCCACATTTTGTCCTCTAGTTTGTTTGAAACTTGGTGTTTTTAATGTGTAATTTGTTCAATGTTTGAAGCTTTTGACGTTCAATTTGTTTGAAAGTTCTAGCTTTTGACAGTTAACCAAGAAGGTTTATTATCTTTAGCGTTTGACAGTTTACTTAACATTTGAAGCTTCTGACGACTAATCTTTTGACACTTGGATGTTTTAACGGTTAATTAGTTTGACATTTGACTATTTTGACAGTTATTTCGTTTGATGTTTAGTTTGTTTGACATCTGATGGTTTTGATATTTCAAGATATTGACGCTTGTTTTTTTCTTTAATGTTTTTGATGTTCAATTTATCAATTGTTCATTTTTTGAAGGCTTTGATGTCTAATTTGTTTGAAATTTGTAGATTCTGGACGGTTATTCTATTTGACGTTTAGTTGATTTGATATTGAATGTTTAACATTTCTAGACTTTGACGTTTAGTTGAGATTTGAAGGTTATAATAATTATTTCATTTGACGGTTACTAGATTTTGATATTGCAAAGTTTTGACGTTTCGCATGTTTGACATTTACATATTTTGTTCTTTAGTCTGTTTGACATTTTTACCTTTGGACAGTTTTTCTGTTTGACGTTTAGTCGATTTCTCATTTCAAACTTTTCACGTTTAGTATATATTGACATTTTAAAATTTTGATGAAATTGGTTTAATATGTGTGATGTTTGAAGTTTTTGTTGTTTAATTTGTTCAATATTCGAAGCTATAACGTTTAGTTCGTTTGACAATTTTTTTGACGTTTCAAGACGTTCATGTTTAGTGTATTTTTTGAAGTTGTTCATGTGTAATTGGTTCGATATTTGAAGCTTTTTTATAAAATTTATTTGCCCCTTTAAAAGTTTCAGCACTTCAAGATTTTGACGTTTCGTTTATTTGAGATTTGAACGTTGTAATAATTACTTCATTTGACGTTTAGTAGATTTTGATATTTCAAAGTTTTGAAGTTTAGTATGTTTTGACATTTGAAGGCTCTGATCTTACAATTTTAAATTTGTTCAATATTTGAAGCTTTAACGTTTAATTCATTTAATATTCGAAGACTGTGACGGTTATTTCATTTAACGTTGAATTCGTTTGACATCAAAAAGTCTTGGTGGATGTTTCGTTTGAAACTAAATGTTTGACTTTTTGAAGCTGTTGCCGTTTAGTTTTTGTTTGACATATGAAGTACAAGTAAGAATAATGATATAATATTTAAGGGCAAACAACTATTAATGATAATTGATATTATTAAAAATGGGACAATTAATATTGTCAAAAATCGGACAATAAATATTATTAAAAATCGCAAAAAATTACGGAAACGTTTCTCTACATAGGGGGCGTTTCTCGCCCTTGTCTAGCTGTTATCTTGATCATTTTCGAGTGGTCGAAAATTAATATTTTTGCCTTCGGAATTCCTAAATTAATGTCAAAAAATCACGTACTCAAATTGAATAAATGGATAGCGTTTAAAAATAATTTGATTTAATTCATCTTTCGGGTTGCCTCTACCACTTTTAATATAGCAGATTAAATTTCAATCTAGTTGGGAATACGTAAAAGAATGTTAAAAAAGTGAAGATTGAAATATGTATATAATCATCTGCTAAATTGAATGTTTGTCTTTTGTTTCACCTAAAAAGTAGTAGAGACAATCCGAAAGATTTAAATTACTTTAATATCTAAATTTTGAACAAGAATAAAGGTATAATATTCGTACACTTCATTTCTAAACTTTTTCTTCCTCGAAAGATGGACATTTTTGCCTTTAATTGGGCTTGAGAGCGTAAACGAAACCCCTTCTAATACCGAGTGGATCAATGAAATTTAAAATTTGAAAACAAAAATGAAGGAAAAACATCGGAAACGTTCTTGAACATCGTACGATGCACATTTCTACAGCCGCCCCGTCATGTTTTAATCACATTGCGTTATACGAATCCGTTGGTGGAAATGAAAATTAAAAAGTGAAAAAGAGAAAAACCAAAAGCGAGACGGTAAAATCGAAACGGATCTATCTACCTGGTGTAGTCGAAGTCCTCGGCGTTTTCGGTGTCCCGGGCACCTCGACGTCATCGAAATTCTCCGACCAGCTCCTACAGATGAGCGGTTTCGGTTTTTTGACGATCGCGTGTCCGAATTGGTCCCCGTTAGTTTCCATAGCAACTTTTCGATCTGCCTTCACTTTTTTTTAATTTTTTTTTTTCGTTCGAAAAAGCGAGTCGAATCGAAGACGACGGAGCTTCTTCGGATTTCGAAATCACAACGACGAACGACAACAAAAAAACGATCGCGACTTGGAAACAAAAACAAGACAAACGACGATGACGCACGGATATACCTGATATACTTCGCGCCGCGATTATTGTTGTTATTATCGTCGTCGCTCGGACGGACGGTTAGGGGCTACCTCGGTTCCTTTCTCTTCGTTTCGAATCACGTGAACTTAACCTCACCGCGCGCACCAGGTCGGTCGCCGATTCGACCGCCAATTTACCTTCCACAGAACTGACGCAAACTTTGCTTCGCGCTGTAAATTTATATCTACTGTACGTCGGACAAGCGCCTGTGGACCGCCCGCGGACTAGGATTACGCACGCGGACCGAACGGATCATCCCCGAAATACCGAACGGATCATCCTCGAAATACCGAAAAATACACAAAAGGACACTCCAATTGTCGAAATTCGCATCCAAAAAGTTGTTTTTGTTACCGGTAACTCGTAGGTTGGTGGTCGGAGACGTCATCACTGCGTTAAACGACCTTGGTTGAAAGAATTGCCACACGAAATGAATTTTTCAAATTTTCTCTAAAACGCTTTGAAAAAAGCAATCATTGCGTCGTATCCGTTTACCCAAAAACACTCGACTACCAATCACTAGGCAACGAGTTTCATGGAAATCGAGTGGTATCGCGTCGCTATCTCTTTATCAGACCATGACATTTCCACTGTTAGAAAACTCAAGTTGAATAATTATACGTATTCCCCCGATTTTAGAAAGAATGTGTGACGTCGCATACCGACAACACACGTCAAAAATGAATTGATACCTAAACACATAGGCCCGTCGTAAATTAAATGTACTTAGAAGGAAAACAAACTGATCTGGGTAAGGGTAGATGTGAGTCTTTGTATGTCGATGCGTTAAGTAAGTTTAGGTGCGTCTCCTCTAGAAAACGGTCGTGTTTGTTCCTTGTGCAAAGTTGATTTAAAATAAAAGAACTTTCATTTATAGTAATTATTGATCTTTATGTATCGCCCTATCCCAACATACATAAAAGACAAAAACTTTTTTTTCCCAACCTGCGGTAATAAATCGGAGGATGGTCGCTTCATTTGTATTTTCTTTTCCTATTCCAACGGTTATCGTTGGTGTTTCCTCGAACGATACGTACGTTACGATGTTAGTTTTTTTTTACTATACAAACTGATTGTCGGGTGTCAAATACCCCGTCGGAATTTGCATTTTATCCGTAGTGTAATCGCTTCGTTTAAAATGCGGCGAAAAGTGCGTACATGTCGGTTCCCTTTCGTCCTCTTTCCGAATGTATTAAATCGGTGATATTCGTAGGTATCGATGTGGGACAAGGTTACCGAATGCGTTATCGCGAATATTTAGGTAAAAGGAATAAATAAGTCTTAGTCGGTGCCTCTTGCCGATGTACATGTAGAAACGTCGATTGAAAATATACAGGATTCGTCGTTTATCATCGTAAATAAACAGAAATTGTTCTTTATTCCAACGTTTGAGGGAGATTATTGTGCAGTTGGAGACACGTGTTTTCCTATCGTTAACATATTTCTTAACACATCATTAACTTTTACTGAGGCGGATAAGAGTCTTACAATTAGATCCTTTTCAATCATAATTTCCAGTTCCCTCAGTCCTGTTCAGATATCGACAGTATACTCTCCTGTCCCGCTTTTTGTCCTTCTTCAGCACATCGCGAAGACAATGTTTACTTAGGCCGCAAAAGGACTCGCGTCCTACGAATGACGATGATGACGATCACTCCTGTCCTGTTAATTTATCAGGGGCTTCATCACCTTCTCGTCCGGCTTGATTTGTTGTGCATTGCAAAGACACCTCGGAGAGGCACATAGAATTCGATTTCTCGCGTGTTTCTCGGATCAACTTTGAATCAATGATTCGTGAGATCTGCGTCCGGATAATTACTTGACTATCGCTTCGAATACGCTGGACTAACTTCCCGTTAGCTTCGAGTCTATAGTCAGAAGTCCATATACTTCCATCCCAGTTTTCTTCAACGGCCTTCCACCCATCTCTGTACCATTTCGGTCGTGGTCTAAGGTGTTTTCACCGAAATTCTCCCGTCGATTCTCCATTTGTAAGTATGTTACAGTTGTCGCTCTTTGTACCGCAATAAAATTTTTGGGGAAGGTAGACAGCCTACATACCTATATGAGTGCAGGTTATCATAATTTAATACTACCATACAAATCCACACTTGCTCCCTCTTGTAACGCTCATGTATTTTTCCCGTAGTCAAATCTATCACGGTCAACCATAGAAACCTATATGATGCTCCGCTGTTTGCCGGTCTACACTACTTCCAAAACAGGTAACGACCTTTCCAGTTTTATATTTATTACAATTATTTCCTGTTATTTTCTCTTGTAAGGGTCACGAAATGTTCCCGTGTTAGGCTAAATATTTCAGCATGGACCGTTGATGTTAACCAGATGACAAGATATTATAACAGGCCTGAAGATGGCCTGCCAACAATATACTTAAAAACAGGTAGCTATATTGCTCTTTACATTTATTACAATGAAGTTGTGATTCTCGATATATTCAATCCCGTTGCAACTGTCAACGTACCTATCAATGGTTGTACGATTCGTAATTATGTGGTATTAATAACAGCAACTCCCGGCTGTTATTTCCTGTTTGTAAGGGTCACGAAATGTTCCCGTGTTAGGCTAAATATTTCAGCATGGACCGTTGATGTTAACCAGATGATAAGATATTATAACAGGCCTGAAGATGGCCTGTCCACAATATATTTCCAAAACAGGTAGCTATATTGCTCTTTACATTTATTACAATGAAGTTGTGATTTTCGATATATTTAATCCCGTTGCAATTGTCAACGTATCTATCAATGGTTGTACGATTCGTAATTATGTGGTATTAATAACAGCAACTCCCGGCTGTTATTTCCTGTTTGTAAGGGTCACGAAATGTTCCCGTGTTAGGCTAAATATTTCAGCATGGACCGTTGATGATAACCAGATGATATGATATTATAACAGGCCCGAAGATGGCCTGTCCACAATATATTTCCAAAACAGGTAGCTATATTGCTCTTTACATTTATTACAATGAAGTTGTGATTTTCGATATATTTAATCCCGTTGCAATTGTCAACGTATCTATCAATGGTTGTACGATTCGTAATTATGTGGTATTAATAACAGCAACTCCCGGCTGTTATTTCCTGTTTGTAAGGGTCACGAAATGTTCCCGTGTTAGGCTAAATATTTCAGCTTGGACCTTTGATGATAACCAGATGATATGATATTATAACAGGCCCGAAGATGGCCTGTCCACAATATATTTCCAAAACAGGTAGCTATATTGCTCTTTACATTTATTACAATGAAGTTGTGATTTTCGATATATTTAATCCCGTTGCAATTGTCAACGTATCTATCAATGGTTGTACGATTCGTAATTATGTGGTATTAATAACAGCAACTCCCGGCTGTTATTTCCTGTTTGTAAGGGTCACGAAATGTTCCCGTGTTAGGCTAAATATTTCAGCTTGGACCGTTGATGATAACCAGATGATATGATATTATAACAGGCCCGAAGATGGCCTGTCCACAATATATTTCCAAAACAGGTAGCTATATTGCTCTTTACATTTATTACAATGAAGTTGTGATTTTCGATATATTTAATCCCGTTGCAATTGTCAACGTATCTATCAATGGTTGTACGATTCGTAATTATGTGATATTAATAACAGCAACTCCCGGCTGTTATTTCCTGTTTGTAAGGGTCACGAAATGTTCCCGTGTTAGGCTAAATATTTCAGCTTGGACCTTTGATGATAACCAGATGGTATGATATTATAACAGGCCCGAAGATGGCCTGTCCACAATATATTTCCAAAACAGGTAGCTATATTGCTCTTTACATTTATTACAATGAAGTTGTGATTTTCGATATATTTAATCCCGTTGCAATTGTCAACGTATCTATCAATGGTTGTACGATTCGTAATTATGTGGTATTAATAACAGCAACTCCCGGCTGTTATTTCCTGTTTGTAAGGGTCACGAAATGTTCCCGTGTTAGGCTAAATATTTCAGCATGGACCTTTGATGATAACCAGATGATATGATATTATAACAGGCCCGAAGATGGCCTGTCCACAATATATTTCCAAAACAGGTAGCTATATTGCTCTTTACATTTATTACAATGAAGTTGTGATTTTCGATATATTTAATCCCGTTGCAATTGTCAACGTATCTATCAATGGTTGTACGATTCGTAATTATGTGGTATTAATAACAGCAACTCCCGGCTGTTATTTCCTGTTTGTAAGGGTCACGAAATGTTCCCGTGTTAGGCTAAATATTTCAGCATGGACCTTTGATGATAACCAGATGATATGATATTATAACAGGCCCGAAGATGGCCTGTCCACAATATATTTCCAAAACAGGTAGCTATATTGCTCTTTACATTTATTACAATGAAGTTGTGATTTTCGATATATTTAATCCCGTTGCAATTGTCAACGTATCTATCAATGGTTGTACGATTCGTAATTATGTGGTATTAATAACAGCAACTCCCGGCTGTTATTTCCTGTTTGTAAGGGTCACGAAATGTTCCCGTGTTAGGCTAAATATTTCAGCATGGACCGTTGATGATAACCAGATGATATGATATTATAACAGGCCCGAAGATGGCCTGTCCACAATATATTTCCAAAACAGGTAGCTATATTGCTCTTTACATTTATTACAATGAAGTTGTGATTTTCGATATATTTAATCCCGTTGCAATTGTCAACGTATCTATCAATGGTTGTACGATTCGTAATTATGTGGTATTAATAACAGCAACTCCCGGCTGTTATTTCCTGTTTGTAAGGGTCACGAAATGTTCCCGTGTTAGGCTAAATATTTCAGCATGGACCTTTGATGATAACCAGATGATATGATATTATAACAGGCCCGAAGATGGCCTGTCCACAATATATTTCCAAAACAGGTAGCTATATTGCTCTTTACATTTATTACAATGAAGTTGTGATTTTCGATATATTTAATCCCGTTGCAATTGTCAACGTATCTATCAATGGTTGTACGATTCGTAATTATGTGGTATTAATAACAGCAACTCCCGGCTGTTATTTCCTGTTTGTAAGGGTCACGAAATGTTCCCGTGTTAGGCTAAATATTTCAGCTTGGACCTTTGATGCTAACCAGATGGTATGATATTATAACAGGCCCGAAGATGGCCTGTCCACAATATATTTCCAAAACAGGTAGCTATATTGCTCTTTACATTTATTACAATGAAGTTGTGATTTTCGATATATTTAATCCCGTTGCAATTGTCAACGTATCTATCAATGGTTGTACGATTCGTAATTATGTGATATTAATAACAGCAACTCCCGGCTGTTATTTCCTGTTTGTAAGGGTCACGAAATGTTCCCGTGTTAGGCTAAATATTTCAGCTTGGACCGTTGATGATAACCAGATGATATGATATTATAACAGGCCCGAAGATGGCCTGTCCACAATATATTTCCAAAACAGGTAGCTATATTGCTCTTTACATTTATTACAATGAAGTTGTGATTTTCGATATATTTAATCCCGTTGCAATTGTCAACGTATCTATCAATGGTTGTACGATTCGTAATTATGTGATATTAATAACAGCAACTCCCGGCTGTTATTTCCTGTTTGTAAGGGTCACGAAATGTTCCCGTGTTAGGCTAAATATTTCAGCTTGGACCTTTGATGATAACCAGATGGTATGATATTATAACAGGCCCGAAGATGGCCTGTCCACAATATATTTCCAAAACAGGTAGCTATATTGCTCTTTACATTTATTACAATGAAGTTGTGATTTTCGATATATTTAATCCCGTTGCAATTGTCAACGTATCTATCAATGGTTGTACGATTCGTAATTATGTGGTATTAATAACAGCAACTCCCGGCTGTTATTTCCTGTTTGTAAGGGTCACGAAATGTTCCCGTGTTAGGCTAAATATTTCAGCTTGGACCTTTGATGTTAACCAGATGATATGATATTATAACAGGCCCGAAGATGGCCTGTCCACAATATATTTCCAAAACAGGTAGCTATATTGCTCTTTACATTTATTACAATGAAGTTGTGATTTTCGATATATTTAATCCCGTTGCAATTGTCAACGTATCTATCAATGGTTGTACGATTCGTAATTATGTGATATTAATAACAGCAACTCCCGGCTGTTATTTCCTGTTTGTAAGGGTCACGAAATGTTCCCGTGTTAGGCTAAATATTTCAGCTTGGACCTTTGATGATAACCAGATGATATGATATTATAACAGGCCCGAAGATGGCCTGTCCACAATATATTTCCAAAACAGGTAGCTATATTGCTCTTTACATTTATTACAATGAAGTTGTGATTTTCGATATATTTAATCCCGTTGCAATTGTCAACGTATCTATCAATGGTTGTACGATTCGTAATTATGTGGTATTAATAACAGCAACTCCCGGCTGTTATTTCCTGTTTGTAAGGGTCACGAAATGTTCCCGTGTTAGGCTAAATATTTCAGCATGGACCGTTGATGATAACCAGATGATATGATATTATAACAGGCCCGAAGATGGCCTGTCCACAATATATTTCCAAAACAGGTAGCTATATTGCTCTTTACATTTATTACAATGAAGTTGTGATTTTCGATATATTTAATCCCGTTGCAATTGTCAACGTATCTATCAATGGTTGTACGATTCGTAATTATGTGATATTAATAACAGCAACTCCCGGCTGTTATTTCCTGTTTGTAAGGGTCACGAAATGTTCCCGTGTTAGGCTAAATATTTCAGCATGGACCGTTGATGTTAACCAGATGATAAGATATTATAACAGGCCCGAAGATGGCCTGTCCACAATATATTTCCAAAACAGGTAGCTATATTGCTCTTTACATTTATTACAATGAAGTTGTGATTTTCGATATATTTAATCCCGTTGCAATTGTCAACGTATCTATCAATGGTTGTACGATTCGTAATTATGTGATATTAATAACAGCAACTCCCGGCTGTTATTTCCTGTTTGTAAGGGTCACGAAATGTTCCCGTGTTAGGCTAAATATTTCAGCTTGGACCGTTGATGATAACCAGATGATATGATATTATAACAGGCCCGAAGATGGCCTGTCCACAATATATTTCCAAAACAGGTAGCTATATTGCTCTTTACATTTATTACAATGAAGTTGTGATTTTCGATATATTTAATCCCGTTGCAATTGTCAACGTATCTATCAATGGTTGTACGATTCGTAATTATGTGATATTAATAACAGCAACTCCCGGCTGTTATTTCCTGTTTGTAAGGGTCACGAAATGTTCCCGTGTTAGGCTAAATATTTCAGCTTGGACCTTTGATGATAACCAGATGATATGATATTATAACAGGCCCGAAGATGGCCTGTCCACAATATATTTCCAAAACAGGTAGCTATATTGCTCTTTACATTTATTACAATGAAGTTGTGATTTTCGATATATTTAATCCCGTTGCAATTGTCAACGTATCTATCAATGGTTGTACGATTCGTAATTATGTGATATTAATAACAGCAACTCCCGGCTGTTATTTCCTGTTTGTAAGGGTCACGAAATGTTCCCGTGTTAGGCTAAATATTTCAGCTTGGACCTTTGATGTTAACCAGATGGTATGATATTATAACAGGCCGGAAGATGGCCTGTCCACAATATATTTCCAAAACAGGTAGCTATATTGCTCTTTACATTTATTACAATGAAGTTGTGATTTTCGATATATTTAATCCCGTTGCAATTGTCAACGTATCTATCAATGGTTGTACGATTCGTAATTATGTGATATTAATAACAGCAACTCCCGGCTGTTATTTCCTGTTTGTAAGGGTCACGAAATGTTCCCGTGTTAGGCTAAATATTTCAGCTTGGACCTTTGATGATAACCAGATGATATGATATTATAACAGGCCCGAAGATGGCCTGTCCACAATATATTTCCAAAACAGGTAGCTATATTGCTCTTTACATTTATTACAATGAAGTTGTGATTTTCGATATATTTAATCCCGTTGCAATTGTCAACGTATCTATCAATGGTTGTACGATTCGTAATTATGTGATATTAATAACAGCAACTCCCGGCTGTTATTTCCTGTTTGTAAGGGTCACGAAATGTTCCCGTGTTAGGCTAAATATTTCAGCTTGGACCTTTGATGATAACCAGATGATATGATATTATAACAGGCCCGAAGATGGCCTGTCCACAATATATTTCCAAAACAGGTAGCTATATTGCTCTTTACATTTATTACAATGAAGTTGTGATTTTCGATATATTTAATCCCGTTGCAATTGTCAACGTATCTATCAATGGTTGTACGATTCGTAATTATGTGATATTAATAACAGCAACTCCCGGCTGTTATTTCCTGTTTGTAAGGGTCACGAAATGTTCCCGTGTTAGGCTAAATATTTCAGCTTGGACCTTTGATGTTAACCAGATGGTATGATATTATAACAGGCCCGAAGATGGCCTGTCCACAATATATTTCCAAAACAGGTAGCTATATTGCTCTTTACATTTATTACAATGAAGTTGTGATTTTCGATATATTTAATCCCGTTGCAATTGTCAACGTACCTATCAATGGTTGTACGATTCGTAATAATGTGATATTAATAACAGCAACTCCCGGCTGTTATTTCCTGTTTGTAAGGGTCACGAAATGTTCCCGTGTTAGGCTAAATATTTCAGCTTGGACCTTTGATGATAACCAGATGATATGATATTATAACAGGCCCGAAGATGGCCTGTCCACAATATATTTCCAAAACAGGTAGCTATATTGCTCTTTACATTTATTACAATGAAGTTGTGATTTTCGATATATTTAATCCCGTTGCAATTGTCAACGTATCTATCAATGGTTGTACGATTCGTAATTATGTGATATTAATAACAGCAACTCCCGGCTGTTATTTCCTGTTTGTAAGGGTCACGAAATGTTCCCGTGTTAGGCTAAATATTTCAGCTTGGACCTTTGATGATAACCAGATGGTATGATATTATAACAGGCCCGAAGATGGCCTGTCCACAATATATTTCCAAAACAGGTAGCTATATTGCTCTTTACATTTATTACAATGAAGTTGTGATTTTCGATATATTTAATCCCGTTGCAATTGTCAACGTATCTATCAATGGTTGTACGATTCGTAATTATGTGATATTAATAACAGCAACTCCCGGCTGTTATTTCCTGTTTGTAAGGGTCACGAAATGTTCCCGTGTTAGGCTAAATATTTCAGCTTGGACCTTTGATGATAACCAGATGGTATGATATTATAACAGGCCCGAAGATGGCCTGTCCACAATATATTTCCAAAACAGGTAGCTATATTGCTCTTTACATTTATTACAATGAAGTTGTGATTTTCGATATATTTAATCCCGTTGCAATTGTCAACGTATCTATCAATGGTTGTACGATTCGTAATTATGTGGTATTAATAACAGCAACTCCCGGCTGTTATTTCCTGTTTGTAAGGGTCACGAAATGTTCCCGTGTTAGGCTAAATATTTCAGCATGGACGGTTGAAGATATCCAGATGATAAGATATTATAACAGGCCTGAAGATGGCCTGTCCACACTGGTTCAAGACAGGTAATTTCTTTGCGCTTTAAAATGTTGAGGTTTATGTGTGGGTTGGTTTATTTTGTAATGCCTTTGTGCCCAGGTATTTGACTCGCAGATATCTCCTCCGGTAGTAGTACCCTCTTAACCAACTCTATTAATCATCGACAAATAGTTATCGATTTTCTGTCTTTATGGGGTTAAGGAAGAAATGGAAATTTATAAATTTGGGGAGTTTCACTGAATCTTATCCAAATTTTCCTAAAGACCAGTTTACTTTTTTTACGTATTCATCTCTATTGTGACACACTTTAATCGGAAAATTCCCCAAAACCCCAGCAGTAATACATTCAGCGAAAATTCCAACCACAATGCCGGTGTGGTACCCAGTGATTAACCGCAAACCGATAGTAACGCCAGCGCGTAGTAAACGACCTAATCGCAGGATTTCCGAGAAGATCGCCGTATTTAATATCGAAATTACCCATTCATTGGAACTACTTATCTACACTTACTACTATACTTAAGTATATACGTTTCCGAAGATATGAACGACAGGAACTTCGTTAATGGTTAACCGTAACTGCTCGGGATTCCCCCGTCGACGGGTCGGTTTCTTTATAGTACGTGAGATCATTTCGCCTATGCGTACATACAATATACAACATAATTTTTAAGAATCTCATTCTACCGTCAGAAAAAATTCGACCGGTAAGTCGCAGTAAACGCGGGGAACTTTCGATGCAACGGGTTTTTACGTGCACTCCATTCGTTCTCAATAATTAGGACGTACCACATACATACATATCAGTCGATCAATCGGAATGTCCGTTATTTTTATTTTTGTTTGTTTTTTACTACATATAATGAAATAATGATAGTCATACGCGTGTACAGTTTTCGTTCTTTTTAGTCATAATTACAAATAAATTGCCTAGCATTTTTAAAATTGCATCTTATCGTGAAACACGTTCTTAGAAACATCCTGTCTAGAAGCTTCTGTCCTCTTTTCAGGAATATCCTTGAAAATAAACTTGAAAGAAATTTCAGAAATATTCCTGGAAAATCTGGCGGTTATAGATGTTGACGTTGACATCAATTCGTAACACATACATAGCAGAATCCGAAATATGGATCTACCTTCACAATTTTACATTTACTGCTTTTTTTTTTTCTACTATTTATTATTACATCGTAAGTATTTTAGTTGTGTGATGCCCAGTTCTTGTTTGATCAACATAAAGAAACTCATTAGTCACGACCCGGTATAATTCCACATTCTTCTCCACTTTTAATGTAAACAAGAATAATAACGAAAACAATTACCGTTTTCTCGATCTGCTTAGGCATTTTAATCAATTAAAATTCCTCTGTGTTTATCCCTTTTGGAAATACATACATACGTATGTATGGGGTATGTAAATATTCCATATTTGTAGCATGATCGATTACCCAATTCGTGCCATTTGTTTCTTAATTTGTGTTACTGACATTATAACATCTTAATAAACTTCTCATCACCCTAATTTTTAAACTAAGCCCAGCGACACGTATTTCGCTAACGAAGAGGCTACCATCTTCAAAGTTCAAATCTTTAAAATTTAATCACGCAAACCAAAATTCTTCCTCTTCAACTCGGTAAGGATGTCCCAAAACTGTTTCCAAATTGAGGGCAAATATTTTGAACAAAAACACGGTACTTCGATGGGCAATAGTTTATCACCATTTATGGCAGATTTCTTTGACCATTTATGAGCCATTTTCAGATGGATTTTAAAAAAGATGCTAGGTATTTCCCGGGTGTTTGGATTAGATACGTAGACGACATATTTACCATTTTGGACATTAAGAAATAGATATTAAAGGACTTTTTGAATGAACTAAATTCTAAATTCAACACCGTACAATTTACAATCGAAAAAGAGAAAAAAACATCAATTTCTAGATACCTTAGTAATTAGGAGTAACACCAATTTGGAGATAGACATATATCGCAAAGAAACCAATGTCAACAGGTTTATAATTGAAGATTCTAACCATAGTTTCCAGCAAAAGATTGCAACTCTCAATTTCCTACTACATCGGCTACTAAATTTTCCTCTCACAACAGAAAGATATCAAAGAGAACTTAAATACATAAGAAACATAACCGAATACAATGGTTTCGAAGCAAAATTGATTGATAACTTAATCAGGAAACTAAATTTCAAAACCTTAATTAGGGAATCTACGAGCCTAACTTCGGATAAATCGGCTAAGAAATTTGTTAAATTACCATTTCATCATAACATTAAGGGCCTTCCCGAAGTTTTTAAACAGTTTAATTTACAGGTCGCATTTAAATCAGCTAATTCATTAGGTAATCTTTTAGGAAATGCCAAGGATAAAATTGAAATTAATCAAAAATCAAGTATCTACGAAAGCGGTTGTCAGGAATGTGGCATAAAATACATTAAACAAACTAGGCGATCAATCCTAACACGATACAAAGAGCACATTGTTCAATTTCGGTTCAACAGGCCCGAAGAAATCAAGTGAGACCCGACATATTTTGGACAAAAAACACGCCTATGTCAATTGACAGTTTAAAATTAATTAAGGCGATAGAAAACAACAGGGAACTGGATAGCTACGAAAGCATATATATTTATAAGAATCGAGACAGAATTATGAATGCAGATGGAGGACCTATTCCAAATTCCAAATTGTACCAGCTATTGAATTAAATTTTGAGATTCTTTCAACCGTATTGACACGCTTCATAAAGTATGAAATTTTGGTTATAAGTAGTTTAAATACACGCTTTCCTTAATGGGAGTTCAGTGTCAACAGTGTTTTGGTGTATTTCGCGCGTTCATTGTGTGATGTTCATTGTGCAGTGTTTCGGTGTTGTACAATGTTCGTTGTGTGGTGTTCGCCGTTGCCATTAGCCGGATTCGTTAGTGATACTGAATTCCCCAATTTTCCACTGAGGATGGCAACTTAGTTGCGGCAATACGTATCTGGATTTTTCAGAAAGGTGTGGTAAGGGTAATTTTATTTATTTTATATACCTGCTAAAGTGAACAATTATTCCTACGTCATCTCAATTCTGGTAAGCACGTTCCGTTCTATGTTTACGGCACGTATCTCGTCCTCCGGCATATTTTTTCGTTTACTAAACACTCAAGCAAAGGCCAAACTACCTCAAACTATCCTATGCAGTAAATCAGCACACCAAGCAGCGACCCAAGGGACCGTCATATTTGTTTAAACGGTTCGTATACGACCACGTTAATTTAATTTGCGTGGATTTAGGGATGTCATAAGACGAGAAATGGACGGTCGTGGACTGACAACACTCGGGGATGCGTTCACTTATTACTTAACGCAATTATAACTTTTTCTGTTAGTTGTGATTTATTTTGTTTTTATTTCTAATTTCTTTTTGACCGTGGAAGGGACCCTTTGATACTACGGATCCTTTGGATGTTGTAGCTTATAAAGAACATAGATACATAAATCTGCCCACACATCTGTCCAACGTCAGGATTATAACACCAATTTAACAAGAATGGAAATATTTTACTTTATTAAAGGAGGAAAAAAGGTACAAATGAATTGGAAATGGGGGAAGAAGAACTTTTTCAAGAAATGAAAGGGAAAGACGCCTTTGTTCTGTTGAGACAAACCACAAGTCGCATTCGTAGATATCGGATTTTTCACAACTTATGCATCAAATTAAAACGGAAGAAAATTCATAATAAATAAAACAAAATTTGTTCGAGCGAACATCGCAGGAAAGACGAAATTAATTTTTCTCAAGTTTGGGAAGAAACTGATCCGGAACTGCAAACAGTAAGCGGGCAAGGCGAATGTTTATTATTTAGACAAAGAAATGTAAACGCTAGTAAAATTCGGCCCGTATGTGAAGCAAGATCAAATCGACATTAGGATATGTCGTGTTGGGTTAATTTCGTTATCTTTAAACTGGACAAATATGCGGTATGATCAGTCATCTGTCCTTTTCACGAGATAATATACAACAGAAGACAAAGGACAGATGACTCATCATACCGCACATTTTCAAATCTGATCTAATTGTAAGTCACATGAACGATAAAATGTTTTTCAACCTCAAGCGGCTCGTATTTGTTTTATTTCTTTTGCCTCTTATGAATCTGAGCGAAGACTGACTCACGCGGGCTTCGGCACTACCGGGACGAAATTAGAACCTGCGATTAAACGTTTCCTATTTAGTCAAAGAAATATAAACACTGGTAAAATTAGGTCAATACTTTATGCAAGGTGAAGTGGATATCCGGATAGGACGTGTTTGTTTACTTTCATATCCAGCTCGTAAGACTGTATCTAACCGTCAAGTTCAACGACGACGTTCGATTACATAAAACGAAACTTTTATCAACCATTTTTTTTTTGTACATTTACACTCATTAACTCGCACCTCATACGACGCATAAGTTGTGGGAAATGCAATATATACAAGTAAGCTAAGTAATTGCGGTTTTTCTCAAATATTTACAATCCGTTTTTCTAAATTAAATTCCGTTGGATTTACCATTCTCGTGGTTCGAACCAGATACTGCTCGAGGTCTCGTTGCTGTCGTGCATAATGGTCCAAATTATAAACATTTAAGTTGTTTAGAGATTGTTCTCCGTACGTGATTAATCACTGATTATCGCTAATTAAATATAAAGTCATGTTTACATAGTACAACACACACACACACACACACACATATATATATATAAGTATACATATTTATCACGTATATATTTATTAATGAGAGTTATTATAATGAGTAACGAGGAGGAAAACATAAAAAAGTTATAATAGGTTTTTACACTTAATTTTCAAGGTTCTTTGAATTTTCTGCATAATGAAGGAATAATTCCAGAGTCTTTGTGTCAATCATAAAAAAGCGATAAAGTCCCCCTCTCCTTCTTCCCTCCCCTTCTACAGATGCCAGAGCTAGTAAAAGAAATCGATACGAGTTTGTTTCATAAGAATTTATCAAGGAGGAGATAGAAGAATGGAAATTTGGAGAGTACGTTTTTAGTAAATCAAAACACATAATTTTGTGCAGAAAATATGTCTAATGGTAAATACATATATATTCCAGCTTCCGGACCTCCAACAAGAACAAAGAAATTGCAACACCGCCGAAGCAATCCTCCCCCCTCTCACCTTCTCCAATATAATTAGATCAATAATTAAAATACAGGAGAATCTGAACATGAGTTTTGTGGAAAACCTATTTTATAACGTCGTAAGTTTTGATTTGGGAGAATTGAGCATTCCTAATCTCTTCATCATTCCCAGGTCCCAACTTTATCCGGAGTAACTTCGAAAATTCTAAATTCGAGGATTATCTTCAAGAATATTCGCGGAAAAGCTGGAAATTAGGTAACGGAAGGATCAAAACGTAGAAGAATTGACTGATCCTACAGAAGTTTAGTAGAAAGTAGCTAAAAAAACGGGTATTTAATCTGTGGGTTGAATAAAATACATATATTTTTATAACTTCTTCAGAAACTGCAATACATGATATTTTATGTTTAAGCTTCGTTTTACTTTACAAAGGACAAATCGCGACGTGATACTAAACGATTTCAACGAAGCTGTAGTGATCGTTAATTACGTCGAGTATTTTCGGGTAAACGGATACGACGCAACGCTCGAGAATGAAACAATTCACACCGACTAATAAGTCATAGATCGTTAAAGTAAGCTCGTTTAGTGCGGTGGTAATATCTCCGACCACCAACTTAAATAATTCTGTACCAATTTGTTATCCCCTGTTCTTTTACTTTTGTTTCCTAGTCATCTGGTACAGAATTTCTATCATTATCAAACTCTATATACTCATTTTACTAATGTATTTCTGTTTCGGGTTAAGTTGTAAATATTGTATTAAATTAAACTTAATGTTAATGCATGCAAAATCATATAATATTGTTAAGATCGATGTTAGTATCAGAGAAAATAATGAAATTTGTTTCTGCATTATTTTTTTGCATTTCGCTTCCAGATTCTCCCCAGACATTGCATGTCCAGATTTTCTTATCTTTAAATGATTTCTAGATATCCTCTACATTTTCGGATTTCGTCACCGGATTTTGTTCTGGACTTTTCACAAATTTTCTATTCTTAGTTTCTTCAATTTTTAACCGGTTTTTCCGCAAATAAAAGTAAGTACAGAAATTGGAAACGGAACACGGAGATGATCTAGAAACAAAATCTAGACGAAACTCCAGACTTTCTCTAGATTTTGTTTCTAGATTACTTTTTCCATTTTGTTTCCAGATTTCCTCCAGAACTTGTTTGTCCAGATTTTTAGGTTTCTCTCTCTAAATGATTTCTAGGTATTCTCGAAATTTCCGGATCTTGTCGCTGGATTTTGTTCTAGAATTTTCACAAATTTTCTATTCTTAGTTTCTTCAATTTTTAACCGGTTTTTCCGCAAATAAAAGTAAAAAATGAGTACAAAAATTGGAAACGGAACACGGAGATCACCTAGAAACAAAATCTAGACGAAACTCCTGATTTTTTCTAGATTTTATTTCCAGATTTTCTCCAGAGCTTGTTTGTCCAGATTTTTTAGATTTTTCTCTCTAAATGATTTCTAGGTATTCTCGAAATTTCCGGATCTTGTCACTAAATTTCGTTGTGGACTTTCCAAAAACGTTCTTCGCCTGATTTCCTCGATTATATAACGATTTTGAAAAGATCATGGATATCATTCGAATTCCCCGTTTAAAAAAGAAAAAGCGTAAAACAAAAGAATTACGCAGCCATCTTCGACAAGAAAAGATTCTCAAGATCCCTCCCTGAAGATGTACGTTTACCTATTTCCCGGGAAAATGGCGTAAATCGGTTACTAAATTTAAAATTGATGACTTTTAAGACGCAGTTACGACGAAAACGTACTTCAATCTGCTACATACATCTTATCTTTAAAGTCTCTCCGATTTCCGTAGACGTTGAAATCGTCTTCGTTTCTTGATTGTTTTATAATTACATAATTTTTCTCGTGTAAACAAATGCCGCGTTTGTGGAATCTCGATGATTAAACTGTGACATTAATTTCGTCAGCATTTCATCAGAATTTCGTGATTTAAACCGAAACGGTATCTGTTCCTTAAAATCCGTCGCGTTAGAGAAATACGAGGCGTGTAAATAAAGTAATGAGACCGACTTTTTTCAATTGTTTTAGTCCAATAACATTAGAAATCAACATTGTCCTCTTCAAACTAACTGGTTTGTAAAGCCACAAGGCGCTGGACACGGTTTTTCCACTCCTCATAGCAGTGCTGGAACCCCGGATAATGGAATAGCCTTCAGCTGATCGGTTACAGCCGTTTGAATGTTGTTCAGTGCACCAAAACGACGTCTCTTGAGGTGTAATTCCGATCTCCGGGGAGGAAACAGTCACGTAGCCTCAAGTCGGGCGAATAAGGAGGTTGAGGATTCACGGGAATATTTTTAGTGACCAGAAACCGGTTTACGCAATTCCTGTGTGACAAGGCTCATTGTGGTGGTGCACCACCCAGTATTTTTTTATGTTTGGTCTCGATCTCCGGGAGAGGAAACAGTCACGTAGACTCAAGTCGAGCGAATAAGGAGGCTGAGGAACCACAGAAATATTCTTACTGGCCAAAAGACGGTTTAGTGCAATTCCTGTGTGACAAGGCGCATTGTGGCGATGCACCACCCAGTATTTTTTGATGTTTGGTCTCGATCTCCGGGAGAGGAAACAGTCACGTAGACTCATGTCGGGCGAATAAGGAGACTGAGGAACCACAGGAATATTCTTACTGGCCAAAAAACGGTTTAGTGCAATTACTGTGTGACAAGCCGCATTGTGGTGATGCACAACCAAGTATTTCTTGATGTTTCGTTTCCATCTCCGGGAGAGGAAACAGTCACGTAGACTCAAGTCGGGCGAATAATGAGGCTGGGAGAGCACAGAAATATTCTTACTGGCCAAAAAATTGTTTAGTGCATTTGCTGTGTGACAAGGCGCATTGTGGTGGTGCACCACCCACTATTTGATGATGTTTTAGAACCTTTCGGTCAAAGTGTTCATTTAACCCCTAGGCCTGAAGACACACAAACTCTTTGTGAATGATTCCTTGGCTATCAAGAAAGCCAATCAGCTGAGCTTTTGATCTTTGTCTTGCCCGTTCTTGCTTTTTTCGACCTCGAAGAGCTTGAAGCGTGCCATTTCATGCTGTAGCGTTTGCATTCCGGGTAGTACTCGAACACCATAGTCGCTTTCAGGACGCACGTGCAAAACATGCTTCGCTTAAACAATCACCACAGACCACAAACGTGACTCTAGGGAGTTCCAACTCGCACTGATGGCGTATCACATTTTGACCTGCCTTCCCTTCACGTATTTCGTCACCAGTATTGCCCGATTAAACATAACGCTGCCAATCTCATTACTTTACTTACAGGCCTCGTCTTACTAAACGGATGACGTTAACTCGGGAACGAAATTGTCATCATCATCCGGATTTTTTCCTCGATGCATCATCAACTGTGTGCACGAAACAAATACCAGCTGCGTAAGTAGGAATTGGACCGCAACAACAGGCTGTTAAGTGGTAGATATTACGTGTTTTAAAAACTTCATGCCAAAATTCACATAGACGCTGGTTTTAGCTTCGTATTATTTTTTTGATTCTTTTATTCTTTAAACCCACCGGTAAGTCTTATTTATATGAATTACAACCGGATCGCGATCTCTCTGTCTCTCTCTCTCTCTCATTTTGTGTACGTGACTCCGTCTTATCGGATTTTGCAAATGAAAAGGGTCAGAGATTAATGACTGGCATGAAATGCGTGTGTGTGTAGTGTGTATATCACTTTATTCTTTTCGTTCGCTTCCACTTGTTGTTTCTACGAGTATTTTTAGATAAGTCGAATAATATTTTGGCAAGGCTGTTTTGATTTAAGTTGGGAAATCTCGAATGTTGCGCTTCGCTCGTCGGATTTCGTTTCTTGGAAATTGTGAAGTCGACGTCTGCAAAGGCATAAGGATACGGAAGAGGACGAATTAGTACATAGGGGTAGATCGGGGACGATATCGTTGCTCTACATTTCCCTCCTGTTCTTGAGTGATAATCCTTTCAGACACAATATCACCTCGGTATACTCCTTTCCACACAATTATTTCGTTAAATCGGCTGACACGTGTTTCGCTATCGCGAGGCGAGCATCTTCAAACCGTCATTAGTCATCGAGTCTCAATGTTCATAAATCGATTCCCGCACTGTTGACGAGTAGACACAAACGGAATCATCGGGAATCACTAAGTTTAGGCGTACGAAGATTCCTCAAAGTGCGTGAAAATATGGGTGGAAAGTAGAAATCGAGGTCCCCGCGTGTTTTTAATTGCATTCGTTCAAAGCCACGACATGCCACTCTGCGTTAGTTTTAGTAGCGTCAAGAAATCGTGTTAAAAGTTCTTAAAGTTGTCCTGCATGGAAAGGCAAGCAAAAGCTGACATTATAAAAAAGCACTGGAATCGGAATTGAGTGTAATTTCGGAAACGTATACCATGTGTTTCCTTACATAAGAAATTTCAGCTTTTTGTTCTTGAACAATCACTTTTAAGGTTGGTAAGAACGGGATAATTGGCGTTCCTCTAGGCTCACCGTGCGCCCTCTCCATTGCGCGTCCGTATTGGAGGGCCTCAGTTGATACGAAATGGTGATTTTGCGTTTAGGGTAAATCTAGATTTACACGCGAGATGAGTGATGGCGAAAACGAGAAGAGAGGGAGGGGGGGCGATGACCTCGTAAGTGGTGCTGTCATTGGTCGAAGCGTAAGAGAAAAGTATATACTCGCACTACCGAGAGTCGTCCTTTTCTTTCCCTCGCACCCGACCCGATTCCCGCGTTGTTGACGAGTTGACACAAACTGAATCACCGGGAATCACTAACTATTAATCGCGGAGTTTTTGCGTACGTCATGAAAATAAGTGTGTCGTAAGTTAGCATCGTATCTTACGCCACAAATTTCGTAACTGTCGCATATTTCAGAATGATAAAATCTTGGAACTGATCGTTTTCTAAGGATTTGGAGAACACAAAATTTCGAAAACTTACGACCAAAATCTGCAGGTTGTATCAGAGAATAAACACGAGCTCGGAATATAACCGTCTTTTGGCTTTGTCGTTCATATCCTATTGGTATCGCGCTTATTTTGGATGTGTTTTGTTTCCATTCACGCTGTATACTGTACACTGTATAGTTGCGTACAGTATACAGGGTGAGTGGGAAACGAAACACATCCAAAATAAGTGCTTGGTGAAAGTGAGTAACTGAAAGCCGCGTGGCCAAACAATTAAAGCTCAGAATACTCTGATATTTTGGTACTGGTACTTATTCATTTTATAAAACGTAACCACAACTTGTCCTGGGAAAAGATGAATAGGAAGATGAAGATACACGTCGGAAAAGAGTGTAGAATTTGAGAAAAAAGAGCAAGATCTGGACTGCACGGAAGAAACTAGAAACAGACAGAGGAATGGAAAGGCCTGGTAAAAGGGTTTGTCAAAAAATGCGAGAATGTGCAGAATTAACGACTGTGTCATCACATCGAAGTGCTTCAGAAACATCTGAACGACGTTCTATGTTCCAAAAGGAGGAACAGGAAGAAGAACCACAATAAGAATTCGATAGTAAACTCGAAGCTCGATAGATGGCAGATGTAAATAAAATCTGAACCGGAAAACTGACGAAAGTGGCAGTTTTCCAACCTAGGGATATTTTACTACCAACTACCTTGATTTGTGATTCGTTCACACTGTATTTCGCAAATTGATACCGCTTTTACCTAATTTTATGTAATAAAAACTTCTTGTTGCATAGGAAACGAATAGCAGCATTCAACAACACCGGTTTTTGATATTTATACAAATATAAGCAGCGTACACCATACAGGGCAGCTCAAAACCAAGTCTCAATGAATTATGACATTTGCAATTTTTCGTTCGTAGAGACTATCGGGTTTCAACGATTTTCTAAGGTTGGCAGCAATGATTACCAACAAGTTCTAATCATCCGTTGGCAACGTATTTAGGGATTTCAGTAATTCTCTAAAGTTGGCATTATTTCTAACGATCAAAATTATGTAGGTATATCAAAATTTTCTTAATAGGAGATCTTTGCCGCAATTTGAGATCCTAAAAAACGTCAAATTCGGGAACTATTATGTCAATATAATCGACGTACACTATACAGGGAGGTTCAAAACTAAATATTGAATGAATTCTCATACTTTGGAAACTTTGATCATCCCCGAAGACTTTTTGTGAGGTTTCAACGATTTTCTAAGGCTGGTATCGTTGATTACCATCAAATTTTTATCATCCGTTGAAAACGAATTTAGGGATTTTAACCATCCTTTAAGGTTGGCATCATTTGTAACGATCGAAATCACGTAAATATATCAAATTTTTTTGCAAAGAAGCCATTTTCCAGTAGATTTTTGCGGCATTTAGGTCTGAGATCTTAAGAAACGTCAAATTCTGGATCTTATATGTGAATATAACCAGCTTGCATAGCAATACAGGGTGATTTAAAACTAAATTTAGAATGAATTCTCATACTTTGGAAACTTTGATCATCCCCGAAGACTTTTGTGAGGTTTCAACGATTTTCTAAAGCTGGTATCGTTGATTACCATCAAATTTTTATCATCCGTTGGAAACGAATTTAGGAATTTTAACAATTCTTTAAGGTTGGCATCATTTGTAACGATCGAAATCATGTAAATATATCAACATTTTTTGCAAAGAAGCCATTTTACCGGAGATTTTTGCCGCATTTAGATCTAAGATCCTAAGAAACGTCAAATTCTGGAACTTACATGTGAATATAACCAGCTTGCATAGCAATGCAGGGCTGATTTAAAACTACATTTTGAATGAATGATCACACTTTGGAAACTTTGATTATCCCCTAAGACTTTTTGTGGGGTTTCAATGATTTTCTAAGATTGGTATCGTTGATTGCCATCAAATTTTAATCATCCATTGGAAACGTATTTAGGGATTTTAACAATTCTCTGAGGTTGACATCATTTCTAATGATCAAAATTACGTAGTTATATCAAAATTTTCTCAATAGGCAAATGACCCGTTTTCCAGGAAATTTTTGCCGCGTTTTGAAATCCTAAAAACGTCAAATTCGGGAATTGTTATGTCAATATAACCAACGTACACTATACAGGGCGGTTCAAAACTAAATATTGAATGAATTCTCACATTTTGGAAACTTTGATCATTCCCTAAGACTCTTTGTGGGGTTTCAATGATTTTCTAAGGTTGGTATCGTTGATTACCGTCAAATTCTAATTATCCGTTGGAAACGTATTTAGGGATTTTAACAATTCTCTAAGGTTGGCATTATTTCTAACGATCGAAATCACGTAAATATATCAGAATTTCCTCAATAAGCAGAAATCTGCAAAGCAGTCAATTTCCAGGAGATTATCGCGGAATTTAAGTCTAAGATCCTAAAAGGCGTGTTTTCTCATCTGCTATTATTTGATGGTATAATTTCAATTTAAGTTTCAGTATTTCTAAAGAAGCTGTCATTAGTATGGGAGGCAAAACGTTGACCAACAAAATTGTTACACAAAATAAAATCCGAGAAAGTCTTCATTACCACTTCTATCGAAAACGTTTCGTCTTGGGTTACAATTCATGGTCTTAAAACAGTGTTAAATGCATGGAAAATATGTCTTTACAATCGTCGCAAGTTTCGCCAAATGTCAAAATTTACTACAGCAGGAAATATTTCATGGGCTTTCGCGACCGAGGTTGATGGTTTGAGTTTCACCATGGCGTATTATTCGATGATATTTTAACACTAAAACAGTCGTAGTACTCCTGAGGAGTCAGAGTCTCTGTATCAAAACGCTAATATCGAATTTTCTTACCCCTCAAAATCCGAAACAAAAGTTTACCACTTTTATCAAAAGCTTTCCGCCTATCTTTTACAATTATTTTCAGCTTATCTGGGAAGACTGGTAAACATCGATTCATCATAAGAAATGTAGTTTTAACTTTAACAAAGATTTTTTTGTTTGTTTTCTTTCTGCAACCGAGTAGGCGAATTCGGGAATTTTACAAATTGTGTCCAGGAATTCCGATACTACCACAGTCTGTTATAACGCGATGCCGAACGTGGCTTGATGCGACCTTATATTCCAGCAAGCATTTCAGCGAAGTGAGAAATGCAGTTTTAAGTTTACCAAAGAATTTTTCTTTAGTTTTCTTTCTGCAACCGAGTAGGCGAATTCGGGAATTTTACAAATTGTGTCCAGGAATACCGATACCACCACAGGAATTATTTCCGAACGGTGTGTATGGTAAGGGTAATTTTTTATTTTTCGTTTTATATTATTTTAATCACAGTCCCCTTACACTTATCTACAATTGTTTTTATCTTATATCTGGGAGGACTGGTAAACATCGATTTATCATCGAATTTTTTCGAGTTTATCTTTTCCGAAAATGACCTACTAACTAAAAATACTCAATAACAGAATAATTAGAAGACTTACTATTACGTGCTTTACCGTCCATCAAAATTTTGATCGCTTATCACCGATTTTACTTTTGGATGGGGGAATCACACGCGACTTACACGTGCACACCAACTTGGCCGAAGTTCGCGCGAAACTCAAACTAAAACTTCACTGCGAAACGCGAAGTAATTTTTCTCGCCCTTCCACGATCGCCACAATCGATGATGCAATTTTAATTGTTACAATCCAAGATTGTCATTTACGTCAGAATGATTGCAACAATGATAGTAGTAATTATTCAAATGGACGGGATTGTCATTTACGTCACCGTAAATGTTTTACATAAATCGCGGTTTAAAAAAGCGGGTGCGGTTGGCTTTTCCCTCCTTAACACCTATGAAAGGTGTTTTGAAAGGTTTGGGTCAAAAAACTGGACTTAACGGGAATTAATTTGGTCGGTTTTGAAGATGCTCCCCTCTCATCGCTAGCGAAACACGTGTCATCGAATTTTATTATATATTAAAGAATTTTGCGCGGTGACGAGTTTACCGGTGTGATACGCAGTGTCCGAAATGGACGTGGATGATAATCCGCGGTTGGGAATTGCATCATCTCGAAGTCGATTTTTCCTATCCTCGATAAGTGGAGGTTTCTTTTCGCATCGATCTTATTGCAATGTAAACGCGACAAGGTAATTGTTAATTGTGGTTTTTCCAAAGATTTTGTGTAAATCGGTAGAGTTTTATGATCGTACAACGAGGCGTGATTTTGCAATTTAAGTCGGGTAAGTACTTTTGACTATACCTCCTATATCGCATATTTGGCCTGGCAACCGTTGGATGTTGTAGTTACAGGCGTGTGTGGTTTTCGTACCAGAAATTATTTTATCCCTAATATACATACACGAAGGGAGCTTTAATTTGATGTGTAATAAGTCGTACTTCCCACCATTTCGAGATTCTTCGAAATTTCAAGCGGTCCCCTTTGAAACTTCAGAAAAAGAATAATATGTTCTGAATTAGAGGAAATTCCGTGTACAGATGTTTTCGAAGGTGTAGAATACGATTTTGACGTCAAAACTCGTAAAATTTGCTTCCTTCGGGTGTTAGAGCGTACCAGAGCGATTCGTCCTGAACCACTTTTCACTCTCTCGTTGAATATTTCCTCAATGAACCGTGCCTCGTACCCGAAATTATTTTATCCCTAATCTGCACGAGAAGAGCTTTAATTTGATGTGTAACAAGTCGTACTTCCAACCATTTCGATTTTCTTTCAAATTTCCAAGGGGTACTCCTTTGGAAATTCTGAAAAAATTGATATGTTCTGAATTAGACGAAATTCCGTGTAGAGATGTTTTCGAAGGTGTAGAATACGATTTTGACTTCAAAACTCGTGAAATTTGCTTCGTTTGGGTGCTAGAGCCTACCAGAGCGATTCGTCCTGAACCACTTTTCACTCTCTCGTTGAATATTTCCTCAATGAACCGTGCCTCGTACCCGAAATTATTTTATCCCTAATCTGCACGAGAAGAGCTTTAATTTGATGTGTAACAAGTCGTACTTCCAACCATTTCGATTTTCTTTCAAATTTCCAAGGGGTACTCCTTTGGAAATTCTGAAAAAAATTGATATGTTCTGAATTAGACGAAATTCCGTGTAGAGATGTTTTCGAAGGTGTAGAATACGATTTTGACGTCAAAACTCGTGAAATTTGCTTCGTTTGGGTGATAGAGCCTACCAGAGCGATTCGTCCCGAACCACTTTTCACTTTCTCGTTGAATATTTCCTCAACGAACCGGCTCTCGTACCCGAAATTATTGTATCTATAATCTGCACGAGAAGAGCTTTAATTTAATGTGTAATAAGTCGTACTTCCGACCATTTCGGTTTTCTTCGAAATTTCAAAGGGGTACCCCTTTGAAAATTCAGAAAAAATTAATATGTTCTAAATTGGACGAAATTCCGTGTACAGATGTTTTCGAAGGTGCAGAATACGATTTTGCCGTCAAAACTCGCGAAATTTGCTTCGTTTGGGTGTTAGGGCGTACCAGAGCGAGTCCAGGAATTCCGATACCACCACAATCTATTATAACGAGATGGGGAACGTGGCTTGGTGCGGTTTTATATTACAGCACGCATTTCGACGGAGTGGAAAACGCAGTTTTAGCTTTAAACCCGCAAGATTCAAATGCCATTGAAGAAAATCAACGACAGTAGTCGAAACTGTTATTAGAATTGAATACTTTTCGGCTTACGCTTTCGGTTATCTCAAATTTTGCTGATAAAAACAAATATTTACATAAAATTTTCATTACGTTTCTTTCCGATTATCTGTGTGCTGACCCCTCGTCGATAGTTTCTGTATTGACAACCGTTACGTAAGCTTGTACATACACACATACTCGCACATACACACGTGCATATTGACAGAATTAAATTTCGCAAATTCGCGTTACGTAGTCGATTAAACGAAACGATCCGAAAGTCGCCCGCAGGAAAGTAAATCGGATACGCTCGCTTAAGGACGAACGCTAAAAACTCGACCCGCGACTCGCCGGAAATAAGAGGAAAACGCGAGAAATTCATCAAATCGACGTCCAATGATCTATCGAACGGATTCGTTTTTATATCCGCAGATAAAGACCTTGTCGGCGTTGCTCGAGAATGCCTTTTGCTTTTCGATTTCCTAGCGATTTCGTTATTGGGTACCTATTTACGGTCGATGCGAGAACAGCATTAGTCAAGGTTGATGGCGATACAGTCACCCCGAAGGCGCAAAAAAAGAGACCGATAGCGGAATGTCAGTCGGACATACCGTTCGGATTTATCGAAGGAAATATCCAGCGTAAATACGGCGACGTGCGCGTACGTTCGCGTTACTACAATTGTCGCAGGCGCGGCGGTTTTAATTAGCGTAAATCGCGTTTAACTTTCCTTTTTTGGTTTTGGCGTTAAAATTGTGTAATTTTATTTTTAGAAACGAAAGCGACCTCGGAATAAAGTAGATACGATCAAAATCCGATAGATGGGGTGAAATTCGAAACGTGTCATTTGTGACCGCGACCCCGAGTTTCTCGATTTTCTCGAAATTTTCCTCACTTGGAATCCTAAATTCGAGAAAGTCTCTAAAATACAGCCTCCGGCTGGGAACTTAAGTTTTGGACGACCCTGTATGACGTGCGCAGCCAATAATAAGATACGGAATTTCCAGAAAGTTCCTGAACCCGAAAGCGAACAAACGAATCCCAAAGATTCTCTCGAAAATACGAAATGAAATGCTACAGCAAGTGGCTGTCCGATTATTTCTCTCTCTTTATCTGTCGAGAAGCAGAAACGACTTGGGTAAGCACAGCGTAAATTCTCGTTGCGACCGTTAAAATATCGCGCAACACACTACGCGCGAAAACGGCGTCGCAAGGCGGTCGTAATCTTGCGAACAAAGGAACTAACGGCGTCCTTGAAAGGATCAATCGTCTTATTTGAAGGAATAAATAGGGAAAATCCCACCTTATTCGTGGTGGGTGCGGGTTACAACTGATTTAACGTCGTCGTGGGGTTAGTTGAATGGTTCTGTATTTCGAAATTCCTAACTGTACAAGGTGCATCCAACAGAAATCTTCGAGGGAGAACGGAGCGAAGCGCAATTCGAAAAACGGTAATCTCTTTTTTGTTCTTTCTTTTTACGAATAAAATTGAGATAAAATTCGCAATTTCTAAACGTTTCGGAAAGGACCAGGTTTCATACCTTAGATTATTGATTTCGAACTTGAAATGTTTACATACAAAGCTGGTATAGAAGTAGTAAAACATTATGATTCCAATCTTTGAAAATCGAAGTAATAAGTAATCAAGCTTCCGGCTGGACGATATTGGATTCGCGAAATTTGGCAACGATGTTGTCTTGTCACGCTCCCCACTGAATTTTACGTAACGCCAACTTTCCTTTCCCCGAAGAAAGGGGGTTCAATTTGTAACCGATACGTCCCGATATGTGTCGTAATCGATCGAACGTCGGACGGCGGTGACGTGATGTGATGAAAACCTATTCTTACGAAAACGACAAACGACGATAGTACAGTCATGTCGGAACGTATTCAATAGCTTCTAACTTTTGAACTACCTCGTATAGTCTGCTGGCATAACCAGATGCGAAAGCAAAAAAGTACGATACTTCATCATCTAAGTGGCATTCGTTTTGTTGCTGTTTTTGCTGTAGAAATGTCCGGTAGTTAATAGTCTGTTAGGTGCGATGCAGGAAGGAAAACAACAATTGAAATCTACACAAACGTATCGATAATCTCCAAAACTCAAAATGCATATAACCCCTACGATAAATTCTTCGTAATGATAATTAATTCTCGATGAGCATCACAAAGGAGAATTTCTTTCTAACTTCCTTTCGGCGCTTGACGAAAGCAGGAAGAGCGCCCGCGTCATTTTAATTTCCTGCGACTGCGGCAGATAAATCCGTGCCAGACGCGAGATTCGTTTTGCCGTCTTCAATTAAATTCAAGGTCAAAACATATCGGTTATAGCACGTAAAAAATTTCAACTCATAAAGATATTAGGATAATTTAGGAAAAGCTGGCAGGTTCATCCCCTTATTTTTAATATATAATAATTAATAAGTACAGTTGCTCACTAGCGCCAACGAGCAGTGGCGGAGGTACGATACATTTTTCATTAGATTTTAAGTTACACGTTTTCTGTTTATCTATCTATACTAGAGAAAAAAAGTGTACACCCAGAGAAATACGGTGAATGTAAATTCTGGTGGATACCTAGTGTACGCCAAGAATGGTTTATTGCCTGATATCTAAGAACAGTCCGATAATAATTTCGTCTTAAATATATATATATAGTCTGTCTCAATTTCATTATATAGCACAATAAATTGAGGTTAATTTGGTATTATTATTTCAGTTCATATAATTAGAGCCATTCTTCCTTAAAATTTGACAGAACAAAAATAAACTGCTGTAATCTGGCTGTCAAAATGAACTGTTGTCACCTGGCTGTCAGATTTTCGCTAACGGAGAACTGACAACATACCGATCGGATATAGAGATAGTTTCATTGCTAAATCTTTACCGATAGTAAGAGACACACATATCCTATTTCAGTTAATACTGCATAATAAAATTGAAACAAACCATAGTCTGATAGACATACAATATCGAATGTGACGTCATCATCATTGTCGTCTATAGTCCGTCTCAAAATTAAGATACAGTACAGGTCTTATGGAAACTGCTTCTGACAGCCTACATATTACATAGAACTACTCGCATAGAGCGTCGATTTCGTACTAACTAGAGTGTGGAGTCGGCGATGCCGTCGTGACTTATTTCGTAATTGTACGCTGTTATCGCTGTTTGCCCAGACTAGTAATGATATATATTTATGATATAATATTAACAAATGTAACCTTAAGATGCAGTACAGGTCTTATGGGAACCGATTGCGGAGTTGCCAAATCATCTCATCGTGTTTCCGGTTCGTTATGACGATGATGATTGATTGACCGTTCTATAATATTCATAACGCTTGCGTTCGATACACCATACAACATCGCAACCGGACATAGAGATGGCGTTATTGATAGATTCTAGTGATAATAATGGACGTAAAGTCCCTAGGATTGCTGTCCGAAAGATGGCGTTTTTAAAGATTGTGTTAACATTGGTTGTCGATACGATATCCGATTTTGTGTATCTATCACACAAAAATGGCTGCCGCTATTATGCAGTCTTCATAGCGATTTATTAGACTGGATGGCGTCACATCCAATTTTGTTTTCGATTGGATGACACGATTAAGTTGAT
Organism: Chrysina gloriosa; assembly: GCA_038088585.1. NCBI lineage: Eukaryota > Metazoa > Arthropoda > Insecta > Coleoptera > Scarabaeidae > Chrysina > Chrysina gloriosa. The sequence continues at coordinate 104,240,282 of CM076087.1, forward strand.
GACGTCACTTGTCCGTTCAGAACCCGCGTTGTATATCTAACGAATAAATGGTACACCCAAAAAATCGTTAATGACCAAAACTCTACCGCAAGAAAGGGCCAAAGTTTCAAAGAAAACCGTCACGATCACACTTTTAAGGACCGGTTTTGATAACGAATTGGGAGAATTTCCACCAATTTTATTTACTTACCACACCCCATATTACCCTTAATTATGATCCCCGAAGTCCGTGACTTATTGCTAGGGGCGTGTTTGAATTAATATATAATAATATGAAAGATTATAAGCGTTCGAGTTTACAGTGCCAAATTTCCGGATTTGTAGGTTTTCTAACCAGAACCATGAATAGACGAGAGAGGAGTGGTAGCTTCTAATTTCTAATACGTTAAAGAAAACGAAGGAAAGGAGTGTCTTAGGGTGCCCTTGACTGGTTGATGATTGGGAACTACTGATTTAAAGTATCACCACCGTTACCCGTGTACGTCACAGGTGATAGAAAAAGAATTAATAATTCTGCAGCAAGGTATGTATCTTTGTGTTGGAATTTACATAACTGATTGGTCGCCTAAATATCGTCGATGCGTTTCACCGCATTTAAAGTAACCAAACTCTTAAACTTGGCATTACACACCTAGTTTGTTAAATAAGAACTGAACAGATCATACGACACACCCCTTACGTTCAATCCCAGAAATTCTCTGACCAATAAGTTATAACTAGACCCCGGAAAGTTTATGAATCGCAAGCAAGGCGCATGCATACCAACGGTACCCGTATAGGTTACGAGGCTGTCCGTTTATTAGTGGTAGGGATGGTTTCTTCATCAACCACCCTCCCCCAAATTTTTCAGGGTTTAGTTATTAATAATAAAAAAGTAAACAAACAACGCTTAGGTCGTGGATTGAAAAGAAGCTGTTGTAAGCTGCTATCTTCTAACAATCGTTATCAGGAAGGTCGTTTTAGCACCTCCTCCCCTTCGCGAATAGTTTATTAGTTTTTAGATTTATGTTTTTGATGCAGTCATTGTCAATCAGGTTGCCATGATTTTTAATGTATTTGTTTTTGTTGCTAGGTAACAGCATAACACATGTGTCAAAAAATTTATATACACAAGACCAGTTCTACGTTCAACCGCCAACCCAATTTAAACATTTCGATGATATAAAAAGTGCCCAACCAAGAAAGTGTTTTATTGAAGCAAAAACACCTTCAAGTAGGTGAAACCCAGCAGCAAGATGCAACATCTGTTATGTATACTTGTACACTGCCGTAAATACTATTTCGCTATTTTTAGGTTTGTTTTAAAAATGTTACCTACGTCGCGAAAATGACGAAAATGTTTTATTTTGTGTATCAACTTTTATGTACCCGTCACTGGCTATTGGCGCAAATTGATCAACTCTATTAATAATACAAAATCCACCAGGTACTTATTTTTTTATATAATTAGACATTGTAAATTATAAACGTATATCTGTAATGTAGCAAGATATTAATGAAAAAATATGAACATAAATATCACATCGGTAAACTCCTCACCACACAATTGTTTATAATAAAATCGGTGACACGTGTTTCGCTAGCTCTACCGTATAAACGGAAGTGACGATCACTTCGGTTTATACGGTCATTGAAGATGCTTGCCTTGAGCTAGCGAAACACGTGTCACCGATTTTATTATAAACAATTGTGTGGTGAGGAGTTTACCGATGTGATATTTGTGTCAGTAAATTGCACCACAGTCCTTGCAATCACCTTTATCACGTCAGTATAAATAACTACTCATGACAAACGAATGGGATAAATAGGGACACATGCCTCACGTCAAGGGCTCCATCGTGACGACTTGGCTGACACACAATACTAGACCACGGATAGAAGGAAAACATATACCAGGAAAAGAATAACAAAGGATTAACAGCTACTACAACTTAAGACCTATTACTTTTAAAAATTCCTAGAATATATCCAAAAGACAACTCTGTTATCTAGAGATAATAAATGTGATATGTTTACTGGAAACGTGTTAACTATTGACTTAATATTACGCATAAATATACGTATATTATCTAGGTGAGCGGAACACTGAACGAATATGTGATTGGTGTCGGCAATTGATTCGTTGTCACATGTACAACATGTAGGGCTTCTTAAGATACCAATTCTATTAAGATGTTTGGGACTACAAACATGACCAGTTTTTAGTCTAGATATAGTAGATGAGAAAAATCGCGGCACACTATAGTCTTGAATATAATTAATCCTATCTGGCAACTTTGAATGTATTAAAGGGTATTGAGTGTTAGAGGCTCCAGCGAATTTGGTCCATTTCATTTTCCATTCTATCCTCATCCGCTTTTTATAATAAGATACTACATTAGAAAGCGGAATCGGCATTTTGTTTATTGTTAATGTTTATGTACCTCCATATGTTGCATGTGATGAATATGAAATTTTCTTTGATGCGTTGAGTTTGGAGCTTCTTCATAAGCAATTGTTGATATTCGGTGATTTTAATTATCCGGATTTTAATTCTTGTAATACTACCGATCGAAAAACACGTATACTTACTAACTTCATATCAACATTAGCTTTGAAACAGTACAATAACGTCTTAAACTGTAACGATAGAACTTTAGATTTAGTGTTCTCTAACCTTTCTTGTACTATTGCCGTTAGCCATGATATTGTTCCGCTTATACACGAAGATGTGTTTCACCCTGCCCTAATTGCAATCCTAGCTATTACCAAGTCTAAAGCAGGAAATAACGTCCCCTCTAATAAAAACTTGCGATATAATTTTTCAAGAGCGGATTTTATGTCGCTGTACGACAGTATCTTGCATGTCGACTGGACCTTTCTGAACAGTTTTTCTAATGTCGACGATGCTGTTTCTGCATTTTACAATCAACTATTTACTACTATTGATCTTTTCGTACTAATATACAGAAGTTCCCAACGAATATACCCACCTTGGTTTAATACAGACATTAAGAAAAACTTAAAACTGAAACATTATTATCATAGGAAATGGAAAACAAGTAAGTCTTCCGTTTATCATAGCGAATTTTCACGATTACAGTCCTTAATTAAGACACAAATTAATGGAGCTTATAGGGAATATCATAAAACTATTGAAATCAATATAGCTGGTGATTCAAAATTATTTTGGAAGCTTGTAAACTCTAGGCTATCTACCTCCAGAATTCCTGGGTGTTTGGATGTTGACAACTCAATCCTTGAGAAACCAATTGATATCGCTCAAGCATTTGCAGATGTGTTCTCCAAAGTATTCACTCATAGCATACCTACTAATCCTAGCCATTTGTATTCGGACTTTAATAGCTGTTCTTTTAACATTGGATACTTTACTCCTAACGAGGTTACTAGTGCCTTAACACATTCAATGCCATTGACGGAAAATTCCGTCGCGTTCGTATTCATTCGGGTGCCACCGACGGATTTTACCGTCACCTGCCTACTGCTGTTTCCCAGTCGTTCAGTTGTGTCGGCACTGTGTGTGGTTATGGTAGTGTATAACGGCGCTCAGCAGAAGTATTACGACGTGATTTTACGTGCGCGGTTCTGATTTTCTTCCTGCCATTTTTTACCAGTTCTGTTTTGAAAATGGAACAGGAAACTAACGAACCGGGGCCATCCCAGCCTTTAAAAAGGCCCCGATACCAATATTATACAGAAAAAGAACTATTAGACATATTGGAAAATAGTGATTCGGACTTAGATGGAGACGAAAGCGATATTTGGGAGCCAGAGGAATCAGATCAAGGTGATAATTCAGAATTTGAAGAAGAACACCAGGAAATTCAAAATGAAAGTCAGGCAGACCTCGAAGTGGCGGCGGATGAACAAGAGATCGTTAATTGGGGAGATAATCCAATCGGAATGGTTAGTTACCCATTTACCAAAGTTGAGGGCTTATTGATTCAACCGACAGAAAACACGCCAGTAGGATTTTTTCGCCTTTTACTAACTGACCAGTTTCTTTCAAAAATCGTACAGGAAACTAACACTTACGGAACTGAGATATTCCTATCTGCGGGGACTAAAGAAAAATCCCGGATAACCGCCTGGAAAGATTTGACGCAGCAGGAATTATTAGTTTTCTTAGGAGTATTCCTTCACATGGGAAATGTGAAAATGCGTAGACTGCAAGATTACTGGAAGAAAGATCCTTTTTTCATCAAGAAGCCATTTCGAAAAGTATTAGTAGAAATCGTTTCTTATTAATTTTACGAGCATTACATTTTTCTGCCAATCCCCAGCCTGGAGAATAAAATTCTGATGATAGGTTATATAAAATTCGCCCGCTAATCGATGCCTTCAATAATAGAATGGCTGAAGTATACTACCCAAATCGAGAACTTTCGTTGGACGAGTCGATGATTTTGTGGCGAGGTAGGCTCGTCTTCCGTCAATATATCCGAAACAAACGCCACAGGTACGGCATCAAGTTATATATATTAGCCACGCCATGTGGAATAGTGCAGAAATTTGCGGTATATACTGGAATGCTTGACGATCTAGAAGGGGCCCAACATACTCAAAAAGTGGTATTTCATTTATTACGTGAAAAGCTGAATGTCGGGCATCACATATACATGGATAATTATTATAATAGTTTTCATCTAGCTAGAGCGCTTCTTGACCAAAAACTCACTGTACGGGAACGCTAAGGCCTTATAGAAAACGCACACCAAAAACAGTGCAATCCGTAAAATTGCGAAAAGGAGAGTCGATTGCTCAATATTCAAAAGGAATCATGATCGGTAAATGAAAGGACAAAAGAGAGGTATGTTATATCTCTTCCGAATTTCAAAACGATATGATTGAGGTTGAAAATAGGAGACATGAGGTTAAATCCAAGCCGTTACCAATCGTAAATTATAATAAATTCATGTCCGGAGTTGATAGACAGGACCAGATGCTATCCTATTACCTAGCCGAAAGAAAAACGATACGTTGGTACAAAAACTTTTTATGCATACATTAGAAATTATGGTCACTAATTCACATGCTATTTATAATAAGTACTCCGGTCAAAAAATGCCATTACATGCTTTCAGAATGAGCATTATAAAAGCATTGCTACCACCTGTAGAGGCGCAGCCTGCGCCAAGAAATCAAGGGCACGTTGTTATAAAACGAGAGCCTAAGCTGGAGCGAAAAAATCCTAGCAAGAGGTGCAAATCGTGCAGCCTAGGAGGAGAAAAGACAAACACAATTTATGAATGTCCGGATTGTCCTGAACGTCCCGGCTATTGTTTGAAATGCTGCACTATATACCACAAATAATAATTGTATATTATCGTTTACGTTAAAAATGTTTATTTGTAAACTTGTTTTTGTTAGTTATTTATGGAAATGTCTGTTTGTGTTCTATTCAGTTTGAACTTTTATAAATGCTACATTTTTTATTCGTTTTTGAAATACACTGTTTCATTTGTTTTATTTTCAACGCACGTTGGAATAAAGTTGTTTTTATGAAAGCACACCCTAGATAGCCGGAGTTTTGAAAATTTAAATGGGCGAGATCAGCGACGGAAAATACCGTCATTGGCACACAACCGACAACTTAGGTGTGGGGTGCCACTGACGGAAAATGCCGTCGAACATCAAATCTCTAGTCCAGCCAATAAATTCTTTTCTACCACTCATATTGAACTATTTCTAATAATTATCGATAACCAGTTTCATTAAAAGAAAAAAAAATTAAGCGGCATTGGCAAATTTGCAGCCAAAAAGACACCGGAAGTGAACGTGTTAAGAAAGCTCAAAGCGACCATGACTCAAGGAGATGACGCTTTACCTAGTTTTCTTATTCGGGACTGTGATCCAATTTTGGGTGAACCGCTATGTACGATTTTTAATATGGCTATCAAAACGTCTACTTTTCCGTCTTCTTGGAAAATTAGCAGGATCAACCCCGTCTTAAAAAAGGTGACACGCGTAATATTTACAATTATAGACCTATTAATATACTTTCAAACTGTGCTAAGGTTTTCAAGCAGCTTCTCTGTGAAAGATTGTATAACTCCATCAAACCTTATCTATCTATTCATCAACATGGATTTTCTCGTGGACGATCAACTACCACCAACTTAGCTGAGTTTACCCAGTACATTAGCGAGAACCTCGATAAACGAATTCAGGTAGACACTATATATGTATACAGACTTCAGCAAAGCCTTCGATACTATTGATCATGGGGTGTTAGTATCCAAACTCTCTTCAATTGGATTCTGTCCTGGTGCTGTTGCGCTAATGCAATCTTATCTCCATGATCGTACATATTACGTGCACTATAATGGTTTTCTATCTCGCTCTTTCATTGCGTCCAGTGGAGTCCCTCAAGGCTCAAATTTAGGTCCACTTCTTTTTAATATATACGCGAATGATCTTGCTCTCTTTGGATTGTGACTTCCTTGCTTATGCAGACGATCTCAAAATTTACAACAAAATTACTTCAACGTCTGATTCCTCGATTCTACAAAAAAACCTCAAGGCAATTAATGATTGGTGCTCTCTCAATAACATTCAATTGAATGTTGATAAATGTGCAACACTTACCTTCACTCGCTCTTCTCAGCCAGAGATATATAACTACACAGTCTCTAATGCTATAGTTCCTAGAGTGAACCAATTCAGAGATCTTGGTGTACTGTTTCATACACAGTTGTCATTCTCTTTACACATACAAGCTATCGGTTCCTCAGCTTCTAAATCACTTGGGTTTTTTTTTATTTCGAACTTGCAGACACTTTTCCGATGATGCAGCGTTAAAGGCTGTTTACTACTCGCTTGTTCGCTCCAAGATGGAGTATGCCTCTATTGTATGGTATCCTCACTACCATCATCAGCAACTGCAGCTTGAAGCGGTTCAAAAAAGATTTTTGAAGTACCTCTCTTGTAAATCGGATGGTGTCTATCCTCCTCGTGGCATTGATTATGGCAGCCTACTTCAGAGGCACAATCTTGAATCTTTATCTCGCCGCAGGGAAGTAGCTAGTGGTAGGTTCCTCTTAAAGTTGATCAACCATGAAATCGATTCGCCATCTTTACTTTCCCAAGTATCTTTTGTTGTTCCTCAATACAATTGCAGATCTCTGGATACATTTTGCATTTGACGAGCACATACTAATGTTTTACTTAAAGCGCCACTGAATCATATGAGTAGGAATGCGAATGGTGCGTATCCTGACCCTTTCAATCTTTCTGCCGCACATTAGTATTTCTTTTTTTTTTTTGTGAAAACTATTATTTGGAAGCTTCTTTTATGTTTAACATATTGTAGCGATCATTTTTTCAATCTTTTTTTTGTTCAAATTGTTCCTTTTAAGTTTAGCTTTAGTTTAAGTTTACGTTTAAGTTTTTGATTTGTAACACTGCATTGTCGTTTCTTTTTGTAAATTGCCCTCTTATTGGATAATCTGTTGGGTAATAAAGTTATTATTATTATTATTATTATTATTATTATTTTTGTCGTATCATTATACGGATGTTTTGCGAGTTGATCTACTACTTAATTACTACATTACCTTCGATACCACAATGACTCTTGACCCAAATAAAGTTGATTTCACATCCTCTGGTGTGTGCTCTGAATAGTGAAGAGATTATATTAAACATAATAGTGTGTTTACCACCCGAATATCTAAAATTTCTGACGGCAAGTAAAACAGCCTGGCAGATACCAGTTTAGAAGATTCAATGAATTCCAACGCTTTCCAAATTGCAAGAGCTTCAGCAGTATACGTGGCGGCAAGAGGGTTCAGTATACACCCTCTGTCCCAAAAGTAACCGCAATGCGTCTATAAATCAGAAACCAGTGGCGTCATCTCTTGATAGTTGATTGATTATTGTAGTGGGACTCTTCCTTACCAACCTGACAAATTTTCATGACATTTGGTGCATAGTCAGCTGATACATCACGCATCCTGTGAGAGTGTTTTCGTAAACGGTCAGAAAATGAGTCACGAACAACGAGTCAATATTAAGTTTTGTTTTAAACTTGGAAAAACTGCAACCGAGACGTATGAAATGCTGCAAATTGTTTATGGCGACGATTGTTTGTCGAAGAGGCAAGTGTTCGAGTGGCATCGACGATTTCGTAAAGGCAGAGAAGATGTTAACGATGACGAAAGAGCCGGTCGTCCTTCGACAACTTTGGCCGAGGCAAATGTGGAAAAAGTGCGCGAATTTGTGAAAATGTCGAAGAAATCGTCAGTGAGATTTATGGAAATGGAGCTTGGCATCCCTAAAACAACTATTCAGCGCATTTTGACTGAAACCCTTGATTTGAAGAAAGTCAATTCGAAGTTTGTTCCGCACAAATTGACCGACGACCAAAAAACGCTTCGAATCGAACACTCCAAAGACATTATTGCACGAGCCCGTGCAGATGAAAACTTCTTGAAAACGATTGTGACTGGTGACGAGACGTGGTGCTTTCAATACGAACCAGAAAGCAAACGTCAAAGCGCAGAGTGGAGGTCACCAGAAGAAGGAAATCCGAAAAAATCACGAATGGAGAAGTCGAAAATCAAGTCAATGCTGATTTCATTCTACGATTCGAAGGGAATTATCCATAAGGAGTTCGTTCCATACGGCTCAACGGTTAATGGTGCATATTACCTCGATATTATGAGGCGTTTGCTGGGTCGCATTCGTCGTGTTCGGCCCTAATATCGCGAGCCAGGCAGCTGGAGATTACTGCACGATAACGCACCGTGTCATCGAGCAACGATTGTCACCGATTTTTGGCGAAAAATGAAATATATTCGATACAGCACCCACCGTATTCGCCTGATCTGTCCCCATGCGATTATTTCCTGTTCCCTCGTCTTCATTTGAAGCAGAAAGGAGTTCGTTATGCATCCGTAGACGCCATTCAAAGATCGACGACCGGCATCCTAAAGGCCATCCCAGAGATCGACATGAAAAAGTCGTTTGAAGCACTCGTTGACCGTGCAAATCGATGTATTATAGCACATGGAGAATATTTCGAATAAATACAATGATTTTTGTGGACATAACATACATAGCGTGCTTTATTTCGAACTATTGCGGTTACTTTTGGGACAGAGGATGTATATGATCCCCGAATATCTAAATCGGGAATGTAGAACGCACATCTCACAGCAAACCCAGTTTTGGAACCATCCGTAAATACGTGGGTGGTAATCTCATCGCCCAAAAAAGGTTTTATGTAATTATCACAATAACACATAGGTATATATTCGGGAAATATAACAGTTGGGGAAAAGCAACAGGTGTAGTAATCCACAGCAGATGGAGTGATGTAAACTGCTATTAAATTGTGTAAATGAACTGTATCCCTAAAAGCGGTCGTTAACGGAGGTGATTTTTTAAATCCAGTACGCAGAGATAAGCTCAGCAATAGTAATGTTGTATACGGAATTGAAAAATTCCTTACTTTGCATAAACACCCGCTTCAAAACATACTTCCTAGCAAGATATGCTCGGCGGATCTCCAAGGGTAGTTATTGGCTTTCCGCCAATTTCGCCTCCTTTTACTGATTACACAATTCGGCGATGCGCACGTAATCCTAGATTTTATTACACCAATTCTTTCGAGAAAATATTATTTGGCCACACACACCACACGCTAGGTGTAGTAATTCTTGGTTATCGCCGCTTGACCTCTCGCTATCGAATGTCGGGCATCTTTGTTCATTAATAACTGTAGATATAGCAGAAGAGATATGTATTTTAAAAAACTGTACGTAATTAGTAATGTACGCCATAAAATTTGATATATTTACGGTATCATCGTCTTCGTTCGAATCCTTAAAATATTTCGTTCTTGTCCGGTTGACGAAATTAACAACCACCTATCGAGAGAAGTGGGTAAGTAAGAATTCAAACGAACATACGGACGGCTTTTTGACGGTGCGGTTATTCGGCCGTTGCGGCTATTTGGCCGGTGCGGTTATTTGGTCGGTGCGGCTATTTGGCCGGTGCGGCTATTTGGCCAGTGCGCCTAAATAACCGGTGATATTAATGAGTAAGCGCGCCTGCGGCAAAATAGTCTCCGTGCTACGTTTATACGCGTGTATGTAACACCAATATAATATTCAACTGGTGACCTTTGAAGAAAGTTCGTCGAAAAAGTACACCACCGCAAATTGACCGCACGCAAATACATAAAACGTACGTAACGTCAATAGCACCATTCATAGAGCAGCATTTTTAGAGCGAAGCTCTTTTAGCGAGGTTTTGCGGCGGGAGCTAACTGGGAAAAAGTGAGACGCTTGAAATCGTCAGATAGACGCTTTTCTTCCATCTTTCTTCTTTCATTATCATTGTTTCATTTTCATACACCCTCAGCTTCGCCTTGGTTGACTGACAACATTAAATATTTAATATCCTTACGTAATAAAGCTTTAAATAAATTTAAAAGCACTAATTTGTCCAGAGACTGGGATTATCATAAAATACTGAGGAATTATGCCTCTACTGCGATTAAAGCGGAGAAGAGGCCATATTTTGAACATCGGTTGAGTAGGGGAGGAGGTTGGGTTGTGAACCGGGTTTTGTTTTTGGAATGTAACTTTCCACAGAATGATGATATCAACGAATTCTATATAATGTCAGGAAGGTGGACATCTAACGCAACTATTTATTGAGGCAGTTCAGTGTTTTGATGAATGTGTAACTATAGAAGGCCAATTTTCTGAGCACGTCTTTTATGGCTCGTCCAAAAAGTGGCTGGGTTGTGAACCATCTGGCAAATCCTGGTAAAAGTTGGAAAAGAAGTAGTAAAACACCTATAATTTCATATAAAGCGAATATTTTATTAATTCACAAGGCTTTAAGAATCAAAACAAGTAAAAGATAAGTAGTAGTTGAAAGTAATAAAGTAATGAAGACAAGTCATTACTTGGTGTCATTACACCATTTAGCTAAATAACGTTTTGACGCTTAGCTGGTGGTTGTTGTGCCTTTTCGGTGTTTTTTTTTTTTTGCTGGTGGTTTTGAGTCTGCTGCTGCTTTCTTCTTCTTTAAACCATCGATTTTTTCCGAGAGAAGTCAGCTCGCAGCTCTTGAATGCCTTTCGACCACGAGTCAGCGTAATTCTATCGACTCCATATATACGGGAAGGCGCTCGTATGGCTTTTTTATTTAACAAATTGTCTTTGATGGCACCCAACAACGCATCAAAGTCAATGCCAGCCTTTTTCGGTGTTGCGGCAGTATTTTTCGGGTAGACATGGCTAAAAATTCGAATGAATGTAAAATTTATTCATGCACGAATCAAGTAAAAAAGCATAAAAACACTTCGTTCTAGTATATCCGACGATATTTGACAGTTGTAGTAAAAATTTAGTATGACAAACGGATGGTTCATAACCCAGCCACAAGCATGGTTCACAACCGAGCCATAGCCCAGTTTTGCAAACGTCAAGAACAACAACACTAACAATCTTAATTCGACATAAACAAATATTGGATCGTGAAAAAGAATCAAAACACTAAATGAACATGCAATACACTCACCCTTTTCAGAAGGATTCAGTCACTTGAATGCTATTTGAAAAATAGTCGCAAAAGTTTTCTACACTTTCTACACGGTCTATGCGAAGTCTGCAGCTGACATAAACAATATGCATATATTACACTTCGGTAATAACACAAAAAATCTGCAATATCGAAATACAAACTGACCCAAACAGATGCCGCTCCGTGTTAATTGTGTAAACAAAAAACTGATGGTTCACAACTCAGCCCGGTTCACACCCCAACCTCCTCCCCTACTGTTACCGTGTATACTGGTTGGAAGATCTTGACGTCGATGAATATTTATCGCAAAAATGCCGGTGTACTTCCAATACACTTGCAAAACGCTAATGATTTCAAAAATTTCTTCACGTCTGTTTCTGGATTTGATATGGCGGCCGACATTGACATGACATTGACGTTTTTACTTTTATAATAACCATACCAGCCCTGGTGTCGGTAAATAACAGTTTAATTTAGTATCAGAAAAAGATACTGAATTAGCTATTAACGAGATTTCCTCTAATGCAGCGGGCATCGATTGTCTTCTTCTTCTTAATCTTTTACCCTTTCTACCTTTCGGTGTAAGGGTTCGGAGCCACCGAGCCGTATATGTACACGCATATACCGTACCGCTCCTGGCCCACCCAGTGGCATTTCCTTCATTTTCGCAGCTTATTAGAGGTCCAGATCCATTTTTAGGATTTTAAACTGCTACGCTCTGCCGCTACCGGGTCTCGAACGCCGGCCCTTCGCACTGTGAAGCGCGAGTTTTACCACTCAGCCACTGAGGGCCGACATTGACATGACATTGACGTTTTTACTTTTATAATAACCATACCAGCCCTGGTGTCGGTAAATAACAGTTTAATTTAGTATCAGAAAAAGATACTGAATTAGCTATTAACGAGATTTCCTCTAATGCAGCGGGCATCGATTGTCTTCTTCTTCTTAATCTTTTACCCTTTCTACCTTTCGGTGTAAGGGTTCGGAGCCACCGAGCCGTATATGTACACGCATATACCGTACCGCTCCTGGCCCACCCAGTGGCATTTCCTTCATTTTCGCAGCTTATTAGAGGTCCAGATCCCTTTTTAGGATTTTTAAACTGCTACGCTCTGCCGCTACCGGGTCTCGAATGCCGGCCCTTCGCACTGTGAAGCGCGAGTTTTACCACTCAGCCACTGAGGGCCGACATTGACATGACATTGACGTTTTTACTTTTATAATAACCATACCAGCCCTGGTGTCGGTAAATAACAGTTTAATTTAGTATCAGAAAAAGATACTGAATTAGCTATTAACGAGATTTCCTCTAATGCAGCGGGCATCGATTGTATTAATCTTAAAATGATTGTTTTGTGCTGTCCTGTTATACTTCCTCATATAACTCATACAGTAAACATTTGTCTTGGTGCCGGTTTATTTCCATTTTGTTGGAAGGATCCTCATGTAGTTCCACTTTCAAAGGTTTCTAAACCGGAAACTTATTCAGATTTAACGCCTACTAGCGTTTTACCAACATTTTCTAAAATATTTGAAGGCGTTGTTGCACTTCAACTGAGAGCTCATATTACAAAGTATACCATTCTTTCTTCGTTTCAGTCTGGATTTCGACCTGGTTTTGAGTGTGCAACTGCTTTGTCCAAAATATCAGATGACATCATTTCCTGCAACTGACCGCGAACATATTACTGTTTGAATTCTTCTGGACTTCTCTAAGACCTTTGATATGTAGGCTTTCGCATCAGGTTCTGCTAGCTATTTTTCATTATATTGGCATTAATGGCAGCGAATTGTCGTTCTTTGTTAATTCTTTGCTTGGTAGGAGACAAAGAATTGTAATAGACAACGATTTTTCAGATTTTGCTGACTTGAAATCGGGTATTCCTCAAGGATCTATATTGGGACCGCTTCTCTTTACAATTTACACTTCGCAATTGTTGCTGTTCGGGGACTTTTCTTCTACTTTTCACTTTTATGCAGATGAAACGCAGCCGCACTCTTCCTTTTGTGTAAATAATGTTGACGCAGCAATTAGATCCATTAATGCAGATTTGGAGAGTTTTGTGGAAATTGCCCGACGACATAGTTTGCGAATTAATGAGGCCAAGTCTTGTTACATTGTATTTGGTAGTAAAGCTAACAGGAAACGTATTGATGGTATTCCATGGTTATCCATTAACAAGATTGAGCTTGCGCGCAAAATTTGTATAAAAAATTTGGGTTTGTTTATGGATGAAGATCTAAGATTCAAAATTAATACTGATAATTGAATAAGGCGTGCTTATTGCAATTTAAACATGATTTTTCCGCATAGACAAGTTCTTAATATCCGTATTAAGTGCTTATTAGCTGATACTCTCGTGCTATCACATTTTAATTATTGTGACTGTGTGTATGGTCCTTGTTTGGACAGTGTGGATGTTAGACGGATTCAGGTGGCGCAGAACTCCCGCTTACGTTATATCTTTGGCATTAGAAGAGGGTGTGTTATAAGTTGGCACCAATGACATGTACATCATAGTTGGCAACATTGGGATATAGAAACACGCGCATGTGCACATCAGTAATAATCCAGTCGAGTAATAACATGGCTTCCCTTGTAATCAGATTCTGTAATGTTACTGTACTAAGGGGTGGGCCATCTATTGGTCCGATTTTGAGTAGATCATTAAATAGACAAAAGCTGATTTTTTTGCAACGAATTTCCCTTTATTTGCTACAGTGTTTCTTCCGATTAACTATGGAAAATGATTTCATTGAAATGTTGGCCACGGCTGGCTCGGCAGTAGGCCATCCTGGAACACCAATTTTCAAGCACTTTGTCCACTGTTTCCTGGTCAATTTGGGCAATTTCAGCACGAATATTCTGTTTCAAGTGATCAATTATTTGGGGATTGTCGGCATAAACTTTACTCTTCAATGCACCCCACAGAAAAAAGTCCAGCGACGTCAAATCGCAGCTGCGAGCAGGCCAGTGGACATCGCCGAAACGGCTAATCATACGGTTGTTGAATCTTGTGCGCAGAAGGTTGATGCTACGCGCGGCGGTATGACAAGTTGCGCCATCTTGTTGAAACCATAATTCATCGAGATCGATATCTTCCAATTCCTGCCACAAGAAGTCAGTTATCATGTCGCGATAACGTTCACCATCGATATTCACGGCGCGACCTTCCGTATTTTCGAAAAAGAAAGGACCAATCACGCTACCACTCCAAAATCCGCACCACACAGTGACTCGACATGGATGCATTGGCTTCCGGACGACAACGTGTGGATTGTCCGTTCCCCAAATTCTGCAATTTTGTTTGTTGACGTAGCCGCCGAGGTGAAAATGCGCTTCGTCAGAAAAGATGATTTTTCGTGCGAAATTTGGGTCATCGTTCAACTCATTTAAAGCCCATTCAGCGAAGCGTAAACGTTGTGGAAGGTCATTCGGTTTCAATTCCTGAACGAGTTGGATTTTATACGCAAACATACCGAGGTCTTTGTGCAAAATCCTCCTTAGAGTGGTTCGTGAAATGCCGACTTGTTGACTTCTGCGCCGAGTCGATGTTCTGGGGTTTTGACGAACACTTTCGGTCACAGCAGCGATTGCTTCTGCTGTACGCACCGGACGTGTATGCGGCACACGTCTGGCATCGACCAGCATCCCAGTTTCACGAACTTTATTCACCAACTTTCGAATTGCACGCGCGGCAGGCGCTGCATTTCTTCCAAATTTTGTACGCATTTTTCGCAATGTTTCACTCATGACAGAACCACATTCAAAATAAGTTTTCAGTATTTCAAAGCGTTGTTCCAAAGAAAACCGATCCATATTTGTTCAGCGGAAGATTAGAACTAACCTAGAATCAAGAACTTATGGTGCTAAAGTTGACAGCGCCATTATCGACAGGCTGTTCAAAATCGGACCAATAGATGGCCCACCCTATATAATGAAGCATTAATAAACATGTACTATTGCGGCAACAAAAATCGGGACAACTCTTATAGGCTATTTTGATTGTTTTTTAGCTGTATAAAGCAGTCGTTTGTCATGTTCACGTCAATCATCTTATCTAATGTCAAAAATAAATTTTAAAATTTAGTTATTTTTTACCACGGTATCAAATGGATTATTCCTTAAAAACTGAATAAGATTTTCTTCTTCCATGAAATTCCGTACTCATTTACGATCAGAACCACTTTGCCTTTCTACAGTTCCCTGTTGTAGTTATTTATTCTTAATGTTGTGTGCGCTTTTGGGCACTCCAAATCTATTACCCAGTCTTCTTATGGACCATCCTTCCCCAAGTAATGTAATTATTTCCATTTTTGCAGTAGCACTTAAATGCGACATAATGACATATGTCAATAATGATTTCAAAATGACATAACTTTTGACAAGGCAAAAGCCAGATTTAAACTACATTATTTTAAGTGTCCCATTTTTTGTTGCCGCAATAGTACAACATAGGCACGTTGTGATATTATTCCTGAAATATCATACAGACTGCGCCGAATTTCTCATAAATTGTTAGAGGTCGGTTGGCTAAATATGTACGGCCCTAGGTATTTGCGCTTTGCCTGCTTTGTACACAAAATCATTTCACACAGCATACCATCATACCTGCTGTATAAGATCAAATTTTAGAACAGACGTCCATAGTATTAATATTAGAAGGAAGGATTTAATTGACACGCCCCGCCGTCACACTACTCAGTTTAACCTTCCTATACTCACGTCAAAATGAAAGACGTATACTATACTATATAAGTCGGTCTCACAGACCGTATGCGTGAGTATAGGAAGGTTAAGAGGTCCTTCAGTCCACCTGTGGACGTATAATGAATGAGCTACCTGTTCACATTAAACAGTTATCGACCAATTCTTTTAAACATAGTTTGAGGCGATTTCTTCTTTCTGGCGACCTGATTTTGGCTGCAGAGCTCTAATTTAATAATTGAGTTTCGACTGTATTGATCTGTTTTAACTTGCATATGTTGCATTTTTTTCTTTGTTCCACCCAACAGGCACATCTGGAAGAACAGGGCGCCGACATGGCTGAACTGAAGGTAGTGCCTATTGGTTCCCTCTTTATTGTAAATTATTATTTGTAAGCTTCTACAATGTTACTTTGAACCAATAAATTATTATTATTATTAGTTCTTTCTCGCTCGCACACACAGACGTTTGCCCCCTCTCCCCCTCCTCCCCCGCTTCCCCCACTCCCCGGATGGCGCTCTGATTGTTCGGACTCGAGCTTACTTCAAATTCAACTTCAACTTATTTACCATCGGTTTCGAAACGGAATACTTTTTCTTTATATGCGTTGTTTATTCAATTATAGAATATTACCTTTTAATCAAATAAGCATCAAATGCTTGAAGAGCTTCGCTCTTATCGGCTGTCCCATGACATCTCTCCTTTTTTTTTCATTTTTATGTCCGTATTGTATTACCTATACCACCGAGTCATCCCTGTATATTATACAGGGGTGGTTCGAATTAAGTCTTAAATGACGACCGCTGTTTTAAGTAGTAAATTTGGTCGCCCGTCCCGATGGATGTACGCGTACGATTTCGCAAATTCACTCGCTGTTATTCCTCTCGTAACTATAGTCAATAAATACGTAAGTTCAGCATTCAACGTGATATACATATGTCTATGTGGCATTGTACGTACGTACAAAAGTTTGAGAGATAAATCGACATGTCACAACCACTGTTTACATTCTCGCGAGCCGTTTTCATCATCCTACCGCGATAATGAGATCGAAAAATAATTCTTGAGCGCAGATACGGGGATTGTACGTACGCGCGCGCGCTCGAAAGTATTGCGTCCACTTCGCACGATGAACGGACGTTCTGGTAAAGGTTGAATCTCCAGCGAGATTATTCGCCGAGCCAAAGCAACTCGTTCAGGTCAAATGTCACTCGCAATGCGACATAAGTACCGCATATGTACATACATATATATCTGTCAATTCTATTGTATTATCGATGTTATTATTTTGAAGAGGACAGACAGAGGGAGATATATACAAATTTCCTCTTTTCCTAATATTTACGTTAAAAAACAATTGATATTTCCATTGCCCCTTTGAATTTGTAAACTGCTTCTTGTTTTTCCGGTTTAACTCGCGAGGAAGAACACACCATTCGAATTCTCACGAATATTTAATTTAATATTAAACTAGGTTACGAGAAGAAGAGAAAATAGCAGCTAACTCAACTGATGCAACTAAGGGAACTAATGCAACTAAGGGAACTCATGCAACTTATAACGGGTGGCGCAAAAATAATGCCCTAAATGTGAATGTCCCGTAATTTATGCAAATGGCGTCGAATGTTATTGAGCTTTGACATCTATGTTATAGGCACATAGAGAATTAGTTGACAACAAAGTGACTGTTTGGTGTGACATTTGCAGTGAAAAAGTGATTGGTCCTTTTTGGGGGCACCGATGGAACCACCGTAACCGTAACTTCTCTCGCGTTTACCACAACAAACCACAAACCTAGCAAGTCCCGAAAGCTAATATTGAAGAAGAAGTCGCCCATTTTGAGCCAGATGTTTTGCGGGCAACAATTCAAAATGCCGTAAAAGAGGCACATTTGTGCTCTTTTCACATCATTTGACCGATTGAATTTTTTCAAGTAAATGTCATCAATTTCACATCTTCAAATAAACTTTTCGTGAAAACGGGGCCCATTTTCTATTTCGTTTTTAACAAAATGGTAGCCAATTCGCATTATCACATTGTCTTTGCGCCACCTGTTACAATTGATGCAACTAACGCAACTCCTATAACTAACGCAAGTTATGTGACTAAGGCAACTGATGCAACTAAGGAAACTCATGCAATTAAGGCAAACTTATGTGACTAAGGCAACTGATCCAACTAAGGGAACTCATGCAACTAACGCAACTCATACAACTAACGCAACTTATGTGACTAAGGCAACTGATGCAACTAAAGCAACTCATACAACTAACGCAACTTATGTGACTAAGGCAACTGATGCGAGTAATGGAACTCATACAACCAACGCAACTTATGTGACTAAGGCAACTAATCCAAGTAAGAGAATTGTACCAACTAAGCGAACTCATGCAACTAACGCAACTAACGCAACTTATGTGACTAAGGCAACTGATGCAACTAAGAGAACTGATGCAACTAAAGCAACTCATACAATTAACGCAACTTATGTGACTAAGGAAACTGATGCGAGTAAAGGAACTCATACAACTAACGCAACTTATGTGACTAAGGCAACTAATCCAAGTAAGAGAATTGATCCAACTAAGCGAACTCATGCAACTAACGCAACTTATGTGACTAAGGCAACTGATGCAACTAAGAGAACTGATGCAACTAAAGCAACTCATACAACTAACGCAACTTATGTGACTAAGGAAACTGATGCGAGTAAAGGAACTCATACAACTAACGCAACTTATGTGACTAAGGCAACTAATCCAAGTAAGAGAACTGATGCAACTAAAGCAACTCATACAATTAACGCAACTTATGTGACTAAGGAAACTGATGCGAGTAAAGGAACTCATACAACTAACGCAACTTATGTGACTAAGGCAACTAATCCAAGTAAGAGAATTGATCCAACTAAGCGAACTCATGCAACTAACGCAACTTATGTGACTAAGGCAACTGATGCAACTAAGAGAACTGATGCAACTAAAGCAACTCATACAACTAACGCAACTTATGTGACTAAGGAAACTGATGCGAGTAAAGGAACTCATACAACTAACGCAACTTATGTGACTAAGGCAACTAATCCAAGTAAGAGAACTGATGCAACTAAAGCAACTCATACAACTAACGCAACTTATGTGACTAAGGAAACTGATGCGAGTAAAGGAACTCATACAACTAACGCAACTTATGTGACTAAGGCAACTAATCCAAGTAAGAGAATTGATCCAACTAAGCGAACTCATGCAACTAACGCAACTTATGTGACTAAGGCAACTGATACAACTAAGAGAACTGATGCAACTAAAGCAACTCATACAACTAACGCAACTTATGTGACTAAGGCAACTGATGCGAGTAAAGGAACTCATATGTACAACTAACGCAACTTATGTGACTAAGGCAACTAATCCAACTAAGAGAATTGATCCAACTAAGCGAACTCATGCAACTAACGCAACTTATGTGACTAAGGCAACTGATGCAACTAAGAGAACTGATGCAACTAAAGCAACTCATACAACTAACGCAACTTATGTGACTAAGGAAACTGATGCGAGTAAAGGAACTCATATGTACAACTAACGCAACTTATGTGACTAAGGCAACTAATCCAAGTAAGAGAATTGATCCAACTAAGCGAACTCATGCAACTAACGCAACTTATGTGACTAAGGCAACTGATGCAACTAAGAGAACTGATTCAACTAAAGCAACTCATACAACTAACGCAACTTATGTGACTAAGGAAACTGATGCGAGTAAAGGAACTCATACAACTAACGCAACTTATGTGACTAAGGCAACTGATCCAAGTAAGAGAATTGATCCAACTAAGGGAACTCATGCAACTAACGCAACATATGTGACTAAGGCAACTGATGCAACTAAGAGAACTGATGCGAGTAAAGGAACTCATACAACTAACGCAACTTATGTGACTAAGGCAACTGATCCAACTAAGAGAATTGATCCAACTAAGGGAACTCATGCAACTAACGCAACTCATACAACTAACGCAACTTATATGACTAAGGCAACTGATCCAACTAAGAGAATTGATCCAACTAAGGGAACTCATGCAACTAACGCAACTTATGTTACTAAAGCAACTGATGCAACTAAGAGAACTGGTTAAACTAACGCACTTTATACAACTAACACAACTGATACAATTAAGGAAAGTCATACAACTAACGCAACTGATACAACTAAGAGAACTCATACAACTAACGCAACTTATATGACGAAGGTAACTGATGCAACTAAGAGAACTCATGGAATCAGCACAACTCATACAATTAACGCAACTCATATCATTAAGGTAACTGATGCAACTAATAGTAGTACTCGTGTAACGAACACAACTCATACAAGTAACGTAACTTGTGCAACTGAGAGAACTCATGCAACTTATGTGACTAAGGCAACTGATGCAACTAACGCACCTGACGCAACTAACCCAACTCATTCCACTCCCCACCTTATTACTAAGGTTCGACAAACGAGTGCATGATAAATTATAATTAAATAGTGTAAACCGGACCGCCGCTGTCACTATAAGGCTTTTGCCCACTTACGTGCAAGGCGCGACATTCAAATTCGGAGGAGTGACAGCACTAGTCCGGTTTACATTACTTAATTATAACACGTCATCCACTTTTTTATCAAACCTTATTCATAACTCCTGAGCATGCTGACGTACGTATTTCGTCTCCGAACAAACTTTCTATTTACTAAAAACACGCAAAATGTAAACATTTTTGCTTGTACAAGATCGGAATGCATCGCGTGAGTAATAGGGCCGACATCTTTACTTAGAAGATTCGCATTTTTACATCTACGTTTAGTGCTTGCAGCCAATTTACGCGTTTTATCAATCTTAAAGTCTCCGATACCCGGTTGGATAGAGGAAGGGGAGAAGAAGAAGAAGAAAAAGAAGATTTTAATGTCGTGTCTCGTGTTGTAAATATGCCAGTTTACCGATTTAATCGATGTGGTGTACTATCAATGGCAATTGCTATCTACAATTGTGGGAAATTTTTAAAATTCTAAGCACTTTACGAGCTTTACAAAGGCGTTACGGTACACTTTTAACTCTGAAAAAATCGTTAAAACATTCTTCGAATCGCATGTGCACTGTCCTATATATGCTTTATCCCATTCGATAAAAGCAATTTTAGTTCTTACAATCACCATCACCAATACTCTTGAAAAATTTACAAAAATTCCGCGGCAAAAGCCCGCACGGGCTTTACGAAGACGTTACTATGTTACTTTTAGCGCCGAAAAATTCGTTAAAAACATTTGACGTCTTATTTCCGCGAATTATCAACTGTATTTCGATTACATCAGCATCGTATTCGCTGATCGTATTAATATTTTGACATTGGGAATCCACAGAAACTACGGAGCATGCGATCTTGTTTACTTACAAAAGAAACCTTCTTAGAATATAAACAAACGTCGATAATCGCGCGTTTGTTTTCGAAATTTTGCGAGGGGAATGTCTGATTTCTTTTTTTTTTTAATTTTTACTTTGCGTGGAATATTCGCAGAAACTTTCGTTTAAAGAGCATTGAAATACTACAGTCGTATCTTTTATAATATAAACACACGTTTAAAGTTTTTTTAATTATTATTTCTGCTATGTGTTTTGGGGTGAAACAAAACCGGGAAGACGTTACTTCAATCGAAAACGGTCACGAAAGCTTACATACTACCAAGGATAATTTTTTTTTTTATTGTTTTAACCTCAGGCTCCCTAAACTGACATCGATTCCTTGAATCATGAAAAGAAAATATATGAAGAAGAACTCTTGCAAAAAGGAAAATGTAGGCAAGAAGAAGATAACTTTCGAAAGCAAAGCAGGAAGTTTCAAGATAGGTTTCTTCATTTTGGGGGTGGAAGAAACAATAAAATAATTTTTTAAAAATAGATTTAATGGAGATCTATACCACCCCTCCTCTCTAGTAAGTATTTTGATGGTTGAAGAAATCATGAAATAATTTTTTAAAAATATTTAATTGACACCTACATCCACCTTTTCTCTTATAAGTGTTTAGGGGTGGAAGAAACAATGAAATAAATTTTTAAAAATACATTTAATGGACGTGTATACCTCCTGCTTGTAATAAGTGTTTTGAGGGTTGAAAAAACCATAAAATAAATAAATTAAAATACATTTAATTGACACCTACACCCACCATTTCTCATATAGCTGTTTTGGGGCTGGAAGAAACCATAAAATCAATAAATAAAAATACATTTAATTAACATCTATACTACCTCTTCTGTTGTAAGTGTTGAGGCGACGATTCTTTGAATGATAAAAAGAAAATGTGTGAAAAAGAAGGAGAAAACTTTCGAAAACAGCGCAGGAATTTTCAAGAAACGTTAAAAACCATAAAATAAAATTTAAAGAAATGCATTTAGTGGATACCTATGGTACCCCCTCCATAGTAGGTGTTTTGAGAGTTGAAAGATTTAAAAATAAATTTTTAAAAATTTTTTAATTGACACCTACACCCACCCTTTCTGTTATAAGTGTTTCGGGGATGGAAGAAACAATGAAATAAATTTTTTAAAATACATTTAATGGAGGTGTATACCACCTGTTTGTAATAAATGTTTTGAAGGTTCAAGAAACCATAAAATAAATAAATTAAAATACATTTAATGACACCTACACCCACCCTTTTTGTTATAAGTGTTTCGGGGGTGGAAGAAACAATGAAATAAATTTTTAAAAATACATTTAATGGAGGTGTATACCATCTGTTTGTAATAAATGTTTTGAGGGTTGAAGAAACCATAAAATAAATAAATAAAAATACATTTATTTGACACCCACACCCACCCTTTCTGTTATAACTGTTTTGGGGCTGATAGAAACCATAAAATCAATAAATAAAAATACATTTAATTAACATCAATACTACCTCTTCTGTTGTAAGTGTTGAGGCGACGATTCTTTGAATGATAAAAAGAAAATGTGTGAAGAAGAAGCCTAGCAAAAAGGAAAATGCAGGCAAGAAGAAGAAAACTTTCGAAAGCAACGCAGGAAGTTTCAAGGAACGTTAAAAACTATAAAATAAATTTAAAAATACATTTAATAGGGACCGATACCACCAGGGTTGAAGAAACCATAAATTAAATAAATAAAAAAAGATTTAATTGACACCTTAATCGACGTTGTGCTTATAACGATTTTTCAGGGTGGAAGAAGCCATAAAATTAATTAAAAAAAAATTTTGGTGTCTATACCCACCCCTTCTCTTATAAGTGTTTTTTTCGGTGTCGAATAAACCTTCAATTAAATAAATAAAAAAGCATTTAATTGGCACCTGTACCGCTCGTCCTCTTATAACTACTTTGGGGGTGGAAGAAGCCATAAAATTAATTTTGAAGAATACATTTTATTGGCATCTATACCCACCCCTTCCCTTATAAGTGTTTTTTTGGTATCGAATAAACTGTAAATTAAATAAATAAAAAAAAAATTTAATTGACACCTTAACCGCCCTTCCTCTTATAATTATTTTGGGGGTGGAAGAAGGCATAAAATTAATTTTGAAAAATACATTTTATTGGCACCTGTATCATCTCTTCTCTTATGAGTGTTTTTTTTTGGTGTCGAATAAACCATAAATTAAATAAATAAAAAAGATTTAATTGACACCTTAACCGCCATTCCTCTTATAACTATTTTGGGGGTGGAAGAAGCCATAAAATTAATTTTGAAAAATACATTTTATTGGCATCTATACTCACACCTGTTTGGATCTTCTCTTATAAGTGTTGTTCAAGCAGCAAATCATTTTTTAAAAACGTCAAATTCACGCAAAAAATAATTGGGGATGAAATCAAAAAAGACATCCGAATTTCGTTCGGTAAAAAGCTCGATCACTTACCGTTACAACAATTGTGCTTCTTCTCGATGGTCAACTCGTCGCATTTTCCATTCTGCATAGTTTCCTTCATAATCACCCTCGTTCCAATGCGCTTCTTCTCCCAAAATAAAAATCCCCCAAAACCCTCACCACAAAGATACGTATTATTTAGTCACTCTATCGATATCCTCCCCTTCCGCGAATTCCGACCGGATTTTTACCGCTGATCTTTGAATCGCGTTTTGGACCTCGTTTTTTTTTCTTCTTTTCGTTTATTCGATTTTTTGGCTTCGTTTCGTTTTCTTTTCTTTTTTTTTACGTTTCTTCGTGTTTTACCCACCGCTCGAATTTTCTCGTTTCGATCGAAAACGAACGAACGACGACACCCTGGTTTTCTATTTTACTGGATTTTTCGGGACGATTTCGTTTCGAGAAACATCCGAAGTACGTAAATATATTTAGAAGTACTGATTTAAAGCGAGCCGTATCGCCACATTTATGAAGTTTGCTCCGGTGACGTCGCGTCCGGCATTGATCAAACTCCGCCTTCGGTCGGTTGTGCGACTCGCGCGCGAAACGGAAAATGAGCTGATCCTTATAATAATAATAAATAACAATTACGGCGTAAAGCCGATATGGCCGTCGGGGAATTATCCCTTTTCCGCCTTACGATTTTACCCGAGGGGAAGGAAGGGAACGGAGAGAGTAGAACGCGGCTCGAGCACGTGGGATCCACGTAACGGGAATCAAAACCGGTTCTTAAGAAGATGCTCGAGATAGTTTTGCAGTAAATATTCGTAATACAGTCCGCTCTGATAATAGGGCCGTACGCTAGCTCAATAAAATAGCGTATAATTTCGCTACGTCAAACTCAATTTATAGAAGCGGCCCTATTACTAGAGCGCGAAGTGAATTTCGACAGCCTGAGCGTGTGTTAGTCACTACTCAGTACCCCCCTACTAGTACCCCCACTGGGGTACCTGAGTTCCAGGAAAAATACTCTCCCCACCGCGTATGATAGAAAATCTTAATTGTCAATTCTTCTAGATTATGGAGAATTTCAAGATCTTAGGGTTCTAATCTAGCCAAGTTTAAAATGGCGCCTTCCTCAAACAGCTGATAATCTAACCTAACTTGTCATTAAACCGTCAAAACGCATGATACAGAAATCCAATTGTCAATCCTTGTACATTATGGAAAATTTCAAGATCTTTAAGTTCTAATCAAGCTAGATTTAAGATGGCCCCTTTCGTAAAACCCTGATAATCTAACCTAACCTGTCATTAAAACGTCAGAACGCATGATAGGGAAGCCCAATTGTCAATTCCTGTACATTTAGGGAATTTGAAGATCTTAGGGTTCTAATCAAATCAAATTTAAGATGGCGCCTTCCTCAAACAGCTGGTAATCTAACCTGACTTGTCATTAAACCGTCAAAACGCATGATACAGAAGTCCAATTGTCAATTCTTGTACATTATAGAGTATTTCAAGATCTTTAAGTTCTAATCAAGCTAGATTTAAGATGCGCTTTTTCGTAAAAACCTGATAATCTAACCTAACCTGCCATTAGAACGTCAGAACGCATGATAGGGAAGCCCAATTGTCAATTATTGTACATTTAGGGAATTTGAAGATCTTAGGGTTCTAATCAAATCAAATTTAAGATGGCGCCTTCCTCAAACAGCTGGTAATCTAACCTGACTTGTCATTAAACCGTCAAAACGCATGATACAGAAGTCCAATTGTCAATCCTTGTACATTATGTAAAATTTCAAGATCTTTAAGTTCTAATCAAGCTAGATTTAAGATGGCCCCTTTTGTAGAAACCTGATAATCTAAGCTAACCTGTCATTAAAACGTCAGAACGCATGTTACAGAAGCCCAATTGTCAATTCCTGTACATTTAGGGAATTTCTAGATCTTAGGGTTCTAATCAAGTCAAATTTAAGATGGCCCCTTCCTCAAACAGCTGGTAATCTAACCTGACTTGTCATTAAACCGTCAAAGCGCATGATACAGAAGTCCAATTGTCAATTCTTGTACATTATAGAATATTTCAAGGTATCTTTAAGTTCTAATCAAGCTAGATTTAAGATGGCCCCTTTTGTAGAAACCTGATAATCTAAGCTAACCTGTCATTAAAGCGTCAGAACGCATGTTACAGAAGCCCAATTGTCAATTCCTGTACATTTAGGGAATTTCAAGATCTTAGGGTTCTAATCAAATCAAATTTAAGATGGCGCCTTCCTCAAACAGCTGGTAATCTAACCTGACTTGTCATTAAACCGTCAAAACGCATGATACAGAAGTCCAATTGTCAATTCTTGTACATTATAGAGTATTTCAAGATCTTTAAGTTCTAATCAAGCTAGATTTAAGATGCCCTTTTTCGTAAAAACCTGATAATCTAACCTAACCTGCCATTAGAACGTCAGAACGCATGATAGGAAGCCCAATTGTCAATTATTGTACATTTAGGGAATTTGAAGATCTTAGGGTTCTAATCAAATCAAATTTAAGATGGCGCCTTCCTCAAACAGCTGGTAATCTAACCTGACTTGTCATTAAACCGTCAAAACGCATGATACAGAAGTCCAATTGTCAATCCTTGTACATTATGTAAAATTTCAAGATCTTTAAGTTCTAATCAAGCTAGGTTTAAGATGGCCCCTTTTGTAGAAACCTGATAATCTAAGCTAACCTGTCATTAAAACGTCAGAACGCATGTTACAGAAGCCCAATTGTCAATTCCTGTACATTTAGGGAATTTCAAGATCTTAGGGTTCTAATCAAGTCAAATTTAAGATGGCCCCTTCCTCAAACAGCTGGTAATCTAACCTGACTTGTCATTAAACCGTCAAAGCGCATGATACAGAAGTCCAATTGTCAATTCTTGTACATTATAGAATATTTCAAGATCTTTAAGTTCTAATCAAGCTAGATTTAAGATGGCCCCTTTTGTAGAAACCTGATAATCTAAGCTAACCTGTCATTAAAACGTCAGAACGCATGTTACAGAAGCCCAATTGTCAATTCCTGTACATTTAGGGAATTTCAAGATCTTAGGGTTCTAATCAAATCAAATTTAAGATGGCGCCTTCCTCAAACAGCTGGTAATCTAACCTGACTTGTCATTAAACCGTCAAAACGTATGATACAGAAGTCCAATTGTCAATTCTTGTACATTATAGAGTATTTCAAGATCTTTAAGTTCTAATCAAGCTAGATTTAAGATGCCCTTTTTCGTAAAAACCTGATAATCTAACCTAACCTGCCATTAGAACGTCAGAACGCATGATAGGGAAGCTTAATTGTCAATTCTTGTACATTTAGGGAATTTCAAGATCTTAGGGTTCTAATCAGGTCAAATTTGAAATGCGCCTTCCTCAAACAGCTGATAATCTAACCTGACTTGTCATTAAACCGTCAAAATGCATGACACAGAAGTCCAATTGTCAATGTTTGTAGATTATAGAGTATTTCAAGATCTTTAAGTTCTAATCAAGCTAGATTTAAGATGCCCTTTTTCGTAAAAACCTGATAATCTAACCTAACCTGTCATTAAAACGTCAGAATGCATGATAGGGAAGCTTAATTGTCAATTCTTGTACATTTAGGGAATTTCAAGATCTTAGGGTTCTAATCAAGTCAAATTTAAAATGGCGAGTTCCGTAAACAGCTGATAATCTAACCCAATTTATCATTTAAATGTCAAAACGCATGATAGAGAAGCCCAATTGTCAATTCTTGTACACTATGGGGAATTTCATGGGTTTAAGGTTCTAATCAAGTCGAATTTAATATGGTGCTTTCTGTAAACAGCTGATAATCTAACCTAACCTATCATTTAAACGTTAGAACGCATGACAAGGATGCTTAATTATCAATTCTTGTACATTATGGGGAATTTCAAGATCTTTAGGTTCTAATCGAATCAAATTTAAGCTGGCATCTTCCGTAAAAAGCTGCTACTCAACCTAACCTATCATTACTATTAAAATCGAATGTATAAATTTTCTCCAAGCTGCCCTGTCTCTTGATAGTATTTTTGCTTCTTCCCAGGATTTACCTCTGGTCCCCTAACCTATCATTTAAACGTCAGAACGCATGATAGGAAAACTTTATTGTCAATTTTTGTACATTTGGGGAATTTCAAGATCTCAGGATTCTAAACAAGTCAAACTTAAGATGGCGCCTTCTGTAAACAGCTGATGATCTAACCTAACCTCTAATTTAAACGTCAAAACGCACGATACGGAAACTTTATTGCCAATTCTTGAACGTTATGGGGAATTTCAAGATCTTAAGGTTCTAATCAAGTTGAATTTAAAATGGCGTCTTCCCTAAACAGCTGATAATCCTTATAATCTAACCCTAACCCGTTATTATTGCGCATTTAGAGAATTTCAAGCTCTTTACTAGCGGTCCGTGTACTATCTAAACAACAACGCCAATATATTTACCAAATCTAATTCGTAAACGCCACTTTTTACCGAAATTATTGCCGAAACGCGGAAAGTAACGCATATGTTGGTAATTATTATCCGTATCGGACAAGCTTTTTGCCTTTGTATGTTCGCCTTTCCGCGCGATTAACCTCTCGAATAACGGCCGTACATTCTCTTGTCATTCGCGTATTGTTCCTTCGGTTTTCTTCCTGGCCTTCTTTTTTTTTCCTCCTCTTTCGTTCACTTTCAAGGTCATCCGATATGATCGACGCGATCGCATTTATCACCTCTAAAAAGTGGGTTAACAGATTCGGTAATGAGGAAAAATATCTGCGCGTGATATCTACAACAACGTATGTAAATCCTTGCCGGTTACAAAAATTCACTCGCGGTGTAACGAATCGATTCGGGGGCAATGTCGAAGGAATTGCCGCCGATGACTAATGCAGTTCCGGGAAAGCTCGCTGGTGTTTTTGTTTATATATTTTTTTTAAAGGCGGTAACAATCGAATCCTCGAGGCGAAGTAAGTGCAAGTAGTTTATGTTAATTACGTTTTTTTAGGCTACGTTTTGACCGGTTTAGATTTCCTCCGACTACTTTTAAATGTTTTTCTTTTGGCCCGGGGAACGCCTAACGAGCTGAAAGCAAAGGCAAGAATCCTTCGAAGGGAATTGAAGGTGGTTAAAGTTAAAACTACCTTTTTCACTTTGTTGACATGATCGGTTTCCCCATTCTCGTTATAACGGGCCGTAGTGGTATCGGAATTCCTGGACACGACTCGTAAAACTACCGAATTCGCTGAAGGGGGAATTTCAGAACAACTTCTTTAGATAAAACAGCTAAATATTGAAGAATTTTCAATTACCTTGCTGCCTACATGGAAATACGTAAGATGGGGGAAAACATTCTGTTTTTGAACTTGCAGAATTCGTTTCGCGTCATTCACTTCTTCAAACTCAATTTAACGCAGCGACCCTATTACTAGAGCACGAAGTGAATTTCGACAACGTCCAGCGCGTGTTAGTAGTGGATGTACTATTGCGGCAACAAAAAATGGGACATTTAAAATAATGTAGTTTAAATCTGGCTTTTGCCTTGTCAAAAGTTATGTCATTTGAAATCATTATTGACATATGTATGTCATTATGCCGCATTTAAGTGCTACTGGAAAATGGAAATAATTACATTACTTGAGGAAAGATGGCCCATAAGAAGACTAGGTAATAGATTTGGAGTGCCCAAAAGCACACACAACATTAAGAATAAATGACTACAACAGGGAACTGTAGAAAGGCAAAGTGGATCTGGTCGTAAATTAGTACGGAATTCCATGGAAGAAGAAAATCTTATTCAGTTTTTAAGGAATAATCCATTTGATACAGTGGTAACAAATAACTAAAAATACTAGATTAATTTATTGTTTTCAAGATTTTTATTTCAAATAAATGCATTTAACAGAATTTTCTTGCGTTCGTGGGTAAACTATTTTTGACATTAGATAAGATGATTGACGTGAACATGACAAACGACTGGTTTATACAGCTAAAAAACCGTCAAAATAGCCTATAAATCTTGTCCCGATTTTTGTTGCCGCAATAGTACCTGAGTTCCCCATTTCAAGATCTTGGGGCTCTAAACAAGTCAAATATACGATGGGATTTTCCACATCCAACTTTAAGATGGCGCCTTTTCTAAACAGCTGATAACCTAACCTATCATTTAAACGTCAAAACGCATTATATGGAAACTTTATTGTCAATTCTTGTACATTATTTGCGATTTGAAGATTTTAAGGTTCTAATCAAGTCAAATTTAAGATGGCGCCTTTCGTAAGCAGCTGTTAATCTAACCTAACCTCTCATTTAAACGTCAGAACGCATGATAAAGAAGCTTAATTGTCAACTATTCTACATTATGGGGAATTTCAATATTTTAAGGTTCTGAACAAGTCAAATTTAAGATGGCGCCTTATGTAAACAGCTGATAATCTAATCTAACCTATCATTTAAACGTCAAAACGCATTATAGGGAAACTTTATTGTTAATTCTTGTACATTATTTGCGATTTGAAGATTTTAAGGTTCTAATCAAGTCAAATTTAAGATGGCGCCTTTCGTAAGCAGCTGTTAATCTAACCTAACCTCTCATTTAAACGTCAGAACGCATGATAAAGAAGCTCAATTGTCAACTATTCTACATTATGGGGAATTTCAATATTTTAAGGTTCTAAACAAGTCAAATTTAAGATGGCGCCTTATGTAAACAGCTGATAATCTAATCTAACCTATCATTTAAACGTCAAAACGCATTATAGGGAAACTTTATTGTCAATTCTTGAACATTTGGGGAATTTCAAATAAAGTACATTATTTGGCATTTCAAGATTTTAAGGTTCTAATCAAGTCAAATATAAGATGGCGCCTTCCGTAAACAGCTGATAATCTAACCTAACCTTCTTTTGTTTATAATTTTTTTGAGACAGAAACAATCGAATCCTCGAAGCGAAGTAAGTACAATAGTTTGTGTTAAGTTTTTCTTAGCTGCGTTTTAACCGGTTCACATTTCCTCCGACTACTTTTAACTGTTTCCCTTTTGAGTCCTCCATTCCCGTTATAACAGACCGTAGTGGTATCGGAATTCCTGGACACGACTCGAAAAACTCCCGAATTCGTTTAGGGGTGGGATTTCAGGACAACTTCTTTTGGTTTTATCGCTTAATGGGTGCAACTGGAGGGTAACGTTGTCTAATAATTCCGCTTACAAGACGCACAATAAACGTTGTAAACGGATTAGATGGGAGAGCGTAGGAAAACGCGTTCACCCATCATTGTTTGCTTCGCTTTTTTTTTTTGTTGGAATTCCGTGGAGTTTCAAAGTCGTACATAGCTGCTATCTGAGGAAGATGAAACGCATCATTGTGATTGGTCAACAGGAATAGAAGATTGGCACTATCCGAAGGAGGACAGGAAAAAGATAAAAACAGCTAAAAATTGAGGAATGTTCAATTACCTTTGTGCCTACATGGAAATACGTAAGCTGGGGGAAAATATTCCGTTTTGGAACTTGCAGAATTCGTTTCGATCGGAAACAAAGTCAAAGACAAATTTCTACGAATTCGTCCCGAAAATGGAATCGTTATCAGCCAACGGACGGATCGCAAATTCCTCGTAAACACTTCGCCGATTATTTCTCGAGAATCGAACATAATTTTCCGATAGGATTGCGAGGAAACAAACCAAGGTCAAGAATGGAATACGGAGTAAACGAAGCAATGAAGAAATATCTCTCACTCTCTTAATTGTATAACTTAACCGTGTTTTTTCTCCTCCAACGCGCCGCATAGAATATGCACGATTTCGTAACGATCGAGGAATAACACGTTGGGAAATAAACGCGGTAATAAAATTAATATCCGTTCAAAGAAGAGGGAACGAAGAGGGAAAAATGAATATCGAAAACTTATCGACGGGTGATGATTCATTGGGATTTATCTTCGAGTATATCCGACACAACAACGCCTTGTCGATCGATCGATCTAACGTTCATTTAGCTCAAGGTAAGGTTAAAATCGTTAGCGGTAATCGTAAGAGAGAAAACAGAAGGATTTTATTTTAAATAAAATCCGTATAAAAGTTATAAGTACACGCGTACGTTGACGCGGTAATTGTTGTAATTGTCCGGGTCGACGGTGGCCTTCGACCAACCGTGGATAAATTCGCTAACATAAGTTGCAAATTGCACTCGCGAAGTTACAAAGGAGGAAATGTTGCAGAAGTAGCGAAAGAATTTGCTCGTACACCCGGGAGTCTGCACGTGGCTGACCTCGAAGGAAGTCCTAAACAATCGCCATCGATCGCGAGAACCATTAATCATGCGTTTTTATTATTAAAATGACGTTCTGACTGAAAAAAAAGTCTCAATTCTCAGAATTAAACAAAAAAATCGAAGGAAAAGGTCCTCCTAAAATATTTGGGAACCGCTGATTTACTGTAAGCGCACGAAAGAGGTGCCCGCACGATCAGTGCTAATCGTGAAAATCCAAAAGGGTACGTTTGTATGATCAGGAGATATTGACTGACGAAAATGTCCTTTTAAAGACTTTTCCCGACAGTTCGAGAATCGCTGATTGAATCGCAAAACCTCAACAGAAGTTCTCACCATCAACCGTGGTCATAATACTCAAAGAAAGAGACATTTTGATTAGAATAAAAACTTGATTGACGAAGATTTCCGAAATCATCTTTCTCCTACAACAAGTTTGGGAACGGCTGATTGAACTGACGAAGTCAAACGATTTCTCTACTACCAACGCTGATTGTGAGAATCCACGAAATTCGTTTTTTTACTGCGTATACGGCAAATTTGGCTATCCGGAAAGCGGTCGAAAGACTTCTCCGTAAACTTTTGAGAAACGCTGATTCAATCGGAAACACCATGAAAAGTTCTCACCATCAACCATGACCATAACACTCCAAGAAAGAGACATTTTGATTATAACGAAAGCTTGATTAACGAAGATTTCCGACATCATCTTTCTCCAACAACAAGTTTGGGAACCGCTGATTGAACTGACGAAGTCAAACGATTTCTCTACTACCAACGCTGATTGTGAGAATCCACGAAATTCGGTTTTTTACTGCGTATACGGCAAATTTGGCTATGCGGAAAGCGGTCGAAAGACTTCTCCGTAAAGTTTTGAGAATCTCTGATTTAATCTGAAACATCATGACTAAAGTTCTCACCATCAACCATGATCATAACACTCCAAGAAAGAGACATTTTGATTATAATAAAAACTTGATTGACGAAGATTTCCGAAATCATCTTCCTCCAAAACTATTTTGAGAACCACTGATTTAACTGACGAGGTCAAAAGTTCTCCACTACCAACGCTGATTGTGAAAATTCACGAAATTCACTTTTTATTGCGTATAGGAAGATTTTGGTTATCCGGAAAGCGGTCGAAAGACTTCTCCGTAAACTTTTGAGAATCGCTGATTTAATCGCAAAACCTCAACGGAAGTTCTCACCATCAACCATGGTCATAATATTCCAAGAAAGAGACATTTTGATTATAATAAAAATTTGATTGACGAAGATTTCCGAAATTATCTTTCTCCAAAAAAAAAAAAAAATTGAGAGCCGCTGATTTAACTGACAAAGTCAAAAGAGGCCTCCACTACCAACGCTGATTGTAAGAATCCACGAAATTCGGTTTTTTACTACGTATACGGTGATTTTGGTTATTCGGAAAGCGGTCGAAAGACTTCTCCGAAAAGTTTTGGGAATGTCTGATTTAATCTGAAACATCGACTAAAGTTCTAACCATCAACCATGATCATAACACTCCAAGAAAGAGACATTTTGATTATAATAAAAACTTGATTGACGAAGATTTACGAAATCATCCTTCTCCAACAACAAGTTTGGGAACCGCTGATTGAACTGACGAAGTCAAACGATTTCTCTACTACCAACGCTGATTTTGAAAATCCACGAAATTCGTTTTTACTACGTATACGGAGATTGTGGTTATTTGGAAAGCGGTCGAAAGACTTCTCCGAAAAGTTTTGGGAATCGCTGATTTAATCGTAAACATCGACAAAAGTTCCTAGTACTACCAACCCTGATCATATCACTCCAAAAGAGATACGTTTCAATCATATGAAGAGCTTGATTAATGAAGATTATCAAAAACAAAAGTTTGGGAACCGCTGACTTAATCCTAAACTTCAACAGAAGTTCTTACTATTAACTCTGATTATAAATATCCAGAAAACAGACATACTAATTACAATGAAAGCTTGTTTAACGATGACTTCCGAAAACACCTTCCTCCAAACATTTTGAGAGCCACTGATTTAGAGAGCCCAAAACAGATCTCCATTACCTACGCTGATTGTGAAGATCCACGAAATACTACTTTTTTGTAATGGGATTTCCTATATCCCCGAAAAGGATGTAAAGTTGTTCCTTGAAAATGTTTCGTAACCGCTGATTTCCACGCTGGTTACGACAATTTTCTAAGATTTTTATTGTAATAACAATTTGAGTTTGGGTAGGGAAGGTAACCATTCCCAAAATTTCGAAGACGATATTAGTAAGAACCTCCTGTATTAAAAAAGGTTGAAAGCCACTGATTTGAGCTAAATCTCAAATCAATCTTGTTTTTGTATCAATATCCGGTTTTCATGCGATCGCGACCTTGTACACGAACTTACCTGACCTTCCACGAACTTTCACGACCTTCTACACACTTATACGATCTCCAACGAACTTTCACGACGTTCTAGGAATATCGATCAAAGTAGCTCTAGTTTGTTCGTTTCCTATGTTATTATAGCTTTTTACGAACTTCCATGAATTTTTACGATTTCTAACAAACCTTTACGACTTTTGACGAATTACGATTTTTTACGAACTTTGGCGACTATTTACGCCCTGCCAAATCTTGCGACTTTTAACAGACGCCAATTAAAGTACTTGGTCTAAGTCATTTAGGGGTGTGATTACGAACTTTCACGACTTTCTACAAACTCATACGATCCCTGCCGAACTCTCACGACTTTCTACGAACATCGATCAACGTTGCCCAAGTTCGTTCGTTTTGTATGTGATTATAATTCTCTACGAACTTCCATGAATTTTCACGATTTCTAACAAACCTTTACGACTTTTGACAAACTACGATTTTTGTACGAACTTTGCCGATCGTCTGCGAACTCTCGCGATTCTTAAGGGACGCTAGTTAAAGTACATAAAATGGGTATAACTACGAATATTTACAACATTTTACAAACTGATACGATCACCAACGAACTCTCACGACGTTCTACGAATATCGATCAACGTGTGCCAAGTTCGTTTTCTATGCGATTATAGCTTTTTATGATCTTACATCAATTTCCGCGATTGTGCTTTAGTACTATTTCGACTTTGTACGAACTTCTCCGACTTTCCACGAACGTTAATTATTGAAGTCTAAACGGTTCTTGCGTGAGTATGCGGTTTTTAGATGATCACGATTTTATACGTACTTACACGACCGTCCACGAATTTTCACGACCTTTTACAAATTCATACGAACTCTTACGACTTTTTACGAATATTGACCGACGTAGCCCAAGTTCGTTTTCTATATGACTATAACGTTTTACGAACTTCCATGAATGTTTACGATTGTGCTTTCGCACTTTTTCGACCTCTAACGAACTCATCCGACGTTTCACGAACGTTAATTATGGAAGTCTTAACTCTTTTTACACGAATATGCGGTTTTTTAGTTACATTATTACGAAAGTACGAATTTATACGAGTTCTTACGAATTCCAACGATGTTTTACGAACTGGGGGTTCGTAAAACGAAGTTTTCCGAGGCGTGTGATGCGGTATTTTTTTGTTATAATTTTGTTTTTATCACGATTCATGTGCTATGCGATAATACCAAGTCGTCCTTCGAATATTGGTTCGAAAAAAAGCAAAAATTATTTTTTGTTAACAATTTTTATTTGCTACGAATTATAATATTATGTATAAATTATCAGCATACAAAAAAAGTCTTATTAGAAAATATATTATAAAGGCGTTCCCGATATTGTGTCGATACAAAAGTTCCGATACATTTTATACACAGACCGGTCCGGAAACTTTTATCTACATATATCGATTTATTGTGCTTTTCTATTTACAAATAAAAAAAGATGGTTTTAAATAAACAAGACTCTCTATCTCTTGGTATGTACGTTTAATCCCGACCTAGCAGCCACTGACTGGTTAGCTGATGCTTATTTCGCCAATCTAAGCATTAAAATCAGTTTGAGAACATTGACCTTCAACATTTCCCCAATAAACATTAAAAAATAATAATTACAACTCGTCTGCAAAGCATTGCAGGTGCGGATACATCAAATGAAAGCTCCGCGAAAATTTCAAAATTTATCCACGAAAACGAGGTTTTGTTTTCCGTTATTGTCTCTGTATCACACAAAACGGCTGTATTTTATGCGATTCATCCTTAGCAAAATACCAAACTGTAGATTTGGTATTGTAACTGGTATATTTGTTAGCTCTAGACGGGTTATAACCATCTACGGAATAGAAATTGACAGAACCGCCATCTGTGTACGATCTCGCTTAAACCTAGAATCAAAGATGTTCGTGCGGCGGTTCTTTGTGAGCCAAATACAGCGTAACGATGCTGGTCAAGGCGCTAACTAGGAATATCACGTCGAACCATCGATGGTAGAAGTTGAACTGCAAATCGCCCAAGACCTGCGTTATTATGATCCGGTACTCGGGTGGCATGTTCATCCGAAGCAGCAAGATCGACGATAGGAAATACATACCCATCACTTGGGCGAGCATTAATACTACGATGTTCGAGCTCTTGTTCGATGAGATCTTGTAGAAGAACTGGAAGAAAATGATATATATGAAAGGAAAATAGAAATTGGAAATTTGAAACCGAGAATATCCAACCAGAGCCATTTCTAACTAGTCGGGAATTCTCGGTGCCAAATCGGGACGATCCGGTCGTTCTCGTTGCCGAATCGACTCGACTCGGTTGTTTTCGCTTACGAGCCGACCAACTGGTCCCGAGAAGAACCGAATCCAGCCGACTTGTTTGATATGCCGAGTTGTCCTTCTCTGACATTACCACCGACTGATTACACATTTACCCTTTCTAGAATTCATCGAAAGCAAACCGATGAGCATTCGTCCCAACTTGACCTGGCTTGAAATTTAAATATTTTCAAGAATTGAAACATTTTTCAAAATCGAAAATCCTAAGTGTGATATTACATCGGAACAAAGCGAATATTTAATTTTATAGTCACAAGATGGCAGCAGAATCGATAAACGGCTCTAAAGAATATAACCTCCTAAAATTAATTTTATAATAACATACAAGCAAATGTAAGATATTGACCGAGGTTGGCACACTGTATGAGTACAACTGGTTACTTTTGTGTTGTTAAGTTAAGAAGAGGGTGTTAGCCGTGTGAGAGACGGGAAGGTGTGGTTGATGTGAAGATGAGCGAATAAAACCTCCTAACTGAGTTTAATAATAATATACAAGCAAATACCTTTCTTTTCTTTAATAATTTGAATCTCCAATCTATTACAGAAATCTGTAATACAAACCTAAATCATTTAAGATTGTAATTTCAAATTTCATAGTCAACAGATGGCAACACAATCAAAGAACAACACTAATCTTTAGGAAACAGTCCCCCAGGTGAGTTATACAATAATATTTAAACCAATGTAAGACTGAGATTTAAATTTGCCGCCAGTCGTTTCATTTGAAGTTGTGAGGTGGAACGAGAGCACGTTAAATGAGCAAGATTTTTTAGAAATTATTTCAATCTCCAATGATACGTTACAGGAATCTGTCAAGTTTAAATTATTAATAGCTGCAACTTCAAATTTTGTATAATCACAAGATGACAGCACAATCGAAAAGTAGCACTAATTTTGAAGATAAAATCACTTAATTGAGTTTTACAACAATATTCTAGCAAATACCTTCCTTTTCTTAATAATTTAAATTTCCAATATATTACAGAAATCTGTAATTTAAATTATTTAAGGTTGCGATTTCGAATTTTATACTTAACAGATAGAAGCACAATCAAAATACCGCTCTGATTTTTAGTAAACAGTCCCCTAATTGAGTTTTACAATAATATTTAAACCAATGCTAGACTAAAATTTAAATTTGCCGCCAGTCGCTTCATTTGAAGTTGACTACGAAATGAATGTAGGTACAAGTGAGATGGTGAAAACACGTTAGATGAGCAATCTCAAATAATACATTACAGGAATCTGTAATTCAAGTCCAAGTTATTTAATGCTACGATTTCAAATTTTGTAATCACAAGATGACAGCACAATCTAAGAGTAGCACTAATTTTTGAGATACAATTATTCAATTTGTGTTTTGTAACAATATTCAAGTAAATACCTTTTCCTAATAATTTAAATCTCCAAAAATATATTACAGGAATCTGTAATTCAAATGATTTAAGGTTGCAATTCCAAATTTTGTACTCAGCAGGTGGCAGTACAATCGATCAAACAGTAATAATTTCTGAGATATATATCTTAAAAAATAAATATTTTTTTCAATGATATCATTAACATTCTTGACGTGATATCAACAAGCTAGGAACTAACAATATTTTCGATCTGAAATATGTCTTATATTCTAAAATGACAGGTTCCTAATATTGGGCAAATTTTAAGAAAAAAAAGGCTGCCAATATTCAGTAATACCATAAAAATCTGCAATTTTTGATACTTACTTTAGTCAAAGTTAATAACAATCCTCTAATAGATGTCACGACGATACAACCGACTAAAATGAAGGAGACGTGTTGCGACCAGAAGTTGATGTCGATGTTTAAACCCATCCAAATTACGGCAATTTCGATGCCTTTCGTTACCGGATCCTTTTTCCCAACACGATCAAATACGATATTAATCGTACACTGCAAAAAGGGGGAAAAACGTCACGATTAAATATCTAAAAGGAGTTATCTTTAGTAGCAAAAATCGGGCTGGAATTTCCATGAACGAAGTAGAGGTATCAGCCTAATACTACCACGAAGTCGAATAGCAGTTACTACTCGAATTTGTAATGGTAAAGTGGTCCGTTTTAATTTGGCATGGCCTTCGAAACGAGGGGTGATATCGGAACTTTTCTCAACACAGAAGCTAATTTTAGAGGTATCTCGAAGATCTCGATAAACTGGAGACGTCAACCAAGTTTCAGGCAAACAACTCAAACCAAATCATAGGGTTGCACTGCACTCAGTAAATACAAGAAGAAATTACAGAAATTAATGATATCGTCTCAGAAAACTGAGTTCAAGTAATTGTCGTTCAACTTTGTGTAGGGTTAGGCTAAAACCAGCTTCGCTATCACTCCACTGAACTCAAGTAATGACATTTATATAATCTAAAACTAATCGGAAGGACTTCTCCACCCTTTCAGGTACAAGTCGATATAAACTACTTACAATAAACAACTTCCACATACAATAGAGCGAGAAGAAGTAACCCAAAATGTTAAAATATTTCCCCGTCCAGGTCTTCGACCACTGTATCCTCTCCAGCATGTTCGTGTTCTCGTGCGTCTCCAAGAATAATTGCCTGCTTAGCTCCTCCAATCCCGTTATTTCTAATTTTAACTGCGATACATCTAAAACTGATCATGTTGATAATCTCTTCTATTCGATGACATTAACCTGGTATTTCCAGCGAAAACGTATCATTACGTCCAACAAAAACAGCAAGTTGTATCGGGTTTGGATGTGATAATACGTCCAAGAAATGTAAAACGATTACGCGGGGGCGCTTGGTTAACAAATTAAACTGTATTGGTAACTCAACATCACATGATTATTGATATAATCAGGATATCTCAACATGTTTCGCCAGCAACAAAGCTGGGCATCATCGACCGCACCTTACCAATACAATTTAGTGTGTCAGTTAAATATCATTTGAATATTCGCAGGAAGTTTTAAGGTTATCCTTCCGACAACTTACTCTCTGAACTTTTCTTGGCACCAACCGAGTACAACATGTTCCACAAACTGGACCGGTGCCTCATCAAATCCTCAGACTTATTCTCTAAGGTTTGCTTCTTCGATATGGCAATTCTCTTCTTTTTCAGGACTATCATCTCCATCGTTTGCATCAGCCGTTTCTCCAAATTTGCTACATCGGCTTGAGAAACGTCTCTGTAATGGAGAGTTTTCTTATTGCATACTTTTAGACACTGCGATTTTTTCGTAATAGTAATTGATTTTTATCACATCACATCTTTACCTCCTGCCGTTCGATCGATCAATTAGTGTATACTATACTCAGTTATAGGAGAATCTTTTTATAGCAGGTTTAGGTATTAAAGACAATATGAGGGCTTAACAAATAAAACTATCCCGGCATGGCAGATCTCTTCAGGTCATACCTTATAAAATATGTCATCGAAGTATATGGGTAATTAACAGCACCGAATCCAGATAAAATCGCCATTACCGTAACCCCAATAACACCAATCCTAGAAACCAATTGCTCTATCGATAAGAAACTCTGCTTCGAATTCGATATCGGAAAGGAATCCCGAGTTTCCAGAAAATAATCAGGAAAACTATCCATATCACGAAAGTCAATTGTCTTATATAGTCAGCTTTAACTGTAAAAACCAAAATTTTCATATGTAACTTGTATCGTTACAACTCACCGAAAGGTATATTGCTCACGCTGCAATGGAATATATACAGCGGATTTAAGATTATCACCATGAACAGTAAGAGGTATAGGATAATACTCCAGAAAAGATATCTCGAACTGGAATCCAACCAATCGATTATCTCGAATATGATCAACTCGTACATGGTGCATGATAAAGTCAAGGTGATCGAGAAGATTATCTGGACCAGCTTCTGTCGGACTTCGTAATCTTTAAAGAGTTGTTTCATAAAAAAGAGCCAGGCGCCCACAAAGAAGAAGATCTGAAAATATACATTTTTAAGGTGAAAAAGTCCTCCTTTTTTAATATTTCAGGAGATGGAAACCTGTGATATTAACACCACGAGGGCATCCTCGAAGAATGCCATTTTATCAGTGCTCCGTTGGGTTGTAGAACATCGCACACCCTCAAATAAATCGTATTTTCACCTCATATTATGACAAGCGATTTGAATGGGGGGCTTTTGGAGGTTATGTTGATGTCACGACAAATGTCGAGTTGGTAAGTTGGTGCCCTGGTGTCGGTAATTGGAACTAAACTAGAAACTGTCAAAAACAATTTAATGATTTTTCACTTGAAATTGTGTCATTTTTCTATTCAATATCTTAACAGCTCCTTAATTAAATTTTACAAATATATAGAAGCATATACCTTTCCTCAATTATCCACAATATTTAAATCATCAACAATCCATTACAGGAATCTGTAATTCAAACCGCAACCGTTTAAATTACAGAGTCCTACAAGAAAATGATCAGTTACTTTAATTGAGGTTATGTCTCGATTTACCTCATTTATCAAACATTTTCTTCCTTCTAAATCGCGAATAAATAGACAATGACCGCAATTAATCAAAAAGAATATCTCAAGAAATATTTATCCCTCGGCAGCGAACCCGGCAAGAAGAAGAAACGCAAGAAAAAGTCCATCACATCAGACAAGTAAACACCCTCTTTTTTCCCATTTCTCTTTAAAAATTCTCATAATTTTCTCTATTGTGCTTCCTAGAGTAAAAATTATAGACGACGATATCGATATCGTGACCTTCAACCAGGCAGTCGAGGAGGATTTGCACGCACTAAACGAAGACGCCCCCAGATCGTTGGCGTCATCGATGACAGACCGTTAGAACTAAGAATAGGCGATTATCGCAATACCGGTTTGTGGAAACCGGTCGGGGATGAAACTATACCCTTCCGAGGGGGCGATTCGCCAAATAAAGTTACATCTCAACGATCATTGCCAAGGGATGAAGCCCCATCGATATCAGATAGGTATAACGATGATTATAGTCCGCCTAGGAGACGAAATCGTAGTTCGTCCCCGAAATATAAGAGAGGCAGTCAATCGCCAAGATCAAGCCGTAGAAGTCCTGTTAGAAGGAATACTGGTGATCGTTCGCCACAGACGCCCAGTAAACGCAGATACGATGAAGTAGATCACGGTCGTTCAAGTCCGGTTAGAAAACGTAGAAGGGATAGGGACGAAAGTCCGATACGAAAAGGAAGGAGAAGCAGCGAAGATGCTTCGCCTCCCAGAAACAGAAAGGATTGGGATTCAAGTTCAAGTAGGCGAAATCGAAGGGATCAAAGTCCAGGCGGGAGAGATAGGAAATATGGTGACGCGAATTCTTCAGGAAGAAATCGAAGAAATTTTGACGGAAGTCCGAGGAGAAAAAGCAGATTCGACAATTTCGTAAGTCCGGCAGGAAGAAATAAACAGGATAGCACCCGCAGGAGTCCTGTTGATAGAAGTCCAATTCGAAGGAATATGAGAAATAGCGATGTAAGTCCGATTCGTGGAAACAGAAGAGATGGTGATGCAAGTCCGATTCGAAGAAACACGAGAGGTGGTGACATAAGTCCGTTACGAAGAAATAGGAGTAATGATGATACAAGTCCAATTCGAAGCAATACGAAAGGTGGTGGTGCAAGTCCCTTACGAAGAAGTAGGAGGGATAGCGACTCAAGTCCAATTCAAAGAAACAAAACAGGTGCGAGTTCGAGTGGACGAAATAGAAGAGATAGCGATGCTAGTCCACCTCGATCGAGCAGAAGGGACGGTGCAAGTACGACAAAGAAAAACAGATGGAACAGTGACGTAAGCCCACCTAGACGAAACCGGAACGATTCAAGTCCATTTACAAAAAATCGAAGAGATAGCGACACAAGTCCACCTAGACGGAACAGAACTGATAGTGATGTCGGGGGATCTCATGTCCAAAGTCCAAAGTGGAGAGTTGCTGATCGATATCCGAGCAGGGGTAACACCGATCGGGATGTAAGTCCACCAAGAAGAAATAGGACGGATAGAGAAGATTCAAATCCAAGATATACGAGATTAAGTCCACCTAGAAACTACAGAAGAACTAGCGACGCTAGCCGTGGGAGAAGCCAGGATGAACGATCGCAAAGCGGAGAAATGAGCAGATACAGACCGGAAAAGAGTGACAAACCGAAATTGATTTCGGAAAAGGATTTGCATGAGCAAAAAATAAAAGCGCTAAGGTGAGTGTAAAGCATTCAATAATTTAGTTGGCAATCACTGATCGGTTGGTAGGTTACTAAAATGACTAAATTCAGTATAGTTTCATCGGGTATTGAAAATATACATTTTTAGGTTAGGTTAGGTGAGAACGGGATTTGTTCAACTTTATCTTTTCTGTTTCGGCGCATACGCCTGGTCGGATATCCTTGACTTTGTCATCATTAGGTGCAGTCTGATCCCTTTTCGGAAGATCCTGTCACATCAATGGACTCACCAATGGATCACTATTTCCTCATCTAAGCAACCATACCAACGAGGGCAGCTAGAAAATCGACGAGTCCTTCGTAGTATTGAGGACCCCACACCCTGAACCTGCTTTTCCGCCGTCGTTGCTGCGATCTAAGAAAGGGGGCGCGCTTTGTTTCACCGATACAGATGGAAAGGATAGATATCATATCTTGCTAGTGCCAACAGCTAGTCTTGGGAACTTTGGTCTTGACCGATCAACCATCACTTCTGGTCTGGAACCCTAGGAAAGGCACACCGAGAGATTGATGAGGACTCAAGATTGCCAGTCCCACGTAAATTCACAGTCACATGCCGACTTCAAGATCTGTGGCCAAGACCAACGCTGGTGAGGGTGGAGCCATTGGACAACCACACAGGATTGGATCAGCGCAGAGTCCTCACCTCCCTCGAGGTGCACCTTAAGGCAAGTGCAGGGGATTCCTAGCTGTTCAGTGATTGGAGACCGGTGAACCATGGAGAGGATCATCGTTAACCTAGAAATCCTACAAATTCTGGTGATACTCCCGTTCTTCAACTAGAAGTTTGTCGAATATGAAGAGAATGAAGTGATTGAGGAACTATACGTC
Source organism: Chrysina gloriosa (assembly GCA_038088585.1). Lineage (NCBI taxonomy): Eukaryota > Metazoa > Arthropoda > Insecta > Coleoptera > Scarabaeidae > Chrysina > Chrysina gloriosa. Next base: position 104,284,502 of record CM076087.1, read on the forward strand.
GTTCACGTTAAGAATGTAGTGTGGGAATCGATGGGACTATAAAATTCTTAAATCTGATTGGCTAATAACTACGCCCAAATTACACGGGGAGCAGGGTATCTGACATGGTACTCTAGGCTTGTCACTTTGTAAACATAACCTCATTTATCCGAGGAGAATGTCCTATTTTGATTGTGCCTCGGTTTACAACGCCATCTACTGCATTCTTAACGTGAACTTAGTATAGTTCCGACCTCGCACCTTCGGATCCGAAATCGAAATTGATGATATCAACATTGCTACCAACGTAAATAGTTAGTTCCAAGTACCGCCAACTGTATCAATCACTTATATTCGCACCATTGATGCCAACCTTATCACACGAATTTGGATATCTCCAACTTCCGATAACTAAGGTATCATCGTCAGTGAAGTAGTATCTAGGAAAAAGAGAGCGTTACTTGTCACATGAACTAATTTATTTTTTATGGAATCGGCTGATCAAATCGTCTTCTTTTGTTGTTCTTCTTCTTCTAGTAAATCGCGATGGGATCAAGAATCTCCCAGAAAAGATTCCCCGGAAGTCGCAGCGCCGCCACCGCTACCGATACCACAATTTGCGAAAAAATCCGGTTTGCAAAGGGCCAACGACATAATCATGGGCAAAGACCCGTCCTTCCAGCCTTCGAGCGATTTCGCCAGTTTGGCTGGATTTTCGGGCGGAAACGTCGCGCCGATCGTTCGCGATCGTAAAACGGGAAAAATCCGCAACTTCGAGAAGGAGGAGGAGGAGGCGAAGCAGAAACGGGAACGCGATGACGAAATGACGGCGAAATACGCGAGATGGGGTAAAGGCCTGAAGCAGGTCGAAGACGCCACCGAAAAGCTCAACAGTGACTTGCACGAAATGACGAAACCTCTGGCGCGATACGCGGACGACGAGGATTTGGAAAGGCACCTGAAGGAAGTGGAAAGGGAAGGGGATCCTATGCTAGCGTATTTGAGGAAGAAGAAGAAGAAACAGGACGTCGAAGCGGGAAAGCCAAGTAAGTTTTTCCCCCTCTTTGTAACTAAGGGGGCGTGTACTTGTATAGGTATTAGTTGATTCTTTCTATCGATCCCCACTTTATTTTTGTTTTCAATTATTGTCCGGGGAATAGATATACGAATCTGGTTCTAACGCGGATGTGACGTCATCGACGTTATGTAGTCCGATAGAACACCAAATCGGATATCATTTCTGGTCCTAGTTCAACAGGTATCCGACAAATAGCGCAAAGGTCGTTGCTATCAGAGTAATTCATGTACTCCAATAGATAGCGATGAAGGTTGTTTCTAACAATGTTAGCCATTTCTGTGGAAAACCTCGTATAGTTCGATTGAATACAAAGTCGGATGTGACGTCATTTAGTCCCATAGTGTACAAAATCGAATGTGACGTCATCTCGTCTAGTATTCAATAGATGGCGATGAAGATCATTGTTAGCCAGCAGCCATTTTAATGGAATATTTTATGTAGCCTGATAGAATATAACATCGGATATGACGTCATTTAGTCCGGTAGATACCGGTGGAGGATGTATTCGTGCTTTGACAAGTTTACGAATTTGTTTGTGAGGTTTTGAATACGAAATTGTATATGAGATGTAGTCGTAGCTCTACAGATATCAGATAGATGGCGTAAAGGTCATTGCTATTAGCGACAGCCATTTTTGTTGGATACCTCAGGCAGTCCGATATTATACAAAATCGGATGTGACGTCATTTAGCCCCATAGTGTATAAAATCGAATGTGACGTCATTTAGTCCCATAGTGTACAAAATCGAATGTGACGTCATCTAATCTAGTATTCAATAGATAAAGATGAAGGTCATTGTTGGCGACGGCAGCCATTTTAATTTAATATCATATCTAGTCTGATAGAATACAAAATTGAAGGTGACATTATCCCGATAGATGTCCATGGAGGTTGTGTTCATGTTTTGATAAGTTCACGAATTTGTTAATAATACGTCATTCCCCGAAAATGACGTCATAGTATTTTTCGCAATCACCAACTAATCAGAGCAATCAGAGCCAATAATATGCAGCGATATCAATTTGCCGATAGTTCCAAATTTGCCTGGGCCAATCACATAACGTCTGACTAGTTTGTGATTACGAACAAAACTAATAGCTGAATAAAAACGCTTTCATCGCCATCTATCAGATAGTTAACTGTAATTATTAGGCGGTTTGTGACGATTTAATGATGAGTGAACGAGCTTGTGCGAAATAAGGTTGTAGGTGAGTGATTTGATCACGTGATCTCGCTTGCGTGTGACGTCGCACCGTGACCTTGCCTATTTCGTTGGTTGGGAAATGACGTCACTTCCGCGTTTGGAACCGCTTTGTTGTTGATCGCGAACTGAGTTAGTGACGTCACTTCCGCGCTAGATCCCGCTTTGCATATTTACACACTGAAAGATTGAAATTGGGCACAAATCATGCAACTTCGCTATGTTAACTCTCCTCCCACCCCCTCATAATAAATAATATAAATAGTATAAACGGTGGAGGGTTAACGGAATTCCATGGCTGTTCCGACTCGATCGTTATCTAGCACGACCGGCAGAAAATCGGGGCGGAGGGGTCGAAAACTGTTCCGGTCGAGATTCGAACCCAGACCACCGCACGCCGAAGGCCATATACTTTTTCCCCACGTCTAGGATGGGAATTTTTGTTGAGATCGTAACTGAGGCTGTTTTAGTTAAACCGGAATTCCAAGGGAATTCATGCCGAATCGCTACGCGATCAGGCCCGGACATCGATGGGACGGAGTCGACAGGTCTAACGGTTACGAGAAGAAATGGTTCGAAATGATCAATTCACGCCGAGCTCAGCAGGAAGAATCGTACAAATGGAGTACGGAAGATATGTAAACTTTCTTAGACTGTAAGAAATTTGTGTGTATGTATTTGATTTTTATATGTAAATATCGTAATAAAAGAAATTTACAAAGGCCAACCGCTCTTATAAGGGGAAAACGACGTTACTACTATATACATCCGTTTTTATTCAATAATCATCGGTAAGTTAACAGAAAACACAAATAAATCTAAACGTTGGAAAATTAAAAATGACAAGTACACTATTGAACTTAAAAACTATACAGAAATTAACTTCAAAATTGTCGCGACGAACATCATATGTACAATAATAATGGGGCACGTGTAATACTACGCGATCGGAAGGCTCGGGTGGATTCGTTAGCGGTCGGAATCACTCGGGTACTATCTTCAACCACGCGTCTTCCTCTTGTCCATGTCGGTTCGGAATCCGAACTTGAACGAACTGCACGGGCCCGTCTTTCGTTTGGATAATTTGCGTCTCACCGTTCGCCAAGGCGGCGCTGGTTATGAGTTTTTCGTAGTCCTCGACTGATGTCAGCACCTGCGAACCTTCTCCGTCTTCCGTATCTTCCACCTCCTCCACGTCCCCGTCGTCTTCGGCGAATTGAATCTGCTACGGATTAAAATCGGTTAGAATGAAAACAAATATCCCGCCCTCTTCCCCCAAAGAACGGTAAATTCGCGTTAAGAAGGAAGTAGGTGACGCCCCGAACCAAAAAAGGAAAGGGCAAATAAGCTTGAGTTACGAGGAGTAATAGTAGCGAGAATTCGCCGATTCTAGATCACCACATTCGATCTAAACTATCACTACCATCTTCTCAAGCGCTTAACCAAATTCTAGAGCTATTTCATAGAAATTCATTCATTTTCAATGTTTTTTTTCTCCTATTAAATCTTGCAACTTATGCAAATTGAGAAATGTGTTTGAAGAAATTAAAAGATCTGCTTTCCGACTTAAAATTCTAATTATGACGACATGTTTGTAAAGAAAAAAGACTATGATTTTCGGGTCGACCTAACTAACCTGTCCGTTGATGATGATGTGCTCCACGGCTTCCGTATCCTCCATCTGTTCGTCGTCCAGATTTTCGCCGACGATCAACGAGCCTTCCGAATGTCCGAAGACTTTGGCACCGTCGACTAGAACGTGAGGCTTGATATCGGCGATGTACAATTTGGAATCTTCCACCGTGTCCTCGTCGTTCGTATCGATTTGCTCCAATCGACTCACGTCGCCTTCGACGATCTCCATTTCGCCATCGGCGTTCACCTGCAATTTGGACGAAATCGATTTAGAAGAGAGGGAGGAGCTTAGAATGTAAGGCAAGGTAAGATAGGGCGGAGCTTAGAATGTAAGGCATGGTAAGATAGGGCGGAGCTTAGAATCCAAATCTTTAGCAGAAAGGGAGGAGCTTAGTATCTAAAGCTAAGGGATAGAAGGAAGAATTTGTTATCTAAAGCTAGAGAATAGAGGGAGGAGCTTAGAATCTAAGCCTATAGGAAAGAGTGGAGCTGGGAATTTCAGACTAGGAAAGTGAGGGAGGAGCTTGGAATTTCCAGCTAGAGACTAGAAGAAGGATCTTAGAATCTAAAGCTAGAGAAGAGAAATTTAAGATCTAAAGTCGGAGAGAAGAGAGGGAGGAGCTTAGAATCTAAAGCTACGTAATAGAAGGAGGAGCTTAGGATCTAAAGCCATTTTCTTGTATTTTTCTAATAAAAATAGGCAGGGGTTTCTCGCGAAAGATTTGAGACTGACGTAAGTGTGGTATTTACGTTTATCGTATTAATTACGTAGGGTATTCCCCGAATAAATAAACTACGATACGAAAGGACGTCCAAGGGGGTTTAGGGAGGCTAGAATATCTACTAACGAGAAAAGAAGGGTGACACATTTTTTTTTACCGTGATAATTTGATCGTCATCCGTCGTTAACCGCGGCTGATTAACTACAATAGTATCGTTCAGATGTCCCTGCGTCTGCATATGTTGATACAGCAACGGTTTCCGCATGAAGCCGGCGCCGCAAACCAGACATTCGTACGGTTTTTATCCGAATGGACGAACCGATGAGCGTTCCTGTTATCCCTGCTGTTAAAGGCTTTCCCGCAAACTTCGCACAAGAACGGTTTTTCCCCGTATGGATCCTCCGATGTTTCTTGAAATGTTCCGGATAGACGAAGGTGGCCTCGCAGACGTCGCATTTGAAGGGGCGTTCGCCGGTGTGTACGGCTTTGATGTGGTAATCCAAAAGTCTGGCGAAGTAAAAAAAGGGAGGATACAATAAACGAAAAAAATCCTAACGAGTTGCCCTACCTTCTTCTCTTAAATCCTTTCCCGCAATGATCGCATTTGTACCGCTTATCGTCGTAGTGAGTGGCGCGTTTGTGCGATTGTAAGTTGGATCGTTGACTGAAGGTGGCGCCGCAGAACTCGCACTGGTACGGTCTTTCCCCGGTGTGAGTCCGTTCGTGATCCCTGATTTCAGCCTTGCGGGCGAAAGCCTTCCCGCATTGCCCGCAAACGTAGGGTTTGTATCCCGTGTGAACTATCGAGTGTACTTCGAGGTTGTGTATTGATCCGAATTGTTTGTCTAATAAAAAAAATTGCAAAAATCGTGAAATTCATGGAACTTAACAAATCCAACTATTAACCCATTAATCGTTGAATGTTTACGATAGCGACGTTTATGAGGGACGTGCCTCAATGACTGGACACGCCCCCAGGATGTGACGTTTTAACTTGTTAATTATCCTCGACTTCCCGACCAATTCCACGTTTTAGGAAGGGCGTGCTGCAATTATTGTTAGCCACGCCCACAAGAAATGACATCATTTCATTTGTGTGATGTATGTATGGATGTAGACGATGAAAAGATCAGGTCATCATTGACCACTCTTCTATAAAAGAGTACACGTGATCGAATCGATCGACTTGACGTTTTGTAAGGGGCGTACAGCAATATTTGTTGACATCTTTTTAGCTTGTTGATCATCCTGAGGTCCTTAGCCAATTCGACGTTTTAGGAGGGGCGCGATGCATTTATTGTTGGCCACGCCTACGGCATGTGACATTATTTCAACTTTTGCGATGTATGTAGGGATGCAGTCAATGAAGTGATCGGGTCATCATTGGCCACGCCCTTTTAAAATTTACACTTACACACGATCAAATCGACTTGGAACACAAGCATAATATTATAATTCGGACGTTCAATGGGTGTGGCCTATGAAATGATATGATGCGTCACGCCTCTCGCGAAGAAATCGGAAACATTCAAAGATCATTGGAAGATTTAAAACAAAAATGGAAAAAATCTAACCCGAATTAAACTTACCGCAAAGATGGCACGCGTATTCTTTGACGCCGGAATGCGTCCGTTCGTGCTGCGTCAAATTCTGTTGGCTTAGAAAGGATTTACTGCACTGCGTGCACTGAAACGGTCTCGGCCTAACTTCGTGCGTCTTCTCATGCGCCTTGAAGGTGTACTTGGAGGCGAAATCTTTCCCGCACAGCTGGCAAATGTAAGGTCGGACGCCGGTGTGGGTGTTGATGTGCTCGTCGAGTAGATTCTTCGAACTGTCAATTTGAAACGGAAAAAAACAGAATTAATTTCGAGTCGCTCAATGTTATATATGTACTAAAAGACCGATTTGTCAGGAGTCTTTAGAAATTACTCATTTTAGAATGGGGCATATGTTTCGTCCAATCCGACCTCACTAAATAACGGTCATTTTATAGAATCGATCATAATTTTTTAACCCTGATAAGAATCGACCCCATGAAAACAAGTGAAGAGTAGTGCTTATTCTTGTTAGGGAGATTTGGGGAGCGGATAAACGCCCCTTATCCGCCCCCGCCCACCTAACATTCATCTCTATCTGCCTCCCCAAACCACTAAAAAGAGAAGTACGTTTACACTATAAAAAACAACGGTCACCACAACATGTTTCGACGGAGATGTTATCAGCTTAATCGTGAGGTTGGTAACATCGATATAATGGCTGACGGACGGGATTACGCCGAAGCGTCGTAGTGTCTGTCCTTTGAAAAACAAAGAAACAAGATTATAACTCTAAATATGTAAAAATTGAAATCGTGACAGAAAAGTTGTGCGGGCCAAATTAGGCAAGCAAAACGGAAGCAGAGCTTTCGGCAATGAAAATAGAGAAAGATGCTTATGAATTCTTAGGCTAAACACAAAATTTTCATATAATCGTGAAAATCATAGAGGGCGTGGCTAAAGAAATCCTAAAGGGCTTAGTGAAAAACAGCACAGTGGGCGTGATTAAACAATCGTAAAGTACGTTGCGAGAAAAATCACAAGGGGTTAAAGCTATGTAGAAGGCGTAGTTCAAAACATGTAGAAAACGTGGTTTAAAAAACATATAAGTGTTAATATAAAAGTATGTATAAGATGTGGTTAAAAAATATGTGCAAGGTTGGTTATAAATATGTATAGAAGACGCAGTTAAAATAAATAATGTAGTAGGCGTGATTTAAAGTACATGTAAAAAAACATGTAGATGTGGCTAAAAACTATGTAGAACCTGTGATTATAAAAATATATAGGTGTGGTTTAATATGTCAAAGATGTGGTTATAAATACGTACAGAAGACGTACTTTAAAAAAAAATGTGGAAGGCATGATTTAAAAAAATTGTAGAAGGCGTAATTTAAAAAAACATGTAGACTAAGTGAAAGAAGGCGCAGTGGGCGTGGTTAAACAATCGTAAAGTACAGCGTTGGCCATATGTATTAGACACCTCTGTGAAAATGCCGTATTATGAATACATTTATATTTACAGATAGATAGTACTCGGAAATACTTTCGATAAAACTCCTTAATGTAATTTTAACGAGGGTCGTGTGTACTTAAGCAGGTAGTTTTGAAGTAAGGGGTCATTTTACAGTTTTGAGTATCACTTTATTTCCGACACGCTAACGAAAAGGAGTTTGTTGCGAAATTGTATTTATTCATTCATTCAAGTGTGTATTTTTATTATTAGTGTGTATACAGTAAAGTATAAAATAATGCCAAAAGTTCGTGAATTAACGGAAGTGCAGCGCGGCCAGATCCTTCTGCTCAGTTCGCAAGGGATGACACTGTCAGCGATCGCAAGACAAATGAAGTGTTCGCGATGTGCGGTTCGTACCACGCTAAAAAGGTACGAGGAGACAAGATCATTCACTAATCGGCCTAAAAGTGGAAGAAAACGCCTAACAACTGCAAGAGAAGATCGAATTTTAGAGAGAACAGCCATACGGAATCGGACAAAAATGTCGAAAGATCTCGCCAGCGAATTAGCCCTGCGTCATGGAATTGATATTTCTGCACGGACAGTTAGGAGAAGGCTTGTGGCAGTTGGTTTACGTGGATGTAGAGCTCGACGAAAACCATACTTAACTGCAGAACACAAGAAAAAGCGACTTCAGTGGGCTAGAAAATATAAAAATTGGTCCGTCGAAAACTGGGCCAAAGTATTATGGTCCGATGAATCTAATATAGAGGTATGTAAGAATAGATATTTATAATGTTAGTAAACGTAGATAAGTTAAATTACCGCTTAAAGTTTTTCAAAAAGACAGCCAATTTAAAGTATATTTTATTACTTTATTTTCCAGCTTTTCGGCCAACCTGGGGCGCAGTACATTCGACGACGACGAGGAGAGGCATATCACCCGGATTGTATAGTACCTACAGTAAAACACGGTGGAGGCAGTATTATGATTTGGGGGTGCATGTCTGCATCCGGCGTCGGCGAACTCTTCTTGTGCAAAGGTCGTATGAACAGTGGTGCTTATATTGATATGCTGGGGAGGTATTGGAGCCGTCGGTATTAAAATTGTTTGATACAGATGTACCTGAATATTATTTTCAACAGGACAATGCGCCTTGCCATAAATCACGGCAAACAATGGGGTGGTTCAACGAAAATAACGTAGAGATTCTAGACTGGCCAGCTCAGTCTCCGGACCTCTCCCCGATTGAACATTTATGGAATATTTTAAAAACTAAGGTGGTAAAACATAAATGCAACAATAAAAACATTCTTAAACAAAGAATAATCGAGGAATGGTCAAAAATATCCAGTGAAATGTGCCATAACCTGGTAGCAAGTATGCCGAGAAGAGTGCGTGCTGTTATAAAAGCAGGTGGAGGTGCTACTAAATATTAAAATAAACTAACATTCTTTAATAAATTACTGACGAATACATTCCTGTTTGTGATTTTGATTTCATTTCTTGATTTTGTACTACGGGTAACAATAATTTAAAGTTTTTCGTACGTAGGACTAAGGTGTCTAATACATATGGCCAACGCTGTATGTGGTGAGAAAAATCACAGAGGGTAAAAACTATGTAGAAGGCGTGGTTAAAAACATATAAAAGGCGTGCTTTAAAAAATACATAAAAGACATGCTTTAAGAAACAGAAGGCGTGATTAAAAACTATGTATATATTAAATGTTATGTATATAGAAGGCGTGGTTAAACACTATGTATGCAGGTGTGACTAAAAACTATATAGAACGTGTGGTTATAAAAATATGTAAAAGATGTGGTTATAAATATGTATAGAAAACGCAGTTAAAAAATATATAAAAGATGGTTATAAATATGTATAGAAGACCAAGTTAAAAAAAAATTTAGAAAGCGCGGTTAAAAACATAAATGGCATGCTTTAATAAAACGTAGGTGTGGTTAAAACCATAAAAGATGTGTTTTAGAAAACATGTGGAAGGCGTGGTTAAAAACTATGTAGGTAGAAGGGGTGGTTAAAGCTGCGTATGTGGAAGTCGTGGTTAAAAAAATATGTATGTGGAAGGCATGGTTAAAGGGATATGTAGAAGACGTAATTAAAGATGTAGGAGGCGTGGTTAAAAACATGTAGGTGTGGTTAAAATGGCACAGGGCGTTGTTAAAAATTCGTAGAGGGCGTAGTTAGAGAATCGTAGAGGGCGTACTTAGAGAATCGTGTAGGACGTAGTTAAAAAAATGCAGAAGTATTACTGCGGTTATTGTAGCGACAAAGAGAGTGGTCGGGCTGAAAACTAAATTTAAAAATGTGGGGGAAGGGGGACGTAAAAGCCTAATCAAATTGTCCCCTACGTATAACGTTTCCCGCACGTCTCGCAAGTCCACGCCTTGTTCTGCGGGTAGTGCATCCGCTTGTGTATCCTGAACAGCCTCAAATTGCTGAAGATGCGATTACACACTTCGCACTGGAAATCTCCCTCTTCGGTGGCGACGTGCTCGTCCAAATGCGTCGACAGTTCGTTCCGTTTGCGGAAATCCTCGCCGCACACGTCGCAGATGTAAAGGCGGGCGTCGTGCACCAACTTCACGTGCTGCATTATCGCCTTAGCCTCGCCGCAGACCGTCTCGTCGCCTTCGCAGAGCAGACACGTGTACATGTTACCTTCTCGAGTGACCGCCTAGGGTGGAAAAAAAATATATATGAAAAAATGTATTTAGGCGAATTTTATCGAAACGAATTGCTTAGTGTTTTATCAAAATTATCGGGAAAAATAATAGGTCTAATCCTTCAATATTCTGCGAATGTAAGGAAAGGCCACCAGGAGGCGGGCCAGCAGTGGTGCGGTATACTTATGTATACAGAGGTGAATGTATATTATAGAGATTTATTAATTTATCATATATTTTAGGAACAAACCTGAAAAGGTTTATATTATTGACTAACTTATAGGATCTTACAGTCATAAAGTTGCATATTAAATCACAGTGAAAATGTATGGGGGAATTACTAAAACTTATTACAATAGGCACATAGGTCGAGATGGGTATGGGATCGATAAATGTGTTAGCCTGAAACACAATTAACAAGACCACATGTTAGAATACCAATGGTCATACCGACAAGGAAATTATGAAATGGTGGCATCGTGGTGGCAATAATTAATCTTCGCAAGAGTGACAGTGATAGTGATACCGAAGAAGAAAATTTATATATAAAAATATATTTACAATAAAAATCTTCTACAGAAATGTTTAATAATGATTTCTCTCTATGTGTAATGTAATTAATTTTTAAAAGAAAATAATTACGTGCAAATAAGCAATTTAACATGCATTTATGTGTGAATTGCTATTAAAATAAAACTACTGAAATTGCAATCTTGATATTTGAACGTTTAAAAATGACAAATGTAACAATAAATATTGTAGTTTGTAGACGATATGCAACTTACAAAATCTGTAGTTGCAAGTGACCGTCTAAATTTTTAATTCTCTGTTTGAACTCAAATTTGATAAGATATAAGCATATGTCGTCACTTGCAATGAATGACGTGCAACGGAACTTAGGCTGCCTCATCTATACATACAGTATTAGAGTTTGTTTCCTTAGACAAGAGCACATTACGTCATGATAATAGGCACGGAGTGTGACGTCATGTAAACCCGCTCTATTAACACCTACTAGTATATCAGGTCTAACAACAGATTTACAATTTCCCGCTGACGTCACAAACATTAGGCCGTTCGTTGTAGCCTGTACCTTGATACAAGATGAATAAGTATGCGCGTAAATTTTCCTAATGTCGTCTTTAACGCGCATGGGCGTGGCTTGGGCCAAGTGTCGTCACAATAGGAACATCTGATCGCGTTTGACTCATCTGTTTATCTGTATCTTAGGTTGTTGTTAAAGTGTTCATTAAAAATGAAAACAGAGAAACAACTTTCAAAAACACCAGGATCTATAAATAAAAATAATGGACGAAATGACAATTTGACAGGTCTATAGCTATATTTTTTATATATTCGTATTGCCAAAACATTATTTTATTGAAGAATATATTCAAATAAACATTTATTTTTGTTGTACGCTGCATTATGTGCATAACAAATAGACTGTCGGCAATATTGCCAATATGTAATATACACCTAAATTTATGAGTAATAGTGGTATTTTCTAATAATTTGCTCATTACAATTTATAGTCAGTAGTATAGAAATAAGTATTCTAATGAATACTTATTTTCTCAATTTTATTATGTTTCCTATGACTTTATTGAAATGGTCCAACTTTGTTAAGTACACGATCTTATTGAAGTGGTTGTACTTGGCCCAAGTGACGTCACAAATAGATGCGCAAGAGCATACCTGCTACTAAATTGTTTTGTAAATAAGTGGTTGATGTATTTTACTTTAGTAACTAGGGTGTATAAGTGTTGTGTCCCTAATTGTAATGACAAACTATAAAAACACACCAAATGTTGCCGGGTTTTCTTTTCCAAATGAAAACAAACTATGAGGACAGTGGGTAAGAGCTATTCATCCCTACAATTTTCAATTAACACAATATTCAAAGGTAAGTAACCTACGTTTTATTTTCTTTTGCGCTTTGTTATACTGTGTGTCTAGCTAAGTTCGCGACAAATGGAAAATTTTTTTATTCTTGGGTTTATGAAAAAAAGTTATTCTTTATAAAAAGTCCTGCTTCATCCAAAACTTAAATTCAAATTGTCAGATTTTAATATTTGTTAGTCATATACGAGATATGACAAAAAATATGAAATTAGTATAAGAGTAAAGTACCTTTATTTTCAATAATACTTAAAATGTTATAAGGAATAGTCGTTCAGAATTGGAAATTATACAATTTAAATACAGCATTTACACAAAAGAAAGCATTGAAAATGTTACACAAATGCTTCAACATATCCGCCTTCTCGTTCCATACATGTAACGGTTCTATCACAAAAATGCCTTAAAACCCTTCTAATTGTTTGTGGAGTTATTTTACGGATTTCTTCTCTAATAACACGTTCTAGATGGCCTACATCCGTAAACGGCGCTTGAATATAAACATGTTCTTTTAAATAAGCCCACAAGAAAAAAATCAAGTGGGGTCAGATCTGGAGACCGAGGTGGCCAACGTATTGTGGAAAAGCGATGTATAACCCTTTCGTTAAAACAATCTTCAACATATTGCCTTACGTCCAACCTGCTATGACAAGGTGCACCATCCTGTTGAAACCAAATATGTTGGCGTTCCAGCAATGGAAGATTGTCGATAAAATTACTAATTTCACTTTGCAAAAATTTAGATACCGGTTGGCATTCAAAGATTGGTGAAAAAGAAAGGTCCAATTACATAACTTTTGTAGATTCCGCCCCATACATTTGTCTTGAACGCATATTGACTTCGAGTTTTTATTGTAAAATGTGGGTTGGCATCTGTCCACCAACGGCAGTTGACTCGATACAGTTCCGTTCGATGTAAATGTTGCTTCATCGGAAAATAAAATTTGTCTCGACACAAAAGGATTATCTGCTAATATTGCCTGAATGTCGGCACAAAACTCCAATCGTCTGTCATTATCACCTGGTCTTAGAGTGTGTACAAATGTAGGCTTGTAGGGGTGAAATTTGTTTTTTTAGAATTTTAGCTACCGAATCTTTGCTTATAGTGTTTGACATCAACAATGCTCTTTTCCGCAACGAACACCTCGGTTGTTCTATTGCTGATAGCATCACTTCTAGTTCCATTTCGTTATCAGCAACATGGTTTTGGCGTTCGTTGTTAAATCTGTTTTCGACATTTCCGAAAGCCATCTGGGTCTCCAGATCTGACCCCACTTGATTTCTTCTTGTGGGGTTATTTAAAAGAACATGTTTATGTTCAAGCGCCGTTTACGGATGTAGGCCATCTAGAACGTGTTATTAGAGAAGAAATCCGTAAAATAACTCCACAAACAATTAGAAGGGTTTTAAGGCATTTTTGTGATAGAACCGTTACATGTATGGAACGAGAAGGCGGATATGTTGAAGCATTTGTGTAACATTTTCAATGCTTTCTTTTGTGTAAATGCTGTATTTAAATTGTATAATTTCCAATTCTGAACGACTATTCCTTATAACATTTTAAGTATTATTGAAAATAAAGATACTTTACTCTTATACTAATTTCATATTTTTTGTCATATCTCGTATATGACTAACAAATATTAAAATCTGACAATTTGAATTTAAGTTTTGGATGAAGCAGGACTCTTTATAAAGAATAACCTTTTTTCATACACCCAAGAATAAAAAAGTTTTCCATTTGTCGCGAACTTAGCTAGACACACAGTATATTTTCAATAAAATACTAATCACATTTTTATCGGCGTTAATCATAAACATAACCTATAATTGTAAATTAGCAGAATATGATAATTCCAAATTCGTTAAGATTAACCTGTAATTAGAAAACTACTCTCACCATTCGCAGACGCGTTTCGCGGTTATACCGCTCGTCAGTGCGACTTTGTGAGAAGTAGTTTTCATTGTCTAGATTAGCACTATATACAGTGAGAGCAAAAATGACGCTCCGTCCAATTTTAAGTTGGCAATCACTGATGGGTTGCTTTAAGCTATATTGAAGCTATATTCATATCAAATATATGATAAAAAATTCAGTGTCGTGCGTTATATTTAATTGCTATCCGAGTTGTATCAGTTTTTATTTCTTTAACGCCTTAAAATTATCATACGTATTATAGGAAAACAGTTATTTTCATAGCTACCCGTATTAATAATTAGCGGACTTGTATTATTTTAATGATTTTTAGACGAGTAATAAACTGTAATATTTTTATTGGTTATGTTAGATATTAACAAAATGCCTTATTCATTGGAGCAAGACGCATTTATTCTGGAAGCTTACTTTCGTAGTGGAACGATGGCAGAAGATGGTACTTGAACGTATTCTACACCATCCTGCTTCGATCAATTTGCTAATGCCTTTCCCGAAGATGCAGTTAATTATCAGTATGATACATTTGCACATCATCAGAGGGACATTGTAAAACGCTTTCGACAAAGTGGGAGTGCCTGTAAAGGTAAATCAAAAGGAAGAACCCCAGTTCTAACTGACAATACTGTTGATGATATTCGGACTCGAATCGAACAAAGCCCCAATAAGTCTCTTCGAAAACTATCTGAACAAACAGGTATATTTTATTTATTAAAGTGGAATATTGGATGTTACAAATTACTTTTGTAGGTTTATCATACGGTAGCTGTCGAACCACTTTAAAAGAAAATTACATATGCACCCATATAAAGTGTCCGTTATCCAGCAACTATATCCAGAAGATTATAGGAAGAGAATTGAATATTGCAACTGGTTCAACGATAATTTAAATGATGATAATATTTTGGATCGCACATTCTTTACGGATGAAGCGTGGTTTCATCGTCCTGGGTACATAAATTCACAAAACTATCGTACATGGAGCACTGATACCCCCAGTCATATGTTGAAACAAGTCTGCATTCGATAAAAGTAGGTGTTTGGATAGCAATGTCACGTAGAAGATTAATAGGACCGATATTTTTCTACGACACTATTAATACTGCTCGTTATAGAGAACTGTTAGAACCGTTTATCAATGAATTACACGATGACGAACTAACAGAAGGCTATTTCCAGCAGGACGGAGCCGCTGCCCATTCAGCGACAACAACATTACAGTTTTTAGAAGAGTTTTTCCTAACTGACTTGTAAGTAAAGGACGATGGCCACCAAGATCACCAGATTTGACACCATTAGATTTCTATTCGTTTGGAAATCTAAAATCTAGAGTATTTAGAAATCGTTTGCATGACCTTGATCAACTAGAAGCTGCAATTATAAATGAAGTACATAACATTTCTGACAGTGAGTTACAAAATGTCTTTGACAACATGAAGAAACGAGTAACACTATGTTTGGAAAATCAGGGAATGCAGTTTGAACATCATCTGTAATAAATTCTGTATTATAATAATATCGACTTTGTGTATCAAATTGAATAGATGATGTAATCATCAAATTATTAAAGAACAATACTGCAAATATCTTTTTAAAATGAGGCATTTCTTTTATATTTAAACTACGATAAAGTTTTATTTTCAACCCCATTTACCGTATCCTTGATGCGCTCATGGAAAGTGTGTATTATGATATTTAACCAACTTGAAGTTGGAGCGGAAAGTAATTTTGACAAAGAAAGAAAGAAATATTGGGGAATCGACGGAGCGTCATTTTTAAGTACATATTGGGGGAATTTCTTAATTGAATTCTTATATGTACAAACATCGAAAATTAACCTATTGTTGTATCTAATAATCATAATACACGTTTTTCATTACTGTGCTATTTTTTTAGGTTTGTGAACTACACTTTGTATAAAGTGGTATTTAAAACTGTATATTGTGATACTGATACAGGCAGAAAACTTGTGGAAACAAACTTTACAACGTTGTTATAACTCAATCGCCGCCGCTTTAAAAATAATACTACTTACCGGAGGCAAATACTCCTCTTTAATCTTCTTCGGAATAAACTTCTTCGAATTGCCAGTGAGAGAAATTTTCCGTTTGAGCACGGTCCCGGCCGTCTTCTCCTCTTCGCTTCCCGGCTCGATTTTTATCTGCACCTTTTCTAAACAAGAGAAAATTTCTAAAAAAAAAACATTCACGCGCATTAGGCGCGTAGTGGACGTACCCAAGTTCTTTTCGGCAATTTCCGCAGCTTCGAGGAGGGCGTCGGTGCTATCGTTTCCGGGCGGTTCGTAATCCGAATCCGACGGATGATCCAAACCTCCATCGTCCACTATGTGGGGTTCGAATCCGCGAAACGGCTGGTTGGGGTCTTCGGATTCCGGTTCCTTCGCCTTGGGACTTTCGACCTTGTCGATGCCGCCGTGGATCTTTACCAGCTCCATTTCTATGTCTTCGATCGTTTGTAAACTTGCCTTTTCCGTCGCCGTTTGCTTCATTGGGCGAGCGAGAGGAAGAAATAAAAGTCGATTACGAATAAAAATTTTGGAGGGAAAAAGGATGACAGGATAACAATGCGAGATGAGGTTAAGTAAATATTTATAGAACAATCAGCGACAAATCAAAACGCCATAGCCAACTATAGAAACGTCACGATTGGATTTTGACATTTTATAGGTTATAGTCATGATACAACTACACTAGGTATACGTATTGGTTCAGCAAAACAAGTTTTTGCTCGCGTATTTGCCAATGCGTGTCATCATCATTCGCCATTAGTCGCGGATCTTCACAATTACATGGTGATGAACTACAACAAGATTATTTTCAGTAAAACAATGTCCTACCACATAAAGCTACAAATACTCAGGAACATCTCAGAGAATTTTTTGACAATAGACTGATAAGCGAAAACTCATGACTTCCAGGCTCTCCAGACCTTACACTGATGGATTTTTATTTCTTGACCATTAAATTGATAACTGTCAATTTTATCTGCCCGCCGATCATAAACCAATCATAATTGAACTATCAATTTTCCCTTGGAAAATAGTTTTGATTTATCTAACAATACAGTTGTCACGTGACCGTCAATCGTTCTGGATCTCTGTGTATTAGAATTTTCCAATGTAGCTCATCAAACAAGCATACCTTCTGTAGTTGTACCATGGTTACAGACGAAAAGTTCTAGGCCTCCCGCAGAGATGGCGATGAAAACGGTGTTTGTTTGAGTATGTCATAATTATTTTGGGCAAACAGCGGTAACGGCGTACAATTACGAAATAAGTTACGACAGCATCGCCGACTCCCCACTCTAGTCAGTACTAAATTGATACTGTATGTACAGATTCATATTTTTTTATTAATATCTTGCTACATAGCAGATATACGTTTATAGTGTACAATGTCTAATTATATTAAAAATAATAAATAATAATAATAAATAAAATAATGCGTACATATAAGACGAAAAAAAAAGTTTATAGTAGTAGTTTTGTGTATATATGTAGGCTGTCGTAACTTATTTCGTAATTACCGCTATACTCAAACTAGTCATAATTAGAGTTGCTCAATTTGCGCCAACAGCACTACAACCATCTAAAACGACTGTAGTAAAATAAAGTAACATTGCGCTATACGACTGCAGATGGCTTCATACTGTACATTGCAACTATTATGTATTCGTGTAGCGCAATGTTATTTTATTCTAGTACAGTAGTTACAGAAAGTCGTAATACTACTGGCGCAAATCGAGCAACTCTAGTCATAATCTAGATAATCTCATTTACCTGTGTGTCATCATCCGATGATGGAATATCTAAAATCTTCTTCGGCACTTGATTCTCCTTGTTCGAATCTTTATTATCAGGTGGATTCTCTTCATCGACCAGTCCTTCTTGCCCGTTCTTGTTCCTCTCGATCGATTTCTTATAGTTTCCGATCAACTCCACTTTAATTTCCAAAAGGCGTTGTTCCAGCTCGTCCACCTCATCGAATAACTTGAAACATTTCTTGCACATGAGCAAGGAGTGTACGGTTTCTTCTTTTACTTCGATGCCTAGGACTTGAGACATTATGAAGCCTAACGGACGTTCGGAACATGTTTGCGTCTGAAACGGAAATATGCAAATAAAACACAAGTAAGTAAATTGTGATAAATGTATTATTTCTCGATTTCTCGATTAGACGATTTGTTTTTGGACGAGAGCGCAGGATTATGTCATCCTCAATTCGAAATTTAAATCTTGAACTCTTCACCAGATGGTGAGGACCGGTCTGGACAAACAGCGGTAATTACGAAATAAGTGACTGCCTACATATACACACGGAACTAGTCGCATATGTCGCATCGATTTAGTACTGACACAAGAGTAGGGAGTCGGCGATGCTGTCGTAACTTATTTCGTAATTGTGCGCTGTTACCCCTCCGTGCCCAGGCTAGTGAGGGCTATGGATTTCTCTCTGTCATCCACGTGATATTTTACAAAGAATATTGACTCTCGCTATCAACAGTGAACGGATAGTTTATAGGATGATGCAAGCCTGCACAATCGCCCAGATAAAGTATCTCAGATTATTTGTGTGTCCTTTATAATCGATACCCGATCTGTGCTGTGCAGTAAACCAAACAGATATTGATTATAAACGTTCCAAAAACGATCAGACGCTTTATCTGGGCAACTGTATAGGCTTGCGTCATCGTATAAACCAGTATTTCCCAACCTCTAATGAATCATCGCCCCCTTCAGTAAAACCATTACGTAGTATCAGCCCCTTCACTTCGAAAAATTCGACAAATTCGTATTGCATTTAATAGACTAGTGACTAGTATAATGTTATTTGTTTAATACGATATAACGAATAAAATATCAAATTATTCTTAATATATATGGAAAAACGCCCACATAGGGGCGATATTGCCCCGTTGAGAAACACTGGTATAAACCATTCGATTACTAAATACCAGATGACAGATGCATTTGGAAATATGAGAAAAACTTTTGACCGTTAATATAATCTAGGTTTTTAAGACCATCAAAGTTTATTCCAGAAACTATCCGATTACAAATTAAAACTGTTTATTCTTGGATTGGTATCTATCTCAAAGAACGCAAATTTTAGTTTGGAACGAATTTCCGGTGAAGAATCACACCGGAAGTGACACCCAGTTTAACACCCCTGTCGGTGTTCTACGCTGTGGATCATCAATTTTTCTAAAATCAACTATTTCACTGCAGATCCTAATTCCAATCCCAAAAATTTGGCTCCGACAGATCCACTGGTTGCGGTTGACCAAATCAATTTTGACTATGGGATTAAAAACTATGTTGAACTGGTGGTGGAGGTGTATAACTGCTTCAGGCCAAATTGCACGAAGTAAGTTATCAGCCCTTCAAAGGCCATCTACTGTATACACACTCCATCCGTCCTTGCAACCTGCGACTCCTTCTGATTAAACTTCGATCTTGACAAAAAGCAACGTTTTATGGCTGGCGTGAGCACCTCAAATGATGTGGGTATAATACATATCATGTGGGTCCGACATAACCTCACTTTAACGCGACTTTTTTTTAAATTTAAAATTTCGGAATGGTTTCTGTTTCTTATCCTGATTGTTTAAGCATCTAGTGGGATCGAGGAACTGGGTACTATAAAAACAAGAAAAATCATTCTTTTGTGCCCCAGTATCCTTAAATATCTCCATTTCTTCATATTTCAACCCCCACATTAACACTTTAATGTCTGCTGCTCCAGAAATACACTTGAATCTCTGTAGTGTGAACCTCTTTACTGTGAGCTCGTCTTAGTGTGAGCAGAAGCTTCTGTACCATGAAAACAAGAAAAATCGTATTTTTGGGCCCCAGCATCCTTATGTATTTCCATTTCCTCATATTTCAGCATAAACATTAACATTCTAATGGCTGCTTGTCCAACAACAGTTGTAACGTGAGATGAATTAACATTAACAGTCTCTGATACGACATGTGGATCGTGCACTAACAAAAAAGCCCCAGAGTCCACGCATCTACTGTGACCAAGGAACCAGGTACCATGAAAAAAGAAAATCGTTTTTTATGAGCACCCGTATCCTTAAACAACGTTATTTCTTCATACTTCGACTGCTGGTCCAACAGCAATTGCATGATGAAGTGAATTAACATTAAATTTAAATTTTCGGATCGGTTTCTACGTTCTTATCCTGATCGTTTAAGCATCTATTGTGACCGAGAAACCAGGTACCATCAAAACAAAAGAAAATCGTTCTTTTTAGGCCCCCGTATCCTTAAATGTCTCCATTTCTTCATATTTGAACATTAGCACTTTGATGGCTGCTGATCCAACAACTGTGGTATCGTGGGATGAATTAACATTATACAATCTCTGATACGACATATGCATCATACACTAAAGAAAAGGCCCCATGTCTCCTTAAAATAAAGTTTGGTATGATTTCAGCTGTTATACATGGACCCGTAAATCCCGAAATATATATATATATATACAATCTTTTGTCCTTTCTACCTTTCGGTGTAAGGGTTCGGAGCCACCAAGCCACCAATATGAACACGCATATACCGTACCACTGCTGGCCCGCCCAGTGGCATTTCCTTACTTTTCACAGCTTGTTATTGTTAGAGGTAACAGATCCATTTTAGGATTTTAAAATGCTACACTCTGCCGCTACCGGGTCTCGAACGCCAGGCCTTCGCACTGTGAAGCGAGTTTCACCACTCAGCCACTGGGGGTTGTAAATCCTGAAATATTCACCAAAAATTGATGCCAGACAACTTTCCTTACGTAAAATCGGACGCGGAATCCAAAGGTTTTTTTTTCATGAAACCGTGCAACTTCTAAGGTGTTAAAAGATCACTTTGATAATGAATTCTGTTCGGACAGTGAAGTGCATACATGAATTTCCACTCGATGAAACGGACACATCACTAGTGACTTCAGAGTGAGTACAAATACCTTTATCTGCAGTTGATGATAGAAATTCTTCGCAAAGTCGATGTTTATTATTATACAAAGTCTAACCATGACGTACTTTTAACGTACCTCTTTATTGAAAATCTGCACGGAATTCCTCGTGGATACGCCGACACGGCCGTTACACACCAGGCAACGGGGGTTTTCCTTGACTTCCTTAGAGCACATCCTGCAAAGATAAGCGCACACGTTTAATATACCTCGTAAATTATGGGCGTCAAGTTGTGCTGTACCATGCCCAAATTGACGGTTACATCACACGCGGACTTTTTTAATCGAAATCGATACACGAACAGGCGACTTTGCGTGAAATCCGGACGAAACGATCCCGTAGAATCGCAACACGACGAGAACATGACAAATAATCCGCATACTTTGACAGTAATCGACAACAATAAAAAGTCCCCTAGACGAGAAATTTTAATATACGAATCGCGACGAAATATGTCCGCCTGAAAACCGTCTTAATTAAAAATTTTCGACGGCACGCCACATGCGACGTCCGATCATCGCGGCCCGCACGCGTCCCCCACGGATAATACAATAAATCAGTTACCTTTTTCAAATGAGACGATAATTTTAGGGAAACATTTCGTTTTTGAGAAAAACAGGGCTGACGAACAAATGCTGCCAAGCTACAGATATGACGCGACAGAAAAACGCAGTAGGTGATGGCCTTGCGGACGCGCAGGCTTACCTGTCAAGATGGCCGCCACGTCCGATGATTAATTTTAATTTATTTCGTTTTTCGTTTATTCCGGTTGGTACGTCGTAAATTAAACGATTCTGAGACTTTTCGGCGAAGAAAAATTTACCGGAACTCAATTTGTGGGTGGCACTCCTCGGAAACGGCTTAATTTTTTAAGTTTGTGGACGAAGCTACCGCGCAAGCGCGGTACGAAAATTAATTTGAATATTTCAGCGAAAGCGTGCGGAAAATTAACGGATTCGTTTAATTTTCAACATTTATCGCCGAAAAATTGAAAATTACAAACATCTCCCGATCGCGAAAGTTGGTACGTCGTAATCCTATAGATGTGTTGAAATTGTCAAATTTTAATAAAGAATTTAAGAATTCAAATTGATTTTCGATATACACTCGTTATTAAATTAAAAACAGATATAAACAAAGTATGTATTGCAATAATCTATATCCATGTTTGCTGTTACATATCTGACTCAACCGCTACAGCGCTTGAATCCGGTGAACGCGGCCGAATTCTTATTCTACTTCATGACCTTGTGTTAGCAACTTAGGACCTAACGTTGGCTAACAGCAAGTAAAGCCATTTAAGGTTATACCATACACAAAATAATTATTGCAATACATTCGTGTTTGCTGTTACATCTTCTATGTTATTTGTCAAAACCGCTACCGCGCTTGAATCCGGTGAACGCGGCCGATATCGATATCCGTTACGTGAACGTATATGTACGTGCGCAGTGAACCCGATAGTTTTCCCCGGACGCATATATACGTTTGACCTTTTAACGGCGGAATAAAGGAACAATGAATTGCAACGCCGTCCTGCGTAGTGTAAGAGACACACACCCTGCGTCTACTTACACATAAATAAGACACACACACTTACTTAATCGTATATTTTCGACGTGCACATGTTCGAACGACCGGCCATAATCTAATCGCTCGCCATCTTGACCCCTAACACACAACGTGCTTCCGCTTTCGCCTCGCTTGTACCTACATTCACACTGTAGTTAACTTCAAGCGAGACGACTGGCGGCAAATTCAAATTTCAGCCTTACAGCAGAAAATTAACGATTGTCAAACTTTAAAAGAGAATTCTTCTTCTTCTTTTTCGATGCTCCTTTTGCCCTGTGCCCCCCTCTTCCCCTCCGCCCCCTTCATGCAAACAATTTGACAGAAGTCACTTGCCGTGCAAATAATTTTGAGTACACTGTTGAAGTTTATTATAGCCGATAGATGGCGCTTTTATTAATTTACGTCATTCCACGAGTTCGTAAACTTGTCAAAACCCGAAATTTTGAAGTATTTCAACAAAAAATGGCCATTTTCTATCCTATCGGACTACGTTATGAGTTGAGTTTGTTAAAGAGGTGGATAACGTGTTATCATTAAGTACTGTAAGTCGGATTGACGCTGTCACTCATTCGAATTTTATTTTTCAATGATAACTTATTAATGGCAACTTATCATTTAATATTCATTTCATATTATCGGAGGAGTGACAGCGAGAGTCCGGTTTAAACTACTAGTTATTCAACAAAAGTGGCTGCCTTTGTTAATAATAACCACTTTTATTGCCATCTATCGAACTACAAGAAAGATTACAACAAAAATGGCTGCCGCTGCTAACGCTATCAATAAAGCTAGCAACAATCGTCATCGCCATCTATCAGACTAAATGACGTCACATCCAAGTTTGTAATCTTTCGGACTACATGATCTAGGCAACAAAAATGGCTGCCGCTGTTAACAGCAATATTCATTGTCATCTATTGGACTCAACAAAAATGACAACCATGTTAACAGCAGTATTCATTGCCATCTATCGCACTAGGTGAGATATTCAACAAAAATAGTTGCCGCTGCTACTAAATCTTCATCGTCGACCATCGGACTAAATGATGTCAAATCCGGTTTTGGTATGATCGGGCCACATAGTAGCTGATGACGTCACATCCGCGCTGGAGGTAGTATTTGACTTAGACGGTGGTGAATATACAATCTAATACTTTAGGTTTGCTTGTTGCTTTGTTTAGCTAGTTTCGCATAAACTTTTCGCCGACGTTTTGTTCTTTAAATCCGAGACACTTGCTTCGCTAATAACTAGATTATATAGCACTACACGAGCATAAAGACGGCGATTGACTTGCAACTGTAACACTCCCACCGAATCTTACCTTTGTCAGTTGACCGGGCGAAAAGACTCCTTCTAATCAAACACGGAACAACGATAATAACTAGAGTTTGTTAAAAATGTGGATGACGTGTTATCATTAACTAGTGTAAATCGGATTGACACTGTCACTCCTCCGAATTTTATTATTCATTGAATAATAAAATTCGGGGAGTGACAGCGTCAGTCCGATTTACACTACTAAATAATCACGTCATCCACCTTTTTAACAAAGTCTAATAATAACAGTTTATTCACTGACGTCATTTACCTCCTCCTTCCTACTCTACCAACCTCTACACACTCAGTTCCCCATTCGTCTGCAGATAATCGAAAAGGCGCTAAATTTGAAGTATTTGTATAAATGACACTTATATAACCCAACCCAGTAAACATTTTTTAATTTCGCGGATAGTTTAAGTTGATCGTTCCGGCAATAGTGAGCATATGCGCATGCATTGTGCTTAGAAATTGGCGAGTATGTCCACCATTGTCGTAACTACCAACTTACACTGTCTGCGAAATTTAAAAATGTTTACCGGGAATATAGCAATGTAACATGAATGCTGCCAACGACAGTCCTCATGGTGCTTGAGTCTGATAAATGCGCCCGATATAATGGCGTACGCAGAAAAATATTGCACGTGGGGGATATTGTTGTGATTTGCAAAAATACTGCCTCCCATTCAAACGGGACATGTTAAAAGTGTAATTAAGAAAATTATCTAAGGAGACACAAGAAATGAGATATAAGAAAGAGTAGCAGGGGTTCACCGTCCATTTTGAAATGCGGTATAATTATAATTTTAGTTGTTTTCGAAATTTCCCCAATCCGAAACGCAAATTTGCGTACCCCACTGGCGTCTATTAGATGAGCGTCTATACACGTCCACAGTGAACAGAGCAATAGTCTATCCTTAACGTATATACACGTCCATGGGACCCAAAGAGCGTTTCGTTCGAATTTGCTGTTGTAAGTTGAAGCAGGTATTATTTGTATCTCCAATGTAACTTTTGAGTTAAATTAAGAAATAATCAACAATAAATTAAAATTGAATTTAGTTTAACTTAATTTTAATTTCAAATTTAAACTAATTAATTGTTGATCCCCACCACTTTCTGTTATTTGAATTTCGATTGGCGCATGCGCAATAGGAAGTGTTTGTTTGGTATTCATACCGATTCTAACCTCAAATTCTAAGAACACGTGTTGTATTGAAATGGCGGATTTGCGTAAGCTTTTTTGCGATTTTACGAATTTTACGGTATAAATACGCGCGGAATTTATGCCAAAATCCTTCGAATAATACCCTAATTCCGTAGGAAAGCCCCACATACCCACCAAAACATTGAAATTTTGGAAAATTCGGCCCCAATACAATCGGCTCGGTGTTGTTCTTTTCCCTGTTTTACCAATTCCGTAAACAATACGCCTTGATTTTCGTTACTATCACTTCTGTGTATTTCCTTATTGAAGTTTCAAAGAAAACTAAGCACTGAATTGTGGTTGATAGTGATTGCGAGGACTGAGACGTAGTGCTGCTCACAATAAATCACATCGGTGAATTCCTCACTCGCAAAGGGGAAAATCCAGTCAGTACGGTTTAAAGATGCAGAACCAGCGAAACATATGTCACTGCATTTAATTCAATACTTTGTGTGGTGATGAGTTTACCGATGTGATATAGTATCAAAACATTATAACTCAAGCATTCTCACATTTGTCTTTTTCGCAGAAACCGAGGGGATTAAGGAAAAGAAGAAGAAGAAGTCCAAAGAAAAGAATTTGGGTGAGATACAGAAAAGTCAAGATTTCCAGCTCGAATCTTCCAATAAAATCGTCAAATTAGACACATCGAAATGGCCACTGTTATTGAAGGTATTGTCGTTATTTTTCTCCCAATATTTTTTTTTTATTATCTTCACATTAACAATAAATTCGTAGAATTTCGATCGCTTAAACGTAAGAACCAACCATTATACGCCTTTGCCTTGCGGAGCGTCCCCGTTGAAAAGGGACATAACCGAATACATAAAATCCGGCTTCATAAATCTGGATAAACCGAGCAATCCGAGTAGCCACGAGGTCGTTGCGTGGATTAAGCGGATTTTAAAAGTAGAAAAGACCGGACATTCCGGGACTTTAGATCCTAAAGTTACAGGTATAGAATGATTCGATCGCCTAAAGCTATTTTCCGAGCTCGGTTTAAATGATAACCGATGCTTTGGGAAAGCCGAAGCATGAAAGAGAATTTTAGGCACATCTTACGCGCGTTTCGCTTACAGGTTGTTTAATCGTTTGCATCGATAGGGCTACACGATTGGTTAAATCTCAACAATCGGCCGGTAAGGAATACGTGGCCGTATTTAAATTACATTCGGCCGTCGATGGAGGACCGCCGAGGGTTGTACAGGGATTAGAGAAGCTTCGCGGGGCGCTGTTCCAACGACCGCCGCTGATATCGGCCGTTAAAAGACAACTTCGTGTTAGGACCGTGTACGATAGCAAATTACTGGAATATGACGAGACGAGGAATATGGGTTTGTTTCATTCAGTGGCAGAAAGTGTGAATGGATGATTTGATTGTTGTTGGATTTTAGGTGTATTTTGGGTCAGTTGCGAAGCTGGATCTTACATTCGGACCATGTGTGTTCATTTGGGGTTAGTGCTCGGAGTCGGAGGGCAAATGTTGGAGTTGAGACGAGTCAGGTCAGGTATACAGAGCGAAAAGGATAATATTGCGACGATGCACGATGTTATTGACGCACAGTGGTTGTATGAGAATCACAAGGATGAAACGTATCTTAGGAGGGTTATTCGACCTTTGGAAGGACTGTTGATCGGGCATAAAAGGATTATTATGAAAGATAGCTCGGTAAGATGTATTATCTTTTATACATTTTTACTAGCTTTTTCACTATCAAATTTCTGCCGCTTATAAGTTTCAATGGTTTATACTCGACGCACCTATTTTTATAAGTACTTGTAAAAGCACGTAATTCAAATAAAAGGGGCTTCCCGAAGAGGAATTTCAATGTATAAAATGTAGTAAATACATCAGAGAGATAAATACAAATCTTTTAGCATAGATGGCCACAACAATACAATATTATAAGCAGTTGCACATGTTTGTTTTTAGAAAAACTTCATTCACATCTATTTTATTATCCATCACTGTATATTCACTTGTTTTACAGGTCAATGCGGTTTGTTACGGTGCTAAAATCCTACTCCCCGGTATCTTACGATACGAAGACAACATAGAACTCAACGAGGAAATCGTTATCGTAACGACCAAAGGGGAAGCCATAGCACTGGCTGTAGCCTTAATGACCACCTCAACGATAGCCAGTTGCGACCACGGTATAGTCGCCAAAATCAAAAGAGTCATTATGGAACGTGACACTTACCCGAGGAGATGGGGCTTAGGTCCAAGATCCACGCAGAAAAAATCCTCATCGCAAAAGGACAACTCGATAAGTACGGGAAACCGAACGAGAGTACCCCGAAAGAGTGGCTGACGAGCTACGTAGACTATTCGGTCAAACAGGAAAGTAATCAGGTCGAAACCGCCACCGTCGTCGAGGAGGCGGTTAAAAAGAGGAAAGTCAGCGTATCCAGTACGCAAGAAGAAACTATTATCGAGGCTGAAACAAGTACGAAAGAGAAGCACAAAAAGAAGAAACGAAAGAAAGCGGAGGCGGAAGAGGACGGTGCCACCGCTTTGAGTGAGGTGGCGGAAACGACCGCGACGGAAGTGGAAGAAACGGTACGTTGACTTCGAGGCAGTGTTTTTGTTTTTTGTACGAGTCTCGTGGTACATATACAAAGATCGGAAAAAATCTTGGTACGAGAGATTTTTAGTTTATGCAACATAATAATGGTAACCGAACTACCCCAAAATAATCTTTGTACAATGTACAAAGACGCTAAAAGGATCTTTGTACGGAGACCAAAATCTTTGGTACAAAAAAAAACAATGCTTCGAGGTACTAATTGTTTCGATCTTATTTCCAATTGCGAATTTTTTAGGAAGTGAAAAAGGAGAAGAAGAAAAAGAAAAAGAAAGATAAGTCGAAAGAGAAAGAAGATGACGAATGAAGAAGATTTCCTTTGAGTCTTTTTGTTTCTTATTATAATTTTATCGATTATCCTCTTTATTGTTTTTCGAAGATTAAACTTTTACAAGAAAATAGAATGTAAAGTAAAAAAGATTTGTACAGGGGTTTCTTTTTTAATATAAACAGAACGTTTGTGTCTGTCATTTCCTTTATTCACTTGTTCCAGTTATAATATTCTGACAGAATCATGAGGTATCTATAAATATGCTTCTATCGCCTTAGGAGGCCTATCAAAAAAGTTTATAATTACGTGCTTATATCGTCGAGAATATCGAATCTGTCATGAACAGAAAAGTGTTCGGTTCTAGTAGCACAAATTCTCTTTTTCTAAATCTATATATATATATATATACAGAGTGAACAACTATGGAAGTGGTCTAGATTGGCTTTACTACAGACCCTAAACTGCAAGGATAAGTTGCTATTACAGCCATTAGCTCTTAGGTTGGTAACACAATGCCATGAAGTAAACTAAGAATAATATCGACGAGAATCGTAATGTAAAGATGAAGAGTATATATATTTATTTTCGTTGAGGTTAGTTTTACTAAAAATATCGTGAATGAGGCCCCCGACCACCGACCTACAAAAACGTAAATATTTTTGCTTTCTATGATTTGCGACACTGTTATTTCGGTATAAAATAAATTTGATTATAGGTTATGTTTTTGACCCTTGTCCATTGTACTAATAAAAATTTAAGGTCACGTGATGGACTCTTCCGGTTGCTCACTCTGTACAGTTTACTATGAGACTGGTGTTATTGAAAATAGTACCAACATCGTTCTAACGGTTGTTTTCTTGATACCTGCTTCAAACGGGTGGTTTTGAGTAATTTACTTACAGTTGGTACGATTGTATATGATAACGGAGGTTTCACCGCTTATCTCGAAGTTTTCTAAACGTTGTTCAAAGTAGCAACACCCACTTTCGTCATGCGTGACGTAAAACTCGTACCACAAGAAAATGAGTCAAACAAGAAATTTCGTATGTAACACTCGTTTTCATGTTTTTGTAATTTTTCATAAATTTCTAATTTAAGGAAGGATCAGTCTCCATTATCTTCATCTCGCTTCACCTTCTCGCATATATTCTATATCATCTAATACCAATATTATTATTAATTAATTACACAATTTTGCCTGCTAACAAAGAAAACTCTAATTAAAAATTCAGGAAAATGAAACTCCTCGAAATTTTGATGGTCACTGTTCTGTTTCATCCATAGTCCAATTGGATTCCTGTCAGAGATTTAAATTTGTCGCCCAGATAGTAACTTTTGTGCTCTTATAGTGGCAGGGCTTGTTATTGTCGGATGAACTTTAATTCCTCGTTCAATTGTTTTGTTTTCTTGGGTAAAACGTCAATTATTCGATTTTATTTTAAAATTTCGACCGCAACAAAGAAAGACTTAAATTTAAGGAAATGAAACTGGCCGAAATTTTGATGATTACTGTTCTGTGTCATCCAAAATCCAATTGGATACTTGTCAGAAATTTAAATTTGGCGCCCGAATAGTGACTTTCGTGTTCTTGTAGTGACAGTCTCTATTATTGTGGAATGAACTTAAATTTCTGGGGCAATTGTTTTGTTTTCTTGGGTAAAACTTCAATTATTTGATTTCATTTTAAAATTTTGACCACAACAAAGGAAGACTTAAATTTAAGGAAATGAAACTGGCTGAAATTTTGATGGTAGTGACAGAACAGTGGTTCTGTTTCAGTCAAAATCCGATTGGATTGTTGCCGGAGGTTTAAATTTGGCGCCCGAATAATAGGTTTTGTGTTCTTGTAATGGTAGTCCTTGTTATTTTCGAATGAACTTCAATTCTTGGCTCAATTGTTTTATTTTCTTGGGTAAAACTTCAGTTATTCGATTTGATTTCAAAATTTTTACCGTAACAGTGGAAGACTTAAATTTAAGAAAATGAAACTAGCCGAAATTTTGATGATTACTGTTCCGTTTCATTCAAAATCCAATTTCATTCTTATCAGAGATTTAAATTTGACGCCCGATTAGTAACTTTCGCGTACTTTTAGTGGCATTCTCCCGTTGTTGCCGGATAATCCTCAATTCCGGGCTTATTGTTAGATGTTTAGCTTTGTTGGGTAAATCTTCATTGTTCGATTTAATGTTGAGAATTTTGATAGGAACAAAGGAAGGCTTAAATTTAAGGAAATTAAACTGGCCAAAATTTTGATGGTCACTGTCCTGTTTCATCCAAAATCCAATTTGATTCTTTTCAGAAATTTAAATTTCGCGCCCGAATAGTAACTTTCGTGTTCTTGCAGTGGCAGTCATTATTTTCGGACGAGCTTCAATTCCAGGCTTAGGTATTTTGCTCTTTTGGGTAAATCTTCAGTTATTCGATTTAATTTTGAAAATTTTGACCGTAACAAAGGAAGAGTTAAATATAAGGAAATGCAACTGGTCGAAATTTTGATGGTCACTGTTCTGTTTCATCCAAAATCTAATTGGATTCTTGTCAAAGATTTAAATTTGGCGCCCAAATAGTAACTTTCGTGTTCTTGTAGTGGCATTCCCCTGTCATTGTCGGATGAGTTTCAATTCCTGACTCAAGTGTTTTGCTCTTTTGGGTAAATCATCAGTTATTTGATTCAGTTTCAAAATTTTGACCATAACAAAGGAAGGCTTAAATTTAAGGAAATGAAACTGCCCGTAATTTTGATGATCACTGTTCTGTATCATCCAGAATCTAGTTGGATTCTTGTCAGCAATGTAAATTTGGCGCCCAAATAGTAACTTTCGTGTTCTTGTAGTGGCAGTCCCTGTTGTCAGATGAGTTCCAATTCCTGACTCATCAGTTGTTTTGCTTTTTTGGGTAAATTTTCAGTTATTCGATTTCATTTCAAAATTTCAACCATAACAAAGGAAGGCTTAAATTTAAGGAAATTTAACTGGCCAAAATTTTGATGATCACTGTTGTATTTCATCCAAAATCCCATTGGATTCTTGTCAAAGATTCAAATTTAGCGCCAGAATAGTAACTTCCGTGTTCTTGTAGTGGCAGTCCCTATTATTGTCGGATGAGCTTCAATTCCTTCATTGTTCGATATCATTTAAAAATTTTGACCGGCCCAAATGAAAATTGAAATTTAAGAAAGTGAAACTCGACGAAATTGTGATGATCACTGTTTCGTTTCGTGAAAAATCCAATTGGAATCCTGTCAAAAGTTTAAATTTGGCGCTAGAATAGTAATTTTCGTGCTCTAATAGTGGCAGTCCCTGTTATTGTTCGATGACGCTCAGCTGTTTTGTTTTTGCGTAGATCTCCAGTTTCTTACATTTATCTGAAGGAATTAACTCCCGTGCAGATTTTCTCGTGTAATATTCGTTAAAAATGAGTATTGGCCCGTTCGTTTTGCGACTGCCGGATGTCGCTATCGAAAGGATATTTTCGTTCCTGACGTACGACGAGATCGCCAAGAATAGAGAGGTAAGCCCCTTTTTATATTCTCGTTTCGTCTTCTTTCGTTAATGCTCCTCTTAATTTTGTGCGCAGCCTCGTTTACGAGAGGCTTTAAACTTCCAGCAGGGTTCGGTAAATGTAAATAAATACATCGTGGATTGGCCACACTGCTTTTGATGAACAAAGGTTTCGTATTCGGCGGGAGTTTCTCGTGT
This sequence comes from Chrysina gloriosa, assembly GCA_038088585.1. Classification (NCBI taxonomy): domain Eukaryota; kingdom Metazoa; phylum Arthropoda; class Insecta; order Coleoptera; family Scarabaeidae; genus Chrysina; species Chrysina gloriosa. Next base: position 104,316,279 of record CM076087.1, read on the forward strand.
TTGTTTTTTCAGTATTAATTCGTGTGTAAATGTGATGGAAGGTGATTTGTTGGATGAGTTAATCAACGCTGCTGAGAATCTCGTTGGAAATTCTAAATCGCAAAATCTCAGTGCGAAAGAAATCGACATTTTTTCCGATAGGAAAAGTGAGGTTAGAACCGATCCCGACGATGGTGTCAAAAACGATGACAAAAGCGTAATTCACACGGGATTATCCGATTCTTCTGACGACGAGGACAATAAATATTTCGAAGAAACCAAATATAACGAGTACGGAAAGGGTATTAAGCGATTACTGCAATCCCCAACATCGGAAGGATCCTCATCGAAGTTTCAAACCTACAGGTGAAACATGGAAGCCGAAGCCCAACGTCATCGATGCAAATCCACTATCCCTACCGGTTTCTAAACGGACCACCCCAGATGTGTTAACCGATGCCCTATTCGGGATTCGAGTAGTGAATCCGTTGGTTTCCACTAAGGTTCTCGAGGAACGCATGGTGGGTCGCGAAAACGTTTCGATGATGAAATTGAAATGGTACATCCAGCGGTTAAGTCCCGATAAAGATTGGGTGATATTGGGGGTGATCGTGCAGAAATCCGCCTCGAGAACCTCCCAGAAAGGGAATCAATTTTGTATTTGGAGCGTCAGCGATTTACGCCCCGGTTTGAAGACGGCGTCGATATTCCTTTTCGGGAAGGCCTACCAGCAACTGTGGAAAACGGTCGTGGGGACCGTCGTTGGTATATTAAATCCGAACGTTTTGGATAAGAAGGATGGTTCGAAAGACGAGGTAAGTTCTATTGAATAATTGATAAGGGTTATTACCCTTATTTAATCGCCGAAAATCACGGGAAAACATGAATTTAGCAGTCGGTAATTCTCGCGTTAAACGCTATGTACCCTGTATGAAAGCAAAGCCGATTATTGTACTACATCTGGGGTGAAACTTGCTGTGCAGTAAGTCGGGTCAAAGTTCTAGTCCTCGGTGTAATTTAATAATCAGTGGTATTCCTGTGTAGGAAGTAGTTATATTTGAGGCGAGAATTGCCCCATTTATATGATTACGGTAATTACTGGAGATACTGCAAAATCCACGTTATCCTTAATTTAATCTATTATGAATAATTTGCTTACATTTTAGGCTTGCCTAAGCATCGATAACCACCAAAAAGTGATGATAATCGGACAATCGAAGGATTTCGGTATCTGCAAGAGCACGAAGAAATCAGGGGAACAATGCACAGCTTTCGTAAACACCAACGACAGCGAACATTGCATTTATCACCTAAAACAAGAATACCAGAAATATTCCAAGAGAGCTGACGTACAATCGACGTTTCAAGGCCGCGGCTTAACCGCCCTACGAAATAAAGTTTTAGGAAAAAACGAGGTTTTTTACGCCGGGAAATTATACACGGCGATTCCCGCAACGAAAAGTAAGAAATTAACGGCGAAAGATCAAGGAAGATTGAGGTTGCTGGAAGCCAAAGAGAAAATAAACTTGAACGGGAACGATCTGATCAAATCGAGGAATTTGAGAAATCAGAAAAAGGTAGCGACTAGTGTGGAAATCGAGAAGAATCAGAGAATTAAGGACTTGGCGTTGTTGAGGAAGTTGGGTGGTGATTCGAATTTGGATACGAAGGTGGAGTTTGCGGGGAATTTATCGCGGGAAGTGTCGTTGGAGGAGTCGAAACAAGCCGCTGTCAGCGTCATAGATAAGTTGAAACGGAATGAGGTGGAAAACGGAGGGAAACCGTCGAAATTTGATGATCGGAGAAGCTTGATGACTGTTCAAAATGGAGGATCGTCAAGTCTTGGATTACCAAACCAGAGTGAGGAAAGGGTCATCGATGAGTTGAAAGATCCTTCGAGGAGAATCGAAGGACAAATCAACGGTCATAAATCCTCGAGTATTGAAATCAAAACCAACACCGGTACTCCAAAGGAGTCCACCGTTAAAACTAATCAATCATCAAACAACAGACCGTTTTTAGTTTCGACTTTCCCCACTTTAAGGAATGGCGGTAAAAGTACCATAGACCTAAGCTCCCCTGTATCGAGGAAACTAAAAACCCGAGCTAAATTGAACGCGATCAATTACGTCCAGAAAAACGGACAAATCAAGAAATCCAATCCGATGGCCACCAAAGGCACGGGAATGAAAAGGACGATCCGAGACCCCGACCTGACGGAGGAGAACGACCCCAAGCGGCAAAAAATCCAACAAAACGAATTCATGTCCGAGAGATTCAAGAAGATGATGGCGGCCACGTCCGCTCACGCCGATTTGTTAGAGACACGCGACGACGAAGAGAGGGAGAAATATTTCAAGAAGTTGGAAATTAAAGAGAAGATGGAGGAAAAAATGGCGTCCACCTATAAAATCGAATGTAAAGCGGTTCGATGTTCGACCTGCAAATATACGAGTTTCTCGGCCGCCGATAGATGCAAGGAGGAAAAGCACAGGTTGAAGGTGTTCGATACTTTTAAGAGGTTCTTCAAGTGCGCCGATTGTGGGAATCGGACGGTGTGTTTGGAAGTGGTGCCTACCGTTGGTTGCAAGAATTGCGGAAGCGGGAAGTGGGAGAGGACTAGCATGATGAAGGAAAAAGTCGAGAAGAATATGCTTACCCTTTCGATTCGGGGTGGGGAACAGACATTTTTGAATTCCAACGTTGCGAATGCCAATCTAGATTTACTAGTTCCGACAGATTAAGTGATTTTAAGACTTCGTATGATGACTGTTATTTAATAAGTGAATCAATTATGGACATTTTTATGATATTACGATATGAATAAATTTTTTACGTTAATAATTAAGTTGGTAACGCTTTCATTATCCTTACCATCGCGCAATTCGTTTATAAGAAGTTGTGCGAGCTCATAAAGAATCGTTCATATTCGTAAATGATCGTGAAAACTCGTAGAATGCGGTTTTGTAAGAGGTCGTTAAAGTTCGCAGAGGATCGTTAAGATCTGCAAGAAGTCGCAAAAGTTCGTGAAAAGTCGTCGGTGTTCGTGCAAAGTTGTGATAATACCCGAAGGAAATGGTTATAATTCGTAAGATGTCGCAGAAGTCCGTACGAAGTCGTAATCATTTAAAACTGAATATGTACACCGAAATAAATGTCTGCGAAGAGGTCGCGGGAACTCGTAGACAATCGTTAATATCCGGAAATGACCGTGAAAATCAGTAGAAAGACGTAAAGGTTTGTAAGAGGTCGTTCAAGTTCGTATAAGATCGGCAAGAAATCGTAAAAGTCCGTGAAAAGTAGTCGGTGTTCGTACAAAGTCGTAATAATGCCCGAAAGAAATGGTTATAATTCATAAGAAGTCGCGGAAGTCAGTACGAAATCGTAATCGTTCAAAACTGGGTATGTACACCGAAATTAATGTGTGTGAAAAATCGCGTTAACTGGTAGACAATCATTAATATTCGGAAATGGCCGTGAAAATCCGTAGAAAGACGTACAGGTTTGTAGGAGGTCGTTCAAGTTCGTAGAAGATCGTTAAGATCTGCAAGAAGTCGTAAAAGTTCGTGAAAAGTCGTGATAATGTCCGTAAGAAATGGTTATAATTCGTAATAAGTCGCGGAAGTCCGTACGAAGTCGTAATCGTTCAAAACTGGGTATGTACACCGAAATTAATGTCTGAAAAAGCGCAGTAATTCGTGTACAGTCGCTAATATTCGGAAGGCATCGTGAAAATTCGTAGAAAGACGGTAAATGTTGTGAAATGTGAATCATAGAAGTTCGTATGAAGTTGTAATCACTTCAACTTTAACAAGTACTGTCTAAAATCTAAACTAATCCCCATTAATTTTCCATCATAAATTAAGTCCTAACGTGTACAGCCAGTACTTCTGCTCAATCTAAACTAATGTTCGTGAGAAACCGCGAGCGTTCGTTGAAAATCGTTAAAATTCGAAAAAGGGCGTTAAAAGTCGAGGAAATTCATTAGAAGTCGTCTAATGAACTTACAGAAAATAAAGAAATTTTTACAAAAGTTGTGATCACTTAAAGGTGAACGTTCATACAAGAGAAAAAGTGTGACCCGCTACTATTAGTGTTAGCAGGAAGTCCGGCGTGGTCGTGGGAAATCGATAAAATACGTAAGAAATCGTGAGAATTCCCGGAAAATTAGAGAAGCTGGTATCAAATCGCAATTATTTAAAACCGGACGTGTGTGTATACCTAAAATAATGTATCGTGAGAAATCGTGAAGTTCGTACGTAATCGTTAAAATTCGTAAATGATTGTCAAAATTCGTAGAAGATCGAAAAACCTTATAAAATGTTGTGGAAAATTATGGTAATTCGTGATCACTTAAAAGCGGACATTCATACGAAAGGGATTTGGGTTACAATCATTAGTGTACGTAGAAAGTCAGGCGAAGTCGCGGAAAGTCGATAAAATTCGTAAAGAATTGTGAAAGTTCGTAATAAATCCTGACAGTTTATGATATGTCTGGAAAGTTCGTACCCAATCGTAATCACTTAAAACCGGATATGTATAACTACATTAATATCCGGAATGGGCAAGTCGCAAAAGCTCGTATGCGATCGTTAAAATTCGTAAATGCTCGTAAAAATTCGTAGAAGCTCGTTGGAGGTCGCGAAAGTTTATCAAAAATCGTAAAGATTCGTTAAAAATCATAGAAAGTCATGATCAGTTAAAAACGGACTTTTTTACAAAAATGGTTTGAGTTATTACCACTACATATTATTACCGTTCGTGGGAAGTCGCGCGATATCGCGTAAAATCGATAAAGTTACGGGAGTTCCGGGTAAATAGCAAACGCCTAAAACCTGCCATGTATATCTACTATATAAATTAACGGAAAGTGATGGAGTTAATGTAAGATTAGCGTCAGGGCAACTCAAACCAATCATCGTTGCTACGACATAATTCTTCCAGGTTTGTCGAAGGTTTAATGAAGTCGGTAGCAAGCTCCTATCGAGAGGCTTCATACAAGTGGAAAGACGCCATTCCTCCATCTACAAGCAGATGAAATCTCTACTTCCGCGTAGAGAATCCGAAAGACGTAACCACCCCCTGGCACGTCATTGCGACATCTTATCAGCCGTTGAGACGAGAATCAGCATGCTGAATATGACGTATGCCAAGTTTATCGACGGAAGTTTGTGTTGTTTCATTCCCGGGAAGGTAAGTATCGAAACGTTTCGGTAATTATTAGTCTGGGCAAATAGCGGTAATTACTAAAGAAATTACGACAGTCGACATATACACAGAACTACTCGCATACAGCATCGATTTAGTACTGATTCTAGAGTGGGGAGTCGGCGATGATGTAACTTATTTCGTCATTGTACGCTGTTATCGCTGTTTGCCCAAACTAATCGTAACCGAAGTTAATTAAGCCCACAAGCAATATTTTATAAATCTGAATTCGAATGTCTCCGACCGACGCCCGAGGCCTTACGAGTGTGTCGTCCAGTCTCGTCACCAGATCCATTTCATTGTTATTTATATTAAAAACACACGAATTTCGTGTAAAGAAATATTTGGATTGGATTGATTTAATACGGAGAGTCCCGAATCGATGATTATTTGATTTGTCGGTGTATGGAATAATCCTGAGAATCATCATCCAAAATTTTCGCGTTGGATAGTAAAGAGTTGTGCGTTCTAACGTCGGATGGGATAACTAAACACGCTCCAAGAGTGGAAGAAAACGTCAATGTCGGTTTAGTTACGAAATTACCCGTCATACGGAGAATGGCGCCCCGAAACCAATTTTCTAGAACAAACAAACGACATTCGAATATAAAGAAACGTCAACGTCAATTTGACCAAAGAAACGTCAATGTCAGTTCAGACTAATGGCAGTTCGTAAATTAAACAAAAGACAATTTGAGAATAGAAGAACACGTCAATGTATGTTTAGTTACGAAATTATTCGCTGTATAGAAAATGGCGCTCCAAAACTAATTTTCTAGAAAAAACAAACCACCTTCAAATATGAAGAAACGTCAACGTCAATTTGACCAACAAAACGTCAATGTCAGTTCAGACTAAAATAAAATCCTTATATAAGCGTCCCTAAATTAAACACAGGACAATCGAAGATATAAGAGAACGTTTAAGTCACTTTAGTTACGAGATTACCCGCCATATAGAAAGCGGCGCTCTGAAATTAACTTTCTAGAGGAAAAAAACAAACGACATTCGAATATTAAGAAAGGCCAATGCCAGTTTAGAGTTATGACAAAAACATATTAAACTATTAAACAAAAGGCAATCGAAAAATTAAAGAAAACATCAGTATCAGTTTAGTTACGAAATTACGCGCCGCATAGAAAGTGGGGTCCCAAAACCAAGTTTACAAAAAAAAAAAGAAACAGAGGAGCGAATATTAAGTAATGTCAATGTCAATTTGACGGGAAAAACGTAAATGTAACTTTCTAAACTGAACTATACCTGATTTTGTTACCATTAGTGACATAAATAATTGACTGACGGCTCTAATTTTCTAAAAAAAAAAAAGAAAAGGAAAAGACAATTTAATGAGAAGAGAGACCAGCGTCACTTTAGGTGACAGTTTAGTCAGTCTAATGTTAGAATGCTATAAAATTGCGCCCCTAAATTAAACAAAAGACAATTGGGGGAATGAAGAAAAATGAAAAATATCAACCTCACTTCAGTTAGTCAATTCTACACCTCATAGAAAATGTCAATTTAGTTACAGAAACGTCAATGACAGTTTAGTTACAAAAACGTCAATGACAGTTTAGTTGCAGAAACGTCAATGACAGTTTAGTTACGGAAACGTCAATGACAGTTTAGTTACAGAAACGTCAATGTCAATTTAGTTACAGAAACGCCAATGTGAATTTAGTTACAGAAACGTCAATGACAGTCTAGTTACAGAAACGTCAATCTCAATTTGGTTACAGAAACGTCAATGTGAATTTAGTTACAGAAACGTCAATGACAGTTTAGTTACAGAAACGTCAATGTCAATTTAGTTACAGAAACGTCAATGACAGTTTAGTTACAGAAACGTCAATGACGGTTTAGTTACAGAAACGTCAATGTGAATTTAGTTACAGAAACGTCAATGACAGTTTAGTTACAAAAACGTCAATGACAGTTTAGTTACAGAATCGTCAATGACAGTTTAGTTGCAGAAACGCCAATGACAGTTTAGTTACAGAAACGTCAATGACAGTTTAGTTACAGAAACGTCAATGTCAATTTAGTTACAGAAACGTCAATGTGAATTTAGTTACAGAAACGTCAATGACAGTTTAGTTACAGAAACGTCAATGACAGTTTAGTTACAGAAACGTCAATGTCAATTTAGTTACAGAAACATCAATGACAGTTTAGTTACAGAAACGTCAATGACGGTTTAGTTACAGAAACGTCAATGACGGTTTAGTTACAGAAACGTCAATGTGAATTTAGTTACAGAAACGTCAATGACAGTTTAGTTACAGAAACGTCAATGACGGTTTAGTTACAGAAACGTCAATGTGAATTTAGTTACAGAAACGTCAATGACAGTTTAGTTACAAAAACGTCAATGACAGTTTAGTTACAGAATCGTCAATGACAGTTTAGTTGCAGAAACGTCAATGACAGTTTAGTTACAGAAACGTCAATGACAGTTTAGTTACAGAAACGTCAATGACAGTTTAGTTACAGAAACGTCAATGTGAATTTAGTTACAGAAACGTCAATGACAGTTTAGTTACAGAAACGTCAATGTCAATTTAGTTACAGAAATGTCAATGTGAATTTAGTTACAGAAACGTCAATGTCAATTTAGTTACAGAAACGTCAATGACAGTTTAGTTACAGAAACGTCAATGTGAATTTAGTTACAGAAACGTCAATGACAGTTTAGTTACAGAAACGTCAATGACGGTTTAGTTACAGAAACGTCAATGTGAATTTAGTTACAGAAACGTCAATGACAGTTTAGTTACAGAAACGTCAATCTCAAATTGGTTACAGAAACGTCAATGTGAATTTAGTTACAGAAACGTCAATGACAGTTTAGTTACAGAAACGTCAATGTCAATTTAGTTACAGAAACGTCAATGTGAATTTAGTTACAGAAACGTCAATGACAGTTTAGTTACAAAAACGTCAATGACAGTTTAGTTACAGAATCGTCAATGACAGTTTAGTTGCAGAAACGTCAATGACAGTTTAGTTACAGAAACGTCAATGACAGTTTAGTTACAGAAACGTCAATGTGAATTTAGTTACAGAAACGTCAATGACAGTTTAGTTACAGAAACGTCAATGACAGTTTAGTTACAGAAACGTCAATGTGAATTTAGTTACAGAAACGTCAATGACAGTTTAGTTACAGAAACGTCAATGTGAATTTAGTTACAGAAACGTCAATGACAGTTTAGTTACAGAAACGTCAATGACGGTTTAGTTACAGAAACGTCAATGACGGTTTAGTTACAGAAACGTCAATCTCAAATTGGTTACAGAAACGCCAATGTGAATTTAGTTACAGAAACGTCAATGACAGTCTAGTTACAGAAACGTCAATCTCAATTTGGTTACAGAAACGTCAATGTGAATTTAGTTACAGAAACGTCAATGACAGTTTAGTTACAGAAACGTCAATGTCAATTTAGTTACAGAAACGTCAATGACAGTTTAGTTACAGAAACGTCAATGACGGTTTAGTTACAGAAACGTCAATGTGAATTTAGTTACAGAAACGTCAATGACAGTTTAGTTACAAAAACGTCAATGACAGTTTAGTTACAGAATCGTCAATGACAGTTTAGTTGCAGAAACGCCAATGACAGTTTAGTTACAGAAACGTCAATGACAGTTTAGTTACAGAAACGTCAATGTCAATTTAGTTACAGAAACGTCAATGACAGTTTAGTTACAGAAACGTCAATGACAGTTTAGTTACAGAAACGTCAATGTCAATTTAGTTACAGAAACGTCAATGACAGTTTAGTTACAGAAACGTCAATGACGGTTTAGTTACAGAAACGTCAATGACGGTTTAGTTACAGAAACGTCAATGTGAATTTAGTTACAGAAACGTCAATGACAGTTTAGTTACAGAAACGTCAATGACGGTTTAGTTACAGAAACGTCAATGTGAATTTAGTTACAGAAACGTCAATGACAGTTTAGTTACAAAAACGTCAATGACAGTTTAGTTACAGAATCGTCAATGACAGTTTAGTTGCAGAAACGTCAATGACAGTTTAGTTACAGAAACGTCAATGACAGTTTAGTTACAGAAACGTCAATGACAGTTTAGTTACAGAAACGTCAATGTGAATTTAGTTACAGAAACGTCAATGACAGTTTAGTTACAGAAACGTCAATGACAGTTTAGTTACAGAAACGTCAATGTCAATTTAGTTACAGAAACGTCAATGACAGTTTAGTTACAGAAACGTCAATGTCAATTTAGTTACAGAAACGTCAATGTGAATTTAGTTACAGAAACGTCAATGTCAATTTAGTTACAGAAACGTCAATGTCAGTTTAGTTACAGAAACGTCAATGACAGTTTAGTTACAGAAACGTCAATGTGAATTTAGTTACAGAAACGTCAATGACAGTTTAGTTACAGAAACGTCAATGACGGTTTAGTTACAGAAACGTCAATGTGAATTTAGTTACAGAAACGTCAATGACAGTTTAGTTACAGAAACGTCAATGACGGTTTAGTTACAGAAACGTCAATGACAGTTTAGTTGCAGAAACGTCAATGACAGTTTAGTTACAGAAACGTCACTGTCAATTTAGTTACAGAAACGTCAATGTGAATTTAGTTACAGAAACGTCAATGTCAATTTAGTTACAGAAACGTCAATGACAGTTTAGTTACAGAAACGTCAATGTGAATTTAGTTACAGAAACGTCAATGACAGTTTAGTTACAGAAACGTCAATGACGGTTTAGTTACAGAAACGTCAATGTGAATTTAGTTACAGAAACGTCAATGACAGTTTAGTTACAGAAACGTCAATCTCAAATTGGTTACAGAAACGTCAATGTGAATTTAGTTACAGAAACGTCAATGACAGTTTAGTTACAGAAACGTCAATGTCAATTTAGTTACAGAAACGTCAATGTGAATTTAGTTACAGAAACGTCAATGACAGTTTAGTTACAAAAACGTCAATGACAGTTTAGTTACAGAATCGTCAATGACAGTTTAGTTGCAGAAACGTCAATGACAGTTTAGTTACAGAAACGTCAATGACAGTTTAGTTACAGAAACGTCAATGTGAATTTAGTTACAGAAACGTCAATGACAGTTTAGTTACAGAAACGTCAATGACAGTTTAGTTACAGAAACGTCAATGTCAATTTAGTTACAGAAACGTCAATGACAGTTTAGTTACAGAAACGTCAATGTGAATTTAGTTACAGAAACGTCAATGACAGTTTAGTTACAGAAACGTCAATGACGGTTTAGTTACAGAAACGTCAATGACGGTTTAGTTACAGAAACGTCAATGTGAATTTAGTTACAGAAACGTCAATGACGGTTTAGTTACAGAAACGTCAATCTCAAATTGGTTACAGAAACGTCAATGTGAATTTAGTTACAGAAACGTCAATGACAGTTTAGTTACAGAAACGTCAATGTCAATTTAGTTACAGAAACGTCACTTTGTTTTAATGCGGAAATTAAACAAAAAAACAAACTATTGAAAGATATCATCCATTTCACTTTAGTTACGAAATTGCTCGCCGTCCCAATTCCATTAGAAAAGTTCGTACTAGTTCACTACGACCTTGACATTCATACAAGCTTTGCCCGCCCCCTCTTCCCTCGCCTTTATTCGATCGGTATTGTCGCCGCGAAAATATCTTACAAATTCCTCCCTCCCTCCCCTTCCTCTCACGGGTAAATCTAATTTTTTCCGTTTAATATTTTTTAAAGGTTATTGACGAGATAACAAACATACTGCGCATAATCCAGAGCAAATGTCCGCCGCCCAGAACGCACGATTTGTTGCAGGAGTTACGCGACATCAGCAGTATGGCTATGGAACACTTCGACGAGCACATCCTCCCGAATCTGAAATTGAAGATGGCGCCACCTCCGCGTCAGTATAAATTCGACGTGGAAAAAAAAGAACAAGATTGGAACTAACGTTTTCTTCTTGTGTTTTTAGCCATTTCCCTGATACCTCCGACCTCTTCGAATTCATCCAAATACGTGGTGGTCGAATGCACCATCGCCGACGAAGTTTGCAAGATGAAGAAACATAATAAACAACAGAAAGCTCAGTTGGCGATGTTCAGCACCCAGTTGAATAAGATCGAAAGGAAGGTAAGGTAGGCGACGGTTAAGATTGAGAAATGTTGGATTTTGAAAGCGATTAAATAATTTTTTTTTTTTTGACTTTCACATTTTTGAGGATAGAGAAAGTTTATCGCAAGTGTTCGTAAATACCGGGTCTGTAAGGGAATGTATGGCTTACTTGCGGTGTATGTTACTGCGCATAAACTAAATGCAGACTCACATATTTGCAAGCAATCTTCACGCGTATCATCGCATCACTCCTATTCACGAAGTTAAATAGATAAATAGGCGTAGAAGTGTCCCCGAGACGGATAAACAATTGGCGTGCTTCTATGCTATTACTCTCTTCGCTCTTATAATTTTTTCACCCTTCCAAATCTGACATTCTCTACAACTTCTCCACTGCTTTGAACTTACAACATTTCTCCTAATATACAAAATGTCCTAATATTTATATAGTACAATAGAAATGTCCTAACAGGGAGTAAAAAGTTTACCGATCAAGCAGTAATTTTTTTCAAAAAAATTCTTTCATTAAAAATGTTTGTTCGCGAATACATCGCAAATTATCCGTCCAATTTTATCACCATCTTTCCTTTTCCCGATTGCAGATGAAGCGTCAAAGTCTCAAACTGAAATCGCAGGTGATCAAAATTCGCGAACAAGAGCGCAAAATCCAGGAACAAAACGCCAAAATGCAAGAACAAGAAGCGACCATCGCCGACCTCCGTAAACACATGGACGAATGGGAACAGAAATTCTCGGACTTGACGGCGGAGGTGCGCGTCAAGGACGATCACATGACCAAAAACGGTCACGCCTCTCAACTTCCCTCCCTAACGTCGTTGATGCCGCCACCTTCCAAACTTCATCTGTCGAATATCAAACCGCGTAAGGCGCAGGTCCTTCCGAAAGTCTTCTCGAGCATTCACGCCGAGCTGGAACGGAAGAGGAAGAGCGGTTCCTCGTTGGACGTTTGCAGCAATAAGATTCCGAGGGGCGTGTCTTCGTCGGAAGCGATGGGCGTCACCGATTTGGTTAAATTTACCAGCAGTACCGGATCCAGGACGGACTTCCGGCAGGACGGCGTCGATGGCGATTTGCTGAACGGAAACAAGGGTGGTATGGGATCGTTTAAGAGTAACGTGTTCCGTTCACTTTGGTCGAATCCCATAACCAGCATTAAGTCTCGGAAGAGGAAGATGACGGACGTGATCGATTTGGAATAGAGGACGGCTATCGAAGGAAAGAGCAATGCGAGAGCCGCATAGTTGGAATATATTAAGATTATCCCTCCCCCGATTTAGTTTATGTATCGTAGTAATAAGATCAATGATAAGTAGAGTTTGTTGAAAAGGTGGTGCCGGATGGCAGTAGCGTAGCGGTAGGGCTAATTTTTAACTCGTAGTCGATCGCTACAGTACCGCGAGAGAGAGTTCAAAACGACAGTAGTTTGCACGCTAAAAAAGTTTAGGAGGAGATGGGACGTCCAAAGGGTGTAACGTTGCCTTCGAATATGAATAAATATATCTCGAGGCATGTTTCCTGGCTCCAATCGGTATCTTACTATCAGAAATTTTGGGAAAAAGTGAAAAATATAATTTTGAAAATTAATTCAAATGATTCTGCAGCAGTTCGAGATTCGGACGTTCAACAACAAATACATTAAATAATCATGAACTATTCTGACGTTATCCAAGCTATTGAGCAATTAGAAAACAGTGACTTATTTATACGAGACGCATTAAATAGCATAAACAATTTACGAGCCGCTCTAGAAAACCTGATGAACACTATAGGAGTCGATGTGCGCTCAAAAATGTTGTGCAATTTTAACGAAAGGTCCCGATTTACAACAAATTCGGTCTATAACTGAAAATCAAGAGTGCACAGATGAGGAAAAGAAATAATTTTCGAAGTATATGCCTATTACCACAGTGGACTGTCTTGATAGACGACAGTAAAATATAACAATATTTTTCACTAATATTTATATTACGTACCTACTTTTATGCGGTGCGCCACAGCCGGTATCACATTTTTAACAAACTCTAATGATAAGTTATATATCATTTCGTATGTTGTTGATATAATAATGATAAGTAGACAAAAATGATTATTACCACAATTTCTCACACCGTGCATCCGTGTATCATTTTCGAGAATTAGTTTTAGGAAAATATAGAACTAACCGTTTAGATTTGTTTATTATAGCAATCATGTCCTTCCACAATAAATCTTCATATTAAAAACTCACTTTGATACTTCCACAACTTTCTCCTAGAAAAAAGTTTCCTTATCCTTAATAGATACTTTATAAAAATAATCCTATGTATACACATCGACAAGCTAAGCTTCCACATTCTTCGTTGAAGGTCTATAAACGCCCACAACCACCGCGTGATCGCGCTCGTAAGGCTCCAACGTAATCTGTTCCTTGGGCTTCAACTTTTCCGCTTTCAACTTCGTCACTTCCGACGCGAAAACGGCTTCCGGTTGCGCCGTGGAGTCGATGCAAGACGCCTTTATCGATATCACAAAATGGCCGCCGTTTTTCAAGTACATATGCGAATTCAACGCTACTATCCTGGCCTGATCCGGTTGGGCGACGTCGGCGAAGACCGTATCTACCATCCCCACTAACATACGATACTTTTGTGGATGTCGGGCGTCCTCGATGATGGGTACGATGTTCGTTCGTTTTTTCGCTACGTTCAGCAAATCTCGGCCGGATCTATGGGAAAATTCCACGGCGAAAACTATACCTTCCGGTCCGACGATGTCGGAAACGTGCGATACGGTGGTGCCGGAAGCCGCCCCTAAATATAGGACTTTGCTGCCGGGAGCCATGTGTATTTGGTCTACGCCCCTAGGATGGCAGCGGCTAGTTTACTTCTAAAAGGGTTCCATACTCTGTATTCGATTTTCTCACCTTCATTCTGGAAAGGAAATTAAGAAAATTAATTGATAAGTTGAGGATTTTCGTTAGTAAAGGTCGTGTTATACATCGAAGTAATTATCCTATTGTTTAATGCTTTGAAGCGCTAACCTCCATAACTCTTCAATGACCGTTGGCACAACATGGTTAACGTGACCATCTATTTTTTTCATCAGAGTGGGACGCTTGAAGAATGTTGTAAAAAATACTTATTACTATTGTACAACTTTTTATTTAAAAAATGATAAGACTTTATACTAAATTAATAATAAGAAGGTAGGTAGAATTAATGTAACGTCTAATCACTTGCCTTATATTTGTCAGCCGAGCAAATCTGTTTCAAAATATCAGGTCTACATTTTAAAGTAAGAATGCAGCTGATTACATGATTTGTTGATGTTGATCTTGGTAATCAAAACTGCCACTCTTAACTGATTTTTCACTCCCCAAAAGCGGGACGTATGGTCACGTTAATCATAGGACAAACTAGGGTGCAGCCTGTAAAGTGTTAAGGGATGACAGGTTTGAACGATTCCCCAGCGAAAAACTGAATGAAGTAGCAGTACAGGGTAACAGACCAAGTACTACTCAGCCTGACCTGTGACACACAGCTTTATACTATTGCATAAGCAGTGAAGGTCACAGATACAGAAATCTTAAATTTTAACCACCTATTGTCCAATCTGAGATTTCCCAAATACTACCTAAAAAAGATAGTTAAAGGACTCCAACTTACCTCGACTGATATCCTTTTTTCCCCATAAACTTCTGATCCGGGTACGAGATTCAACGTCACTAAAGCATCTTCTTTACCCCTCGCAATAAAAACGCTCGGATGCCTGTGTGGCTCGATGATAACTGTCTTGCCTCCTTTGAAACCGCCTGGTTTTCCTCCGCCGCGGCCGCCTCCTCTACCCCCGCCTCTACCGCCACCTCGACCTCCTCTACCGCCACCTCCGCCCCGACCGAAACCGCCACCTCCGCCGAAACCACCGCCTCCGCCTCGTCCAAAACTCGGTCTTCCACCGCCTCTACCACGATCGCCTCCGCCTCTACCACCGCCTCCGCGATTTCCCGGTGAAAATCCTGGAATTATAAGGAATTACTTGTTTTATAGAGAGTAGTATCTTAACCTTCCTATACTCACGTCAAAATGAAAGACGTATACTATACTATATAAGTCGGTCTCACAGACCGTATGCGTGAGTATAGGAAGGTTAATAGGGGTATCGTCGGAAATTATGCCCATGAATTCTGCTGCTAAGATCATAATATTATGTGGGGATGATGAGATGTAAATGAAACGTACCTGGTCTACCCATTTTCGGAGATTTTTTCGTATCGAAATAAAATTAACGTAAAACTATACTTTTATTACTTCACAATAAACACCACGGCAGACCACGTGCGAATGAGGTTAGTTTTAAGCCTTTAAGTTTACATTGTGACATTAGTCATAAATACCAGGGTAGCCAATATATTTGCTGTGTTTCTAATTTAAACGAAAATGATTTTGCAAATGTGAAGGCAAATTCAATAAAATATGTACGTGTAGAAGGAAAAAATTGTGAAAATCGTTTAATGGACATAAAAGTCGATAAATAAAAAGAACAATACATATGGCATAGCCAATGCATAAAAGCAAATTTCACTAGTCAATAATACGAATAAATATTCTATAATAATTGATAATAATAAACACCAACTTCTGATTTTGAAACAAGAACACGACGACGAATATGTGTACATACATTAAACTAAGTTCAAAAATTGGAAAGAAATTAGGAGAAAATGAAATGTCAGAGAGATGGTCTTATCACGCTAACTTCATCTTAGTTCCTTTCCTTGCAATTAGAGAAATTTTCAAAACATAATTTAACTCTCGGAAATATTGAAAGCGGTGACAATGAGAGTGCTTATCGGTCGTGAAATAAATTTAGACAGAATTTAAAACTTTTAGTAAAGCTGTTAATTTTAATATTCAGGGTGCATACCCCCATTGTTAGCTATATTCTCTTGATTGACAACTGTATCAAAACTACCGCGAAATTCAAAAGTTTACATTATCATTTAATTCAAAAATTTCCTTTAGATAAAAAAACAGCGAATTTTATTATAAATTAAATCCTTAAACATAAAAAAATTCTAAACATTACGACTTCAGTATCTTCCCTCGCGTAATCTTAACATCATCCACCGGCCTATCATTTTTATCAGTCTCGACTAATCCCACTCTCTTAACGACGTTCATTCCCGAATGTATCCGTCCGAAAATCGCGTGTTTACCGTCCAACCATTGCGTGGGGGCTAACGTAATGAAGAACTGAGATCCATTGGTGTCGGGACCGGAATTCGCCATGGACAGTATCCCAGCCCCGGTATGTTTTAATTCCGGATGTATCTCGTCTTTGAACGTCTGACCGTAAATGGATACGCCTCCTTTACCGGTCCCGGTGGGGTCACCTCCTTGAATCATGAAGTCACGTATGATCCGATGGAAAATTGTATTGTTGTAATAGCCTCTGCGGACGAGCTCGGCGAAGTTGCGGCAAGTTTGGGGGCGTGCTTCCAGTAGAGTTCGATGGTGATTTCCCCCATCCTAAGATAAGGAAAAGTTGCAATGAAAGGTGAAAAGTTAAGGTTGTAGCGGTTATGTTTACGTTGTCTCTAACACCACGAAAGGAGGCTGCCACATCTTATCGGGAATGCCAGATTGGTTGATGCCTTGGACGGCCAACATTGTTGATTTTGAGGTAGAATAATACGAGGCCGAGAACAGTTTCGAGGCGTTTTGAGGTTAGGAGGCTTCGAGCTTGATAATTCTTCTTCTTCTTCTTCTTCGTATTTATTGGCTTACGGAAGAAACCATTTCAGCCAGACACTGTGTGATGACTAGAGAAAAGAAATTACACTACTATATTCCACAAAGTATTGCCATTCTATTTTCTATCAATCGATCCAAAACTCGTCAAGCGGGGGATCTACATAAGCTTTGTTTGCATGCAGCGTGCTAAAGGAATATAAAGGGTTAGCTTAAGACTCTTCTTGCTACAGGGCCCGTTGTAGCATCACAGAAATGGGCCACGGAAAGACACGTATAGGTTTAATAGAGTAGAGAAGAGGAGAGGCTTTATTGGGAAAATATTGTTCTCTTGTTACATATTATAATTTGATTTTTAGTTTTATCAAGGAAGTTCATTATTGCTTTAATAAGCTCCAGTGAGGGATTTATCAGAAGATAGGGAAAAGCAAATGGCGAAGGCATCCCTATCGCGATGAGTCGAGAACAAAATTCGTTGCAGTGAATTAGGTTTATTCTACAGACAAAGAAAATGTGATTTAAGTCGCCTATCACCCCGCAGTTACAATTGGGGGAATCCAGGATATTGATCTTATTTAGATGAGCAAATGAAAGACAATGATTAAATCGGAGTCGACATATAGTGACGATACTTCTTCGATTAAGAATTAGGTCCTTAAACCAGGGTTTATTTGGGATCTTGCTTACAATCTGGCGATAGTATTTCCCTTTAACTTGGCTAACTTGATCCCATTGCGATTGCCATTTCTGCAAAAGTGGCTCTTGGAAGATATGTAAAACGTCTCTGAAATGAACCCTGTAAGAGACAGATATTTGATCTAATCTAGCCCCCTGTTTGCCAGTTCATCTGCTTTCTCGTTGCCTACTATTCCTTTATGCCCTGGTACCCATAAGAATTCAATGTCAAACAGAGAACTTGACAGTTGTAAGAACATTTTCTTAATCTCCAATGTTATCCAGTCAGATCTACTATTTATCCCAGATTTCTTGATAGAGTAGAGAGCACTTTGAGAGTCAGATATGATGAGGGATTTTTTGAGATTTAGCCGTTGAATAATTTTTAAAGCTTCCAAAATGGCGATCGACTCCGCTCTAGTTATATTATGGTCGTCGTATAACCTGATAGATATTTCCTGATTAGAAGATGGTGCATATATGCCAATGCCTACGCAGTTAGTTAGAGCCAATTTGGACGCATCCGTGTAAAATCAAATGAAATGATGGCCATCTGGATGCTACCATTTCACTAAATACACCATTTACTAGCTGGATGGGAATGTTTGATAAATTATACTTTACGTTAGTATTGAGAATGACGGGAATTTGGTTATTTTGAGCATAAAAACTACAAAGAAAGCATGGGAGAATTGTAGTTACTTTTAGTCGGTTTCTATGATCCCTGCTATCGGCATAGGATTTAATTAAGGTTGGCAGAGGCAACTTCCTCCAAATATTTTTGGTGATTAAGTTCGAGTTTAAATATATCTGAGACAAGTTGTGTTTTAATTTGTTCTCTAAGCTTATGGATTTAAGTACTAGCTTGTAGGCAAGCTCTTCATATCTTATTTTTAGAGGTTGTTCGCAGGCTTCTATTAATAATGCATCTGTTGGAGTAGAACGCATCGCTCCCAAGGCAATTCTAAGAGCTCGAAACTGAATTCTGTCTAATTTGGTTGAAAGAGTTTTAGACAGAGGAAAGATTAAGGGGCCACTGTAATCAATATGTGATCGAATCATTGCCCTATATAATAGTAAGAGACATGAAGGTTGTGCACCCCACCAAGTTCTTCTGAGAGACTGTAAAACGTATAAACCCTTGGTAGATCTTTTAACTATATTATTCACCTCCGATTTGAAATTCAGTTTTCGATCCAATGTAATACCTAAGAATTTTACTTCCCATGAAATTTAATATTATCATCTTTGATAAGAATCAGCGGTATGGGATCTGGTAATTGCCTCCTGGTGAAAATCACTGCTTTGGTTTTCTCAATGCTTATAGAGAAGTTATGATCCTCTAACCATTGCTGTAATAATTGTAGGTTACTATTAAGTTTATCTATTGCATTTGAAAGGTCTTTTCCATTTACATACAACACAGTATCATCTGCATATTGCAATATGCTACAATCACTGGTTAAGCTATTCCCCATAGTACTGGTGTATAATGAAAATAAGACCG
Organism: Chrysina gloriosa; assembly: GCA_038088585.1. Taxonomy (NCBI): domain Eukaryota; kingdom Metazoa; phylum Arthropoda; class Insecta; order Coleoptera; family Scarabaeidae; genus Chrysina; species Chrysina gloriosa. The sequence goes on from CM076087.1 coordinate 104,335,510, forward strand.
GACTTAGAGAGGATCCTTGAGGCAGACCTTTAGTGGAGTGTCTGGGGTCCGAAATATAACTCCTGTACTTTATCCTAAGAGGACGGTCTGTGACGACATCCATAATTAGTTCTGTTAAGTTCTTCGGGATATTAGCCGAAACTAATGCTTTTGGAGAGTTAACCAATCAACATTATCATAAGCCCCGGTAATGTCGAGGAAGCACGCAACTACATATTCCTTATTACCAAACGCTTTATATATATCTGTTATTAGAGTCGCTATGCTGTCCTGAGTCGATTTGCCCTTTCTAAACCCATATTGGGAGTCCGGAATAATCCTGTTATGTTCTAGCCACCATTCCAACCGATTTTTAATTACAGATTCGAGGGTTTTAATCAGACATGAAGATAACGCAATCGGCCTATATGACGTTGCTAGGCAGGAAGGTTTACTGGGTTTAAGGATAGGTATAATATAGCACTCCTTCCATGATAGGGGAATTTTTCTTGAATTCAGAAAAGATTAAACACCCATAATAGCAGCGCCTGAGCGTTATACGGAAGTTCCTGAAGCATTTTGTAGCTTATATTGTCTGGTCCGGGAGCGAGTTCTTTCTATTAGATAAACTATTAGCCAATTCCTGCCATGTAAATCCTGCACTTAAGACTTGATTGTTTGAATACTCAATACCTAATTCGAGCAATGAGCCAGTAACTGAAGATGGAGCTATCATAGTGAGCAGAGGTTCAATCCAATCCATGTCTAGTGGTAGACAACGAGCTGGTTGGAATATGTTACTGAATCTTTTAACTTTTTTCCAGACCTCAGTAATAGGAGTATCCCTATTTATTGAGGAGCAGAATTCGATAAAGCTAATTTTCTTTTTCTGTTTTAACTTCCTTTTAGTAATTGCTATCTTCCTCTTAGCTTCCAAGTAAAATTCCATGCTACAATTTTCTTTATATTGACGTATAGCTGATCTTCTCTCTTTGATGAGTTGAGAGCATTCATTGTCCCACCATGGAGGGGAAGATTTGTACTGATTGCTATTATTGGGTTGTGAAAATTTCTCCCCTGCAGTTTGGAGAACCTCCTGTAGGAACACCTCAGGAGTCTCGTCGCCTTCTGACATATTAACTATCCTTTTACTGATATAATTACTGAAAGGGGGCCAGTTGTTTTCGGTAATATTGTATTTGCGTCTATTCGCAGGTAACCGCCCATCCTTGTTAAGAGACAAATCTATTATAATAGGGTAATGATCACTGCCATGGGTATCCTTTAGCATTTCCCATGTAGTTATAAAGTTTAGATCTGGGGTGCACATAGTCAAATCTATTATGTGGGCAATTTGATGTGGAGATGCCATTCTAGTTGGCTGTTCATCATTAATGATGTTCAGCTCTAAATCATCCACTATGTCTTTTAAAATATCCCCTACCCTATTATTTTTTTCATTTCCCCAGACAGTATGTAAAGCGTTGAAGTCCCCACACAGCATGAATGGAGCTGGAATTTTGGACAAGCATCTTCGAATTTCCCTGATACTAATATTACTATTGGGAGGAATATAGATGCTGGCAATATGGAATTGGTTTAAGCGGATTATAGTCACCTGCCATTCCTCGGCGTTGTAGGGTACCTTTACTCTAACATACGGAATATCTTTCCTAATTAAAATTGCCGATCCCCTTTGCCATCTAATCTATCACCTCTCTCAATGTTATAGTTGGAAATATAACATGGATATTCTTCGCTCAACCAGGTTTCACTAAGACACGCCACACTAATCTGCATTTCTCTCAAAAGCCAGATCAAATCACATTTATTACTATTAACAGATCTAATATTCCATTGTAACACCTTGAAAGCTGCAATTTGTGGAAGTAAATATGCTGTATTTGTGGCAGATGTATAATTCCAGTACATAAAGAAATGCTAATATAGTCAGATTAAGACTGTAGAGGAAGTATCGAATTAAATAAGTTTATTATAGATTCTAACATACTGGTAATTGGGATTACCATGGGATGATCTTTTAGTGACTCTTGTATTGCGTTTTTTACAGAATTTAGCTGGGTCAAAGATGAATTTATTGGATCCTGTGAACCCTCAGTGGAGGAATCCTTGTTTCCCAAATAGGAAAACAGGTGAAGTAGAAGGAAAATTAATATTTCCATTTTGGTACATTAAATTCTTGTTATGTTGAGACCAATCTATATTCTTTGGAGTATCAGGTTTTCTGCGTTTCGGAGATAACACCTGCGAGAATGATTTTCGAAACGTATTGTGAGAAGTACTCGCCTCAATATGCGGCTCAGTCCTCTTCAGGGTAGGGAAATGGTGTGTTTGAACAACGTTTACATTTGGTCTTTTAATCAACAAGGAAGCTTCATAGTATGACATATTTTGGAAGGCCATTGTTTCTTTGATTTGCTTTTGTCTAGAGAATTCTGGACATGTTTTATCCAGAGCACTGTGCTCTTTCTTTACAATAAAAACAGTTCATCTTTGTGTTTTTACATTGTAGTTTGGAATGATCACCGGCGCAAGAACTACATATTTCTTTCCCTTGCATTGTTTTGCAGTATGTCCATAGTGAAGACACTTAAAACATTGAGTGACTGGGTGTCTATACATCTCCACCTCCACAGAATTATAATATAAGTAAACCCTTTTTGGCAATGTCGTGCCCTCAAATGTTATAACCACTGTTCCAGTTGGTTTATAGTGGACCTGATCTTCAGTTACAACCCTTCTATTAAGTCTCCTTACCTTCAAAATCTTGGTGGGGGCATGTATATTTTCTATAATCTCCCTTTCCTCTATTGCAGTGTGTACACCCCGGATAATGCCTTGACAAGAAACTAAGTGCGAAGGGATGAATGCATTTAGGTTCCTTTTACTAATCTCTGGGTGTACCAAAAAATTATTTGCATTTTTGGCACAACTAAATAAAATAGAAATCCTATTACGACCTTTTCTTGCAATAGATTTAATGCCTGGAATATTACATTGGCTCAAGATCTTACCCATAGTCATTGGGTGAATAGATCCTATTCCTCTATTTTCTTCTGGGTATTGATATTGTACATACACTTCGAATGGTCCCTTAGAATGTTGATTGTATGAATTTATTATGATACTACTTCGCTCACCTTGAGAAGATGCTCCTTGATCGGTAGCTGGAATTCTACTGCAGCTGTCCATATCCATTTCATCCAAAATGCTGTTTTGAGTTTTATTTTGGGAAGCAATAATTAGTTCCTCAATTCTGTTTGCCGTATTAGGAGATAATAGTAAAGGAGGAACGACATTGGGATCTGGGGATTTCTCCCCGAAGGGGAGAATCCATGGTAAAACAGGACCTCCCTACTGAGTTAGAGGTTATGTCTACCAATTACCGGATAGTAAAAATATATAAGAAAGTAGGAAGCGTAGCACAAAAGCAATAATTGCAAACAGAAGCTTATTGTATTACTTACAACAACGGGATTCACAATTATTTTCCTCTTAATTACAGAAAATCAGAATAAACAGTCACGCCAACACCTTTTCGAAAATTCGGTTCTTTCTATATCTGTATAACAATTATAGGTAATCTTTGTAACAATTATTACAACTTCTTAAAACGTCACTCTCTGCTTTTCTTCGTTTCGTTTGTTTTCAATGCCACAATTTTCCGAGCTTGATAATTGTTTGTTAGGTTGGGGATCACAATTTTATTAGGTTGTATGCGTGGATGTTATATAATATTTCAAACTTAAAATTTTATTTTTAATATGATTATGTGGTGTAATAAAAAGGCAGTCTTATATTTATTTTAGTTTTTAATTAGACTATTATTATTATTATTAGTAATGCCCTGCGCTTAAGTTTTGAACTGCTAATTTTTCTGTTAGGTTACCGACCCTGATTACATTAAGATGCGTAGAGGTTATGTAATATTTGAAGGTTTAAATTTTATTTTTAACTTAATAATGCGGTGTAGTTAAGAAAAAAATTCCCAGTGAATGTTGGTGTTAATTAAGTAATTATTATAATTAGCGCAGTAATGCCCTCGATGTAAGTTTGTCTTCCTTTATTTCCCTCTCTCTTTCATTTATTTATGTCATATGTCACACAGTTCAAGTGCCAGTGACATCAAATTTGTAAACGTAGCGACAATTATGCATAATTTTAGCGCTTAACAAATTAATACAAATTTGATGATGATCTGACGTAGTCCATCCGCCCCGCTTCGTACCCGTTCCAAACACATTAAAATTACCAGCAGCCCCCGAGATAGAATATGGTCTCAACGCACGATGAACACATTTCAGTACGTATCCCCTTTACGAACGAAACCTACAACGAAAGCAGGCGAACGAAACGAATCTGGAGGGTAAGCGCTCCGTTCCTGATCTGCTCGATTCCCAGCCCCTCCAACCTAACACAGTTTACATTGTAGGCTTGGAACCAGCTCTCGAGATTTCAACGGAGCCTCATTTACATGCTAGTGATAATTTCTTTTTTATGGTGCTATATTTTCTCCCAAACTCGGATAATGTTATCGTAAACGTGGACGCTCCAGAACAGGATGCTGTGAATAGAAACGCGATGGTCGGAGATAAAAGAAAGGATAATGGGAGAGCGGAGGAGCAACAGATTCATGTGCTCGAAGAACCCGGCTTGGGTTATGTGAATTTGAATCATCAGAATAAACAGGCGTTGAATGTTTCGCGGATTTTCTCCGGTCCCACGAATCCAAGGCAGGAGGCGATCGTCGAGGCGTTTCGGCACGCTTGGAAGGGATACAAACGATTTGCTTGGGGTCACGATAATTTGAAGCCTATTTCCGAAGGGTATTCAGAATGGTTTGGATTGGGCTTGACGATTGTCGATAGTATCGATACTATTTACATAATGGGGTTAAAGAATGGTAAGAATTTGATCGGGACTTATATGTAGAATATTAGGTTGCTGTCCAAAAATATTTATTCTTAACCTATTAGTCCAGAGAGATACATTATTACGTCCATAAAGGCGCCCGGTTAACGGCTTAAGGTCCTCTGACACACAGTGTTTTCTCTGGATCCTGTAGGATATGACAAGCTATTTATTCGAACCCACACCTTCTGGATGATGAGCGGAAAAAGAAAAAATTGATCCTTTTTGTTCTAGAATACAAAGATGCACGGAATTGGATCGAAAAGAATCTAAAGTTTACAAATAATCATGACGTTAATGTATTCGAAGTCACCATCAGAGTCCTAGGTGGACTCCTAAGCATTTATCACCTTACTGGTGATCAGATGTTTTTAAATAAAGCTGTGAGTACCTCCGATTGATACAATCACTAGAAATTTTTCCTTTATTGAACATATTCAATTTTTGATTTTTCGTCTAAAAGTCCCTTATTTTCTATCATGGCGTTTGAACAAATCTACTCTTGCCACCTATCCGTTTCCTCAACTTCCTATCATCTATCATTTGCCAATGTTTTAATTCCATGTAACATTTCTCTTCAATTGCTTTCGCCCCGGTTTCTTTTTTCGATAATGATACAAATGTTCTACATTACAGTTGGATCTGGGTGATCGGCTCCTACCTTGTTTTCAAACTGAAACTGGTATACCGTACTCTGACATTAATTTATTTACGAGGAACGCCCATCCGCCGAAGTGGTCACCTGATAGCAGCACGGCCGAGGTTACCACCATCCAGTTGGAGTTTCGAGACTTGAGCAGATCATCGGGAGATCCCAAATACGAAGTAAGTACTCACCTAAACTCGTTAACTTACGATTATTTCTTTTTCTCTTACTTTAGAACGCTGTCAAGAAAGTTTCGGAACATATCCATCGATTAGATAAGAAAGACGGCTTAGTTCCTATATTTATAAACCCTAATTCGGGTATGTTCAGGTCGTACGCTACCATCACTTTGGGCGCGAGAGGTGATAGTTATTACGAGTACTTATTGAAGCAGTGGATTCAGACGGGAAAAAGTGTCGATTTGTAAGTACTAAAATTTCCGCCATTACTATTACTTGTATTAATTACTATTGTTGAAAAGTACTGAAACCGCGTGACAAGTCATACAAGTTTATTCTAAGTCGTAATCGCTTAGAGCCGGATTTGTATACCGAAATTAATATTCGTGACAAGTCGCGGGAGCTCGTATCCGACCGTTGAAATGCAAAAGAAATCGGGAAAATTCGTACAAAGTCGTAATGATTTAAAACCGGACACGTATGGCGAATTTAATATACGTAATTTACGAAGTCGCAAGAGCTCGGGGACAATCGGTAATAATCGTAAGTGATCGTTGCAATTCGTAGCGATGACGTAAGAGTTTGTAGGAGGTCGTGAAAGTTCGTACGAAGTCGTAATGATTTAAAAGTGGATACGTACAGCGAAATTAATGTTTGTAAGAGTCGCGGCAGGTCGGAGACAATCGTTATTATTCGGAAGTTATCGTAACAATTCGTAGAGCAAAACGTAAAAGTTCGTGAAAGTCCGTATCAAGTCGTAATGATTTAAAACTGCACATGTACGGCGAATTTAATGTCTGTATGCAGTCGCGAGAGCTCGGAGACAATCGATAATATACGCAAATGATCGTGACAATTCGTAGAGATGACGTAAGAGTTTGTAAGAGGTCGTGAAAGTTCGTAGAAAGTTGTGGAAGTCTGTACGAAATCGAAATTATTTGAAACTGGACATGCACATCGAAATTAATGTCTGTAAGAGTCGCGGTAGGTCGGGGACAATCGTTAATATTCGGAAGTGATCGTATAGCTCGTTCCAATCTGACTAATGAACAACTGATTATGCTTATGTTTACTCTGTGAGATAAGAGTGCGATAAGCACGCCCTTCACAAAGCCCTCGCCGTAAGAGGTGCTATAAATCTGTTCACACTTAATTTCGTCAGATTAAAATAAGTTGAAACGAGCTATAACAATTCGTAGGAAAGACGTAGAAGTTCGCAGAAGATCGTGAAAGTCCGTACGAAGTCGTAATGATTTAAAACTGCGCATGTACGGCGAATTTAATGTGTGTACGAAGTCGCGAGAGCTCGGAGACAATCGATAATATACGCAAGTGATCGTGACAATTCGTAGAGATGACGTAAGAGTTTGTAAGAGGTCGTGAAAGTTCGTAGAAAGTCGTGGAAGTCTGTACGAAATCGAAATTATTTGAAACTGGACATGCACATCGAAATTAATGTTTGTACGAGTCGCGATAGGTCGGGGACAATCGTTAATATTCGGAAGTGATCGTAACAATTCGTAGAGAAGACTTAGAAGTTCGTGGAAGTCCGTACGAAGTCGTAATGATTTAAAACTGCGCACGTATGGCGAATTTAATGCCTGTAGGAAGTTGCGAGAGCTCATAGATAATCGTTAATGTTCGGAAGTAATCGTGAAAATTCGTAGAGAAGACGTAAGGGTTCGTAGATGATGGTAAAGAAGTCGCGAGACGTCAGAGATGTTCGTACAAGATCGTGGCAATTTCCGCGCTTGTCTCCAAAATATTTTGTTTTTCCGACGAAAGTAGTAAATGAATTTTTAACGAAAATTAACACCGTTTTCCTCAATTTTATCCCAATTTTTCTAATCGTTATTCTTTTTGTTTTTTTTTGAATGTATTAATTCAAGCTTACGAGACGATTACCTGCAAGCAGTGGATGGAATCCAAAAGCATCTAGTCCGGCGGACCGTTCCGAACGGCTTCGTCTTCCTGGGCGAACTTTTAGCCGGCGGTAAAGACTTTAAACCGAAAATGGACCATCTCACCTGCTTCCTACCGGGCACTCTAGCCCTAGGAACGCATCACGGTCTCCCGACGTCCCATCTCAAACTGGCCGAAGATCTACTCAACACCTGTTACCAAACGTACGCTCAACAACCGACGTTTTTGGCGCCCGAAATCACCTACTTCAACATCCAAGGCGAGAACTCGAACGACATCTACGTCAAAACGAACGACGCGCACAACCTCTTGCGACCGGAATTCATCGAAAGTCTTTGGTATCTATATCAATTGGACGGCAATTCGACGTATCAGGATTGGGGTTGGGAGATTTTCGAGGCGTTCGAAAAGTACACGAAAGTCAGGAACGGATACACGTCGATCGGTAACGTGAGGAATCCGACAGCGGTCAGACCGAAGGACATGATGGAATCGTTCTTTTTAGGCGAAACACTGAAATATCTGTATTTACTTTTCGCGGACGATCCGAAACTATTCGATCTCGACAAGTACATTTTCAACTCGGAGGCGCATCCACTCCCCGTTTATAATTTGTGATTTTAAGTTTATTCGACGCAAACGCTGTATTAGTACTAGTGTCCTCTAGTCTCGTTAGATCTAAGTTTTGCGACGACTGATTTTTGAACATAAATCCAACGCTTACGCAATGTTTTTCTCCCCCCCTCTTAATTAATACTCACGAAACTTTAGTAAGGTGGACTTTCGAAACGGAAGTTCGTTAAAACAAAAAGGTAAAGGTTCTAAACTTATAGTAAGTAACTTGCGGTACACCATTTCACGCGATTGTTTTTGAAAGATCTCCACACACCGATGTCAAATTTTTGGAAGTACATCGGTGCGTTTCCTCAAGGCAAAAAAAAAGACATATTAGTTCGGCGTATTACATCGATCCTAATCCCACCCCTGATTTCATTCTCCTTTCCTCTTCTTTACAATTCCTTTTTTACTACGAGAACGACGTTTTTACCTATGCGGGATCATCCTCGGTAATAATAATTTTTATATATATACACGGGCACTCTAGAGATATATTTTTATCGTCGTAGTTACGTGGTCGGGTGTCAGTAATAATTGACGGGTGTGTGTGTGTCCATGTGTCTCGATAAAAAAATGGAACTAAAAAGATCGAACTTGAATATTTTCGAAGGACTCGGTGCGCGTCGTCGAAACGTATGATGCTGTGTCTCTTAGATAATTTATTGCTGTTACGATTATTGGAATTCTGTTATTTTTTATTACTACTTTAGGGGATCGTCGGGATAGAATCGAGAAAATGTATCATTGATAATAAATTTATCATAAACTTAATTTGGTTGTTTGTTACCTCGGATTGTACGGGGAGACCTGAACGGATGACGACGACTATTACGATTTGATCTGTCGATGTATAGAAATCTTAATTCGAATCTAAATTAAAATTATTCGAATGTCTCTGACCAACGTCCGATACCTTGCGAGTGTGTCGGCCGGGCCAGTGACGTCACCAGATTCATTTCATTGTCATTTATATTAAAAGCACACAAGTTTTCGTGTAAAGCAATATTTGGATTGGATTGGTTTGTCTGTTAACCACCAAGAAATAGTAAATAAAATCGCGAAACAAGATTTAATATCCGAGAAGTAGGTCACACAACCTACGCGCTACCTACCAAATCTGCAATGTTTGGAACAGATTTTCTGAGAATATCAGTAGAGTTGCTCAATTTGCGCCGACAGCCATTTCGATTTCAAAGGGTAAAAACTCCAGAAAAAAATTAATATGTTTTAAATTAGACGAAATTCTGTATACAGATATTTTCGAAGGTGTACAATACGATTTTGACGCCAAAACTCGTAAAATTTGCTTCGTTTGGGCGTTAGAGCGTACCCGCAGGATTCGTTCAGGAGCACTTTTCATTTTCTCCCAGAATATTTCCTCAATGAACCGTTTTTCGTACCCGAACTTATTTTATCCGTAATCTGCACTAGAAGAGCTTTAATTTGATGTGTAATAAGTCGTACTTCCGACAATTTCGATTTTGTTCGAAATTTCCAAAGGGGTACCCCTTTGGAAATTTCAGAACAAAATTAATATGTTGTAAATTAGACGAAATTCTGTATACAGATATTTTCGAAGGTGTAGAATATGATTTTGATGTCAGAACTCGTAAAATTTGCTTCGTTTGGGCGTTAGAGCGTACCCGCAGGATTCGTTCAGGAGAACTTTTCATTTTCTCCCAGAACATATCCTGAATGAACCGTGTCTCCTCCCTGAAATTATTTTATCCATAATCTGCACGAGAAGAGCTTCAATTTGATGTGTAATAAGTCGTACTTCCGACCACATCGATTTTCTTGGAAATTTCAATGAGGTACGAAAATTATAGCTCTTGCAAAGCCGTACTGAGGATCTGGAGTTTGGCTCCGCCCAAATTTAATGCTTTTACGATTACGACTACGCTTACGGTTTTACGCTTACGCTCGACCCGGCCCGGTCTCCTTTAAGAAGTATTCACTTCAAAAATACGAACAAGTATTAAATAAAATTTATTTCATAAATACCAAATTGAGGTATATTTACAAAAATACAAATATGATTCGATTGTTTGTTACAAGCTGCGGGTTCTTTCGAGTTTGTCCTATATTTTATTGCACCGATTTCAGCTATTTTACACTTATATTTTTACTATTATATCTTTTGGGGAGTTACAAGGATGGCCAGGGCGGAGGGGCAGGGGACCAAACTTACACTGTTTTATGTATGTACAGACACAAATTTCCCTATCTAAACGTAAATACAAAATTTCCCTACAATTTCCACAACGTAACGTTAAACAAAAGTCGATTCAAAATATCTGATGGTGATATCAAAAGGGACGAAATTCGTTCAATACAGGAAAGGTAGGATAATTACAGATCTCTTTAATTTATTTCGATTTCATCAAATATAGATGGCGCTGAGAAGAACGATGATGATTAAGGTTCGACAAACGAGTGCATGATAAGTTATGTAAACCGGACTTACGCTGTCACTTTTCGGAATTTAAATGTCGCGTTCTGCACATAAGTGGGGACAAGCGATGGAGGTACAGCGTCCGTCCGGTTTAGACTATTTAGTGATAGCTTATCATGCGTTCGTTTGTCGAACTTTAATGATGATATCAGAAGGACGAAATTCATTTAATAAAGAAGAGAATCGATAATTACAGGTACCTCTAATTTATTTCGACTTTTTCAAACATAGGTGGCGTTAAGAAAAATGACGGTGATATCAAAAGGACGAAATTCATTTAATAAAGGAGAGATCCGATAATTACAGGTACCTTTACTTTATTGCGATTGCATCGAATGTAGATAGCGCTAGGAAGAAGGATGATGATTAAGGTTCGACAAACGAGAGCATGATACGTTGTGTAAACCGGATTGACCCTGTCACTCCTGCGAATTTAAACGTCGCGCCCTGCACGTAAGTGGGGACAAGCGATGGAGGGACAGCGTCCGTCCGGTTTATACTATTTAATGATAACTTATCATGCGTTCGTTTGTCCAAACTTAATGATAATATCAGAAGGACGAATTCATTTAATAAAGAAGAGAATCGATAATTGCAGGTACCTCTAATTTATTTCGACTTTTTCAAACGTAGGTGGCGTTGAGAAAAATGACGGTAATATCAAAAGGACGAAATTCATTTAGTAAAGAAGATATACGATAATTACAGGTACCTTTATTTTATTGCGATTTCATCAAATGTAGATGGCGCTAAGAAGAATGATGATAATTGAGGTTCGACAAACGAGTGCAAAAGCTATATAAACCGGACGGACGCTGTCACTCTTCCGGATTTTAATGTCACGCGCCTTGCACGTAAGTGGAGACAAGCGATGGAGGGACAGCGTCCGTCCGGTTTATACTATTTAATGATAACTTATGCGTTCGTTTGTCCAAACTTAATGATAATATCAGAAGGACGAATTCATTTAATAAAGAAGAGAATCGATAATTGCAGGTACCTCTAATTTATTTCGACTTTTTGAAACGTAGGTGGCGTTGAGAAAAATGACGGTAATATCAAAAGGACGAAATTCATTTAGTAAAGATATACGATAATTACAGGTACCTTTACTTTATTGCGATTTCATCAAATGTAAATGGCGCTAAGAAGAATGATGATGGTTGAGGTTCGACAAACGAGTGCAAACGTTATGTAAACCGGACGGACGCTGTCACTCTTCCGGATTTTAATGTCACGCGCCTTGCACGTAAGTGGAGACAAGCGATGGAGGGACAACGTCCGTCCGGTTTATACCATTTAATGATAACTTATCATGCGCTCGTTTGTCCAAACTTAATGATAATATCAGAAGGACGAATTCATTTAATAAAGAAGAGAATCGATAATTGCAGGTACCTCTAATTTATTTCGACTTTTTCAAACGTAGGTGGCGTTGAGAAAAATGACGGTAATATCAAAAGGACGAAATTCATTTAGTAAAGAAGATATACGATAATTACAGGTACCTTTATTTTATTGCGATTTCATCAAATGTAGATGGCGCTAAGAAGAATGATGATAATTGAGGTTCGACAAACGAGTGCAAAAGCTATATAAACCGGACGGACGCTGTCACTCTTCCGGATTTTAATGTCACGCGCCTTGCACGTAAGTGGAGACAAGCGATGGAGGGACAGCGTCCGTCCGGTTTATACTATTTACTGATAGCTTATCATAAGCTCATTTGTCGAACCTTGATGCTAATATCAAAAGGACGAAAGTCATTTAATAAAGAAGAGAATCGACAATTACCGGTACCTATAATTTATTTCGACTTCTTCAAACGTAGATGGAGTTAAGAGAAATCATGGTGATATCAAAAGGACGAAATTCATGTAAGAGATACGATACGAATTACAGGTACCTATAATCTATTTCGATTTCTTCAAACGTAGATGGCGTTGAGGACGATGATGATATAAAAGGACGCATTCATTTAATAAAGAAAAGATACGCCAATTACAGCTACCTTTAATTCACTTCGATTTCTTCAAATATAGATGGCGCTGAAGGGAAGACCGACACAAACACTCACCTACTTACCACATCTAAATACGGAGTACAAAAATATAATTCGCGCGATTTCATTAAACTAGATCGATATCTATATTTCTATATATATTTTTTTAATTCAAATCGACTACGATTGGACTAAAATTATCGGAATGGAGTTTCGATTCCGGCCGAATTCACCCGGATTCCCGCATTCGAGGACTCTATCACATCGCGTTTCGCGCCCGTCGCCGTTTTCATCATCAGGATATCGAGCATTCGCAACATTGCATGGTGTAATACAGGCACTTCACGGTACAATTATCGTCTTCGTCCTCCTCCGGGTACTGTTGCTTGTGATCTTTCACGGGGATCCACTGGCCGTCGAGGGCGTCCGTACCGTCGACGTTCTTCGGTCGATCGCCTTTATCATCGCCGCCCCCGTCCTCGTTACGATCTCTATCGCTGTTATCGTCGCGTTTCTCGCGCCTGCCTTGATCGCCGACATCGTCCCTGTTTCGGATCTCGTCCGGATTGTTGCGGGCGGGATGCGAATCGGATTTGAGGACGTCCGTCTCCTCTTTATTATCGTCTTTATCCTTATCCTTATCTTTGTCTTTATCTTTATCTTCTTTGGGCGGTTCGGCCACCGATTTGATTTCCGTCTGGTCCGGTTTACTGGCCACGTAACTGGTCGTGGGTGGCGGGGTTGAACGGCCGAAATGAAATTCTTCCTTCTTTTCGGTCGGTGAATCGTCACCTGCCATTATTTGACTGGAAACAAGAAAGAGAGAATTGTTTTAAAAAGAATGATAAAAAAATGATTGAATGATAAAAGTCACGACATCGACACAATTGTTTAAATAATCCAAATTTGAGGACATTTGTGTTTCGCTAGTACGGTGCAAACACTATCAAAACCGTACAGACAGAAATCTTTTAAATCGTGATGGGGGCCCCATTCAAAACTCCGCCTTGTTCCACCTATTATAATTAGCTAAATATCAGTCCTTGTACGGCGTGTATTTATCATCATTCAATTCTCTTCGGGACACTGGACGATAGAGGGGCGTTTTCTCCGCGATTCATTTAACCAAAATTAGTCCACATAACGCTACATTTATTCAAATTTATTCCAAGCGGAATGCAGTCTTGAACCGATAATTTACCCTCCTTTCACATGTTTGTCGAAATAACGTCTAGAACTTAGACACTCTGGTCACCTGGAAAGCTATTCATGTCTTTACGTCATTTACGACTTCTTTCAATACTTTTTTTCCGGCCCCACATACGATTACGGTGAGGGTGGAGTAAACTTGCGTGTTTAGTACTTTAAGAAAATTATTCCTTCACTTCGTTTTTATACGGTTTTGATAATGCTCGCCTCGTGGTAGCGAAACACGTGTCACCGAATTTATTATGAAACAATTGCGTGGTGAAGAGTTTACCGACGTGATTATTATTACTTTAGGGGATCGTCGGGGTAGAATCGAAAAAATGTATTATTGATAACAACTTTATCATAAATTTAATTTGGTTATTGTCACCTCGGATTGTACATAACATAAAAGTTAATTAAGCTCACAAGCAATATTTTATAAATCTTAATTCGAATGTCTCCGACCAACGTCCGAGACCTTACGAGTGTGTCCGGCGAGTCCAGCGACGTCACCAGATTCATTTCATTGTCATTTATGTTAAAAACACACAAGTTTTCGTGTGTACAGAACTATTTGTATTGGATTGCTTTAAAATACGGGGAACCCCGAATAGATTACCACTATTTGATCTCTGGGTGTATAGAATTCTGGAAAATCATAATGAAAATAAATTAAGCCGATAATTTTCGTATTAGGATGGACGTAAGTGTGAGCTTTACCTCGAAATATATGTTTATTGAAATAATTACATAATTAGCTGTCCATTCGTAGTATAATAACATTTATTTAGGCAAGCAATATTTTAATAAATCTTAATTCAAATGATTCGAATGTCTCAGACCAACGTCCGAGGCCTTACGAGTGTGTCGGGCGAGTCCAGCAACGTCACCAGATTAATTGCATTGTCATTTATGTTAAAAACGCGCAAGTTTTCGTGTGTAACGAACTATTTGGATTGAATTGGTTTAAAATACGGGGAGACCCGAATAGATGACTACTTGATCTTTCGGTGTATAGAATTCTGGGAAATCATAACGAAAGTAAATTAAACCGATAATTTTCGTATTAGGATGGACGTAAGTGTGAGCTTTACCTCGAAATATATGTTTATTGAAATAATTACATAATTAGCTGTCCATTCGTAGTATAATAACATTTATTTAGGCAAGCAATATTTTAATAAATCTTAATTCAAATGATTCGAATGTCTCCGACCAACGTCCGAGGCCTTACGAGTGTGTCGGGCGAGTCCAGCAACGTCACCAGATTAATTGCATTGTCATTTATGTTAAAAACGCGCAAGTTTTCGTGTGTAACGAACTATTTGGATTGAATTGGTTTAAAATACGGGGAGACCCGAATAGATGACTACTTGATCTTTCGGTGTATAGAATTCTGGGAAATCATAACGAAAGTAAATTAAACCGATAATTTTCGTATTAGGATGGACGTAAGTGTGAGCTTTACCTCGAAATATATGTTTATTGAAATAATTACATAATTAGCTGTCCATTCGTAGTATAATAACATTTATTTAGGCAAGCAATATTTTAATAAATCTTAATTCAAATGATTCGAATGTCTCCGACCAACGTCCGAGGCCTTACGAGTGTGTCGGGCGAGTCCAGCAACGTCACCAGATTAATTGCATTGTCATTTATGTTAAAAACGCGCAAGTTTTCGTGTGTAACGAACTATTTGGATTGAATTGGTTTAAAATACAGGGAGACCCGAATAGATGACTACTTGATCTTTCGGTGTATAGAATTCTGGGAAATCATAACGAAAGTAAATTAAACCGATAATTTTTGTATTAGGATGGACGTAAGTTTAAGCTTTACATCGAAATATATGTTTATTGAAACAGACAAATTGTGCTTACTTTGTAGGCTTTTGCACGGTTACTTGTTAACTGCCCATTAACGAACCTAATTTTATTATTAGGTCGTTTATAGAGAGTCTTCTACATTTAATATATTATATTACATTATATTATATTGTATTATATTTTATTAAATTTTGGCTCTCAAAAACACGATCGCTATTTTTATTCGTCGCTGAACGCGATGTTACCGGGTATGCCAATACATCTCCTGCTCGGAAGACGGGATCATTATTTTGACCGTATCCATCTCGCCGAGATTTCGACGTATCACCTGGAAATGGTCACTGTGTCACTCGCAGAACGATATACTCTACTGACGAGTCCTAATGAGGACGAAACTAATTAGTCTGCAGTTGCGTTTTGCGATTGACATAGTCAACATTTCCTACAGGATTATTGGCATATGCAAATTGTGCTTACTTTGTAGGCTTTTGCACGGTTACTTGTTAACTGCCCATTAACGAACCTAATTTTTTATTATTAGGTCGTTTATAGAGAGTCTTCTACATTTAATATATTATATTATATTATATTATATTGTATTATATTTTATTAAATTTTGGCTCTCGAAAACACGATCGCTATTTTTACATAATTAGGTGTCTATTTGTAATATAATAACATTTATTTAGGCAAGCTATATTTTAATAAATCTTAATTCGAACGTAAATTCAAATGATTCGAATGTCTCCGACCAACGTCCCGGACCTTACGAGTATGTAATTGCGATTCCAGCGTTGCGTCGTATCCGTTTACCCCAAAAAACGCTCCACATAATTACTAACCCTAATTTTCAAGTCTTACAGATTTTGCTTACAGAACTTTGTGATACAGTGTAAGTAAGTAGAACACAGTCCTTGCAATGACTATCAAAATTCGATTGTAACAAAATAATAAATTAATAAGTAAAATAATATAATTCCTTGAAAACGAATTGCATTTGAAAGAAGGTATTTCGGGTGAATTTCGTCGCAGAAACGAAATCTTATTATTAAATTTTGGGGCGCCAGCAACGCGTTTTAGCCCGGAAAAGCAACATTTCTAATAAAAAACAACAGAAATTTACTAGCAAGGCGATTATATAGCGATTAAAGGTCAACGTGTGATATACAAATAGTACTTACGATTGATTCGAAAACAATAAATAAATAAATACGACTTTACTCCTCCCTAAAAAAACGACTACTACTAAAAACTACTCGAGGATATCGTGAATCTCACAGTCCCTTTTATCAACTAGAAGAGCTCGAATTGTAATTTGTTGTATGTATGTACGTATGCATGTATGTGTATTACAACGAGTGATAAATATACATTTAGAAGAAGGGATAACATTTGCTTTAATCATTAGAATGCTATTTATTGTTATGATTGTTACGAATCGTCGTACGTTGCGAATGCTTCGAGATGTATGTATGCACGTACGTGTCTTACATACGCACGTACATACATACTTACGTATGTGCGCATTTGCGAATCGTCGTGGGCAATATATTTGTATGCAAAATACTGCCATTATTTACATAAATGAGGTCGTTGGGGCCATTTCTTTTCTTACTCCTATTATCTCTTTAGCGAAACGAATTACACTGTCCGACATTCTAAAACTGCGTTAGATACGTATTTCGGCAATTAAATTGCCATCCTCAGTGTTAATAGTGTTTTCTTTGTGTTTTTCAAGCGGGCGTTCAATATGTGATATTCATTGTGCGGTACTCGTTGTGTGGTGTTCGTCTCGGGCGTTAGCCGGATATCGCTAGTGATATGGAACTCCCGCAGTTTTACACTGAGGATGGCAACTTACTCGCCGAAATACGTATCTGGAATTATTTCCGAAAGGTGTGTGCTAAGGGTAATATTATTTGTTTTATATATTGATAAATATATTTAACTAAAATACACATAAATCCACAAACCCCAAACTATTAACTAATAACCACGGTACAACCCAGGGCACGGACACTTAATGTATTAAAACAGGGGTCTCCAAACTACGGCCCGCCAGTGTCATCAATCCGGCCCGTGACAGCTAACAGCTTATTGTTGTTGTGATAAGTTGGATAAAAAGACACAGAATGATAATAATCTCGGATTTATTTACTTGCTAGGTAAAGCTTAATGACAAGTATAATACGCAGAAAACTCACTGAAGTAATCGGTATGACCCAAAGGCTGAAAAGTTTGGAGACCCCTGTATTAGAAGATGGACGCTTGACTAGCGCCATCTATACGACTTGGGAAATAAGTAACCGTTGCAATAAATCAAAAAAAAAGAAAATAATCCAGGCTTCGTTATAGCGAGGCGCCGGGCGCAGAAGAAAGTAAAAGTAAATATGTGTCAACATATTTTGAAATAAATAAAAATATTACGCGCTGTTAATTTATCTTTTTTTTTTAACGTACGAGGGCTATCCAGAACGTAACTGACGCTTTTGGCTGACGTGGCAAGGGGCGGAGCTACCGGCGCCAACTTGGTGTCTGTGCATTTCCTCCAGTGCTGCCACGTCTATCGATTTCGAAATATCATTAATTTCCACCGAATTTTTAAAATTTTAGAGTACAATAAATTTTGACCGTTTTTTTCAGTATAAATTGTCTGCGAACGTTTCTTTTTCTTCAAGTTTTTCATTTGCTATTATTGATGTTACATCTTTTTATATGTAACGAAGTCAGAGTCATCTGTTATCAAGTGGCTGAACTATAAGGAAAAGTAAGGGTAGAATCATATCGCAGAATTCCGTTCAATCTCAATCAATTCTCTAAGAAAGGTGTAGATGGCGCCATAATAAAAATGAATTTTCCAGTATAGCCATCACCCAAAGTTCGTTAAAAAGGTGGATGACCTGTTAACTGACGATGTCTTTACTTTAACGAATTTTATTATTCAATGATAACTTATTATTGACTGTAGAAAAGGATTCTGGCACCGAACGTCGAAGTTCTATCCGTAACCTAGACAGCTGACAGTTCAATGACACTATTACAAAATTACACGTCGAACAGCAAGCAAATATCCAAAATTTCCTCGTGAATTCAGAGCAAAAATCCACAACACACACACACACGAATCGACAGCGACCATGTCCTTCGTCGTATCGCGCAGGATCAACCGTCAGGTCATCAGAAACATCAACAGTTCGGTGCCGGCGAAGAAGGATATACTCCAAACCGAAACGATCGACGTGTCCGAAACGTCCACTCATCTACCGCCACCGTCATTGATCGGCGTGTCCATCACGACCAAAGGCTATCAAGTATGTCGTCCGCGCAAGACCTCTTTCGCGCCTCCCTTCAAAAGGGACGTCCAAAACGAAGCGGATTTGGCCATGAAGACGATCGCCCTTCAACACCTGCAACCGTCGATGATGCCGGCGTTCTATAGCAAATCCTTCGACCTCAATACCACTTACGTCGATCCCGAACCGATCACCGAAATCGAAATCAAGAATAAAGTCATGGGAAGGTATTTTAACCGGAACAAAATCAAGCAGACTTTTATCCGGACACCCCCAATCAATTTCTGCAACTATTCCACGGTGAACAAACGACAAACCCCCGATAGCGCCGGGAAAAGGACCAAAATCAAACACTCGGCGGGTCAAAAACGTCCGGTGATGACGGTTTCGAGCGAAAACTCGCAAAGTGAAACGACAGCAACCGCTCAATCCCGATTCAATAAAGCTCGTCCGAATTCGCAGCGGGAAACGACGCCATTTAAACCGCCGATTCATCGTCTGCATTCCTCCGCCAAGCTCCTCATCACCGGCAAAGACGATTGCAAGCAACCGCCGCCTAAACGGAAGGAACCTTGCGGCTGGGTCAAGTTGGACAAGGAACAGGAGGCGAGGAAGAAATCGAACAATACGAAGAATAAGAAAGGCGGTCCGAAATCCCCGAAGAAGGCCGCCGCGGAAAGGACGTTGGAGCCAGAATCGTTTCTTTCCAGGGCCTCTCGGCAAGCGGAAAAATCGGCGAAGACGCGCGCTCAAAGGAAGACGAGTCCCCATCCTCCAGGTGCCGGTTCGCATTTCGTTTGAGCAAACGTCGATTTGGTGCGCTTCATGTTTAGTGAATCGAGTATGTAAATTACGTTGAAATAAACGGATACCCTACATCTGGGGATTTTTTCCCTATAGCCTTGGCTAAAATGCGCGCCAAACTGTTGGCTAACGCCTTAGTCTCAATCGGGGGACGATCGCCTTTGTTTAACACGTTGGCTGCCAGACCCCTTTTGTATCATGTGGTCCACTCCGCCAATCATATATTTTAACATTGAGTACTAATGGGCCACCATATAAAAATGTGTTCGTCCTATCGGGTTAACGCTAACGTTTTGAAAATATCCAAGAAATCAAAAGAACAGAATATAGCTAAATATGTACCAACAGCCTACTAGGTATCAGAAAATGTTTTGGACCTATGGGACCAACATGGCCTGCTAAGGCAATATATACGTTGGTCCAACCGGAACAATGTGGCTTGCTAAGGCAGCATTAGTGTTGGTCTCATAGGTCCATCGTGGCAGCGAACGTGTTAAAGCACGCTTTTTCAGAGTTGTTGGGGACTGATAGCATCGTTTACAGATTTAGCCAGAATAAGTTATTAGCCAAAAAAAAACCAATGGCATGGATAATACCCCAATTGCTTGCCCCACATTTAGGCAAAAATGGTTGAAGTCCATTTGGGTATTGTGTTTTGTTTAGAAAAAATAGCATGAAGGCTAATAGCACAAAAATTTATTCCAAGTTTAGCCAAAATGAATGCTGTGACCTTGAACACTTATCCAAGAAAAGGGAAAGTTAAATGTACAAGTCTATTGGCTCGATACATGGTCAAGATTATTGGATCTAGACTTAGTCAAGATTCTTCAGGATCTTTTCTGTTGTTTTGGCTAAAAGCCATCAACTAATGGCGCAACACCACAGTAATTGGCTCTATCCTCAGTGGGAGCAGGGGAGGTTCCTCAAAGCACGTTCTTTCAAAAACAAAACATTATCAGTAAGGTTAATAGCTCAAGTATTTGCTCCAGATTTAGCCAGAGTAAGTGAAGTCATCTTAAGCACACCGTATTAGCCAAAACAATACGGATAGAATCGATAATACTTGAATTATTTGACCTACATTTAGCCAAGACGGTTGGAGTCTCTTTAACCCGTTTTCTTTTCGAAATGGAAAACATTCAGGCCCAAAATATTTTTTCCAGCTTTAGTCAAAATGATTGAGGCGACCTTGAAAGCATTTTCATATTAGCCAGAATAAGTGAAGCTGTCTTAAACATATTTTATTAGCCAAAAAATACCAATCGAATGAATGATATTTAAATAATTTGACCTACATTTAGCCAAGACGGTTGGAGTCTCTTTAACCCGTTTTCTTTTCGAAATGGAAAACATTCAGGCCCAAAATATTTTTTCCAGCTTTAGTCAAAATAATTGAGACGACCTTGAAAGCATTTGCTTATTAGCCAGAATAAGTGACGCTATCTTAAACATATTTTTTAGCCAAAAATACCAATCGAATGAACGATACTTTAATCATTTGAACTACACTTAGCCAAGACCGTTGGAGTCTCTTTAAGCCATTTTCTTTTCTAAAAGAAACAATCATTTGTCATAAATTCTGATTTTGTCTAATTTTTCCCTTCCATGCTAATCCGTTTTGAGCCAATGTTCCTGCTTCCCTCCAATTTATATCCCTCTGTTCGGCTGCTCCTCTGACTCGTTCTACCCATCTTCTTCGCGGTCTTCATACACTGTTTCTTCCTGGTACTCCGCCTTCTTGGCTAATCTTTTGTCACTCATTTTGTGTAGATGTCCGAGCCAGCTCAGCTGTCTTTCTTCTATGATTTTTTCTATCGGCATTATGTTTAGTTCTTTCACTATTACTGTATTCCTTATCCTAGATCTTGTTCTCTCTTAGTCTCCTGAAAAATCTCATTTCCATTGCCTTGATTTTACTCCTTATCCCTGTCGTTTAACGTCCATGATTCACCTCCGTAATTAGTGACGGTCTAACAACTTTCTGATATACGTTTTGGTCTCTTTAGGAAACTCTTTTTCCCAAAAGAAGATAGTTTTGAGTATGTTATTGGGTCCTCTCACTTTTCCTGTTCTCTTTGATATTTCCTGGTTTACTTTACCATTGTCCACTATCATTGTTCCCGGGTATAGGCATCTGAACGCCTCCCTTGCTTCTTCTCTCAGATATTTCATCATTTTTGCTGAGATGTCGTCTTATCAAGGTGCCTTTCCTAGCTTCAGTTTTCCGATTGCTCCGTCATCAATTCTTCGTCTGATATCGGATGAATGCTTCCTCCTTCAGTTCTTCTTGGTTGTACCTCATCTCAGTTCCTTTCATCTTGTACATTTCCTGATAATTCTTCAAAGTACTGGCATCAACGCTCCATGACCTCTGCTTCTTCTGTTAGTATGTTTCCCTCTTTGTCCTTTATGTTTAGTCTTGTGGTGTTAACTTTTAAAATAATAAAATTACTTACCAGCGTTGGTTGAAGGGAAAAAAGAAAAATTTTACGGATGGAATTTATGGTTAACTTCACATTGGTTCGGGTAGCGTCAAAATTCTCCCCAAAAAATCACACCGATGAAACCACCCATCTTTTCGGTCTAGTTAGTCATCGTCGTAAAAATAATTTCGCACACCCATTCCCATGGCGATGATCAAAACGTTTTTCCACAATCAACTCGCCCATTTCTCATAAATCGATCAAATTTGACATTTGTGTGCCGTCCTTTTTCGAAACATCCACGCGACCGTAATGTCCTTCTTTCTATCGACGAAAATTAACCGCTACTTGGTCGCGAACATCAACAAATCTTTCGCGCTCAAGCAGAGCACCGAAGCGGAAGTAGCCGTGAAAAATGTCGCCGCCCCCGAAGAATCACCGGTCAAGGCGTCCGAACTTCCGGCGTCCTCCCCGAGCACGCCCCTAATCGGATTATCCGGTCCCGCGGCCGAGTATCAAGTATGTCGTCCGCGAACGAGTCCCTTATCACCCATCAAGAGGGACGTCCATAACGAAACGGACGCGGCCCGAAAGGCGATCGCAATGCAACACCTGCAACCGGCGATGCTTCCGGCTTACTACACCAAACCCATCGATCTAAACGCCATCTCCGTGGGGTGCGAGCCGAACACCGAGAGCGACATCAAAGGTACGGGGAAGAATCGCCATTTCGAAGATTCGATGACGCGCATGAACATCACCTTACCGTTGAAAGCGCCCAAATTGGCCAGTCCCTTTCCGGATCCGGTAAAAGTGATGGAATCGCACACGGTTTCCGATCGCGAGAAAGCCGATCAGATGCTGGCCGAAACGAAGATGACGAAGGCGCACGCCGAAAGCAAGAGGCGAAGATGCCAGAGGCAATCCTCGGGGACCATGACGGGGCAAAGCACCCGTAACTATTCCACCGTTCATTACCGCCGATTCGACGAGAATCCCGGTAGAAAATTGACGGCGAAACGCGCCCCCGGAAAGGATCGTGCAGATCAGGAAGAAACTGGTGCTTTCCTTCGCCGAAGGCGAAGAATCTCAAACCGACTCGTTTCAGTCGAACCGTCGAAACGGACGAAACGGAAGAAGAGGCGAGCAACGATCGATGTAAGGTCTATTCGCCTTATCCGAGCTACAGCGAAGCTTGCCCCGAGGAGATATTCAATCGTCTTAAGGGATGTAGATATTGCCAGTACCGGGCCGCAGCGGCCCAGTTCAGGACGCACATCCAACAGATCCATTCGACTTCGTATCTCACCAGTACCAAGAAGAAAGATAAAGGGAATTGGACTCCCGGTAATCCGAACAAGCCTTGCCAATACATCCCGCCTCAAGACGATTTCGCCAAGCTCAGGGAGAAGAAATCCGATCCGAGGAAGAAGAAGAAGGCCGCGCCCCCTACCGTGCTGTGGGATAGGATCGCCGATGATTTGCAAGAGGGGTCGAGCGTCTCGTTAGGAGGGGAAATGGACGGATGGTTGGGGAAATTCCAAAGTATTCCGGGGCACTGCGGTTCCAACGTCCATCGGAATTTGTAAGGGGACGAAGTAACCAAATGGAGATTGCGAGGGAGTGAAGTTGGTAATCATTTCATTCGAGTATGTACGAAATTCCTCGTTATCAAAAGCGAAAAATAAATAAATTTTCGTATGGTTTTTGGCTTTCATTCTGTTAGACTTCGCATCCTAAAAGAAAATAGCAATAATATTGATTTATTTATTTTTTTTTTGATTAAACTTTTTCGCTCAAAACTGGTTTTCTTCTTGTAACTTAAAAACGACAAGATCTGCGTTCACAGAATTTCTAAATCTAGTAATAAAACCCAAAGAAAAGATTTGGTAAAATTTAGGAAGATGGGAAGGGAACAAGGACACGAAGCTACCCTAATGTATGACAAACTAAGAATAAACGGCAAAATATACATTTTCTGCAGTTCGATGAAGGTGAGTAGGTACGCTAAGAATGAAGCACGTGAGCAACCAAACAGGACTTCCATGCCAAAAACAAAAGCAGTGAGTGACAGATCCTCCTACTAAAAGGTGGGGGGAAGAACTTATAGATTGATATGGAGTATTCGTTATACTCCTGGCAGGACTGCAAAAAATTTATCAATTGATGTAACCAAGGGCCGGATGGCGAATACAGCAATGACAAAGGACATGCAAACGGAAACGCACAAGGGGATAAAGCATGGATGCACAGACCGCGGCCCGCATGTCGAATACTGGTGGCCCGCCGACAGCAAAAATAATACTCTCGTACATTCGAAGAATATTTAATTCTATTCCAGAATAAAACCAAAAAAAAAAATATGTTCGAAAAGTAATTTGAATCTCGCGCGCGCGCTATTTGAATCTAGCGCCCAAAAATGCTAAGTCAAGTAACATCGCTTGCTGCCTTTATATAAAGTTCAAAATAGTAGAGAAATCAAGAATTTTCTAGCGCGGTGTGAGCAAGCGAGATAGCAACAGTCCCGAATTCCCGATTGCTCGCGTAGGTACGAGTAGATACACGAAGCTTTCCAGAGTCGTATGCGCGGTATAAAAGCCACGCTAACCGCAGCGACCGACAGTTCGGTTTTAATTTGAGTGAAATGTCAACAGGAAGAAATAAGCGCGAAAATACAAAGCGAAGTAATAAGTGATTGAGAATAAGTGCAGTTTAATAGTGTTTTGGGGAGGCAATAGTTCTAGTGTAGATTTTAACTCGACTAGCCGGTGTCATATATTTTGATCCACATTCAACGTAGATTTCCTGTTAACCCGTCAAGTGCCGTGTATAATTGTGTTGTGAAATCGTAAGTAAAACTCAGTTATTAATAAGTGTTTCCCTACCTATTTAATCAATTTTAATCAAATTTAGCTTTAATGTTGGCCAAATATTAAAATAAAACAAAGAAATTACTATTTTTATCAGAATTTCTCTAACTGTAATAATTACGTCATTATTTCAGATATAAAATCTGTATAAAAATCTTAAAATTTCTGAGGAATTTAATCAATTATTTTTGATAATTTAAAAAGAATGGGTAATTTAAGTAGGTACTGTAATTGTTTTTAGGTGCTGTGTCAATCCTAGCCAGGATTAGAACGCAACATGGAGAAACCAGGACCTAGTAAAAAACGTAAGGTTAAAGGTGAAAATCGGCAGTTTCAAGAAATTTCGACTGAGAAATACTTTTTGTATGGTCGCATAACAAAGTCGTTTGTTTAATTTGCAAGAATTCTGTTGCGATTGCAAAGGAATATAATGTAAAAAGGCACTATGAAACGCAGCATCCTTCTTTTAGCAAGTTTACAGGCGAATTAAGAAAGCAAAAAATGTTGTCTTTAAAACGGGAGCTTATTGGTCAGCAAGCTATGTTTACAAAACCCATTCAAGATTCAGAAACAGCTACAGAAGTTAGTTATGAAATTTCTCGAATGATAGCAAAGCGAAGTCGCCCCTTCAATGATGGCGATTTTGTAAAAGAATGCATAGAAATTGCCGCTAAGAAAATGTGTCCAGAAGCAGCAAAAAAGTTTGAGAAAATTCAACTGAATCGTATGACTATCCAAAGACGAATTATGTCTTTGTCAGGTAATATTGCGGAACAATTAATTGAAAAAACTAAGATCATTGAATTTTTTCATTAGCACTCGACGAATCCACTGATATTAGTTCCACAGCTCAACTTCTCATATTCATACGAGGTGTTACTCAAGATTTTGAAGTCTTAGAAGAGTTATTCGGAATGTGTTCATTGAAAGGTCAAACCAAAGGATTTGATTTACTCAATGTACTTTTGGATGAGTGTTCAAAAACTGATTTGGACTTATCAAAATTATCGGGAGTTGCGACTGACGGTGCTCCTTCGATGATTGGTGTCAATTCCGGACTAGTTACTTTACTGAAAAAGCATCTGCAAGGAAAAAATATAAACGCTGAAGATCTCATGCAGTTTCACTGCATTATACACCAAGAAACCCTCTGTTCTAAAAAAATTGAATTTCAAAATGTCATGGAAGTGGTAGTTTCGACTGTAAATTTCATAAAATCACGAGGACTCAATCACAGACAATTCAAACAATTCCTTGATGACATCGAAAGCGAATACGGAGATTTACTGTATTATACAGAAGTAAGGTGGCTAAGCCGTGGATTGACACTGGAACGATTTCTAAATTTAATAGAAGAAATTGGAATATTTCTGGCGGAAAAGCAAAGGGATGTCCCGGAACTTAAAAATCCTGATTGGTTGTGTGATTTGGCTTTTTTAGTTGACATTACAAATCATTTGAATGTCTTGAACACACGGCTTCAAGGCAAAAATCAACTGATATCCCAGCTCTACGCTCATGTATCATCCTTTCAATGCAAGCTGACACTTTTCAGATCACAATTGAATTCTGGAAATTACAATCATTTTCCGAATTATAAGAAAATGGCTGAAAAATTCAACAAAACTGCGATTAATTTCAGTTATGTAGAAAAGCTAGATATTTTGATTCAATCTTTTCAAGACAGATTTTCGGAGTTTAAAAAGTGAAACCTCTGTTGGACATATTCAGCAATCCTTTCACGGTTTCAGTTGAAAATGCGCCAGAGTCAATGCAGTTAGAAATTATCGACATTCAAAACGATCAAGATTTACGCAACAAATTCAACGAAGGAGACTTGCTGAACTTTTACCGCTGCACTGATAAAAATATGTACGAAAAGTTGCGCATAAACGCTCTGAAATGTGCCAGCTTATTTGATTCTACCTATATATGTGAACAAACTTTTTCAATACTAAATAATAATAAAACAAAAAATCGAAACCGCCTTGCAAATGAAAGTTTGGAAGCAGTTTTACGTGTTGCTACAAGTAAATTTGAGCCAAATATAAAAAGATTGTAAGCACTATGCAGTGCCACGCTTCAAATTAATAAATTCTTTTTGAATTTTAATAAATTATTATCAATTCTTTATTTTCTTTAATTACCTATACTTCTGGCGGGCGGCTCGCCATCAGTTCATGATTTGCCCGAGTGGCCCTTAGTCTTCATAAGTCTGTGCAACCATGGGATAAAGAATGTAGTAATGACCGAGTGGAAAATAGGAAAGGGAGACAGGCATAAAAGAAGCAAAAGAATAAAGTGAAGATGGTAATATGGAATGTACGAACCATATTAAAGCCTCGGAAAGATGCAAGAACAGGTAGAAGAAATAAAAAATATGGGATAGACCTTGTAGCAATTCAAGAAGTGAGATGGAAAGAACAAGGCGAAATAAAAAAGGAAAACTTCACGGACATATTCAACATATTCAGGAGCGGAAAAGCAGGGTCAAGAAGGAGTAGGTTTTATAATAATGGGGAAACTAAAAGGAAAAAATAATGGAATATAACGGAATTAACGAAAGAATGATCGAGAATTCAAGCCAAACCTTTAAACATATCAATCCTAAAGATATATACGCCAACGGAAGCACCAGAAAAGGAAGAGAAGGAGAAATTCTATGAATGGTTAGAAGACGAAATAGAAGAAGATGGCACGTGGCTAATAATGGTAGATTTTAATGCGCAGATAGGAAGGGAAGCGTCTATACAGAAAATAGCGGGTTAATTTACTTTACATGAGAAGGCAAATGACAATGGTCAAAGACTATGCAAGTATGAATCTGGTGATTAGTAGTACAAAGTTCAAGCACAAAGTAACGTGGAAAGCGCCGGGGCAACACACATACACGCAAATGAATAGAAGAATGCAGTCCTCAATAACACATATGAGATCATACAGAGGACCCGATGTTGACTCTGATCACTTCATAGGAATAGCAACAATCGGACTGAAAATAAAGAGAAATGGGAGAAGCGGATGCCCGCGGCGTAAATGGGATACATCTAAACTGAAAAAAGCGTTCACAACAAAGTAAATCTGGAGGATGGCGATAACATAGAGGCGGAATAGAACATTGTGTTAAGGAAGCAGCAAAAGAAATGCTGGGAGAAGAAAAGAGGACGACGTCAAATAAGTACTATAATGACGAATGTAAAGACCTTAACCCAAAGAAGAAACAAAAGGAAATTGACCTGGTTAAACAGCGGGAGAGAAGAGGACAGAAAAAATATGAAAAAATCGGAAGGGAATGCAAAAGATCAGTAAGAAAAACGAAAACGGAACTTGATGAATGACAGAATAAAGGAAATTTAAGTAGAAAATAGAAAAAATAATACGAAGTTATTTTACAAGAAAATTGGGGACAACTTTAAAGTGTACAAGAGAAAAGTGAAGGGAATAAAAAACGAAGAAAGAAGAGTAATAGAGCTCGAACATGAATATAAGCAAATATGGAAAGAACGGATCATGAAATACAAACTCCGGTGGAAAATGAGCAACAGCAAGAGCGGGGACGAAATAGCAGAGGAGCTGGACGACGTAACAAGCGCAGAAATAGAAGAAATTATAAACGAAAACAGAAATGGGAAGTCTCCAAGGAAAAGACGGAAATGTTCAAATATGGAGGACAAGAAATTAGAGAGAAACTGTACCAGTTGATTAAAAAAGATGGCAGCAGGAAAGAATGCCACAAGATTGGGGATGAGGGCGAATAATAGCAATTCATAGAAAAAGAGAGCAAACGTTATGTAACAACCATAGAGGGATCACTCTACTTAAGCCAGAACATAACATACAAGCTGTTGTCCACACTGCTGCATAGGAGATTAGCAGAAGTAACAAAGGACACGGTGGAGCAATATCAGAAGGAAAATCAACGATAGATGCAATACACACAGTAAAAGAAAACTAATGGAAATGTCTCAGCAGTACAAATTAAAAATTTGGTAAAAAAATTGCTTCTCATAGATTTCTAGCAAGCTTTCGATAGCATAAAGGCGCTAAAGGAGGTGGGTATAATCGCAAAATTGACGTAGCTAATGATGATGATAATGGAAAGAACAAGGGCGAGTATTTTAACGCAGAAAACGGGAAACGGAAGAGTTTGAATTCAATAAAGGGAATAAGGCACGGAGACGTACTATAACAGCAACACTATTGAATCTGGCTCGACAATATGCGACGAGACTCGAACCACCGATCTCGTGAGTATCGCACCAAAACGCTATCGACTAGGCCACGAGTCCAGTTGACAATCGTACTATATCTAGTGGATTTAACTGGTGGGTGAAACTTCAACATCGATTATCTCGGTAATTTATGAACGTTGCGTCGAACTACTCCAAAATATTCTTATTTAAGGTCCAAACTACACGTACCGTAAATATCAAAAATTACAAAAATCCCATTACCTTACCTTCTCCTTGTTAAATATATAATGTGTTTGTTTAACTTTAGCAGGGTTGAGGGAGTCAATACAGTCAAATAAACTGAAAAGTTTATCTTTAGAAACAAAGAAACAACATTCAATGTTTATTATTCAAGATGTTCCCTTTTACCACTTTAAGTTCAATCTTTATCTTAATTCAATCGTGTTTTTATTTTTATCTTCTGTCATTTTACCGACCTGATATATTTAAAAATGGTTAGGGAAGTAATTCCTTAGAAATATATAGCCAGTATTTTATATCCAATGTTATTTTGTTCTTATTAAATGTATCATGCTTATCGGTTCTCTAGCAGTTAATTTATATAACCTTCCTATACTCACGCATACGATTCGTGAGACCGATTTATATAGTATAGTATACGTCTTTCATTTTGACGTGAGTATAGGAAGGATAAAAGTTCGGCAATTAATGTGACTGAAATTTTATATAAATTACATGTTAGAAAACCATTAAACAGAAAAGTAATTTCCATACCTACAAACAATTTCAAATATCGCGCGCTCATCAGTATTTTTCAGACGGCTCCCCTAGAGGGAGTAGAATACCCTTTAAATTAAAGTCACTATAGATATCTAAAGTACCGCAATTATCCGCTATTTTGGGGCAAAAAGTTACGGGAACTTTGAAACTTAAAAGAAGCAATATATGACTAATTCTCTAATAATTTGTTCTTTGGTGTGAAATGAATAACGCCGAGATATTGGAAATATGGATGGAAATTTTCTGAGTGGCATGCAACGTGGGAAATATATTTATTTAAAAAAAGAAAAAGAAACAAAAACAATAACCCAGTAAACTTTTTTTTAATTTCGCGACTAGTTTAAGTTGGTAGTGCGGGCGACAGTGAACATATTCGCAAAAATTGTGCTTACCATTGCCGGAACTACCAACTTAAACTGTCAACGAAATTTTAAAAAATGTTTACTGGGAAGGTGTATACATATTTATTTTAAACTTATTACATTATTCCTATAACTACATATAACTATTGTAATGGAGACGGCTGATAAGAGTTGAATAAGTTAAAGCTATAATTCCAGTCGGAATCATAAACCTCAACCACACAAACGTGAAACAAACTTCAAAAGTATAGATTAATTTTACATTTTACCGTATTCGACGAAATATTTTGGTGAAATGTTTAAAGCACTCAAGTCACTAGAGAGAGCCCGCCATCTTAGGGCAAAAATACAGCTTTCTCCTTTTTAACACATTGGCCTCGTAAGTTGCGATACTTTTTATATCTAGTGACTTTGGTTTAAATTAGGTATGGGCAACCTTTGACATGTTGTGGGCCAAACTTCAGTGTGCAAATACGTTCGCGGGCTGCGCTTAACCTTCCTATACTCACGTCAAAATGAAAGACCTATACTATACTATATAAATCGGTCTCACAGACCGTAGGCGTGAGTATAGGAAGGTTAAAAGTAGTACATTTTAAAGTAGTGTTGTAGTGTTCATAATTTTTTGCGATAGATATCAGACATGAAATAATACGACAATGTTATTATAATATCAATTTATGAAAAGAACAAAATGAAATAATAACATTACAATTAAATCGTTAAATTTGGAATTGTTACAAACTACGAAAGTTAAATAGCGATACCGAAATCAATGAGACACTTGAGCTTGAACTTGGGAAACTAATCCATCGATGTTTGGATTAATTCCACTGATACAAAGACGCAAAGAATTTTCCAAATTATCGTCAGTCAGCCTTGTACGATATTTCGATTTATGAACTTTCATCAGTGAAAAGAACTGTTCGCATTTATAAGTACTGCCAAACGCACAAATCAATCTTCTTGCGAATTTTCTAAGCTGCGGAAAATGGTCTTCTTCGAGGTATTTTTTGTAGAAATCACACAACTCCACGTCTTCAAACTTAGATTTTAGGAGTGAGCTTTCTTGAATCTCGATCAACTCCAGTTGCAAGTGTATTGGAGCATTTTGTACATTACTTTTTGTTGGAGTAGCAAATAAATTGAAACAGTCTTCCATATTTCTGAAATCGCTAAATCTGTTCGAAAATTGCTCCGACAGTACCTTGAGTTCTTCAGCATATTGAGCATAAGCAATATTCTCATACGCAGAGAGCGTGGTTTCCAGACAGCATCTGTGCCTCCCACAAGCGAATTTTATTCTGAAACGCTTTCAAATGGCTGTACAAATCATTAACTAACTGTCCTTGTTTTTGAAGTTTCAAATTTAAATCATTCAAATAGCCAGTAAGGTCGACCAGAAATGCTAAGTCACATATCCATTTCGGGTCACTCAATTCAGATAGTGGTTTATCTTTTATTTGCATAAAGTCTTTTATCTCATTTATAAGCTCGTAAAACCGTTTCAGCATTTTCCATTTGCTTAGCCATCTGACTTCAGAATAATATGTTACGTCGTCATATTCGGCTGATATTTCATCGAAAAACGCCTTGAATTGACAATGTTTAAGCCCTGGGGATCGAATAAAATTGATGGTTTTTACTACCACATTCATAACATTCTGGAGTCGAATGGACTTAGAACACAAGTTCTGTTGGTGGATAATGCAGTGAAGGACTATCAAATCATCTTTTTGCACATTTAATTCAGTTGCTTTTTCGTTGAAAATTCCGATGAAACCTTTACGTAAGCCGACCATAGAAGGTGCACCATCTGTGCATACTCCAACTAATTTTGACCATGGCAAGGCAAAACTTGTAAGTACCTTTTGAACTTCATTAAAAATATCCTCTCCTGTAGTGGTTCATTTTAGCGGCTGTAAAGCAAGCAATTCCTCAGTAACAGTGAACTCTTTATCAACACCTCGAATAAATATAGCCAGTTCAGCTGTATCCGACAAATCGGTGCTCTCGTCTAATGCTATGGAAAATGATTCGAAACCAGCCATACGGTTAGTCAATGTTGTTTTCATATCATTAGCCATCATTTCTATACATCGGACAACAGTTCGTCTTGACCAACTAATTTTTTCAAATTCATTTTTTTTTCAGGACACAAAACACTGCAAATTTCTAACATACACTCCTTGATAAGTTCGCCTTCGGAAAATGGTCTAATGACTTTGCCAATTTTGAACTAACTATAAAACTAGCTTTCACAACATTATCAAGTAGTGTTCTTTGTTTATGAAACATTTTCTGCTGCTTTTCCAAATTTGCAGTAAGTTTCTGGATTTTGTCTTTTCTTATTTGTCCTGTCAGTGAGTGCAGCGTAGGATGCTTAGTTGACTAATGCCTCTTTATATTGAATTCTTTCATCACTGAAATGGATTCATTACACAGCAAACAAATAGGCTTACCATTGTGCAAGATAAAAGAGAATTCTTCAGTCCATTTTTCTTGAAACTGGCGACCCTCTGCATCTACTTTTCGTTTCTTTCCACCGGACATCATTTTCGTATACAAAATATAATTAGGAAGCACCCAAGATGCACACAAAGTCACAAAGCTAATTGACGGCACTAGCAGTTCGCTAGATATCGCTCGTCGAAGTTATCACCTCGGTAGCTCAAGTAGAACTGAACTAAAGTTCGGGCCATCAACATCAACCCGCTTATATAGGCAAAATGAAGGAATGATCTAGAATCGTCTAGTGTTCTACTAGTGTAGAACAGTTGAGAAGAAATAATCTTTTGCTGCGCCGCCACTGAGGCGGTAAACATCGAAGGCTTTGATGTTTGCCGCCTCACTCTTTGATGATCGCCGACACTCGGCTTGCTCGCTTACTTGATTCCGTGAGTTTGAGTAAGTAGTGTAATTTTAATTTTTTTTTAAATTAAGTTTTTCAAAATGTCTCGCGCGCCGGCTGTTGCCCACCGTGGGTTTAAATAGTTCCGAGATTCCCCGACCTGACTGACGTCAGTTGATTTGTGCAGTTGATTGGGGAATAGGTAGGAGGGCGGCTATGTCGTGATGTAAACAAATTCGCGCTGGACGCTGTATTCACCGACATACGTCCCTGCCCGGTACCACCTTTTAACTAACTCCATTAGTCGCATATCGAAACCTTTTTTAATTTTCTATTACTGTCGTACTGGTAAATGCTGCAGTCATTCAATATAACCTTTAACCTTCCTATACTCACGTCAAAATGAAAGACGTATACTATACTATATAAATCGGTCTCACAGACCGTATGCGTGAGTATAGGAAGGTTAAGCACAAGCTCCTGTGTGCTTTTATCTAACCTTTTGTTCTGCAGCTTCTGCTACTCTAAAGTGTTTACGGATTGTTTTTTGTTTTTTTTTTGTTTTGTATTGTGTTTCGTTTGTTTTTCCTAATGAATTATCAGCGGGGAGCTAACCCCCGTCGTTTTAGAAATTCGTACTTACAGTATCCTCGTAATTACATAGCAAGCGATCACGAATTCGCACCACAAAGCTACCGCCAGATCGGTCAAACTCATTTCGTGCCATTCACGAGCGATTCCCGGTAATTAACTGATGATGAACGTTAAAGGTCGCCGTAACGAGCTAATTCTGCGTAAATTTAAACCGATGCGTACGAACTACGTAGATAACGTGCGAACCGTTCGAACTGAGGAGTTCGATGCTGCTGTGACGACGACGACCATGACGGGGACGAGGAATTTAATAAATAAACTAGACCGCGCGCTATCTTCTCGATCCACGTCTCTCATAAACTACAACTAGACTCTAGGACCACGGTGGACAACAGCCGGCCCGCTGTATGATTTGATCCGGCCCGCGAGACATTTTGAAAAATCTAATTTAAAAAAAAAAATTAAAATTACACTACTTACTCAAACTCACGGAATCAAGTAAGCGAGCAAGCCGAGTGTCGGCGATCATCAAAGAGTGAGGCGGCAAACATCAGAGCCTTCGATGTTTGCCGCCTCACTGACGACGCAATAAAAGGTTATTTCTTCTCAACTGTTCTACACTAGACGATTCTAGATCATTCCTTCATTTTGGCTATATAAGCGGGTGGATGGCCCGAACTTTAGTTCAGCTCTACTTGAGCTACCGAGGTGATAACTTCGACGAGCGATATCCTAGCGAACTGCTAGTGCCGTCAATTAGCTTTGTGACTTTGTGTGCATCTTGGGTGCTTTCTAATTATATTTTATATACGAAAATGATGTCTGGTGGAAAGAAACGAAAAGTAGATGCAGAGGGTCGCCAGTTTCAAGAAAAATGGACTGAAGAAATCTTTTTATCTTGCACAATGGTAAGCCTATTTGTTTGCTGTGTAATGAATCCATTTCAGTGATGAAAGAATTCAATATAAAGAGGCATTACTCAACTAAGCATCCTACGCTGCACTCACTGACAGGACAAATAAGAAAAGACAAAATGCAGACGCTTACTGCAAATTTGGAAAAGCAGCAGCAAATGTTTCATAAACAAAGAACACTACTTGATAATGTTGTGAAAGATAGTTTTATAGTTAGTTCAAAATTGGCAAAGTCATTAGACCATTTTCCGAAGGCGAACTTATCAAGGAGTGTATGTTAGAAGTTTGCAGTGTTTTGTGTCCTGAAAAGAAAATGAATTTGAAAAAATTAGTTGGTCAAGACGAACTGTTGTCCGACGTATTGAAATGATGGCTAATGATATGAAAACAACATTGACTGGCCGTATGGCTGGTTTTGAATCATTTTCCATAGCATTAGACGAGAGCACCGATTTGTCGGACACAGCTCAACTGGCTATATTTATTCGAGGTGTTGATAAAGAGTTCACTGTTACTGAGGAATTGCTTGCTTTACAGCCGCTAAAATGAACCACTACAGGAGAGGACATTTTTAATGAAGTTCAAAAGGTATTTACAAGTTTTGCCTTGCCATGGTCAAAATTATTTGGAGTATGCATAGATGGTGCACCTTTTATGGTCGGCTTACGTAAAGGTTTCATCGGGATTTTGAACGAAAAAGCAACGGAATTAAATGTGCACAAAGATGATTTGATAGTCTTTTACTGCATTATCCACTAACAGAACTTGTGTTCTAAGCCCATTCGACTCCAGAATGTTATGAACGTGGTAGTAAAAACCATCAATTTTATTCGATCCCGAGGGCTTAACCATCGTCAATTCAAGGCGTTTTTGGATGAAATATCAGCCGAATATGACGACGTAACATATTATTCTGAAGTCAGATGGCTAAGCAAAGGGAAAATGCTGAAACGGTTTTACGAGCTTATAAATGAGATAAAAGACTTTATGCAAATAAAAGATAAACCACTATCTGAATTGAGTGACCCAAAATGGATATGTGACTTAGCATTTCTGATCGACCTTACTGGCTATTTGAATGATTTAAATTTGAAACTTCAAAAACAAGGACAGTTAGTTAATGATTTGCACAGCCATTTGAAAGCGTTTCAGAATAAAATCCGCTTGTGGGAGGCACAGATGTTGTCTGGAAACCACGCTCTCTGCGTATGAGAATATTGCTTATGGTCAATATGCTGAAGAACTCAAGGTACTGTCGGAGCAATTTTCGAACAGATTTAGCGATTTCAGAAATATGGAAGGCTGTTTC
The DNA here is from genome assembly GCA_038088585.1 of Chrysina gloriosa. Taxonomy (NCBI): domain Eukaryota; kingdom Metazoa; phylum Arthropoda; class Insecta; order Coleoptera; family Scarabaeidae; genus Chrysina; species Chrysina gloriosa. Next base: position 104,371,657 of record CM076087.1, read on the forward strand.
AATTTATTTGCTACTCCACCAAAAAGTAATGTACAAAATGCTCCAATACACTTGCAACTGGAGTTGATCGAGATTCAAGAAAACTCACTCCTAAAATCTAAGTTTGAAGACGTGGAGTCGTGTGATTTCTACAAAGAATACCTCGAAGAAGACCATTTTCCGCAACTTAGAAAATTCGCAAGAAGATTGGTTTGTGCGTTTGGCAGTACTTATAAATGCGAACAGTTCTTTTCACTGATGAAAGTTCATAAATCGAAATATCGTACAAGGCTGACTGACGATAATTTGGAAAATTCTTTGCGTCTTTGTATCAGTGGAATTAATCCAAACATCGATCGATTAGTTTCCCAAGTTCAAGCTCAAGTGTCTCATTGATTTCGGTATCGCTATTTAACTTGCGTAGTTTGTAACAATTCCAAATTTAACGATTTAATTGTAATGTTATTATTTCATTTTGTTCTTTTCATAAATTGATATTATAATAACATTGTCGTATTATTTCATGTCTGATATCTATCGCAAAAAATTATGAACACTACAACACTACTTTAAAATGTACTACTTTTAACCTTCCTATACTCACGCCTACGGTCTGTGAGACCGATTTATATAGTATAGTATACGTCTTTCATTTTGACGTGAGTATAGGAAGGTTAAGCGCGGCCCGCGAACGTATTTGCACACTAAAGTTTGGCGCACAACATGTCAAAGGTTGCCCATACCTACTCTAGGACGAAGAAGAAAAAACAAACTTGACTTAGTTGACTTACCGTTTCTAATATTTCGCTTCGGAAAGGAGGAGCAGAATTTTCAGATCGACTCGGAGCGAAGAAGTTGTCCCCGATCGCGAGGCACAAACGGTAATGGGAAAAACGACGAATCGGAACGACGGTGCAACAGTATCGGATTTCGATTTAATCGCAATTCGATCCGACGCGATATGTGGGAATTCGTTCGTTGAAGATAAAAACTTAAAAATACGGTAGGATACGCGTTTTTGCTGAATTTTCTTTTTCTTTTTCAACCGCTAAAACGGGAGCGCACGTTCCGCCTGGTTCGACGTTCGATGCGATCTGTTTTTGCGCGAAAACGCGCCGGGGCGAAGGTCGTCCACCCCCATCTACGAAGCACCCCTTAGCATTTGCTCTCGCGCGAACGTTAAGAAATCTCCCGACTCACCCTCGTAAATAACAACATTACGGGAGGCGGAGGGAGAATCGCATCCCTTCCGAATACGACGCGCGCCGAAAGTTCGCCCTTTCTAAACCGTCGCGCGGTGAAACTAAACACAATTGCGTGAGAAATCTGCAGGGAACGAAAAAGAAAAAAGAGGAGATAGTGCCGTGGAACACCCGACTTGAGCGATGCTCTTTACGCATTTGATGCTTATTCGAATAAACGGTAAAATTCTATAATTGAATGAACAACGTACAAAGAAAAAGTAATTCATTTCGAAAGCGATAGTAAATAAGTTGAAGTTGAATTTGAAGTAAATTCGAGTTCAAATAATATCAGCGCCATCTGACGGGAAGAGACGCAAATACTGTGCATTTCATAGTTGCTTCTGCGATGAGTATGTGTGTAAGAGAAAGAACTAAGAATGAAAGAATTGCGTATTTGAATGAACGGTAAAATTCTATAATTCAATAAACAACGTATAAAGAAAAAGTATGAGTATGTGTGTGTTTGTGTGTGTGAGAGAAAGAACTAATGAAAGAACAGAATGTAAGATAAAAGCGTCTATTTGACGATTTCAAGCGTCTCACTTTTCTCAAATAACTCCCGTCGCAGAACCTCGCTAACAGAGCTTTGCTCTAAAAACGAGGAAGAAAAACAGTGACTTTGACAGAAAGCAATTGCTTAGGTTTGAAAGCAGGTAGTGATGAAAATGATTGTGATGCTGATGTGAAGACGACTACCTCGCAAGCTTCTCAGAGTATGAGGAAGAAGTTACAATTACATTTGAACCTGGTGAGTTTTGCATTGCTAAAGTTTTTGGCCAAACAGAGCTTCAGATTATACGTAGAAAAGGTTTACAACAAAAGGATGGTCTTTTTACAAAGAACATTCTCAAACAATGAAATTTAAAGAAACCGATGAAGAATGCTACATTAGAGAGTTTGACATCGTACGGAAACTTCCACAACCGGTAAGAAGTAGTTCCGCTCGCTTTAATATGATTGGTTTATAATGATTGCAACAAACCTGAATGATCTAACTAACATCCACTAAGTTTTCTTTAATGTATAAGATCCCAAACATCAATTGTTTAAACTTAATTTTTTCATTAATTTAATTTGTAATTAATTTCTTTATTTTTCATTTTTGTTTTTTGTAATTTTTTGAAATTTCATAGTGAGAAATGATAGCAATTTTTTTGAACGTCTTGTAATACCTTGGGTCAGAAACAGGTTTCTTTAAATAAATGTATAAATATATTCCTTTTTCCTGAATTTGAATTTGTTTCTTTGCCCTTTTTCTCAAACGCCCTTATTAAGGTACCAATACAACGTTCCGAAGGTGTAATTAAATCAAACAATTGATCATACCAATATTTCTCCTAAATCAATTGAATGTACAACAATAGGTTCGCTTAGCCCAGATATTTGCTGCAGTGCTCTTATAGAATATAGCCTGGGGATGTTCCAGCCACCCCAAATTCACGGGGTAACTGGACCAATAGGACAAAAATCTATATAAAAATATATAATGTTAAAAACATAGCTTAAACGGTATGTAATATGTTGGTGAGTTCATTGCCAAATAATCCTGCAATATTTTGCAGGAAAAAATTGCTTGTTATTTGTCCTAAATTACATTTTTATGAAGGTAACTGGAAGCCATGTGGCAAAATCATAAACCCAGTTACTTCCGGAGCACCTTACTTTATTTTGTTTTTCAAATACAACTGTAAGCATATCCTATTAAGGGAGGGCCCACGACAAGCGCGTCGGGTTATAGCGCCCAAAGTAATAATTCCTGGTGACAAGATGATGTAAGTACAGGATTCCCCGAAGCGGTAAGTATCACACTTGTTTTTTTAAGGAACACTATATATTTTTTGCTTTTTTCGAATTGTATAGAAAAAATAAAGGTGAGTTACTTCACTATTACTATACCTATCGATTGCCGTTTTCGAAGTATTTGAGGATTTTCGAAAAAGTAAGATGTTTTGAAAAAAATGGGTATAACAGACAAACTAATTGAAATTTTCAAATCATCTTTTTAGCCTTGATTTGTTTTATCTTGCGCTATTTATTTTCAGGTATGTAATTTTACAACAATTTCTATTTTTGTGGCTAGAAACAATAAATTAAATGTATATATATATATATATATATTTCGTGACCTTTTTATACTTATCTTATATGATAGATCTCTACCACTAATAGGTCACTAATAGGTCAACACCTTCGTCAGTGAAAATATAACTAGTTATATTTTCACTGACGAAGGTGTTCCGAAAATGTTTGTAAACGTTCTGAAAATATAACTATCGTTCAAACCAGCCTTGTTTTATTGACCTATTAGTGGTAGAGATCTCTATCATATAAGATTTTACAACAATGTACAAGGTGATTCCTTCGATTAGCTCTATTTGTCTCGACTTAAATAGTGTATAACTTTGTTATTTCAAATGGAACACACTGTATATTTTTAGACTCGGTAGAAGTTTCTCAATTCCTACCCAAATATTATTAACTCAATTTTGTAAATACACCAAAATAAGACTAATAACACTGGAAAACAGCATGTCTGTTGCATGAGACTTTACATGAATCTGAATAGTTTTTCCACGCTGATTTCAAAAATATATGCCGTTTTCATGTAGCAGCTCTAGTTTTGGTGTTATGAAGTGACAGGATTTTTCATTGAAAATGCACATAGTTTAAGTTTAAAAATTTATTAAATATATTTATTCTGAATAAAATTTCCTTTTTTGGATTTTCTAGAGTGAGATGTTATATGAGTACTATTTTGAATGCTCCAACAATAATCAGCCATCATATGTACATTCCAGTGCCCCCGATACCTCTCCTCCATAGTGCGAATATCCTGGTGAAAGCGTTCTCCTTGTTCCTCGCTTAGGTCACCGGGATTTTCAGGAAAATAGTCTAGATGGCTGTGAAGGTAGTGAAGCTTAATACTCATGTTGCATCCAAGCCGCTGGAAGTGTATCAGCAACTGTTCAACGTGCTGAATGTAGCCGTCACATTTCCTATAGCCCAAAAGATTCCTCACTACCCAAACAAATTCTTCCCATGCACATTTCTCGACAGCTGTCATATGGTTGATGAAAATTTTATCATCTATCAACTTCCTGATTTGTGGGCCATCGAAAATACCGCCTTTGATTTTCTCACTACTCAATTTTGGAAACACTTTTAAAATGTATTTGAAACATTCGCCATCTTTGTTAAGAGCTTTTACGAACTGTTTTATCAACCCCAGTTTTATATGCAAAGGGGGCAATATAATTCGGTCTCTGGATACTAGTGGAACATTAATTACATTTTGCTTACCGGGAATCAAAGCCTCCCTAGAAGGCCAGTCTCTTTTGTCCAGTGCTCAGCTTTCGCTCGACTGTCCCATAAGCATAGGAAACAGGAATATTTTGTGTAGCCACTTTGTTGGCCCAGGAGAAAATTTACCATTTTCAAATCAACACATAAAACCCAGTTATGTTCCTTGTACTTGATTTTGTCGAGAACTAAAGATATTGTAGGATATTCTTCTTTAACCTTTGTAGAATGAGCAATAGGTAAGGAACCAAGTTTGTTACCATTATGTAAAAGTACACATTTAAAACTTCGTTTTGACGAATTAATGAACAACCGCCACTGATTTGGATTATACTCTTTTAATCCCATTGCATTAATTAGGCCCGGAATATCAGTACAAAACACAAAATTATCTTTTTGAGTAAAGAAAGGAAGTAAATCCTTTTCCCTGTTACGGTAGTACGATATCTTCGTTCCTCTGGTCAACAAATTTCTTTCTTTCAATCGGGAAGCTAAAATTTCTGATGCCGTTTTAGAAAGTTCAAGGTCCCTGATCCAGTCATTTAGATCATCTTGATTTAGTGGTCGGGGACTATCGTAGCAATCAAAATCACTGTCGCTACCACTGTCGTCGTTTTCGGTTTGTCCGCTGCACTGGTCTGAATTTTGCGAAGATGTACATGGGTGCTGTGGTGTTGATGTGTCACTAATACTCAAGACTGGTCTTATGGCAGATTTTAAGTTTGGATATATCCACTTAGAGCAATTTTTATGGTTTATTCCTATGATTTTCGTTACACAGAAATAACAGTCGTCATGATGGTTGGATGGTTCACGCCAAATCATAGGAGCTTTGTACTTAAAAGTGGGTCTTTTTTTGTTTGTCCACAGTCGCAAAGATTCAACACATATTTTACATACCAAACTTGGTATCCAAGGTTTAGCGTTTGACGGCAACGGAAACCCAAAGTAGTCCAAGTATGCCTTTTTCACAAAGTCCGACACATTTAAACGACATTTTTGGAACATATATTCTCCACAAATAACACAAAAACAATCAGGATTATTTAAACACGTCCTTCTTGAGGAAGACATACTGAAATTTATAAAGGAACTAGTTAAGTTACACCGCTATTGATAGAAACTATCGACTACTTATGTAAATTTAAGACGGTACCTGTATCTCACTAACTAGAGCTGCTACAAAAAATGTGAGGTTAGATTTGAAATCAGCGCACCCAAATTAGTAAACAACAGTAGAAAAACTTTATGCAACAAAAAAAGTGTTATTTTGTTTTTTTGTGTAATCAATTTTAAACACCGAACTGTCAATTTTGGACACAAAATAGACAAACCGCATCGTTACCCCTTGTTCACAACAAACGGGGAAATAACTTAATTTTGTAAATAGATCAAAATAATAACAATAATCAATTTAAAAAAAACCGAGATGTCAATCTGGCACAAAATAGTTGAAATTGCCGTTTTCAGGTTTTTCATCTAAATAGAAAACAGCCAGTTAATGGGTTAATCGGCAGCGATTTTAACGAAGGTTCTCGGATTGCGAGTAATCGTAACTTTGGGGGAATTTTAGGGATTTTTAGTTATTTTCTTGCGAAGTGACACTATTCTTTGGATACTTTTGACGGAAATTGCTCCATTTTTTGGATACTTTTGGCGGAAATTGACCGATTTTTTAAGGAATTTTTAACCAGATATGGTCGGTTAGATTATCGAATACATCATTACAAATAACTAGTCTGGACGAACAGCGGTAATTACGAAATAAGTTACAATAGCCTACATACATACGCAAAACTACTCGCCGATTTAGTATTGACTAGAGCGGGGAGTGGGCGATGCTGTCGTAACTTATTTCGTAGTTGTACGCCATTACCGCTGTTTGCCCAGGCTACAAATGAATCACCTTCACGCTCCTGCCAGAGCAACGTAATACTACTGATACTTACTTCCATACATAGTTACTTGACACGCAAAGCGTACGAAAAGTTGGCACAAGCGAAAAAATTGGAAAAGGAATTTCTATTTACGGACTCACCTGTAGAATTCGTGCAAGAACGAAAAATTATCCGGATTGAAAAAGGGTAACATGTTGCTTTCACTGTAATTTAGAACACGCGCGTCAATCTTTTCGAATTTCAACAGGGTAACTGTCATTTTTGCACCGTCTTTAGACTGCGTACTTTTAGAACACCGAAAACTAAACGTTTCGGTTCATTTTATCGCCGGATATCGCAATATATGTATATATTTGGACGATATCGAACTCGAAAGGACGAGAAAGCGGACGAACCGCACTGAACCCGTCACCTGTCAACGTGTAACTGTCAAATAATCGATGGGATTTTTGACAAGTATGACGGATTCGAAGTGCAAAATTTCGAAATCTGTTCGTTCTTCAAAGTTTCTTTGCGATTATATGGTTTCTCGATATCTTTACCGGTTAAATTGGGATGGTTTTGAAATACGTCACGTTATAATACTAATAACAGTAATGAACAATCCTGTTGAAGGTTGCAGTAGTTTCACATTGTTTCTCCTAGTAACATTTGTTATGAATCTCATATGATAGATCTCTACCACTAATAGGTCAATAAAACAAGGCTGGTTTGAACGATAGTTATATTTTCAGAACGTTTACAAACGTTTTCGGAATACCTTCGTCAGTGAAAATATAACTAGATAAATATATAAACAAACATTTGTTTTTTATTTGGGAACTTACTGAAAATATAACTATCGTTCAAACCAGCCTTGTTTTATTGACCTATTAGTGGTAGAGATCTATCATATAAGATAAGTATAAAAAGGTCACGAAATATATATATATATACATTTTGTTATGAATAGCATTTTTAATAACCAACAGTTGGTAGCAACAGTAGTGAATATATAATAAGTGAGTTGGAAAATTATTAAGAATGCTAGAAAACAAAAGCTCTGTATGATGTGTGTAAATATATAATAAAAGGAACATATATTAAGGAGGCGGCTTGAGAGTTCATAGTCAATAGGTGGCACCACTATCGAAAAACGGTATTAATTTGTAGGATACAAAACTTAAAAATTAAGCATTCTTTTTAATAAGATCATTAACAAACCGAAAGTGAAGGGAATAAACTAGGGTATGGTTATCTTATCAATCTCAAATATGTCGTATACTCTGAGAAAACTTGTTGCAAGCATTGCAAATTAAAAACAAAATTTGGTAAAATCAAACAGAATATATTGCATAACCTCGTTGCGATATTCTACATGTGAAATTTGTAAGAATATGAGCAATTCGGTATGTATAAAAAATAATTTGTATCCGCAAAGTGAACGTATGACAGGCGTTGATTTATGAGTCCTCAAAATCCTGGTAAAAGTGTAGCTATTCACCGATAGATGGCAAAAGTATATTTCTATTACAGTAAATGCCAAAAGAAAAACTTCAACTTGATATGCCTTTTTCCTGCGCTTTAAATTTGGCGCCAACTTCCAAAAGTTAAAATTTTATCTTACTGTGTGTGAAGAGACAACACCGAATTTTAGTTAATCGACAAATATACTAGGGAATTCATCCTTGATTTGAGATATTATTCACTGATGTCTGACACTATTTGACAAAGCTGAACATACATTATCAGATCATGATTTCATGACATGAGCCATTAGAATACTGGTATAAAGTGCAGAATAATTATTCCTTCGAATGCTATATCCTGAATAAACTGGAACGTATTTCACAATACCTCTTTCACCTTCAAATTACTATTTTTGATATAGCAAAATTGCGCTTGACGGTTGGCAACATGTTTTTGTATGAATCTGTTTGACAATACTTCAAGAAAAGACCGATGTAAAATGTCATCAAAATGTATAAATTGAGGTTACGTTATTCAAGTTATAGGAAAATAAATCGAAAATAACATTCCCGAATGCCGCTATAATTTGAATGTATTTTTACTCATGCCCATTTTTTAGCAGTCTCCACGAGTGAGATGACACTTGTAGTTTGCTTCACCTAGATTGCAAACCTTTCTACGCATTGCATTGATATTTATGGGTAGATCACGTACCGAGTGAGACATCTGTTGATAACTACCATAACTATCACTTTTTCCCCTCGAAAAATCCAATCCGCACCATATAAGTCGCGTCCTTGAGGTTAAAGAAAGCTTTATTGAAGAAACGAACCTCTAACAAACCCAGTAAACATATTCGCATGCATTTTGCTTAAGAAATGGCAAGTATATCCACTATTGCCGGAACTACCAACTTAAACTTTGCGGGAAATTTAAAAAATGTTTCTTGGGAACTAATAATACTTGCGTTGGATACAGCATCGTAACCAAGCGTCGAGATGGCGTTATAGACAGAAAATAGTGATAGTAAGAGACGCGTTTATGAACTGCCTTATTTCAACATGGCCAACGTGATTTATTTGGCGGCAAATTTAAATTCGGAAAAATGTTTCGAATGTCATCGAATTATTCCGGAGAATCAAAACAGACGTATTTATTAAACGTGACGACACAAATATTATTTACACTTACAGCGCTTTTATGGTAAATTTAACGACTTCGGTCATCGATTTCGACGTATCCCCGTGACTGTTCTTCCGAGGCATTTCGACCACCGCAAATCGCTAAATCGCCCCGGTCCCGTCTTGAGACGATCACCACATTACGAACGTTACTGACGAAGAACTGTGTCGATTTGTCGAGTAAAACGGATCCATTTTTACATTTATTAATGGAAATCCATTGTCGGAATCGTACACGTTAATTAACGCGACGACATGTTAAGTAATTACATCACGAACGTACTATACTTAAGCGTTTTGTAGCAAAACTATGAGGCATAGTGTTTCTAGGATTATGCTTATTGCGCGATTATGTAGACAAGGCCTTCGGTTTTGACATGATTTTCGTTTTACAACGATCGGAATGTTTTTGCATTTCAAACGTTTGTAACTTGCAAGGTATTTTGAAGGAAGGAAAAACGGTAGAATAGTGGAAATTTTCGTAGTAACGATGAAAACTACAATAGCAAAAAGGTACACGAGGTTAGGAGGAATTTCGAAAACGCTATCAAGCTTCGGAGAAACAAATGAGTGATTAATACTGAAGAATCTAAACGGCATACAGAAGTCAGACGTCAAAGTAAATTGTCTTTCCTTTAATTCTTACTTCACATTCACCATCATTTAATCATTCTGTCTTTAAGGCTGTAAGGTTCGGAGCCACCGCGCCTTATACGTACGTATACTGTACCGGTCCTAGCCCGCCTAGCTGCATTTCCTTACGTTCTCGCTACATATTGGAGGTTATAGGCCCAGTTTAGGATTTTAATAAACGCTACGCTCAGCTACTAGCCGGGTTACCACCCGAAAATTGAGCTATTCGCCAATCAATATGTTCAAAATCGAAACGTCCTTCTCCTACCACAGTTTAGAAAATCAGGTTGGCTCGATTTTAGCCGTTTCTTCTCGTGAAGGTTGATTCAGTTTTAAAAATTTCTACTCGATATCATTTCTATTCGACGATATCTTCGAAATCTATTCGATGAGGGTATTTATATTTCGACATCGTTTAGTCTGATGGGGTAACTCGCTTTTGAAAAGTATTGTCCGAGAGGGAATATTATTATTATTTTTTTTTTTGGCTCTGATATATATGCTCAAAGGAGGTCGCTCAATTTTTAATTAACGATAAGTACGGTTGGCTCGAATTTGAAACTTTCGCCAGATTTGACAAATTTCTATCAAAAACTGAAAGTTTCAACTTCGAATAAACCGGCTCAAATTTCAAAGCAATCGCGAAGGGTAGCTCAATTCTGAGCACCTTTTTTGATGAGAAGACGGCTCAATTTTGAAGATCCCCGGTTACGTAGGGTGTCCCAATTTTACAGAATCCTGGTCAGATAAGGTGACTCAATTTTCAAGATTCCTGGTCACGTAGGATGGCTCAAATTTAATGATTACTGGTGACATAAGGTGACTCAATTTTAAAGATTCCTGGTCGCTTAAGGAATTTCAATTATCATATAAAGATTCCCGATCACGTAAGGTGGCTCAATTTTGAAAGATTCCTCGTTTCGTAAAGCGGCTCAGTTTTTAAAGATTCTTGGTCACGTAAAGTGGGGCTCAATTTTAAAGATTCCTGATCACGTAAGGTGGCTCAGTTTTTAAAGATTCTTGGTCACGTAAGGTGGCTCAGTTTTTAAAGATTCTTAGTCACGTAAAGTGGCTCAGTTTTTAAAGATTCATAGTCACGTAAAGTGCCTCAATTTGAAAGATTCCTGATCACGTAAGGTGGCTCAGTTTTTAAAGATTCTTGGTCACGTAAAGTGAGGCGCAATTTTAAAGATTCCTGATTACGTAAGGTGGCTCAGTTTTTAAAGATTGTTGGTCACGTAAAGTGGGGCTCAATGTTAAAGATTCCTGATCACGTAAGGTGGCTCAGTTTTTAAAGATTCTTGGTCACGTAAAGTGGGGCTCAATTTTAAAGTTTCCTAATCACGTAAGGTGGCTCAGTTTTTAAAGATTCTTGGTCACGTAAAGTGGTTCAGTTTTTAAATATTCTTGATCACGTAAAGTGGCTCAATTTTAAAGATTCCTGATTATGTAAGGTGGCTCAGTTTTTAAAGATTCTTGGTCACGTAAAGTGGGCCTCAATTTTAAAGATTCTTGGTCAAGTATACATCATTTATACGAGTTCATCCTCGAGGATGTGAGTAAACATTTTAATAGACTCCTTTTGAGGGCGGTGACTCAGTTTTATCAACACTTTTTTTTTTACACGAGGACGACTTTAGTTTAGCAAATGTCTACATGGAGAAGCTGATTCGATTCGATCGGAGTTTCTTTTGTTTTTCGGAAACGGTGTGTGAATTTGGAAAGTTATCGCGTATACAGGGTTTGTCATAACTAAAGCGCCAAATTTATTTACTAGTTTAGCAAATGTCTATACGGAGAAGCTGATTCGATTCGATCGGAGTTTCTTTTGTTTTTCGGAGACGGTGTGTGAATTTGGAAAGTTGTCGCGTATACAGGGTTTGTCATAACTAAAGCGTCAAATTCATTTACTAGTTTAGCAAATGTCTATACGGAGAAGCTGATTCGAGTCGATCGGAGTTTCTTTTGCTTTTCGGAGATGGTGTATGAATTTGGAAAGTTATCGCGTATACAGGATTTGTCGAAACTAAAGCGCCGAATTCATTTACAAAATTATATGAAGTAAAAGTAAGTAAATGAGTGTAAAAGGAAACAAAATATTGGGCAAGTAACAGTGTGGTTTTAAAATCACTGCAATATGTATTGCCGAATGGTATTTAAAATAGGGGCGGGTGGTCGGACCGTCGAATTTTCGGGCACATTGTCAGATCGCTAAAGTAAACAAGAAACACGTTTTATCAAAAGAAGCACTTCACCCTCCTCGACATATGACCCGGATTTTACAAATGTTTAACTTATCTAGAAAATAATAATGATAAATGTATGACTTATCTAAGTGACATTTGAGTAGTAGCAACCAGTAAACCCCTTAAATAGATGGTATCGTTTTATTTAGCTTGAACTTTCCCCTTCAGTTTTAATGTAATGCACAAATTATGAAAAGCATTGTATAATAGCACAATTACGAACATTGTTTGTTGAGGAAAGGATAAATGTCAATTATGAGAACTTGCAATCGAATTTTAAATATACAGGCTGTTTCTGAACGACTGCGCCAATCTTATTTGGGACCGATAAAACTTGGAGGAGGTGATGATGAGCAACTTTCGGCTCACAAGGGGAACACCAGGATTGTGCGACACGGATTTTGATGGGTCTTATATATGTTATAGAGGGATCTCCCCTGAGTACCTAGGTATAATAGCACAATTTCGAACATTGTTTGTTGAGGAAAGGATAAATGTCAATTATGAGAACTTGCAATCGAATTTTAAATATACAGGATGTTTCTGAACGACTGCGCCAATCTTATTTGGGACCGATAAAAGTTGGAGGAGGTGATGATAAGCAACTTTCGGTTCACAAGGGGAACACCAGGACTGTGCGACACGGATTTTGATGGGTCTTATATATGTTTTAGACGGACCTCCCCTGAGTACCTAGGTATAATAGCACAATTTCGAACTTTGTTTGTTGAGGAAAGGATAAATGTCAATTATGAGAACCTGCAATCGAATTTTAAATATACAGGATGTTTCTGAACGACTGCGCCAATCTTATTTGGGACCGATAAAAGTTGGAGGAGGTGATGATAAGCAACTTTCGGCTCACAAGGGGAACACCAGGACTGTGCGACACGGATTTGGATGGGTCTTATGTATGTTATAGAGGGATCTCCCTGAGTACCTAGGTATAATAGCACAATTTCGAACATTGTTTGTTGAGGAAAGGATAAATGTCAATTATGAGAACTTGCAATCGAATTTTAAATATACAGGCTGTTTCTGAACGACTGCGCCAATCTTATTTGGGACCGATAAAAGTTGGAGGAGGTGATGATAAGCAACTTTCGGTTCACAAGGGGAACACCAGGACTGTGCGACACGGATTTTGATGGGTCTTATATATGTTTTAGACGGACCTCCCCTGAGTACCTAGGTATAATAGCACAATTTCGAACTTTGTTTGTTGAGGAAAGGATAAATGTCAATTATGAGAACTTGCAATCGAATTTTAAATATACAGGCTGTTTCTGAACGACTGCGCCAATCTTATTTGGGACCGATAAAAGTTGGAGGAGGTGATGATAAGCAACTTTCGGTTCACAAGGGAACACCAGGACTGTGCGACACGGATTTTGATGGGTCTTATATATGTTTTAGACGGACCTCCCCTGAGTACCTAGGTATAATAGCACAATTTCGAACTTTATTTGTTGAGGAAAGGATAAATGTCAATTATGAGAACTTGCAACCGAATTTTAAATATACAGGCTGTTTCTGAACGACTGCGCCAATCTTATTTGGGACCGATAAAACTTGGAGGAGGTGATGATAAGCAACTTTCGGCTCACAAGGGGAACACCAGGATTGTGCGACACGGATTTTGATGGGTCTTATATATGTTATAGAGGGATCTCCCCTGAGTACCTAGGTATAATAGCACAATTTCGAACTTTGTTTGTTGAGGAAAGGATAAATGTCAATTATGAGAACTTGCAATCGAATTTTAAATATACAGGCTGTTTCTGAACGACTGCGCCAATCTTATTTGGGACCGATAAAACTTGGAGGAGGTGATGATAAGCAACTTTCGGTTCACAAGGGGAACACCAGGACTGTGCGGCACGGATTTTGATGGGTCTTATATATGTTTTAGACGGACCTCCCTGAGTACCTAGGTATAATAGCACAATTTCGAACTTTGTTTGTTGAGGAAAGGATAAATGTCAATTATGAGAACTTGCAATGGAATTTTAAATATACAGGCTGTTTCTGAACGACTGCGCCAATCTTATTTGGGACCGATAAAAGTTGGAGGAGGTGATGATGAGCAACTTTCGGCTCACAAGGGGAACACCAGGATTGTGCGACACGGATTTTGATGGGTCTTATATATGTTATAGAGGGATCTCCCCTGAGTACCTAGGTATAATAGCACAATTTCGAACATTGTTTGTTGAGGAAAGGATAAATGTCAATTATGAGAACTTGCAATCGAATTTTAAATATACAAGCTGTTTCTGAACGACTGCGCCAATCTTATTTGGGACCGATAAAAGTTGGAGGAGGTGATGATAAGCAACTTTCGGCTCACAAGGGGAACACCAGGACTGTGCGACACGGATTTTGATGGGTCTTATGTATGTTATAGAGGGACCTCCCCTGAGTACCTAGGTACGCGGCCTAGTTTTTGAGAAAATCGTCGAAAAAGATGTTGAAGTTTCCGATTTAGACTCTTATACCGTTAATTCTATGTACTGTTCAAGCAAGCACCGTAGCGCATTGGATGTGTGTGTTCAAACCCTGCATGTGCCCTTTTTTTTTCAATCTCTTTGTGCACAATATTAACAAACATATTTCATTTTATGTAAAATGATGTAAAAATAATATTTTTCGCCATGATAATTTTCCCAATATTTGAAACTCAAAATACACACCATAACGCAGATTTACCTTCAATTTATTTATTAATAAAATCACCATTTCAAAACGAGGGTGATTTGACCACACATCTTCCCGCGTTGTAACCCTCGATCTTATTCAATGCGCCACGGCGCTTGCTTACATAGTACCTATCTTATATGATAGAGATCTACCACTAATAGGTCAATAAAACAAGGCTGGTTTGAGCGATAGTTATATTTTCTGAAAATATAACTATCGCTCAAACCAACCTTGTTTTATTGACCTATTAGTGGTAGATCTCTATCATATAAGATAAGTATAAAAGGTCACGAAATATATATATATATACATTTACTTACATAGTACTTAGAATTAATGGTATAAGAGCCTAAATGGGAAACTTCAACATCTTTTTCGACGATTTTCTCAAAAACAAGGGCGCGTTAGGACAAAAACTCGTGCCTAGGTACTCAGGGGAGGTCCCTCTATAACGTATATAAGATCCATCAAAATCTGTGTCGGACAATCCTGGTGTTCCCCTTGTCAGTTTTCTTTCGAGGATGGTGGGAAGGGGGAAATGTTCCGATTTCTTGGTAATTTCCGGTCGATTGGACCTGATGAATGTTGGATATTTCAATTCGAAGAGGGAACGGTCCGATTCGAGGAATTACACACATATCCACAGACGATGGTAAATACAGTCGTAAACTTGTGTTAAAAGTTACTCATTCTATCGCGTCATCAGAGTGAGTAACGCAACCGCAATTGTTTTCTTTCGTCTTTTTCTTTTTATTTAAAGAAATGGAGAAAGAGGTCGTTTCAATTATCGGGTAGATGTTAATGAGATTCTAACCTAAAAAGGCGACTAACTTCGTCAAAACGCGAGTCGGAATGAAGCGCAATTCGATGTTTATAACACATCCAATAAAAATTTTCCGCGCAATTTCCCGATTAACCTTCCTATACTCACGCATACGGTCTGTGAGACCGACTTATATAGTATAGTATACGTCTTTCATTTTGACGTGAGTATAGGAAGGTTAAAAGAAAAAGGGGACAGGACAATTAATTCATTCGGTAAAATAGTACACGCCTTAATCGATTACCAATTTACCATTGAGGTTATAACAGTTAGACAACTGCAACTTCTCTCCTTTTTCCACCCCATAACTCAGTAATCTACACCGAGTTAACTACTTTATAATCTATGACCGGGTTAATGGATAGAAACAAGCGAAAGTAGATCAGTTGAAACGTCACGAAACAAAGGAATCCTATATGCACGCGTATACGTCATAGAACAAACGCCTGCGATTACCCAATCAGGGAATTGAATTCTCCTTTTCTCTGTTGTTGTTGTTATTGTTGTTGTCAAAACTTACAGTAGATTCACGGCGATTCTCACGAATTGAAACATCGACATTTCTCAGCGGACTCGTCGATTTCGACGGACATCTTCCGGCGACCAACATTTAACACCGCGCGCACACACACCTCACCTTACCTTAATTAGTAAACGAGAAGGTGGACGAGGACGGCTTCGCGATGGAAACCACCGCGCCAACTAAACAAGTCGATTAAAACGAACGGACGGATGAAAGGATAGACCGACCACCTCGCGTGGCGGATGAGGGGAGGATATGTCGCGCGAAGAAATTACTATACGCGTCACGTTCCATTTATAAGCTCATAAGAAGTCGGACTGCGGATTGGACAATGTCGAAACGATCGCGTGGCGATTTTCCTGGAAATATCGATGCAACGTCGTTAACTTACCGACACACACGTCGGTGATAGGGGAAAGACAAAGGAAGAAACGACGGACTGCGTTTGGTTGTGTGTAACCCATGTGGGTGATCGGAATGTTAAAGTGAATTAGCCGTAAATTTAACGGATTGATGACTCAAAAGAATGCTACGCACGAGGAACTGAATATTTCCTCGATGAACCGTGTCTCGTACCCGAAATTATTTTATCCCTAATCTGCACGAGAAGAGCTTTAATTTGATGTGTCATAAGTCGTACTTCCGACCATTTTCGATTTTCTTCCAAATCTCCAAGGGCCATTTGGAAATTCAGAAGAAAATTAATATGTTATAAATTAGACGAAATTCTGTGTACGGATGTTTTCGAAGGTGTAGAATACGATTTTGACCTCAAAATTTGTGAAACATGCTTCGTTTGAGCGTTAGAGCGTACCAGAGCGATCCGCCCAGGACCACTTTTCACTTTCTCATCGAATATTTCCTCTATGAACCATCTATCGTACCCGAAATTATTTTATCCCCAATCTGCACGTGAAGAGCTTTAATTTGATGTCTAATAAGTCGTAGTTCCGACCATTTCGATTTTCTTCGAAATTTCAAGGGGTAATTTGGGGGTCTTTGGAAATTCAGAAGAAAATTAATATGTTATAAATTAGACGAAATTCTGTGTACGGATGTTTTCGAAGGTGTAGAATACGATTTTGACCCCAAAGTTGGTGAAACATGCTTCGTTTGGGCGTTAGAGCATACCAGAGCGATTCGTCAAGAACCAATTTTGCCCATTCTCATCGAATATTTCCTCCATGAACCATCTATCGTACCCGAAATTATTTTATCCCCAATCTGCACGAGAAGAGCTTTAATTTGATGTCTAATAAGTCGAACTTCGGGCCATTTCGATTTTCTCCAAAATTTTAAGGGGTACCCCTTTGGAATTTTAGAATAAAAATAATATGTTGTAAATTAGACGAAATTCTGTGTACGGATGTTTTCGAAGGTGTAGAATACGATTTTGACCCCAGAATTGGTGAAACTTGCTTCGTTTGGGCGTTAGAGCATACCAGAGCGATTCGTCAAGAACCACTTTTCACTTTCTCATTGAATATTTCCTCAATGAACCGTCTATCGTACCCGAAATTATTTTATCCCCAATCTGCACGTGAAGAGCTTTAATTTGATGTGTAATAAGTCGTACTTCCCACCATTTCGATTTTCTTCGAAATTTCAAGGGGTACCCCTTTGAAAATTCAGAAAAAATCAATATGTTCTAAATTAGACGATACTCGGTGTACAGATGTTTTCGAAGGTGTAGAATACGATTTTGACCTCAAAATTTGTGAAATTTGCTTCGTTTGGGCGTTAAAGCGTACCAGAGCTATTCGTCCAGAACCACTTTTCACTCTCTCATGGAATATTTCCCCAATGAATCGTGTCTGGTACCCGAAATTATTTTGTTTCCTAATTTACAATTCGTCCAGTTTTGTCATTTTAGTAACCATTTAGTAACTAAACGCCATACCAACATCTTTTTACTTTAGGCATGGATGAAAGAGGGAAGAACTTCATAAAAATGAAAAAAAGGATTTATTATTTAACACCGTTTCAGAATATAAGAATATATTTGAAAATAAAAAGCTGGGGCTGTGAAAAAGAGAGAGAGATAAAAATAAGTGCCGGATTTTAATTACGTATACGTTCAATGAGGCAACAACTATCAGAATAAGTAAGCAATTGAAAGAATTGTATTCCACGTTAAAAAGGAAAGCATCTGATGATGAAGATGAACTTTCTCCCATTTCAATCTTGCGAAGAATTTTAATGTGTAATACTGATAATGAAATACAAAATGAATTCAATGTCTATTATCAAATAGAAACGCGAATACAACTGACAAACTTCAAAACGTTAATATCACTAAAGAAATCTTTTGTAAGTTAGTGTTTCAGAAGCCCATCTCTCTATCAACGATACTTACAGTTTACAGCTTCAGTTACCTGATAGTTACCCACCCTTTAAAGGACAGTTATCGGTTGAGGTACCAGAAACCGAGCATAACTAACTAGAAACTTAACCGAAACTAACTTCACTCGTTCTATCCCTTCTCTTGTCTTTCGATCTTGTCACTGGCTTTTCGCGGTAAATTCAAATTTAAGAATATCTCCGTAACACAGATATATAAAAAGCAAATTAAATCAAGGCAACGCGATTATCTAGAAATTTCACTAAAAACGGGCAAAAACTCACAGATAAAAGTTAGTTTTAATTTAAGGTCAAACAAGAGCCTGATTCGTTGTAATACATACGTACATACATACTTATCCTTCCTATACTCACGTCAAAATGAAAGACGTATACTATACTATATAAATCGGTCTCACAGACCGTATGCGTGAGTATAGGAAGGTTATAAGCGACAACTCGATGATGATATCCTTGTACTCGATTCGAAGCGCAGTAATTTTATACGTTGTCACAGCTCGTTACGGGTCTTGATTTTGATATGATTATTTTTTCCTGTTTATCCAGCTGTTCCGATTTTAATCCGATCATTTCATACGAAATTACTAGATTGCGTAATCGATTTCGACACTATCAAAATATTTTTACGCACAATTCTACGGTTGAGAGCAAGGATTGTTTATATTCTTGCCACGAAAACTGTTTTGCGTCATTCGAATTAGATTATCCGGAGTTATTTAGTTTATTGTTATAACTTGCAAAAATAATACTGCCTAATTATTCTCATTAAATCGGCACGTGGTAAAGGTGTAAGAAGAGAATTATGTAGAGGGTGAATTGTGTAGGAAAGAGTTGCGGGGATCCAGCGTTCATTTTGAAACGCGGTAATTAAAATTTTAGTTTTCTTTTCTTCGAAATTTCGGTAGGAGATTTATCCTCCCGAATCCCCTCCTCTGCATACGCCACTGATTACGACGTGATAGGGAATATCCATTAGCTAAAGTCAATTTTCGGGCGAAAACTAAACGGCCATCTTTTTCGGTGGTATGTTCCCGTTTGACCATAGAATATATTATACTCCGTGGTTTAACGTTAACCTTCTTTAGACGTGTTGTTATTTATTACTTTAAATTGCTTCGAAATGTATCCTCAAAAGTATGGTAGCACTGCTTGGTGTAAAAGAATTTCGAGCACGTTTTGTAAAATAAATATCGTCATCACAAGTGAGAAAACAACATTTTCTGTTAAAGTAAAGTGCCATTTCGGTCAATCGTATACCAAAAGAGAAAAGTTATTCAAAACATCAAATTATGGCTGTATGCAAAATTTCACAAATATCGGATCACGACATCACATGTACGTCTCTTTCAAGTGCTTCCTAAAAACATACAAAACATGGTACAAAACTTTACGATTAAGATTTTCGATTCAGAACAGAACGAAAGACGTCGCCGCGTAGCAGTTTTTCGCCAATGCATACGCCACCCTGTATATACAGTCTGTCCCCAGATTGCCTTCATTATAGGTATATTTGATCAATTTTTTTTTCATCTCGTTTTAATGTTTTGGCATAGCACCCTGCTTGGTCTGAAAAGAGTTTCAAGCGCATTTTTACTTTTCTAAAATCATGGCCGTCATGATAATTGAGAAAAAGCATTTTCTGTTAAAGTAAACGGCCATTTCGGTCAATAATACGCCAAAATGCTATCGAGAAAAGTTGTTCAAAACATCGAATCATGGCTCTATGCAAAATTTCACAAATATCGGATCACAACAACACATGTACGTTTCTTTCAAGTGCTTCCTAAAAACATACGAAGCGCGATACAACACTTTAAGATGAAAATTTTCGATTCAGAACCGAACGAAGGATGTCGCTGCGTACAGGTTTTTCGCCAATGCATACGCCACCCTGTATATACAGTCTGTCCCCAGATTGCCTTCATTATAGGTATATTTGATTAATTATTTTTTCATCTCGTTTTAATGTTTTGGCATAGCACCCTGCTTGGTCTGAAAAGAGTTTCAAGCGCATTTTTACTTTTGTAAAATCATGGCCGTCATGATAATTGAGAAAAAAACATTTTCTGTTAAAGTAAACGGCCATTTCGGTTAATAATACGCCAAAATGCTATCGAGAAAAGTTGTTCAAAACATCGAATCATGGCTCTATGCAAAATTTCACAAATATCGGATCACAACATCACATGTACGTTTCTTTCAAGTGCTTCCTAAAAACATACGAAGCACGATACAACACTTTAAGATGAAAATTTTCGATTCAGAACCGAACGAAGGATGTCGCTGCGTACAGGTTTTTCGCCAATGCATACGCCACCCTGTATATACAGTCTGTCCCCGGATTGCCTTCATTATAGGTATATTTGATCAATTTTTATTTCATCTCGTTTTAATGTTTTGGGATACCACCCTGCTTGGTCTGAAACGAATTTCAAGCGCATTTTTACTTTTCTAAAATCATGGCCGTCATGATAATTGAGAACAAAACATTTTCTGTTAAAGTTAACGGCCATTTCGGTTAATAATACGCCAAAATGCTATTGAGAAATGTTGTTCAAAACATCGAATCATGGCTCTATGCAAAATTTCACAAATATCGGATCACAACAACACATGTACGTTTCTTTCAAGTGCTTCCTAACAACATACGGAACATGGTACAAAACTTTAAGATTAAGATTTTCGATTCAGAACAGAACGAAGGACGTTGCCGCGTAGCAGTTTTTCGCCAATGCATACGCCACCCTGTATATACAGTCTGTCCCCAGATTGCCTTCATTATAGGTATATTTGATCAATTTTTTTCATCTTGTTTTACTGTTTTGGGATACCACCCTGCTTGGTCTGAAAAGAATTTCAAGCGCATTTTTACTTTTCTAAAATCATGGCCGTCATGATAATTGAGAAAAAGCATTTTCTGTTAAAGTAAACGGCCATTTCGGTTAATAATACGCCAAAATGCTATTGAGAAATGTTGTTCAAAACATCGAATCATGGCTCTATGCAAAATTTCACAAATATCGGATCACAACATCACATGTACGTTTCTTTCAAGTGCTTCCTAAAAACATACGAAGCACGATACAACACTTTAAGATGAAAATTTTCGATTCAGAACCGAACGAAGGGTGTCGCTGCGTACAGGTTTTTCGCCAATGCATACGCCACCCTGTATATACAGTCTGTCCCCGGATTGCCTTTATTATAGGTATATGTGATCAATTTTTTTCATCTCGTTTTAATGTTTTGGGATAGCACCCTGCTTGGTCTGAAAAGAGTTTCAAGCGCATTTTTACTTTTGTAAAATCATGGCCGTCATGATAATTGAGAAAACATTTTCTGTTAAAGTAAACGGCCATTTCGGTCAATAATACGCCAAAATGCTATCGAGAAAAGTTGTTCAAAACATCGAATCATGGCTCTATGCAAAATTTCACAAATATCGGATCACAACATCACATGTACGTTTCTTTCAAGTGCTTCCTAAAAACATACGAAGCACGATACAACACTTTAAGATGAAAATTTTCGATTCAGAACCGAACGAAGGATGTCGCTGCGTACAGGTTTTTCGCCAATGCATACGCCACCCTGTATATACAGTCTGTCCCCGGATTGCCTTCATTATAGGTATATTTGATCAATTTTTATTTCATTTCGTTTTAATGTTTTGGGATACCACCCTGCTTGGTCTGAAACGAATTTCAAGCGCATTTTTACTTTTCTAAAATCATGGCCGTCATGATAATTGAGAAAAAACATTTTCTGTTAAAGTTAACGGCCATTTCGGTTAATAATACGCCAAAATGCTATTGAGAAATGTTGTTCAAAACATCGAATCATGGCTCTATGCAAAATTTCACAAATATCGGATCACAACATCACATGTACGTTTCTTTCAAGTGCTTCCTAAAAACATACGAAGCACGATACAACACTTTAAGATGAAAATTTTCGATTCAGAACCGAACGAAGGGTGTCGCTGCGTACAGGTTTTTCGCCAATGCATACGCCACCCTGTATATACAGTCTGTCCCCGGATTGCCTTTATTATAGGTATATGTGATCAATTTTTTCATCTCGTTTTAATGTTTTGGGATAGCACCCTGCTTGGTCTGAAAAGAGTTTCAAGCGCATTTTTACTTTTGTAAAATCATGGCCGTCATGATAATTGAGAAAAACATTTTCTGTTAAAGTAAACGGCCATTTCGGTCAATAATACGCCAAAATGCTATCGAGAAAAGTTGTTCAAAACATCGAATCATGGCTCTATGCAAAATTTCACAAATATCGGATCACAACATCACATGTACGTTTCTTTCAAGTGCTTCCTAAAAACATACGAAGCACGATACAACACTTTAAGATGAAAATTTTCGATTCAGAACCGAACGAAGGATGTCGCTGCGTACAGGTTTTTCGCCAATGCATACGCCACCCTGTATATACAGTCTGTCCCCGGATTGCCTTCATTATAGGTATATTTGATCAATTTTTATTTCATCTCGTTTTAATGTTTTGGGATACCACCCTGCTTGGTCTGAAACGAATTTCAAGCGCATTTTTACTTTTCTAAAATCATGGCCGTCATGATAATTGAGAACAAAACATTTTCTGTTAAAGTTAACGGCCATTTCGGTTAATAATACGCCAAAATGCTATTGAGAAATGTTGTTCAAAACATCGAATCATGGCTCTATGCAAAATTTCACAAATATCGGATCACAACAACACATGTACGTTTCTTTCAAGTGCTTCCTAACAACATACGGAACATGGTACAAAACTTTAAGATTAAGATTTTCGATTCAGAACAGAACGAAGGACGTTGCCGCGTAGCAGTTTTTCGCCAATGCATACGCCACCCTGTATATACAGTCTGTCCCCAGATTGCCTTCATTATAGGTATATTTGATCAATTTTTTTCATCTTGTTTTACTGTTTTGGGATACCACCCTGCTTGGTCTGAAAAGAATTTCAAGCGCATTTTTACTTTTCTAAAATCATGGCCGTCATGATAATTGAGAAAAAGCATTTTCTGTTAAAGTAAACGGCCATTTCGGTTAATAATACGCCAAAATGCTATTGAGAAATGTTGTTCAAAACATCGAATCATGGCTCTATGCAAAATTTCACAAATATCGGATCACAACATCACATGTACGTTTCTTTCAAGTGCTTCCTAAAAACATACGAAGCACGATACAACACTTTAAGATGAAAATTTTCGATTCAGAACCGAACGAAGGGTGTCGCTGCGTACAGGTTTTTCGCCAATGCATACGCCACCCTGTATATACAGTCTGTCCCCGGATTGCCTTTATTATAGGTATATGTGATCAATTTTTTTTCATCTCGTTTTAATGTTTTGGGATAGCACCCTGCTTGGTCTGAAAAGAGTTTCAAGCGCATTTTTACTTTTGTAAAATCATGGCCGTCATGATAATTGAGAAAAAAACATTTTCTGTTAAAGTAAACGGCCATTTCGGTCAATAATACGCCAAAATGCTATCGAGAAAAGTTGTTCAAAACATCGAATCATGGCTCTATGCAAAATTTCACAAATATCGGATCACAACATCACATGTACGTTTCTTTCAAGTGCTTCCTAAAAACATACGAAGCACGATACAACACTTTAAGATGAAAATTTTCGATTCAGAACCGAACGAAGGATGTCGCTGCGTACAGGTTTTTCGCCAATGCATACGCCACCCTGTATATACAGTCTGTCCCCGGATTGCCTTCATTATAGGTATATTTGATCAATTTTTATTTCATTTCGTTTTAATGTTTTGGGATACCACCCTGCTTGGTCTGAAACGAATTTCAAGCGCATTTTTACTTTTCTAAAATCATGGCCGTCATGATAATTGAGAAAAAACATTTTCTGTTAAAGTTAACGGCCATTTCGGTTAATAATACGCCAAAATGCTATTGAGAAATGTTGTTCAAAACATCGAATCATGGCTCTATGCAAAATTTCACAAATATCGGATCACAACATCACATGTACGTTTCTTTCAAGTGCTTCCTAAAAACATACGAAGCACGATACAACACTTTAAGATGAAAATTTTCGATTCAGAACCGAACGAAGGGTGTCGCTGCGTACAGGTTTTTCGCCAATGCATACGCCACCCTGTATATACAGTCTGTCCCCGGATTGCCTTTATTATAGGTATATGTGATCAATTTTTTTCATCTCGTTTTAATGTTTTGGGATAGCACCCTGCTTGGTCTGAAAAGAGTTTCAAGCGCATTTTTACTTTTGTAAAATCATGGCCGTCATGATAATTGAGAAAAAAACATTTTCTGTTAAAGTAAACGGCCATTTCGGTCAATAATACGCCAAAATGCTATCGAGAAAAGTTGTTCAAAACATCGAATCATGGCTCTATGCAAAATTTCACAAATATCGGATCACAACATCACATGTACGTTTCTTTCAAGTGCTTCCTAAAAACATACGAAGCACGATACAACACTTTAAGATGAAAATTTTCGATTCAGAACCGAACGAAGGATGTCGCTGCGTACAGGTTTTTCGCCAATGCATACGCCACCCTGTATATACAGTCTGTCCCCGGATTGCCTTCATTATAGGTATATTTGATCAATTTTTATTTCATCTCGTTTTAATGTTTTGGGATACCACCCTGCTTGGTCTGAAACGAATTTCAAGCGCATTTTTACTTTTCTAAAATCATGGCCGTCATGATAATTGAGAAAAAAACATTTTCTGTTAAAGTTAACGGCCATTTCGATCAATAATACGCCAAAATGCTATTGAGAAATGTTGTTCAAAACATCGAATCATGGCTCTATGCAAAATTTCACAAATATCGGATCACAACAACACATGTACGTTTCTTTCAAGTGCTTCCTAACAACATACGGAACATGGTACAAAACTTTAAGATGAAAATTTTCGATTCAGAACAGAACGAAGGACGTTGCCGCGTAGCAGTTTTTCGCCAATGCATACGCCACCCTGTATATACAGTCTGTCCCCAGATTGCCTTCATTATAGGTATATTTGATCAATTTTTTTCATCTTGTTTTACTGTTTTGGGATACCACCCTGCTTGGTCTGAAAAGAATTTCAAGCGCATTTTTACTTTTCTAAAATCATGGCCGTCATGATAATTGAGAAAAAGCATTTTCTGTTAAAGTAAACGGCCATTTCGGTCAATAATACGCCAAAATGCTATCGAGAAAAGTTGTTCAAAACATCGAATCGTGGCTCTATGCAAAGTTTCACAAATATCGGATCACGACATCACATGTACGTATCTTTCAAGTGCTTCTTAAAAACATACGAAGCACGATACACTTTAAGATGAAAATTTTCGATTCACAACAGAACGAAGGATGTCGCCGCGTAGCAGTTTTTCGCCAATGCATACGCCACCCTGTATATACAGTCTGTCCCCAGATTGCCTTCATTATAGGTATATTTGATTAATTTTTTTTTCATCTCGTTTTAATGTTTTGGCATAGCACCCTGCTTGGTCCGAAAAGAGTTTCAAGCGCATTTTTACTTTTCTAAAATCATGGCCGTCATGATAATTGAGAAAAAGCATTTTCTGTTAAAGTAAACGGCCATTTCGGTCAATAATACGCCAAAATGCTATCGAGAAAAATTGTTCAAAACATCGAATCATGGCTCTATGCAAAATTTCACAAATATCGGATCACAACATCACATGTACGTTTCTTTCAAGTGCTTCCTAAAAACATACGAAGCGCGATACAACACTTTAAGATGAAAATTTTCGATTCAGAACCGAACGAAGGATGTCGCTGCGTACAGGTTTTTCGCCAATGCATACGCCACCCTGTATATACAGTCTGTCCCCGGATTGCCTTTATTATAGGTATATGTGATCAATTTTTTTTTCATCTCGTTTTAATGTTTTGGGATAGCACCCTGCTTGGTCTGAAAAGAATTTCAAGCGCATTTTTACTTTTCTAAAATCATGGCCGTCATGATAATTGAGAAAAAACATTTTCTGTTAAAGTAAACGGCCATTTCGGTCAATAATACGCCAAAATGCTATCGAGAAAAGTTGTTCAAAACATCGAATCATGGCTCTATTCAAAATTTCACAAATATCGGATCACAACATCACATGTACGTTTCTTTCAAGTGCTTCCTAACAACATACGAAACATGGTACAAAACTTTAAGATTAAGATTTTCGATTCAGAACAGAACGAAGGACGTCGCCGCGTAGCAGTTTTTCGCCAATGCATACACACCCTGTATATACAGTCTGTCCCCGGATTGCCTTCATTATAGGTATATTTGATTAATTTTTTTTTTCATCTCGTTTTAATGTTTTGGCATAGCACCCTGCTTGGTCTGAAAAGAGTTTCAAGCGCATTTTTACTTTTCTAAAATCATGGCCGTCATGATAATTGAGAAAAAGCATTTTCTGTTAAAGTAAACGGCTATTTCGGTTAATAATACGCCAAAATGCTATCGAGAAAAGTTGTTCAAAACATCGAATCGTGGCTCTATGCAAAATTTCACAAATATCGGATCACATTAACACATGTACATTTCTTTCAAGTGCTTAATAAAAACATACGAAGCACATGGTACAAAACTTTAAGATGAAAATTTTCGATTCAGAACAGAACGAAGGATGTCGCCGCGTAGCAGTTTTTCGCCAATGCATACGCCACCCTGTATATACAGTCTGTCTCCGGATTGCCTTCATTACAGGTATATTTGATAATCTTTTTTTATCTCGTTTTAATGTTTTGGGATACCTCCCTGCTTGGTCTGAAGAGAATTTCAAGCGCATTTTTACTTTTCTAAAATCATGGCCGTCATGATAATTGAGAAAAAGCATTTTCTGTTAAAGTAAACGGCCATTTCGGTTAATAATACGCCAAAATGCTATTGAGAAATGTTGTTCAAAACATCGAATCGTGGCTCTATGCAAAATTTCACAAATATCGGATCACAACAACACATGTACGTTTCTTTCAAGTGCTTAATAAAAACATACGAAGCACGATACAACACTTTAAGATGAAAATTTTCGATTCAGAACCGAACGAAGGATGTCGTTGCGTACAGGTTTTTCGGCAATTTATACGCATCCTGTATATACAAATTAGTAATGTTGCAAGTAATTGTAATTATTTTGACGTTTTCATGTATATAATGTATATTATGAAATAAAGAGTTACTACTACTATACAGTATGTCCCTGGACTAACTTCACAATAGATATAATTAATAACAGAAATTTTTAATCTCGTGTTAACGTTTTGGGGAGTCCCCTGCTTGCTCTTAAAAGTTTTTCGAACACGTTTTTACTTTTTTAAATCAATACCATCGTGACAATTGAGAAAAACATTTTCTGTCAAAATAAAGTGCCATCTCGCTCGATAATACGCCCAAAATGCTATTGAGAAAAAACATCGAATTATGGCTCTATGCAAAAATTCATAAATATCGGATCACAACAACGAGAAATGTACGTTTCTTTCAATCGCCTTCTAAAAACACACGAAGCATGATACAACACCTTAAGATTAATATTTTTGATTCACAACCAAACGAAAGATGTCGCTGTGCATAGGTTTTCGCCAATGTATTAGCCTGTATATACAGTTTGTCCCAGGATTGCCCTTACTGTAGGTATAATTGATCAATCTTTTTTTTAATGCCCGTTTTAATGTTTTGGGGTGCCACCCGGCTTGGTATGAAAAGAATTTCAAGGGAATTTTTTACTTTTTTCAATCAAGGCCACCATGACAACTGAGCAGAAACATCTTCTGTGGAAGTAAAGTCCCATTTCGATCAATAATACAACACCTTAAGATTAATATTTTTAATTCAGAACCGAACGAAGGTGTGTAGCTTTCTCGCCAATTTATACAGAGCCTGTATATACACTGTGTCCCCGGATTGCCTTCACGATAGGTATAATTAAAAAAGAAAACAATTTTAATCTCGTTTTGGTTTTTTGGGGTGCCACCCTGCTTGATCTTGGTTAAAATCAAAGTCGTCCATTGAGAAAATACCATCGTCTGTTGTAGCAAAGTGTCATTTTGGTCAATAATACAGCCCCATGTCGTTAAGAAAAGTTGGTCAGAAAACATGAAACCATGACCCTACGAAAAATTTCACAAATATCGGACCATCTTGTCTAAATCAGCATTTGTTTTGTATTCTTGCATTGCAACTACAAAAATAAAAACAAATGCAACGTTGCTATAATGATGGCATCATCTTTTAAACCGTAGCAACGATTTGAAATGAATAGAATAAAATATAGTTTTCCTTTGGTTAGACACGTCGCGACATACTCGCTTTTATTATGTTTAAACGATGACTAGAGTTGGTTAAAAGGTGGATGACGTGTTATCAGTAAGTAGTGTAAATCGGACTGGCGACGTCACTCCTTCGAATTTTATTATTCAATGATAAGTGGTCATTGAATAATAAAATTCGAAGGAGTGACAGTGTCAGTCCGATTTACACTACTTAATGATAATACGTCATGCACCTTTTTAATCTTCCTATACTCACGTCAAAATGAAAGACGTATACTATACTATATAAATCGGTCTCACAGACCGTATGCGTGAGTATAGGAAGGTTAACAAAAACTCTAGTCCTCATTTAAACATAAATAATAATAGCGAGTATGTCGCGACGTGTCTAACCAACGCGAAGTATCGGGCGAAAGAAAAGAATGGAATTTCATTGTTTCACCATGGCGACTACTTTTTTATCATGGGCGCTAGTTATTCCAGATTTGAAATGTTGGGGGTACAAAAAAAGAGACAATCGATTTCGAAATTAGAAAAACATCTGCAATAGTTCATTACTTTCACTTCAGACCGTTAACAAGGAAAGAGCAAATTTCTAAGCAGTTGACATTGACCTATCGTACACATCCCCTCGAAAGGAATTCTTTCATGCATACGTCATATTCGACGAGGACGGCGAATGTAAGGAACAACAAGGATAGCGAATGTATTCCCATCAAGGAATTTCGCCAGACACGTGAACGTCACGATGCCTCGTCACGTCTGGTGTAAACAACTTTCCTTCTTTTGAAGGCTTCGTCCGATACGTTTCGGATATGCAACCAACATCACGACCATAACCATAGAAACTGTAGAAAGCCGATTTGTAATCTTATCAATTTCATTTCTCGAGAATAGCGATTTACTTACTGCGTCGAGGACGTCGGATGGACGTCGTATGACCGGTAGTATTTCTCCCTCTTATGTTGATGATGCTTCCCCGACGGAAACCAGAAGAATCTGAAGCTGGTCTTCCGTTTTTGTTTGTGTTGTTTGTGCTGTTTCCCCGCCAGCTTGACGAAATTTATGTCACGAACTGGGAAAAATTACGAGGAAAATATCGCGAATTTCTCGACCCCCGAACGATCGGATTCGAAACTTAAAATACGCCTCGTCTGCACGAATAATGGGAGATTTAACACGGCGAAGAGACTAACCGAAAACGAATAACATCTGCGATGTGTGCAATACTGGTTCTGTGCACGACGACGCATAGACCACACTTTGATTTGATAGGCGACTGGGCGAATGTTCAATGGTATTCGGGTCCCTCGTCCCTCGTCCTTGCCCCGTTGTTTATTGGAGGGAAATCTTCGCGAACGACGGTTTCTTCTTTCTTTTTTACTGCGACGAAAGTCACCCGACCACAAAGCGAATTGTGTGGAGTGGGTGTTGTGTCAGCGTTAATGAAGTTGAATAAAACGCGTGCGTATGCGACTTGTGCCTGACGAATCGTAAACATGACGAGTTTTGAAATGTTTAGTTGCGACGACGTCTCTTCGCGTCGTTATCAGATAAATAAGCGGAAAAATGAGCTAATGCCGATTACTATCATTACCATCACAACCGCACTAAGCTACTAGAGTTGCTTCGTATTAAGCCTCGCGCGCACTTACCGACTACGGCCCACTACACTACGGACGGCAATTTATTCTTTCCATGTGTACTAATGGTGTGTCGTCGATAGGGCCGTTTCCGATAAATGAGTTCAGCTCCATTAATATGCATGCAAAGAATAAATTGCCGTCCGTAGTGTAGTGGCCCGTAGTCGTCCGTTGCCGGTAAGTGCGCGCGGGGCTTTAATCGCCGTTATGTTACTAAAAAGAAAAAGAAAATATTGATGAAAATCGATGTTAAATTTTTTTCTTCATACATAGAAGCACACCGAAACCATACCGCAAGAGGCTCACTTTCTCACGGAATAAGTTCCTGGAAATAGGCCTGTCCCCCGCAAACGATTTTATCCGCAATCTACACGCCGAGAGCTTCAATTTGAGGTGTAACAAGTCGTACTTTCGACAATTCGCTTTTTCTTTAAAATTTCGAAAATTCGCAAAAAATCAATTTTAGCGCGTTTCATCTGTAACTCCCCCAAATACGTTCTTTCGGGACGCCGACCACGAATTCGACGTCAAAATCGCCGAATTTTCCCTGGTTTAGATGTTAAAACACTCTAAAGCCATTTTGCCACAGGCCATTTTCGCTTTTTCACCGAATATGTGGTTAGAAATAAGTCCGTCGCTTGGAAAATGATTTTATCCGCAATCTACGCGCCGAGAGCTTCAATTTGAGGTGTAACATGTCATACTTTCGACGATACGCTTTCTTTCAAAATTTCGAAAATTTGCAAAAAAATCAATTTTAGCGCGTTTCATCTGTAACTCCCCCAAATACGTTCTTTCGGGACGCCGACCACGAATTCGACGTCAAAATCGCCGAATTTTCCCTGGTTTAGATGTTAAAACAATCTAAAGCCATTTAGCCACAGGCCATTTTCGCTTTTTCACCGAATATGTGGTTAGAAATAAGTCCGTCGCTTGGAAAATGATTTTATCCGCAATCTACGCGCCGAGAACTTCAATTTGAGGTGTAA
Organism: Chrysina gloriosa; assembly: GCA_038088585.1. Lineage (NCBI taxonomy): Eukaryota > Metazoa > Arthropoda > Insecta > Coleoptera > Scarabaeidae > Chrysina > Chrysina gloriosa. The sequence continues at coordinate 104,402,925 of CM076087.1, forward strand.
CAAGTCATACTTTCGACGATACGCTTTCTTTTCAAAATTTCGAAAATTTGCAAAAAATCAATCTTAGCGCGTTTCATCTGTAACTCCCCCAAATACGTTCTTTCGGGACGCCGTACACGAATTCGACGTCAAAATCGACGAATTTTCCCTGGTTTAGATGTTAAAACACTCTAAAGCCATTTTGCCACAGGCCATTTTCGCTTTTTCACCGAATATGTGGTTAGAAATAAGTCCGTCGCTTGGAAAATGATTTTATCCGCAATCTACGCGCCGAGAGCTTCAATTTGAGGTGTAACAAGTCATACTTTCGACGATACGCTTTCTTTTCAAAATTTCGAAAATTTGCAAAAAATCAATTTTAGCGCGTTTCATCTGTAACTCCCCCAAATACGTTCTTTCGGGACGCCGACCACGAATTCGACGTCAAAATCGCCGAATTTTCCCTGGTTTAGATGTTAAAACACTCTAAAGCCATTTTGCCACAGGCCATTTTCGCTTTTTCACCGAATATGTGGTTAGAAATAAGTCCGTCGCTTGGAAAATGATTTTATCCGCAATCTACGCGCCGAGAGCTTCAATTTGAGGTGTAACAAGTCATACTTTCGACGATACGCTTTCTTTTCAAAATTTCGAAAATTTGCAAAAAATCAATTTTAGCGCGTTTCATCTGTAACTCCCCCAAATACGTTCTTTCGGGACGCCGACCACGAATTCGACGTCAAAATCGCCGAATTTTCCCTGGTTTAGATGTTAAAACAATCTAAAGCCATTTAGCCACAGGCCATTTTCGCTTTTTCACCGAATATGTGGTTAGAAATAAGTCCGTCGCTTGGAAAATGATTTTATCCGCAATCTACGCGCCGAGAACTTCAATTTGAGGTGTAACAAGTCATACTTTCGACGATACGCTTTCTTTTCAAAATTTCGAAAATTTGCAAAAAAATCAATCTTAGCGCGTTTCATCTGTAACTCCCCCAAATACGTTCTTTCGGGACGCCGTACACGAATTCGACGTCAAAATCGACGAATTTTCCCTGGTTTAGATGTTAAAACACTCTAAAGCCATTTTGCCACAGGCCATTTTCGCTTTTTCACCGAATATGTGGTTAGAAATAAGTCCGTCGCTTGGAAAATGATTTTATCCGCAATCTACGCGCCGAGAGCTTCAATTTGAGGTGTAACAAGTCATACTTTCGACGATACGCTTTCTTTTCAAAATTTCGAAAATTTGCAAAAAATCAATTTTAGCGCGTTTCATCTGTAACTCCCCCAAATACGTTCTTTCGGGACGCCGTACACGAATTCGACGTCAAAATCGACGAATTTTCCCTGGTTTAGATGTTAAAACACTCTAAAGCCATTTTGCCACAGGCCATTTTCGCTTTTTCACCGAATATGTGGTTAGAAATAAGTCCGTCGCTTGGAAAATGATTTTATCCGCAATCTACGCGCCGAGAGCTTCAATTTGAGGTGTAACAAGTCATACTTTCGACGATACGCTTTCTTTTCAAAATTTCGAAAATTTGCAAAAAAATCAATTTTAGCGCGTTTCATCTGTAACTCCCCCAAATACGTTCTTTCGGGACGCCGACCACGAATTCGACGTCAAAATCGCCGAATTTTCCCTGGTTTAGATGTTAAAACACTCTAAAGCCATTTTGCCACAGGCCATTTTCGCTTTTTCACCGAATATGTGGTTAGAAATAAGTCCGTCGCTTGGAAAATGATTTTATCCGCAATCTACGCGCCGAGAGCTTCAATTTGAGGTGTAACAAGTCGTACTTTCGACAATTCGCTTTTTCTTTAAAATTTCGAAAATTCGCAAAAAATCAATTTTAGCGCGTTTCATCTGTAACTCCCCCAAATACGTTCTTTCGGGACGCCGACCACGAATTCGACGTCAAAATCGCCGAATTTTCCCTGGTTTAGATGTTAAAACACTCTAAAGCCATTTTGCCACAGGCCATTTTCGCTTTTTCACCGAATATGTGGTTAGAAATAAGTCCGTCGCTTGGAAAATGATTTTATCCGCAATCTACGCGCCGAGAGCTTCAATTTGAGGTGTAACAAGTCATACTTTCGACGATACGCTTTCTTTTCAAAATTTCGAAAATTTGCAAAAAAATCAATTTTAGCGCGTTTCATCTGTAACTCCCCCAAATACGTTCTTTCGGGACGCCGACCACGAATTCGACGTCAAAATCGCCGAATTTTCCCTGGTTTAGATGTTAAAACAATCTAAAGCCATTTAGCCACAGGCCATTTTCGCTTTTTCACCGAATATGTGGTTAGAAATAAGTCCGTCGCTTGGAAAATGATTTTATCCGCAATCTACGCGCCGAGAACTTCAATTTGAGGTGTAACAAGTCATACTTTCGACGATACGCTTTCTTTTCAAAATTTCGAAAATTTGCAAAAAAATCAATCTTAGCGCGTTTCATCTGTAACTCCCCCAAATACGTTCTTTCGGGACGCCGTACACGAATTCGACGTCAAAATCGACGAATTTTCCCTGGTTTAGATGTTAAAACACTCTAAAGCCATTTTGCCACAGGCCATTTTCGCTTTTTCACCGAATATGTGGTTAGAAATAAGTCCGTCGCTTGGAAAATGATTTTATCCGCAATCTACGCGCCGAGAGCTTCAATTTGAGGTGTAACAAGTCATACTTTCGACGATACGCTTTCTTTTCAAAATTTCGAAAATTTGCAAAAAAATCAATTTTAGCGCGTTTCATCTGTAACTCCCCCAAATACGTTCTTTCGGGACGCCGTACACGAATTCGACGTCAAAATCGACGAATTTTCCCTGGTTTAGATGTTAAAACACTCTAAAGCCATTTTGCCACAGGCCATTTTCGCTTTTTCACCGAATATGTGGTTAGAAATAAGTCCGTCGCTTGGAAAATGATTTTATCCGCAATCTACGCGCCGAGAGCTTCAATTTGAGGTGTAACAAGTCATACTTTCGACGATACGCTTTCTTTTCAAAATTTCGAAAATTTGCAAAAAATCAATTTTAGCGCGTTTCATCTGTAACTCCCCCAAATACGTTCTTTCGGGACGCCGACCACGAATTCGACGTCAAAATCGCCGAATTTTCCCTGGTTTAGATGTTAAAACACTCTAAAGCCATTTTGCCACAGGCCATTTTCGCTTTTTCACCGAATATGTGGTTAGAAATAAGTCCGTCGCTTGGAAAATGATTTTATCCGCAATCTACACGCCGAGAGCTTCAATTTGAGGTGTAACAAGTCATACTTTCGACGATACGCTTTCTTTTCAAAATTTCGAAAATTTGCAAAAAAATCAATTTTAGCGCGTTTCATCTGTAACTCCCCCAAATACGTTCTTTCGGGACGCCGACCACGAATTCGACGTCAAAATCGCCGAATTTTCCCTGGTTTAGATGTTAAAACACTCTAAAGCCATTTTGCCACAGGCCATTTTCGCTTTTTCACCGAATATGTGGTTAGAAATAAGTCCGTCGCTTGGAAAATGATTTTATCCGCAATCTACGCGCCGAGAGCTTCAATTTGAGGTGTAACAAGTCATACTTTCGACGATACGCTTTCTTTTCAAAATTTCGAAAATTTGCAAAAAAATCAATTTTAGCGCGTTTCATCTGTAACTCCCCCAAATACGTTCTTTCGGGACGCCGTACACGAATTCGACGTCAAAATCGACGAATTTTCCCTGGTTTAGATGTTAAAACACTCTAAAGCCATTTTGCCACAGGCCATTTTCGCTTTTTCACCGAATATGTGGTTAGAAATAAGTCCGTCGCTTGGAAAATGATTTTATCCGCAATCTACACGCCGAGAGCTTCAATTTGAGGTGTAACAAGTCATACTTTCGACGATACGCTTTCTTTTCAAAATTTCGAAAATTTGCAAAAAATCAATTTTAGCGCGTTTCATCTGTAACTCCCCCAAATACGTTCTTTCGGGACGCCGACCACGAATTCGACGTCAAAATCGCCGAATTTTCCCTGGTTTAGATGTTAAAACACTCTAAAGCCATTTTGCCACAGGCCATTTTCGCTTTTTCACCGAATATGTGGTTAGAAATAAGTCCGTCGCTTGGAAAATGATTTTATCCGCAATCTACGCGCCGAGAGCTTCAATTTGAGGTGTAACAAGTCATACTTTCGACGATACGCTTTCTTTTCAAAATTTCGAAAATTTGCAAAAAAATCAATTTTAGCGCGTTTCATCTGTAACTCCCCCAAATACGTTCTTTCGGGACGCCGTACACGAATTCGACGTCAAAATCGACGAATTTTCCCTGGTTTAGATGTTAAAACACTCTAAAGCCATTTTGCCACAGGCCATTTTCGCTTTTTCACCGAATATCTGGTTAGAAATAAGTCCGTCGCTTGGAAAATGATTTTATCCGCAATCTACGCGCCGAGAGCTTCAATTTGAGGTGTAACAAGTCGTACTTTCGTCGAGTCGCTTTTTCTTCAAAATTTCGAAAATTCGCAAAAATCAATTTTAATCAATAAAGAATAAAGACTAAATAAACCCGACAGAAAGCTGCTGATTGTCCTGTGATGTGTCCAAAATTTCGAAATTTCTCGGTTCTCAATATTAAAAGAAATCTTTTAAACCCGGAAATTAAATTAAAAAAATTTTACGAACTTTGTTAAAACTCTTTCAATTATTAACAAAAAATAGTTTAAAATCCTCAATATTCATTCAAGTTTTTTTCTTTGGATTAAAAAAATAAAAAAATACGTTACTGAAAGTGATAAATCAGACATCATAAAATTACAAAAAAAAGAAATTAATCCCGAAAGATTTGGACAGGACGACGATTCTCCTTTTTCTTTCAATAGATCAAAAAAAAAAAAAAAATTAGGTGCACCCTGCATCACTTACATATATAATTTTTTTTTCGCTTTTTCACCGAATGTGTGCTTAGAAATAAGCTTATCGCCTCGAAAATGATTTTTTTGCAATATACACACCAAGACCTTTAATTTGAGGTGTAACAAGTCGTATTTCCGACAATGCGTTTTTCTCTTTCTGCCTAAAATGTGAAAAAAAAATTTGCAAAATAAGTTTATAATATTTTTCAAAATAGTCCCAAATTTCGATATTTTCGAAATCTCTCAATATTGAAAAAAAAATTTTTAATTTGGAATTTTAATAAAATAAATAGTACGTAATTTGCAAATAAAAAAAAATTTAATGTGATATTTTAAAATTTTCCATATTCTTCTAAAGCGATAAATCACGCAAAAAAAAACGAAAACTCCAAAATAAGATCACAAAAAGAACGAAAATTAATCCCGACGGAATTTGATAGGCCAACGAATCCCCTTCTTTAGCAATAGAATTTTTAAAAATTGAAGTGCATCCTGCTAGGTAATACGTATATTTAAAAATGCTATGAAACTACCTTAGGCACTGATAATATATCCCTTTAATTTAGACAACAAATTTCAAAACGTACACATCATTAGCATATATAATTTTTTTTTTCGCTCTTTTCACGGAAGATGTGCTTAGGAATAAACTTATTGCCTGGAAAATGATTTTTTTTTGCAATATACACGCTGAGAGCTTCAATTTGAGGTGTAACAAGTCGTATTTACGACAATTCGTTTTTCTCTTTTTGCCTAAAATGTCAAAAAACTGCAAAAGAAGTTTATATATATTTCTTAAAAATTGACCAAAATTTCTAAATTTTCGAAATCTCTCAATATCGGAAAAAATATTTAAATTCGGAATTTTAATAAAATAAGTAGTGCGTACTTCGGAATTTTAATAAAATAAGTAGTGCGTACTTCTATATCTTAAAATTTGCAAATTTAAAAAAAAATTTTCGATGTCATAAGTTTAAGAAAACGTAGATATTTAAAAATTGTCTATATTTTTTTATAGTGATAAATCACGCAAAAAAAAATATTAAAAAACAAAAACTCTAAAATACGATCACAAAAAAAACCAAAATTAGTTCCGATGCAATTTGATAGGATGACGATTCCCCTTTTTTAATAATAGAATTTTTAAAAATTTAAGTACATCCTATGTACACTCAAAAATATTATAGAACTACTTTAGGCACTGATGGTTATACCTATGAGAGAATTCAATTAAGAATTTGCTCATTGTGTACTCAAATACGGAGTTTTGCAGCTATTTACTTCTACAGAAGTGGACAACTAAGCTGCCACAAACTCCTGCACTAGCCGCAGTCGCGCTTTTCGACGAATCCGTCGTGGAAAAATTGCAATTAGGAAAATTTGCTGCTCTCGCCATTCGCATACGCGTTTCACGGTTATACTGATCATCAGAACGGCTTTGTGAGAGATGTAATTTTCGTTTCTATATAAGCTATATATACATATTGAACTGAGAATTTAGTTGAATTTCTTCCCCTCCAAACCGGGATTTAGGATTATGTTCGGAACTAGCTCTATCACTTCCTGTTCGTCTACGTCTTGAAAAGAAAAAGCATAGAAACAGAGAGAGAGAAATATTTAAACGCGGAAAAATGACGAGGACGAAACAGTTGTAGGAAGAGTTGAGAGAAAAAGAAAGAACGCCAGATAAGATGATGGGATTGAATACACCGAAACACGGCTTATCCAGTTTCTTTTTGTGCTATTATGACTTCGAAACGGTACAGAGTTGTTGTTACGATTGATTGTTACAGTTTTCTGTTTTAATACCTTTGGCCTCTCGTTTCCACTTTTGCCGTAGATGGCGCCCCGTTTTCGTAGGTTTTCGACACAATTCGCGCCTTTGAACGCACGTGTTATCTAATCGGTTTGTGACGTTGAGTTGGAACCGTGAATAAGTTATTCCGTTTTCGCTTTTACGTTTCGCTTTCGAGGATATATACGGAAATTCGACGCCGGGAAGTGTATAGTAACGTCTCAATTTGGAAGATTCGCTTCCCCATACCTTGCTGTTCGAACTAATCGTCCATGTTGCTTTCCCTTCAATTGGAGGGAACTAGTGCGAACTAGTGTACTGAGAATTTAGTCAAATATCTTAAACAAAATTGCACCGGCCTAGCTGTTAATTAATGATATAAAAAGCATAAATTGTAACCAATTACATTTATAAATTTTGAGAAATATTTAACATAAAATAAAGATAATTACCTAGTGTTGTGTGTGTGTGAGTGTAAATTTCTTTTTCGAAGATGGTTCTTTCTATATCTCCTCTCTTAACTTCTATTCTCGATGCACCTTTAATTTCTATGGATTCTTCCTCTTCTTAGATTCTATCTTCTCTGGCATAGTGAGGTTCTTTTATTTACTGGTACTTCTTCTTAAAACCCTTTTATTCCAAATATATTTATCGTCGTTAACCAAACAAACTTTTTATTTCTTTTGGAAACCAGGACTACACTGCTTAATTTCTAAGTTGTCCACGAAACGAAAACTTCAATTCTCCAGGCATATTGTTGTTATAGAAACCCGTATTGAATGTCGATGTATCCTTGGTTATTTCCAGTAATTAATGAATTCTTGTAATGTAAAATTGTTGTGTGTATGTGTCTGAATGTTAGCAATGCTTTTCTCTCTTTTAATCGATGCCTTTTATAATAATTAATCATTTTATTTCTAGTTACATTTGTTTCTCCCATTAAACGTCTCTGACTGGAGTTAAAATAAGAAGCTAACACCCGTAGGGTAATAAAATGTTCAAAAGGTGGTGCGCGTGGTGTCGAAAACGTATAAATAGAACCCTAAAATAAACCGTATGACAATTGAAGACCATAAACCCAACATTAACTGTGAATTTTAATATCTTGAATTATAAAAAATGATGAATTTTCTAATGGTAGTTAACCATTCGAGTATTAGTATACTACTATATACAAGGACGATTGATGTTTGTACGTATAAGTTGGAACGCATTTCCGAAACGAACACATCACTTGCATTTATTACCTCCTATTATTATTACTTTTCCCTTTGGTTTTCGCCATTAAAAGGCGACATATTGACGCATTTTCACGCGTTTTTTCTCACCCCTATTCAATTCATGGCAATTCTCACTCGTATTTAATTAGCAGACATGCGATCGTACTCACTACCATAGCTCACTACTACGTAGTAAGTCGTCGCACGATTCTCGATCCGAATATACTTACATGATCCTTACACGGTACTTTTGTAGGGGTAGTAGTCGTGTTTCAAACTGACTAAATTATAAAACTTTTACTCGAAATTTCCGATATTATCATGGTAATATTGTTCAGATATTTCAGGCCATTGAATAGAAACAACAAACAGTAACCAAAAAATGAATTTATTTCTCACGGTTTTCATTTTATTATCATCATCGTTACAATAAGAAAACAACAACAAAAAGACAAAAAAACAAAATAAAAAATAAAAAAACAAAAACAAAAACTGAATGGTACATCATAAAAACAACAACAAATCTTTAATTACGTTTTACATTCGTAACGTCTGCACAAAACACAAAACGAAACGATAAAAAATCGTATCGTAATTGTTTGATGTACAGAGAGGTTACAGTAAGAGAGGTATATCCATTTCTTTCCCGTTACGAGAACAATTACAGCAGTAACTGATCTAAAGATCAGAGGTAACCAACATTTCTATGATAAAAAAGAACGTACGTATGTATATGTACAGCACCTCACAACTTATGCGTCAAATTGTGGAAGAAAGATAAAAGAGAAATAAACAAATGAAAATTTGTAACTTTCCTACTACCGCGGGAGAGCCGAAGAGAGAGAGCGGAAGAGCAGTTTCGGAAGGAAATTATTTTGATTTGATTATATCTACTCAATTAAATGTAGAAAGAAGAAAGAAATCTAAACACTAGTGAAATTAGGCCAATATGTCAAGCAAGGTTAAGTGCATATTTGGATAGGACGCGTTTTTTTACTTTCGCGGGAAACACGTCGAACGCCGGGTGCGATAAATAAATCGGCGGTCCCAAAACATTTTTTGTTGACTTACTTTCACCTACATTTGACGCAGTAGTTGTAGAAACCCTGTATATTTACGGTACAAATCACAATATAATCTTTAAGAAAAAGAAAAAACATAATAAAATAGTAATAAGATCGGAACGTTTTACTCGTCGTCTTTTTTGGTTTTTAATATTACTAATAGACAAAAACATACACATACAGAGTGATACGTAAGCACATAAGCAAAAGCCCGTAAACTATGATCGGAAGCATACAACGATATCATAGTTTATAGATATATAATATAATAGTCACTTAACATAGTAGTAATATAATCATAATGATATACGGTAAAAGCATACATATACAGTGTGTATTCGATTATAATAGTATATACGGTGTTGTTTTCATATATGTATATTTGACGTTACTGTAGTATTTAACGGCGATTCCGGTTACGACGAAATCGTCGTCGGATAAATCTGAATCGCTTTCAATTTTTGTTTTTAACTTCCTTTTTACAACCAAATTCGCAAAGAAATCGTACAAAAAAGTGACGTAATAAACGTGAGGTAAGTTTCAACAATCTTATATATTAGCAATTACATACATACATATATGTACATTTTTTGTTCAATTTCCAAAAGATCAGTAAAATACTTGCAAATCATTTATTTCGGGATTTTCGAATTTAATATTTTTTCCTACCGAGTAAAGCCTCATTTTTCAAACTAAAGTTTGACGGTAATTACATCAAAACTGATTTTGTATCAGAAATCGATTAACTTGCGAGAGACTTAACTCCAGTCGATGGCTCACGCCCGTGTCGGTTTACGACTTAATTTATCTATTTTTAAGCATCCCCTTCGCATATTCTAAAAGGACTCGTATCGTTGCAGGTCCGACTGGAGTTATTTTTCTAATATTTCAATTCGGAGGAGAAATATTTTGATATTAGTTTTTACGCGTTTCTTAAATAAATCATTTGCACGTATCTCACGCCTTCTTTTAATAACGTGTTTCTGCTAACTGCTTTTTTCCACGTGATTTTTTTTTCTGATTATCAACAATACAGTCGTATGTAATCGGAAAACGAGAAACAAATGAAAAAAAGAATCTATTTTCTATAATTTCCCTCGTCCTCTACGTTTTGTGCAAAAATTCCTAAATCTGCGACTAGTTGCTACATCACTAAAATTTCTTTTTTTCGGTGTATCAGTAATCCACCACCCTTATCGATTATTTAACAAGTTTCGGCTGATGAAAGGAAACATCTTCAGTTGTATATATATATATATACGCGAAAGGATATTTAGATATTGCGAGATTCGTAAATTATCACAACACTTTTTTTTTCTCTTTATTCTCATCGGAGATACATTTTCTAAGCAATGTTTGCCGTAAGAAGCATAAATCACTACGCGAAAAGCTTGCGCCTACAAATTAAATTAGGGATGATCTGAAGTGTAGAAATTTTCCTTCTTTCCCCCTCACCTTTCAAACGCGAACGAGGTTTTTCCAATTTTTATATTCTAGAGAGATTCCGTTTTTCATGAAAGTTTCGTATTTAAGGAAAGAAGTTTCCGAAATATTCATCTTTTTTTTCTTCTCCGTATTAACGAAGTAAGTAATAAAGTAATTGATTACGGTATTTTATTAATCTAGATTGCTTTGACTACGTATCTAGTAGACCATTATTAGCGCTGATTTGAATGAAATTTGCTGTATTTTATCTAAAAACATCGAATCAAAGGCTATTTGTATTTATATTCATAAATCCCGCCCAAACTCGAACGTCGACTGGCTACTACAAAGCATCCAATCACCTACCGGGCCGTATGAAGTTCCGCCCAAAACTCGAATTGGCATTGGCTACAACAAAGCGTCCAATCATCTACGGGGTCGTATGAAGTCCCGCCCGAAACTCGAATTGTGATTGGCTACTACAAAGCGTCCAATCATCTACTTGGTCCTATAAAATCCCGCCCGAAACTCGAACTGTGATTGGCTATCACAAAGCGTCCAATCACCTAAACGATGTTCAGGGCGGGATTATTCGAATTACGCCTCTTTTAAAAATAAATCGCGCCCCCAAATTAGGGCGGTGATTGGCTACCTATTCAAACCGTCCAATCATCTACCGGGTCGTATAAAATCCCGCCTGAAACTCGAACTGTGATTGGCTATCACAAAGTGTCCAATCACCAAAACGATGTTCAGGGCGGGATTATTCGAATCACGCCTCCTTTAAAAATAAATCGTGCCCCAAATTAGATTTGTGATTGGCTCCTTATTCAAACCGTCCAATCATCTACCGGGTCCTATAAAATCCCGCCTGATACTCGAACTGTGATTGGCTATCACAAAGCGTCCAATCACCAAAACGATGTTCAGGGCGGGATTATTCGAATTACGCCTCTTTTGATAAAAAATTGCGCCCTAAATTACGTTTGTGATTGGCTACCTATTCAAACCATCCAATCATCTACCGAGTCTTATGAAATCCCGCCCGAAACTCGAACTGTGATTGGCTATCACAAAGTGTCCAATCACCAAAACGATGTTCAGGGCGGGATTATTCGAATTACGCCTCTTTTAAAAATAAATCGCGCCCCCAAATTAGGCTGGTGATTGGCTACCTATTCAAACCGTCCAATCATCTACCGGGTCATATAAAATCCCGCCCAAAACTCGAACTGTGATTGGCTATCACAAAGCGTCCAATCACCTAAACGATGTTCAGGGCGCGATTATTCGAATTACGCCTCTTTTAAAAATAAATCGTGCCCCAAATTAGGTTTGTGATTGGCTCCTTATTCAAACCGTCCAATCATCTACCGGGTCCTATAAAATCCCGCCCGAAACTCGAACTGTGATTGGCTATCACAAAGCGTCCAATCACCAAAACGATGTTCAGGGCGGGATTATTCGAATTACGCCTCTTTTAAAAATAAATCGTGCCCCAAATTAGGTTTGTGATTGGCTCCTTATTCAAACCGTCCAATCATCTACCGGGTCCTATAAAATCCCGCCCGAAACTCGAACTGTGATTGGCTATCACAAAGCGTCCAATCACCAAAACGATGTTCAGGGCGGGATTATTCGAATTACGCCTATTTTGAAAATAAATCGCGCCCCCAAATTAGGGTGGTGATGGCTACCTATTTAAAGCGTTCAACGATCTACCAAATCTTATGAAATTCCGCCCGAAGCTTGGACGGTGATTGGCTACTACAAAGCGTCCAATCACGAAAACGGCGCCCATTACGCCCCTTTCAAAATTGAGTTCGTGATTGGCTACTTATTTAAACCATTCCCTCATCTACCGGGTCCTATGAAATCCCGCCAGACTTGAACGGTGATTGGCCGCTAAGAAACATCCAATCCTCTAACAAGCTTGACGTTGGAATTCTTTTGTTTGTAGGCACAATTTTTTGCGATTTAAACGCCAATAAGATTCTATCGCCACTCACATCAAGTTTACTTAATTCTCGCCAACGAAACACGTGTCCCGAATAGGAACGCCGTTTGGATTCGTTTGGATTGTTAAATCGTAATAATTATCGTATTGCAAATTTGATATATTCGCGGCAAATTATAAAATTTCATTCAAATCTGTCGCCAATACTTCTACACAACTAAAATCTTTCGTCGCTACGATTCGAACATAATCCTAAAAAAAAAAAAACGCAGTGCGAGTGTCATCCGTCCACTCACAGCTGACGTTTGTTTAAATTTGAATTTCCCGGCGCGCCGATTCGCACGTAACCTCAAAAAATAATTCGGAAAACGACGTCCTTTCGTCTTTTACAATTTTCCGAATACAAAAGGACCTATCTTTTTGCTTTTTTCTTTTTAAAGCAACCGAGCAAAATTATCTTTGCGAATTTTCGGATTTCGCGCGCAAAAGTGAATTGCGACGAGATGACGATAGATGGCGACGTCGAACGTATCCTCGGTCTAATTGGAAGAACAAACAAAAGAAGAATCTGCACGAAATATTAAAAAGAAAACTATACTTCGTTGGTTATTTCGTTCGAGTTTTGTGCTATTCGCCGGGGATTTCCCTGATTAAAAGATAAAGGAAAATGTGTCATAAATCGTATTTTTTTCTTGAATTGTCGGGAATCCCCCGGTTAAAAAAATTATAGTCAAGATGCAACTAGATGAACATGTATATAAACGGTGACCTATTAAATAGTTATCTTTTGAAATTACTTCCACCTCTTTTTATTGCAGGTTATTTAGAATTTTATATAACACAGTATTGATTGACCTAAAAGAAAGTTAGGTTAATCAAAGACTGGAAATGATAAAATTGGTCTAAAAAGTGGTGGAGGTAATCCAAAACGATCAGGATCCAAATAAAATTACTGTCATTTTTACAACTTGTTCCTTCCCCGAATTCCCAGGGATTCCCCCAACACAAAAAACGAACAAAAATAAGCTACAACCGTAACGGGTGCGATTTTTTAGAACTTATTCTTCTTTCCGACTAGCAGAAGAAGGGCATTTTCCTGCCCAAGCCAAACGAAAAGATAAATAAATATCAAAAAAAAAAGAAGATTCTAGGATAATTTCGTTCTCGCCGTATATCGAAATCATCGTAATTCCTTCTCGACGTCGTTCTTCGTGAGACTCTTTCGTTTCTCCTCTAAATTCTACGATAAAAACGCGCTTTTTAAAGAAAAAATATATATTTCTTCTATCGTATGCAAAACGAGAACGTAACAAACGCCGTTAAGTTTCTAAATGTATTGTAAATATTTCATTTCTTCTAAATACACATAAACGTACGCAGCAAGTAATGCGATAAAAATATCAGTCGGGTGTGTTCAGTTACGACTTCGAAATCTTCTTCGGTTTCAGCGTCTATCTACTACGTGTGTATGTGTGGTATGTACTTTTAAGCTACCTTTTGTTTTAAACTTAAATACTTATTTTCTTACATATGTATGTATATTTTCACGATTTCCTATCGTTATTTTCGGGGCGGAGTCGTCCTGTCAAAATCTTACGAGGGGAAAGGGGAATGTTTGAAATGTAAGATATTTTTCTTAAAATATGCTTGTCGCTTCGAAAATGATTTTATCTGCAATCTACACGCCGAGACCTTCAATTTGAGGTGTAACAAGTCATACTTTCGACGATTCGCTTTCTTTTCAAAATTTCGAAAATTCGCAAAAAGATCAATTTTACCGCGTTTCATCCGAAACTCCCCCAAATACGTTCTTTCGGGACGCCGAACACGATTTCTACGTCAAAATCATCGAATTTTGCCCGGTTTGGATGTTAAAGCACTTGAAAGCCATTTTGCTATAGGTCTTTTTCGCTTTCTCACCAAATATGTCGTTAGAAATATGTCCGTCGCTTCGAAAATGATTTTATCGGCAATCTGCAGGCCGAGAGCTTTAATTTGAGGTGTAACAAGTCATACTTTCGACGATTCGCTTTCTTTTCAAAATTTCGAAAATTCACAAAAAATCAATTTTAGCGGGTTTCATCTGAAACTCCCGCCAAATACATTCTTTCGAGACGCCGAACACGATTTCGACGTCAAAATCGTCGAATTTTGCCCGGTTTAGCTGTTAAAGCACTCGAAAGCCATTTTGCCATAGACCTCTTTCGCTTTCTCACCAAATATGTGCTTAGAAATATGTCTGTCGCTTCGAAAATGATTTTATCGGCAATCTGCAGGCCGAGAGCTTTAATTTGAGGTGTAATAAGTCGTACTTTCGACGATTCGCTTTTTCTTCAAAATTTCGAAAATTCGCAAAAAATCAATTTTATCGCGTTTCATCTGAAACTCCCGCCAAATACATTCTTTCGAGACGCCGAACACGAATTCGACGTCAAAATCATCGAATTTTGCCCGGTTTAGCTGTTAAAGCACTCGAAAGCCATTTTGCCATAGACCTCTTTCGCTTTCTCACCGAATACGTGCTTAGAAATATGTCCGTCGTTTCGAAAATAATTTTATCGGCAATCTGCACGCCGAGAGCTTCAATTTGAGGTGTAACAAGTCGTACTTTCGGCAATTCGTTTTTTCTTCAAAATTTCGAAAATTCGCAAAAAATCAATTTTATCGCGTTTCATCTGAAACTCCCCCAAAATACGTTCTTTCGGGACGCCGAACACGATTTCGACGTCAAAATCGACGAATTTTGCCCCGCTTAGAGGTTAAAGCCGACAGAAAGTTGCTGATTTTTTCAAAATTGTCCAAATTTCTCAGCTCTCAATGTTAAAAATCTTTTAAATCCGGAAATTAAATTAGAAAAAATATTTTACGAATTTTGTTAAAGCTTTTTGTTTGAATTTCAATTATTAACGAAAAATAGTTTAAAATCCTCAATATTCATTCAAGTTTTTTTCTTTGGATTAAAAAATTAAAAAAATACATTATTGAAAGTGATAAATCAGACATCATAAAATAACAAAAAAAAAAAGAAAAGAAACTAATCCCGAAGGATCTGGACAGGACGACGATTCCCCTTTTTTCTAACAATAGATTGTTTTAAAATTTAAGTGCATCCTGCTAGGTAATACGTACATTTAAAAATACTATGATACTACTTTAGGCACTGATAATATATTCCTATAATTTATACAACACGGTTCAAAACGTACACATCACTTGCATATATTATTTTTATTCTTTTCCGTTTGGCTTGCGCCAATTAAAATTCACATATTTACGCATTTCTCCCGTTTTTTCTTTTCTTTATGGTAATTATACAATCATCACGTACAAAATATTATTGCGTCAAACAAGCTTTTTGTTCTCTTTACAATATAAATATATCGTATATATCGTGTAAATGTACACTGCTTTTTACATATTTAATTATTAATTATTATTATAATAGGTGTAGTGCTGCGCTTACAATATATTTCTTATTTTGTTTCAATTCTTCTTTATTAGATTTGAGCTAAAAAGAACATGCGTACACGCTACTACGATATTACTATAAATTAATTAGGTAATTAATTTCTTTTTTTTTTTCTCTCAATTAATTTAATTAACGCACTGCCCTTTGACGCTTTTAGGCACGATTAAAATTACAACCTCTTGAAGTAACTTATGTATATTATTATATTTATATTTATATATAATATGTATATATAGAGTATTTATAGTATTTAATTTTTTTTTTTTTAATATTTCGTGTGAACACAAAGGCATTACGCGAGAGAAACTTTCTCGTCTGCGAAACTTGGGGGACACTCGCGCCCCCTGGTACGTAATTCAATTATTCGTTTCGAAACGTTCCCCCAAGACGATTTAGCAATTTAATTTTTTTCCCTATATATTCATAAAAGTTTCGATATGAAGGCATACAAGATCGGTCAAAAGTTTCCAACGATAATGATGATAGTAGAAATTTTATTGCGAGTAACAAAGAAACAAACTTTAAAAAATATAAAAATAAGTATTTACAAGTAGTCGATGAGGGAGACCGTTGCTATACAGGGGCTGACTATATTAGCAAGGGTTATGTAGATCAGTGCTGCTCAAAATTTAGAGATAAAAGCGTTTTCTTTTTCACAAAAATGAAGCTTTTTAACAAAGAAGTCCTAGTCACCCCCAATATACGGGGGATTAACCAGATTTATGTAGATCGGTGGTGCCCAAAATTGAAAGATACGATGTAGATCAGCGGTTCCCAAAATTTGGAGCTTTAATCTAGATCGGCGGTTCCCAAAATTGAACGATACAGTGTAGATCAGCAGTGTTCAAAATTTAGCGATACAAGGTAGATCAGCAGTGTCCCAAATTTAGAGATACAATGTAGATCAGCGGTTACCCAAATTTAGACACAACCTGAACCTACATTTCCCAAAAATTCACAGATAAAAGCGACCTCTTTACAAAGAAGAAAAGGTCCTTTACGAAACAACCTTCGATATACAGAGTGACTGCACTAGTAGGATTGATGTAGATCAGTGCTCCCCAAAATTTAGAGATAAAAGCGCCTTTTCTACAAGAAAAATAAAAGATAAGCTTCCAACAAAATCACTTATTTTTATCAACAAGATTTACGTAGATCATCAGTTCCCAAAATTTTAGAGATATGTAGATCGACGTTTCCCAAAATTTGGAGATAAAAGCTACATTTCTATCAAAAAAGTGACTTACTTATTCTTTTACCATACAATCCTGAATGTGTAGGGGTGACTGTATCAACCAGATTTATGTAGATCATCAGTTCCCAAAATTTTAGAGATATGTAGATCAACGTTTCCCAAAATTTTAGAGATAAAAGCTACTTTTCCATCACAAAAAAGGGACTTACTTATTCTTTTATCATACAATCCTGAATGTGTAGGGAGACTGTATTAACAAGATTCATGCACATCTGCGGTTCCCAAAATTTAGAGATACATATGTAGATCAACGTTTCCCAAAATTTGGAGATAAAAGCTACATTTCCACCAAAAAAGTGACTTACTTATTCTTTTACCATACAATCCTGAATGTGTAGGGTGACTGTATCAACCAGATTTACGTAGATCATCAGTTCCCAAAATTTTAGAGATATGTAGATCAACGTTTCCAAAAATTTTAGAGATAAAAGCTACTTTTCCAAAACAAAAAGGGACTTATTTATTCCTTTACGATACAATCCTGAATGTGTAGGATGACTATATTAACAAGATTTACGTAGATCATCAGTTCCCAAAATTTTAGAGATATGTAGATCAACGTTTCCAAAAATTTTAGAGATAAAAGCTACTTTTCCAAAACAAAAAAGGGACTTATTTATTCCTTTACGATACAATCCTGAATGTGTAGGATGACTATATTAACAAGATTTACGTAGATCATCAGTTCCCAAAATTTTAGAGATATGTAGATCAACGTTTCCCAGAATTTAGAGATAAAAGCTACTTTTCCACCAAGAAAAAAGTGACTTACTTGTTCTTTTACGATAAAATCCTGAATGTGTAGGGTGATTGTATTAACAAGATTTTTATAGATCGTCAGTCCCCAAAATTTTAGAGATATGTAGATTAACGTTTCCCAAAATTTTAGAGATAAAAGTGCCTTTTCCACAAAGAAAAAGTGACCTACTTATTCTTTTATGATACAGCCCTGAATGTGTAGGGTGACTGTATTAACAAGATTGATGTAGACCATTAGTTCCCAAAATTTTAGAGATATGTAGATCAACGTTTCCCAAAATTTAGAGATAAAAACGACTTTTCGACAAAACAAAATTTTGTCAACAAAGCAGTCACTTGTTTCTTCATGAAACAACTGTTAATATGCAGGATGACTGAATTAAGTCAAATTTGTGTGCATCATTGTTTTATTGAGAAAATCTATTTATGAAGATCGGCGGTTTCCAAAATTTGGATCTCAATTGTCTTAAGCAATTCGTTTTCGTTTTCTTATTAAGAAATACAGGGCGATTGCGTTAACTTCACATACACCAGATTCATGTGAACGATCAGAAGTACCCAACATTTTTGAATGTGTGATCCTATACATCCCACTCCCTTCCATTCATCACAAATTTCGCAGCTTCCCATTGGTTCTTGAATATAACCCGTTAGTTACGTCACTATCCTAAAATCATAACCTTCGAGTGCGGTAACCAAATAAGTTTATACATATATATATACATATACATACAGCGTGTTCGTGAGGTAGTTATAATAGACATATCTATATCGTGACGAGTTAAAACGATAAAATGGTTATTATACAGTTAAGTTATAAATTATTATTTATGTTCAGCTACGTATATAAAACTATTGCAGCGGAAATCACAGATTAGTAAAACTAAATAGGAACAATCGTTGCGAAAAATAACATTCACGTGATTTAATACGATCACAGATACCCCTTCGTTCCCCCATTTTCTCCTTTTCGAGGATTAATTCGATGGTTATCAATATTTTATTTTAGTACGGTTAGTTTAGGCAGAAGTATGTATCGATTTCGGCATGACTACCTTAGCTAACGTATGTGGTTTACGCACGATGGTGCGCCTCCCCATTCTTTTTCGTACAACTCCGACGGCATTTAAACGACAATTTTCCTGGAAGTTGGATAGGTCATGGTGGTCCAATTGGCTGACCAACGCGTTCGCCTGATTTCGATCTGAACGAGCTCCGAGTCGTGTATGAGGTGAATCCTCGTTATCTCGGGGGCACAAATATATCTTTGACACCGGCGGAAATAACTTCCAATAAGTTTGTCTGAACTTGTTGAAGACGTTCCTTTGAATGTTAGCTTCTGAATTTCTTGAAGATATTCCTTTTAACGTTAGTTAATGGATTTGGTTTACGTACGATGATGCGCCTCCCCAATCTTTTTTCGTACAACTCCGACGGCATTTAAACGACAATTTTCCTGGAAGTTGGATAGGTCATGGTGGTCCAATTGGCTGGCCAACGCGTTCGCCTGATTTCGATCTGAACGAATTCCGAGTCGTGTATGAGGTGAATCCTCGTTATCTCGGGGGCACAAATATATCTTTGACACCGGCGGAAATAACTTCCAATAAGTTTGTCTGAACTTGTTGAAGACGTTCCTTTGAATGTTAGCTTCTGAATTTCTTGAAGATATTCCTTTTAACGTTAGTTAATGTATCTGGTTTGCGCACGATGGTGCGCCTCCCCAATCTTTTTTCGTACAACTCCGACGGCATTTAAACGACAATTTTCCTGGAAGTTGGATAGGTCATGGTGGTCCAATTGGCTGACCAACGCGTTCGCCTGATTTCGATCTGAACGAGCTCCGAGTCGTGTATGAGGTGAATCCTCGTTATCTCGGGGGCACAAATATATCTTTGACACCGGCGGAAATAACTTCCAATAAGTTTGTCTGAACTTGTTGAAGACGTTCCTTTGAATGTTAGCTTCTGAATTTCTTGAAGATATTCCTTTTAACGTTAGTTAATGTATCTGGTTTGCGCACGATGGTGCGCCTCCCCAATCTTTTTTCGTACAACTCCGACGGCATTTAAACGACAATTTTCCTGGAAGTTGGATAGGTCATGGTGGTCCAATTGGCTGACCAACGCGTTCGCCTGATTTCGATCTGAACGAGCTCCGAGTCGTGTATGAGGTGAATCCTCGTTATCTCGGGGGCACAAATATATCTTTGACACCGGCGGAAATAACTTCCAATAAGTTTGTCTGAACTTGTTGAAGACGTTCCTTTGAATGTTAGCTTCTGAATTTCTTGAAGATATTCCTTTTAACGTTAGTTAATGTATCTGGTTTGCGCACGATGGTGCGCCTCCCCAATCTTTTTCGTACAACTCCGACGGCATTTAAACGACAATTTTCCTGGAAGTTGGATAGGTCATGGTGGTCCAATTGGCTGACCAACGCGTTCGCCTGATTTCGATCTGAACGAGCTCCGAGTCGTGTATGAGGTGAATCCTCGTTATCTCGGGGGCACAAATATATCTTTGACACCGGCGGAAATAACTTCCAATAAGTTTGTCTGAACTTGTTGAAGACGTTCCTTTGAATGTTAGCTTCTGAATTTCTTGAAGATATTCCTTTTAACGTTAGTTAATGTATCTGGTTTGCGCACGATGGTGCGCCTCCCCAATCTTCTTTCGTACAACTCCGACGGCATTTAAACGACAATTTTCCTGGAAGTTGGATAGGTCATGGTGGTCCAATTGGCTGACCAACGCGTTTGCCTGATTTCGATCTGAACGAGCTCCGAGTCGTGTATGAGGTGAATCCTCGTTATCTCGGGGGCACAAATATATCTTTGACACCGGCGGAAATAACTTCCAATAAGTTTGTCTGAACTTGTTGAAGACGTTCCTTTGAATGTTAGCTTCTGAATTTCTTGAAGATATTCCTTTTAACGTTAGTTAATGTATCTGGTTTGCGCACGATGGTGCGCCTCCCCAATCTTCTTTCGTACAACTCCGACGGCATTTAAACGACAATTTTCCTGGAAGTTGGATAGGTCATGGTGGTCCAATTGGCTGACCAACGCGTTTGCCTGATTTCGATCTGAACGAGCTCCGAGTCGTGTATGAGGTGAATCCTCGTTATCTCGGGGGCACAAATATATCTTTGACACCGGCGGAAATAACTTCCAATAAGTTTGTCTGAACTTGTTGAAGACGTTCCTTTGAATGTTAGCTTCTGAATTTCTTGAAGATATTCCTTTTAACGTTAGTTAATGTATCTGGTTTGCGCACGATGGTGCGCCTCCCCAATCTTTTTTCGTACAACTCCGACGGCATTTAAACGACAATTTTCCTGGAAGTTGGATTGGTCATGGTGGTCCAATTGGCTGACCAACGCGTTCGCCTGATTTCGATCTGAACGAGCTCCGAGTCGTGTATGAGGTGAATCCTCGTTATCTCGGGGGCACAAATATATCTTTGACACCGGCGGAAATAACTTCCAATAAGTTTATCTGAACTTGTTGAAGACGTTCCTTTGAATGTTAGCTTCTGAATTTCTTGAAGATATTCCTTTTAACGTTAGTTAATGGATTTGGTTTACGCACGATGATGCGCCTCCCCATTCTTTTTCGTACAACTCCGACGGAATTTAAACGACAATTTTCCTGGAAGTTGGATAGGTCATGGTGGTCCAATTGGCTGACCAACGCGTTCGCCTGATTTCGATCTGAACGAGCTCCGAATCGTGTATGAGGTGAATCCTCGTTATCTCGGGGGCACAAATATATCTTTGACACCGGCGGAAATAACTTCCAATAAGTTTGTCTGAACTTGTTGAAGACGTTCCTTTGAATGTTAGCTTCTGAATTTCTTGAAGATATTCCTTTTAACGTTAGTTAATGGATTTGGTTTACGTACGATGATGCGCCTCCCCATTCTTTTTTCGTACAACTCCGACGGAATTTAAACGACAATTTTCCTGGAAGTTGGATAGGTCATGGTGGTCCAATTGGCTGGCCAACGCGTTCGCCTGATTTCGATCTGAACGAATTCCGAGTCGTGTATAAGGTGAATCATTGTTATCTCGGGGGCACAAATATATCTTTGACACCGGCGGAAATAACTTCCAATAAGTTTGTCTGAACTTGTTGAAGACGTTCCTTTGAATGTTAGCTTCTGAATTTCTTGAAGATATTCCTTTTAACGTTAGTTAATGTATCTGGTTTGCGCACGATGGTGCGCCTCCCCAATCTTTTTTCGTACAACTCCGACGGCATTTAAACGACAATTTTCCTGGAAGTTGGATAGGTCATGGTGGTCCAATTGGCTGACCAACGCGTTCGCCTGATTTCGATCTGAACGAGCTCCGAGTCGTGTATGAGGTGAATCCTCGTTATCTCGGGGGCACAAATATATCTTTGACACCGGCGGAAATAACTTCCAATAAGTTTGTCTGAACTTGTTGAAGACGTTCCTTTGAATGTTAGCTTCTGAATTTCTTGAAGATATTCCTTTTAACGTTAGTTAATGTATCTGGTTTGCGCACGATGGTGCGCCTCCCCAATCTTTTTTCGTACAACTCCGACGGCATTTAAACGACAATTTTCCTGGAAGTTGGATAGGTCATGGTGGTCCAATTGGCTGACCAACGCGTTCGCCTGATTTCGATCTGAACGAGCTCCGAGTCGTGTATGAGGTGAATCCTCGTTATCTCGGGGGCACAAATATATCTTTGACACCGGCGGAAATAACTTCCAATAAGTTTATCTGAACTTGTTGAAGACGTTCCTTTGAATGTTAGCTTCTGAATTTCTTGAAGATATTCCTTTTAACGTTAGTTAATGGATTTGGTTTACGCACGATGATGCGCCTCCCCATTCTTTTTTCGTACAACTCCGACGGAATTTAAACGACAATTTTCCTGGAAGTTGGATAGGTCATGGTGGTCCAATTGGCTGACCAACGCGTTCGCCTGATTTCGATCTGAACGAGCTCCGAATCGTGTATGAGGTGAATCCTCGTTATCTCGGGGGCACAAATATATCTTTGACACCGGCGGAAATAACTTCCAATAAGTTTGTCTGAACTTGTTGAAGACGTTCCTTTGAATGTTAGCTTCTGAATTTCTTGAAGATATTCCTTTTAACGTTAGTTAATGTATCTGGTTTGCGCACGATGGTGCGCCTCCCCAATCTTCTTTCGTACAACTCCGACGGCATTTAAACGACAATTTTCCTGGAAGTTGGATAGGTCATGGTGGTCCAATTGGCTGACCAACGCGTTTGCCTGATTTCGATCTGAACGAGCTCCGAGTCGTGTATGAGGTGAATCCTCGTTATCTCGGGGGCACAAATATATCTTTGACACCGGCGGAAATAACTTCCAATAAGTTTGTCTGAACTTGTTGAAGACGTTCCTTTGAATGTTAGCTTCTGAATTTCTTGAAGATATTCCTTTTAACGTTAGTTAATGTATCTGGTTTGCGCACGATGGTGCGCCTCCCCAATCTTTTTTCGTACAACTCCGACGGCATTTAAACGACAATTTTCCTGGAAGTTGGATTGGTCATGGTGGTCCAATTGGCTGACCAACGCGTTCGCCTGATTTCGATCTGAACGAGCTCCGAGTCGTGTATGAGGTGAATCCTCGTTATCTCGGGGGCACAAATATATCTTTGACACCGGCGGAAATAACTTCCAATAAGTTTATCTGAACTTGTTGAAGACGTTCCTTTGAATGTTAGCTTCTGAATTTCTTGAAGATATTCCTTTTAACGTTAGTTAATGGATTTGGTTTACGCACGATGATGCGCCTCCCCATTCTTTTTTCGTACAACTCCGACGGAATTTAAACGACAATTTTCCTGGAAGTTGGATAGGTCATGGTGGTCCAATTGGCTGACCAACGCGTTCGCCTGATTTCGATCTGAACGAGCTCCGAATCGTGTATGAGGTGAATCCTCGTTATCTCGGGGGCACAAATATATCTTTGACACCGGCGGAAATAACTTCCAATAAGTTTGTCTGAACTTGTTGAAGACGTTCCTTTGAATGTTAGCTTCTGAATTTCTTGAAGATATTCCTTTTAACGTTAGTTAATGGATTTGGTTTACGTACGATGATGCGCCTCCCCATTCTTTTTCGTACAACTCCGACGGAATTTAAACGACAATTTTCCTGGAAGTTGGATAGGTCATGGTGGTCCAATTGGCTGGCCAACGCGTTCGCCTGATTTCGATCTGAACGAATTCCGAGTCGTGTATAAGGTGAATCATTGTTATCTCGGGGGCACAAATATATCTTTGACACCGGCGGAAATAACTTCCAATAAGTTTGTCTGAACTTGTTGAAGACGTTCCTTTGAATGTTAGCTTCTGAATTTCTTGAAGATATTCCTTTTAACGTTAGTTAATGTATCTGGTTTGCGCACGATGGTGCGCCTCCCCAATCTTTTTTCGTACAACTCCGACGGCATTTAAACGACAATTTTCCTGGAAGTTGGATAGGTCATGGTGGTCCAATTGGCTGACCAACGCGTTCGCCTGATTTCGATCTGAACGAGCTCCGAGTCGTGTATGAGGTGAATCCTCGTTATCTCGGGGGCACAAATATATCTTTGACACCGGCGGAAATAACTTCCAATAAGTTTGTCTGAACTTGTTGAAGACGTTCCTTTGAATGTTAGCTTCTGAATTTCTTGAAGATATTCCTTTTAACGTTAGTTAATGTATCTGGTTTGCGCACGATGGTGCGCCTCCCCAATCTTTTTCGTACAACTCCGACGGCATTTAAACGACAATTTTCCTGGAAGTTGGATAGGTCATGGTGGTCCAATTGGCTGGCCAACGCGTTGGCCTGATTTCGATCTGAACGAACTCCGAGTCGTGTATGAGGTGAATCACCGTTATGTCGGGGGCACAAATATATGTTTGACACCGGCCGAAATAACTTCGGATACGTTTTGTCTGAACTTCTTGAGTGTGTTCCTCTGAATGTTAGCCCCTGAATTTCTCGAAGATATTAGTTAGTTAGTAGTAGATATTAGTTATTAGACGTTAGTTAATGTATCTGGTTTACGCACGATGGTGCGCCGCCACATTTTGTTCTTTAATAATCATATATTTTCTGGATGTCGCCTGTAACAAAGTGCATTACCTAACCCGGGTTAATCAAAATTTCCGTTTGAAACTTTTGACCGATCGTGTATACGCTTATTATTGCATAAACGGCGTAAAAACTACATATGCTTAGCTGGCTGGCTTAAACAGGCGGAACTACGTGATCTTATATTTATCTTAATTTTTTTGTCTTTTTTTGTAATCCTACTAACTTTGTATGCTTTGGTATCGTGCTATTTTGATTTCGAACAGTACGATCGAAATTTCCCGAATTTATTCCGAAAGATCGGTTACGGGGGCGGACGAAAAAGAAGAAGAATTAACCGGGGTTAATGCCAAAGCTGACGTACGTAAGCGATTTCATATATGTATCGTGGATATATAATTTCTTTGTCTTTCCTCTTTCGTCTTTCGTTAAGTAGGCATTCGGGAAACTTCGACGGTGTTCGGATACGACTACTGCGAACTGTCATTTATTTTTATTATTTTTTTCTTTCATCGAATCGAGTATAAAATAGATATTTTAATCTAATAATCGCCTACTATCTAAACTTATCAATCCTATCATCTATGATATTGTGCATGTTTATTTCGTCGCCGTCTTCCTTACGCAAACGCCTCCCGCCTTTCGAAATAATAATAATAAGAAATCAATAAAAACTAAATAAAAAAGGAAAATCGGAAAAATGTCGTTTTCTAATTTTCGATTTTTATTTATTTATTTAATAATTTATTAATTATTATTATTTTTTTGGGAAAGAACCAGGAAGCGTCCGCGCATGCGTACACGATCGTTTCCCTACGATTTAGCTATCTTTATCCCTTTTTAATTTCTAAATGTCTAAACGACGGTGCATTGAAGGAAGCCAAGTAGTTGTACATATTGCATTCTCTCTCTCTCTCTCTGATCGATCGTTCGCCTTTTCTCCTGCATTTTCGGGAAATTACGTCCTTTTCGAGTGATATGACGTTTGTCGTTTTTTCTTATTTATTTAATTTTTATCTCTATCAATCGTCATCGAAAAAATCGGGCGCGCGCGCCCGCCCGTTTTAATTTCTCATTAAATTTTTCTCGATAAAAAAATACAAAAAATATAGGTAATAGTAATTGTTATGTATGACTAGAAATTATCACAATATCGCACACAACGCTACAATTTCTTCTTTTGTAGTATCAAGGTAGATATAATTATATGTATCTTCTGTCTTCGGAAATAGTGATTTTCGATTGTTTTTAGATCTCGTCGATGATATTTTAGAATCTGAGGCGGCTTCGCTAATTCATTTTTTTATTAATTTAAATTGTCACAATGACGTGACAATAATTAGCAAAAAATTCGCCAGAGATCGGAGCAATTATATTTTCCTTTTATTGAGAAAATCCGATTTGAACGTCGTAATATGGCGTGCAAGAAGATCAGCTGATTAAAACCGGACAATTATCAGATGTTTCACATGTCACAATATGGCGTCTGAAGCAATCAGCTGATTAAAACCGACAAATATCAGCTGTTTCGCATGACACAATATGGCGCCTGAGGCGATCAGCTGATTCATCACCTGCTAACTATCAACTGTTTCAGATGCGACAATATGGCGTCTGGAAGCGATCAGGTGACTTATGTAGGTACCAAAATATGGCGTCTGAACCGATCAGTTGCTTGGAACGTCGCAATATGACGTCAGAAACGATCAGCTGATTCAAGTGCCTCAAAATAACTACGTTGGCGTAACATTTTCTCTTTTCCATACGCCAAAAAGCAAACAAGCGAAAATCGCGTTAAAAATCTTGACCAGTTATTGGTCGATCCTTTGATGTTTGCTTCAAAATTTTTAGATAACGGGAGAGAGATAGTACCAAAGTATACCCCATTCGATGCTTGAGATCGCACTCTATTGGAAACGAATTGAAATCGCCCCAGTTGTCAAATGTCAGCAATCAAATAAAAGAGAAACGATTTTGGGATGCTAATCAAGCTTTTGGGCGATTCTTTTGTGAAATGGGCTTCGATTGTCAATTCTTAAGGTCAAACAAACGAAAATCGCCTTTTAAAACCTGGAAAGCTATTGGTCGGTTCTTTGATGATAGTTTGACAATTTTTAGGTAAAGAGAGAGAGATAGTACTTAAGCCTATGCAATTTGTCGGCCGAGTTCAAACTCTAGCGGAAACGAATTGAAGTCGCACAAGTTGTCAAATGCCAAAAATTAAACAAAAGAAAAACGATTTTGGGATACTAGCAAAGTTTTTAGTGTTTTTTTTTTTTGGGGGGATTTATTTAAAAATCAATTTAATGGGACAGAGAGGGAGAGAGAGAAGGGGATGGGGGATGAGAGGAGGGGATGGGGGGAGAAAGCGTCAAAACCTATCGCATTCGATTCTGCACGTTAAATTCTGTCGGAAAAGAATCCAAGTAGGTTCCCCATGTCAATTGTGACAGTCAAACAAACGAAAGTCGCCTTTTAAATTCTGGCAAGCTATTTGTGAGTTCTTTGATAGTAGTTTTAGGGAAAGAGAGAGATAGCATCAAAGTATTGTACATATATTCAATTCGATGCTTCACACTAAATTCTGTCGGAAACGTATTCAAGTCGCCAAGTTGTCAAATGTCAAAAATTTAAACAAGAGAAAACGATTTCGGGATGCTAGCAACGTTTTTGGTTGGTTCTTTGGAACATTGTTTAAAAATCATTTCAGTGAGACAGAGAAATAGAAAGAGGGATGGGAGAGAAAGAGAGAGAGAGAGAGAGCGTCAAAACCTATCGTATTAGAAATTGCTCGTTCAATTCTGCGGGAAAAGAATCTAAGTGGGCATCTCTTGCCAAATGTCATAGTGAAACAAACGAAAGTCGTCTTTCGGACGGAACTTTGATGGTAGTTATAAAATTTTTGAGGGAAAGAGAGAAATATCACCAATTCGGTCGCCCGAGTTGTCAAATGTCAAAAATTTAAACAAGAGAGAAACGATTTTGTGATGCTAGCAAAGTTTTTGGTTGGCTTTTTGGAAAATTGTTTAAAAATCATTTCAGTAGAACAGATAGAAAGAGAAAGACAGACGGTGAAGGGAGAGAGGGGGACGAGAGGGGAGGTAGATAAAAGGAAGGAGAGAGATAACGAGAGAGAGAGAGAGAGAGAGAGGGAAAGCGTGGAAACTTATTGTAATAGAATTTGCTCGTCCAATTCTGTCGAAACAAAAAATCAAAGTGCGCTTCTCTTGCTAAATGTCAAAGTGAAACAAACGAGAGTAGTCTTTTAAATCCTGGTCGGTTCTTTGATGGTAGTTAAAAAATTTTTGAGGGAAAGAGAGTGATAGCACCAAAGTTTATCCAATTCGATGCACTCTGTCGGAAGCAAATTAAAGTCGTTCAAGTTGTTAAATCTCAAAACTCAAACAAAAGAGAAACGATTATGGGGTGCTAGCAAAGTTTTTGGTGTGTTTTTTTTCTTTTTGGGGAAATTGTTTAAAAATAATTATAGAGAGATAAAGAGAGATAGAAGGCGTCAAAATCTATCGCATTCGAGTCTACACGTTTAACTTTGTCGGAAAAGAATCGAAGTAAACTTCCCTTGTCAATTGTCACGATATGTCGTCAAATACGATCAGCTGATTCAAACGTCAGAATACGGCGTGATCAGCTGATTTAGATGTCACAATATGGCGTCAAATACGATCAGCTGATTCAAATGTGAAAATACGGCGTTGGAAGTGCTCAGCTGATTCAAACGTCACAATATGAGGTTAAAAGTGATCAGTCGATGCAGACGTCACAATTTGGCATTGGAAGTGGTCAGCTGATTTAGATGTCACAATATGGCGTTAAATACGATTAGCTGATTCAAACGTCAAAATACGGCGTTGGAAGTGATCAGCTGATTTAGATGTTAGAATATGGCGTCAAATACGATCAGCTGATTCAAACATCAGAATACGGCGTTGGAAGTGCTCAGCTGATTCAGATGTCACAATATGAGGTTAGAAGTGATCAGCTGATTCAGACGTCACAATACGGCGTTAGAAGTGATCAGCTGATTCAGACGTCACAATATGGCGTTGGAACTGGTCAGCTGATTTAGATATCACACAATATGGTGTCAAATGCGATCAATCAGCTGATTCAAACATCAGAATACGGCGTTGGAAGTGATCTGCTGATTCAGACGTCACAATATGGCGTCTCAGCGATCAGCTGATATTCAGACGGCATGACCCAACAGCGTGAACCAGCGTTTGTTGTTCTTTTTTACCTACGGTTTTAAGAATGCCATTACATTTGCCTGTAAATCTAACAACAATAGCGAAAATCACCTCGAAACCGTCCATTTCAGACTTGCAATTTGTAAACCATCTTTATGTATGTAGTACCTGTCGTATATTTTACTTAAAAGACTTTTTTCCAACCTCCGTTTTCTAACGTACTTCGTTACCCTACTATAGTTTCATAAGGAAGAAATTTTCAAAATCAGCATTTTTATAACAGTTCTACGCGCCAACATATTACGTAAAGGCCACATTATTTCGAAATACGTACGTCATGTACTTGGCCTGGGCAAAGAGCGGTAACAGCGTACAAAGTTACGAAATAAGTTACGACAGCATCGTCAACTCACCACTCTTGTGTTAGCACCAAATCGATGCTGTATGCGAGTAGTTGTGTGTGTATATGTAGGCTGTCGTAACTTGTTTCGTACTTACTGCTGTTTGCCCAGACGAGTTATGTATACGTCAGGTTTCGATTTATCAAAATACAGCAAGCGATCATCCTCATCGTCCCCCTCCCACCTGATCAAAACTTCGACAAATCGAAACTTAAAACGTCCCATATTTCGATGGTTTTTTTAAATTTTAATATCATAGCGTTGATTCCCCCGCTCCCTACCCCCATTCCGATTTAAGCACTATTCTACGTACCCCCTTTGCGACGCGTCGTCCTCCGGACTCGTTCCGTCCCTTCCCGCTTTTACTACGTTTCCTCCTTTTCGTTCGATCTTCTTCTCGTTACACGAATATTTACGTCGTCGAATGCGGTTCGCGATTACAGTCATTAAAAAACAAAATGGCGACGGTGCCCGTTAGGCGCCGAACGGCGAGCGTAGACGGGCGTTGCGACGCGCTATTAGGTACCTCCTCCTCTCGCTTGCGTCACCACCGTGTTGTTGTTGAGACGAACGGCGGTTTCGCTATTGAAATTTTCGTCGGCCGGAAGCTGCTGCTCGGTGTGGATGTTGCCCTCGAAACCGGGGTTTAGGATTATGTTCGGAACTAGCTCTATCACTTCCTGTTCGTCTACGTCTGGAAAAGAGAAAGCATAGAAACAGAGAGAGAGAAATATTTAAACGCGGAAAAATGACGAGGACGAAAAAGTAGTAGGAAGAGTTGAGAGAAAAAGAAAAACGCCAGATAAGATGATGGGATTGAATACACCGAAACACGGCTTATCCTTTTTTTGTGCTATTATGACCTCGAAACGGTACAGAGTAATTGTTACGGTTGATTGTTACAGTTTTATGTTTTAACATCTTTGGCCTCTCGTTTCCACTTTTGCCGTAGATGGTGCCCCGCTTTCGTAGGTTTTTGACACAATTATCCAGTCGGTTTGTAACGTTGAGTTGGAACCGTGAATAAGTTATTCCGTTTTCGCTTTTAAGTCTCGTTTCCGAGGATATACACGGAAATACGACGCTGGGAAGTGTATAGTATCGTCTCAATCTGGGCGTTTCGCTTCCCCATATTTTGCCGTTCGAACTAATCGTCCATGTTGCTTTTCCCTCAATTGGAGGGAACTCGTGGGAAATAGTGTAAACTAGTATAATGTACTGAGAATTTAGTTAAATTTCTTAAAGAAAATTCCACCGGCCTAGCTCTTAATTAATGATATAAAAAGCATAAATTTTTCGAAACATTTAAAAAAATAAAGATGATTACCTAGTGTTGTGTGTGTGTGAGTGTAAATTTCGTTTTCTTCCTATATCTTCTCTCATAACTTCTATTCTCGATGCACCTTTAATTTCTATGGATTCTTCCCCTTCTTAGATTCTATCTGCTCCGGTATGGTGACGTTCTTCTATTCACTGGTACGTCTTCTTAAAACCCTTTTATTCCAAATATATTTATTGACTTATCTATCTTGTTAATTTTCTTCGTCGTTACCCAAACAAACTTTTTATTTCTTTTGGAAATCAGGACTACACTGCTTTATTTCTAAGTTGTCCACGAAACGAAAACTTTAATTCACCTTGACACCAGTTCATCCAAGGCATAACGTTGTTATAGAAACCTGTATTGAATGTCGATGTATCCTTGGTTATTTATATCCAGTGGTTATTAGGAGTTCTTCTAATGTGAAAGTGTTGTATGTATGTGTCTTAATGTTTACAATGCTTTTCTATCTTTTAATCGATGCCTTTTATAATAATTCATAATTTTATTTCTAGTTACATTTTTTCTCCGATTAAACGTCTGTGGCTGGAGTTAAAATAAGAGGCTAACACCAGTAGAGTAATAAAATGCTCAAAAGATGGTGGGCGTGGTGTCGAAAAGCTATAAATAGAAGCCCAAAATAAACCGTATGACAATTGAAGACCATAACCCCAACATTAATGAATTTTGATATATTGAATTGTAATAAATGATGAATTTTCTAATGGTAATTAACCATTCGAGTATTACTGTACTACAATATGCTTCTTCTTTGTCGGCATCAGGGCAAGGTTCACCAGATGGCGCCACAATTGCCCGGATTCGTTAAACATCGTATCACAATCGTACTTGCAGCTATTAATACGTTGTTTACGTCGTCTTTGGTTAAATTCGTTTTTTCACCGTCGACATGAGGGACAAATGTGTTTTGTGCGGGAAGAGCTCTATGGAGGTTGCAAAGATGTGCTACTTTCCGAGGAATATTGAGAGGTACGTATTGATTTCTATGGAAATGAAAGAAACAGTCACCGCCGTTTGTCCAAATTAATCATTGTGATTCTGGGACTGGACCGAAGGACATACGATTGCGGGAAAGAGTCAAGGGGAGGAAGGCGCAGGTCGGTTTTTGGTATGAACTACGGGGAATTCCCCAACCTAACGGGACTAGTTTTTGATACGCCTTGATTTGATGAAAGAAAAAAAGAATGCGATATGTCCCCCGACTGTTTTAGAGCGATCGGCTTTAGTGAAATATACCCCATCTAGCGTGCTTCACTTAAACACACTTAAATTTACATTTTTTTGTTTTAGTGGTGCGAGTCGCACCGTGCGACTGCAAATGGATCGCCTCGGACACCTCCGAGATTGAAGATTCATTCAGATCCAGAATCGTTCCTTATTTCGTACTCAGATTAAATTAGATTTAATAAATTGATTATTTCGTTACTTCCTCCGACCCGGATTTTTCGATAAACATCACTCGATTTTCGTGACCGAATCGCCGCCCCTACCCATACAATTTTCACGGAAATCGAATCGATAGAATACAATATCTTTACGTCCTTCTTCGATTTCCGTCAAACCTTGGCGATAATTCAACACAACGCGGTTAATTTTGTACTCGAAGACGAATACGGTCGGCCGTGGACACATTTCTTATCGTTTCCGGTTTTCAGGTTTCCTGTTTCCCGTACTCCAAACTAACACAAAAGTCATTGTCGCGTAGTATTCGAGTAGATAAGCCGTGGTGTCGATCCGAACACAATATCCAGCGCGTTTACGTCGTGGTGAAAGCAGGTAAGTTGAGGAATGGAATAAAAGATTATTTATACATAAATGTTTCGATATTTGTTATTAGCTATTAGTGCTCGATCGGACTAGATTTATGAAATAGAATTGTGCACAGATGATGGAAATAAGTTCAAATTCGCATGTTGGTATTGAATTTTATAAAAGAAAAAAGAATCAAAATTACATTCTTGCCCGCAAGTTTATGGTCACTTCTACAACTTGAATTTCTAAAATTCGCGTTTTCCTATCAACTGTTTAAAAAACTTCGCGTCCTTGAACTGCAGTGACGACCACAAACTTATAGTCCAGATTACATCCTAATATAGGAAACTAAGTATAAAAATCTGCAAATTTTCTATAGGAATCTAGAAGAATTTAATAGTTCGGAGAAAAAGAAAATTTAAAATTTAAAAGGGCTACAACTGACATTCGTTTATTTGACAGCTATCCAAGAAAGCTGTGCAATAGCCTACGAAGCAGGCGCAAATTGCATCTGTTGATAATCACAACCGAGGAAATTATGCTCTATGAATTGCAAACTGCAACCGTAGACTAGTTTCTGTTCTTATTAACTAATTAATCAACGTAGTATTCCTACGAACATCTAATCTACCAGTAAAAATCATGCATATTCATCTGTTACGAGCTCAAAGCCAACTCAAACGAATTCATATCCAAAGAAAAATGAAGGATAGCAAAGCGACATGCACCCCAATTTCTACTCTTCCCCCTTCTTTTAAAACTACGCTACGTTTAAGGAGAAATAAGAAAAAATATTCCAAAAAACACACGAACCTCTACGACTTACCACCTGGCATCTTGCACTCCTGGTACAGCAGGAAGCACGTGCCCAGACCTAAAATGGTCAAGGTACCCATCACTATGGCGACGGCGATGATCCATATGCGGGTATCGAACGTTTCGGCCCCCTCCAACAGGTGTCGTGCCAATTCTACGACAAAAGATGAAGATGGTGATGATTGCAATTTGGTGAGTTTTCACAAAGAGCTTGTGGGAAATCAGATCGATGTTGCCACATCGTCATTGCGAGGGATTTATTTACATAAGCTTCGGATTAAAATGATATACATAAAGTGGGATGGCAATTCGAAGGAGAGACTGTGAAGTATGTGGGGACATATAAAAGGAAAGAAGATGCAAGATTGGAAGAGCGAAGCTAAAGATAAAGAAGCGTGGAAGAAACTACTCAGATCAGGCCTATATAAAGGTTAGAACGCATTAAGAGCATTACTGCGACTTGTGAGATCGAGTAAGGCGAGGCATGTTCTAGTTTGTTCAATCTCATTGTAGAAACAAAGGAAAAATAGAAATATAGATAAAAACTCCATAAATCTCACAAAAATATCCTCCCTGAGGCTTATTCGGCAACTTTGAAGGAAAGTTGTACAAAGAACTACATTGCGTTGTACTTTGCAAGTTCTAAATTCATTGTGAAGTGTGACAGAGCAAAGCAAAGTTAATGATGCGATGAAACTTAGGGTGGGATTGAAAGCGAGTAAACGATTAAGATTTAAGTTGGTAGCAACTTGTTTGATTCTTCCATCTTGTCTTAAAACCGTATGCACATTTACAAGCTCCAAATTCATCTAAAGTGTGACGAGGCAAAGCCAAATTAATGATGCAATGAAACTTGAGGTGGCACCGAAGATAGGTAACCGATTAAGATTAGCGTTGGTAAGAACTCATTTGATTCTTCCATCTCGTACAACCATAGGTACATTTACAAGCTCCAATTTAACCTAAAGCATGACAGAGCGAAGCAAAGTTAATGATGCGATGAAACTTGACGAGGTCCGAAAATCGGTAACGAATTAAGTTTGGAGTTGGTAACAACTCGTTAGATTCTTGCATCTTCTCGTAAAACCATATGCACATATACAAGCTCCAAATTCACCTAAAGTGTGACAGAGCCTAGCAAAGTTACGGACGTGACAGTTGATCTTTTATTTCGAATCTAAGCCAATGCCTTCAAAATCTACATTTTAAATGGGACGTAAACTTATTACGTATTTACCTATTTCAGTGTAATTATGCAAAGTGGTCGAAACAATTTCGGTGATATCGCCTCTCCCCAACTGATTGACGGCCCAAATTCGAAAGACGTACGTGGTGTTAGGTTCCAATTTATAAACTTCGATTCTTCTCTGTAAACATACAACTCTTTAACTTCTCACCGATTCAATTCAAACCGGTCGACTCACTAGATTCGGGCTCATATTATTTGGCGATATAGGCCTCCAAGTATCTTCGGTCTTCAATCGAAATTCAGCTGTGAAGTGGGTGATGGGATAACCACCCGTTCCGTTCACTTCCCATATTAGCAACGCTAATATAGTGCTGGGATGGACGATCGCGGGTAAAGCCGGGGGCGGTGCTACGATAAAAGCGATTAGAAATTCGTAAGCGGTGTTAATTTCGTGGGAATACTTCTAACGAGAACTCTGATCGACTTCATCAGATCCTGAGCGACGGTGTTTTGAGGCAAACACGAATAAATACCGGAGTTGTTTTTGGTGACGGTGTCTAGGAAGAGGGACCCATCGCCTTGCACCATCGAATGTTTGACTTGATCATCGATCTTGCCTTCTCTCACCCAAATGATGTCCTGCGTATTTTCTATGGGGCAGTTTATCGTGAGGTTGTTCCCTATATCGACGGCAAGCTGCTTGATATCCGTCGCGGAGCCTAGACGGAATTAATTTTTTAAATTCACCGGAAATAGAAGTCGTTGATTATCGGAATTTACCTGCGTAAATTGTAGGTAACAACAGTAGAGATATGCACAGATTTTGCCTGACGTACATAATTATTGCGATTCGTATAAAAAGTTTTTTTACAAAAACATCAAAGTTGACATTGAAATAACGATATGGGGGAAATAAACAAAATACACCCAAAAAGTGATAATATTATCGATCGCCAATCCTTGCCGATGAAATTCCCCAACTATCGCGACGAACCGTACCGGTTCCACCCTAGGATTATGTTGGCAGACCTGCGTGTTGATCGTCTTTTATTCGCGAATTCGGCGTCGTTCAGTGTACACCGCGAATTTCGTGTTTGTGAAGTGTCTCGTCCGGAGGGGGACCGGAAAACGAAGATTTTCCACTCGGCTGCGTGCTATTTTTAGCCTGATAGCCTCGGGGAAAATGTAAGTAATTTACGTAATCGTTCTTGATTCGATACAAGGTTAGGGTTATGTATTTGTTTATTTGTGTATTTCTTTGTGTGCGTTAATGTTTAGAAATTCGCCTACCGAAAACGCGCGCCGGTTTTTGAGCGAAATAATTTACAAACGACTTCGTAATTGTGGTTTTGAGTACGTAATCCTCAAACACGTCCCCAATCGTAAAAGTCAAGTGTATCCGTTTTCTTTTTTACTTATTTTTTTTCGTATATTCCCAAGCTCGATATAATACGAATCGTCATCATGTTCGTGTCGACGTTATTACAGCGGTAATTGCGCAAATCGGTTTTGCTTGTTATTTTTGCTCGTTCGCGTAAATAAATGCGAATTTAACATATCGCAGATGTAACGCGATTACTGCTTGCGTTCGAAGAAAATGACGTCAAAATTTATTGTTGCTACCACGGCGAAAAAGCCGTGCGAATAACGCAACTTTTCATAGATCGCATTGAATCCGAAAAGTCGGGAGAAACGTACGTACGTACGTAGTTAGAATGGGGACTCTCGTAAATGTTTAGATCTTGGTAAAAAGAAATTTGATTTCTATTTTTTCCCTATCCTATGCCTTTCTTCGGTGACGAGAAAGGACCTAAAACAAGGAAAATTAAAGTGCGGAAAACGTGGGAGATACGGAAAAAGTACGTTTGAAAAATACGAAGGTGACAGGCGAAGTCAATTGACGGTGATGTATAGAAATCTGTCAAACATATTGACTACCAACTTAAGATCTAGTTTTGTGGAGTATTGTCAAAGCAAAAATACATTTTCCTAGGTTGAAGAAGGAGTTTTTATGATAAATTTCTATAATAAATTAAAGCGAATCCGCGCAGTTTAGGTGGGCAAGACGAGCGTATGCGCTTGCCACCTTTTGTTGGAAGCACTTTCCCAAGATTCGGCCTATTTGATCTGTCACTTGTGGTGTGCCCGGATAACGGTGATGTACAAAGAAATTTCAAGGATACTCGATATTGACTTCCCGAGGCGCGAAGCAGTCGACTAGCGATCTGCAATTAGAGTTGAGATCTGTTAATTATTAATTATGTGGAGAAGGTTAGCCGTATTGCGATTTGGCCTAGCCGATATGTCCCTAGTGGTGTACACGGACAACGGTGGTGTACACGGAAACTTCTAGGATACTCTAAATTGATTTCCCGATGCACGCAGTCAATTGGCGATCTGCAGTTTGGATTGCGATCTGGTTATTATTAATCCTGTGGGATTGGTTAGCTGGATTTCGATTCGGGGTTGTTGATCTGTCACTTGCGTTGTACATAGACAACGGTGGTGTACACGGAAGTCTTAAGGATGCCCGAAACCTGTGATTCTATGGGGGTCGTTAGCTGGAGTGCGATTCGGCCCAGTTAATCTGTCACCTCGGGTGCGCACGTATAACGGTGGTGTACACACGGAAACTTCAAAGATGCTCGAAATTGATTTCTCGAGGGGCGAAGCAGTCGAATAGCGATCTGCAATTGGAGTTGAGATCTGTTAATTATTAATTATGTGGAGAAGGTTAGCGGTATTGCGATTGGGTCTAGCCGATATGTCACTTATGGTATACACGGACAACGGTGGTGTAAACGGAAACTTATAGCGTACTCTAAATTGATTTTCCGATGCACGCAGTCAATTGGCGATCTGCAGTTTGGATTGCGATCTGGTTATTATTAATCCTGTGGGATTGGTTAGCTGGATTTCGATTCGGGGTTGTTGATCTGTCACTTGCGTTGTACATAGACAACGGTGGTGTACACGGAAATCTTAAGGATACTCAAAAGCGATTTTTCGAGGGGCGTAGTCGACTGACGATCTGCCATTTGGGTTGTCATTGATTGATTATTATTTCCGTTGGGATGATTAGCTCGCCTTCGTGTACTTGTGTACACGGAGAACGATGGTGTACGCGCATACTTCGAAGATACTCTAAATCGATTTCTATCTAGGATTTGGATTGGGATATGTTCGTGTTAGTCATATTCCATATATGTAGTTACTTTTCGCGGGTATTTTCTTCTGGTTTTTGCTTTCCATTATCATCAAAGAAACGGGTAAAATGGAAAGAACAGTTTTAACGGTATTCTCAAATTTAAAACTTATATCAAAGTAGACCTCATTAGTATTCTGGGCAAACAGCGGTAATTACGAAATTAGTTACGACAGCATCGCCTACCCCCTACTCAAGTCAGTACTATTAAATCGATGCTGTGTGCGAGTAGTTTTGTGTATTTGTAGGCTGTCGTAACTTACTTTTTATTTTTTTCGCAAGGATGAACATAAACGATAATTTGAACAACCGCTGTTTTGCTTTTGTGTTCATATCATCGGAGTTGTACTGTATATAGGCACTTTTTCTCTTAGTATCCTCGTTGTAAATGAAGGTAAAATATTCATTGTTTTTTAGAAAAAACTTCAGTTTATATTCCGTTACAAGATCAAAGGAGATATGAACAATAAACGTAAACGAATTAGCAGTCTTCGCTTATTTATGCACTACGCCTAATAGCTCGCTTACCGGAAAAAGGAAGAGAACATTGAAAACCTTATCCAAGAATGAAATCGATTGAAACGAGAATAGACATTTTTTCCTCATTTCCATTTAATCTAGTTTATGAGTTTTTTTCCCTTAATTTCTGTATACATCCTATTTTTTTGGTCGATTTCTTTTTCCCCCGGTGTCATGGCTAACAACAATTTTACGCTTGGCACGCATACGTGATATCGATTTGCATCTTTACGTGGAACGCGTCGTGTTAACATCGAACGTTAATTCTGTAATTAAAACCCTTATTAAAGGTTAAACATAGCCGTTGGCGTGTCTCACGCGGCACCC
Organism: Chrysina gloriosa; assembly: GCA_038088585.1. NCBI lineage: Eukaryota > Metazoa > Arthropoda > Insecta > Coleoptera > Scarabaeidae > Chrysina > Chrysina gloriosa. The sequence goes on from CM076087.1 coordinate 104,441,590, forward strand.
GTGTTACGTATGCACGTACGAACGTGACGTGCTGAATGAACGCTGAATGATTTAGCAACTATACTCGGAGAAACGTTATGTATGTACATACCTACTACCTGGAATGGCAGGCGGATTTCAACAGGTCGGTTCAGGTTCACCTTCACCCGCTGTAATTAATTACCATTCTTTCATTTCTCGTGTAAACCCTCCAGTTTTGTATTAACACGAAACGAAATTCATGTCGAACAACTGTGCACACATCACGTGTACACGTGCACTTATTTTATATGTAAATGATTATCCTAATTTTCGGTAGTAAAACGTAAACGAAAGTTAAAATTTTGAGTAAATCTGAAGATGATACGGACTGGAACGTCGCGTGTAATCACATATTTTTCAACGTCCTGTCAGAAAGTAGGGTAAAGTTGGGTAAATTGTACCGGGTTTATAAAGATGCTATTGACAATGTGATTAGGGTGATATTTTTAAAAACACTTGGATAGACAGTTTATTGATGTATTTTTTTTTATAGGATACAGAAGCTTAAAAATGTATAAGCATTGATTTACTTTTTAAAAATTTAAAATGACTTTTTTTGTTCAGCGGTACAAATTAACCAATCTCTCTGGTAAATCGTTCCTGTCTATGAGGATAGGGTCAGATAATTCCTACCACAAACAGAAAGGTAGTAAATAATTATAAACAAGTGAATTTTTATAGGCTAGTACAAGAATCACACAAATAAAAATTTTTAGATTTGCTGTTAACACATTTTTCGTGAAACCACTTATTACATTTTTTATTTGCACATTGAATCATATCTGTTAACGAACATTCGTCGCACATTTCACAGTACCATTCTTTTATATCTATTTCTATTCCGACCGATTTTGCTGTTGAAGCCGAAGCGTCTGATAGATTAGTCTTTTTAGTTTTTATTGGTTTGGAAATTGATCTAAGCTGTCTCTCTGTCTATGGTTTTTTGAAGTTGGGGGTACTCGTTAGTATAACAGCAGGTTACGTACCTTTTTTTTTTACGTTTAGTTATGTGAGGAATCAATGTTGGTATTGGACAAATTTCTGCAATAGATACCTGTAATTCGTTTTGGTCATCTCTACCTTCATCTGACAAAATGTTCTCACTTAATACTCTTGGTTGTACATTTTCACGGTTTTCTACATTTTCCGATTGTATTTCCGTTGCATAATCTTCATCGTTGGTAAGCAGTTCAGATGCTGAAACTGGTGTTCTTCAAAAACATGGCGATCAACAGTCCAGATTCCACTTCCCCGAAACCCACTAATAGCATTTTCAATAGTGGCTCCTTTTCCATAAGCTTCAGCTACTAGCTGTGATATTTGGAAAGGAGTCACAGATAGTGCGGGGTTTGTACGCAACCACTTTTCGACCGCCTGATCGTAATACGTTTGTAAAGGTTTAAAAATGCCACGCCCTAAAGGTTGAAGCCTATGGGTTGTGTGTCCGGACAATTGAAGCAGTATAACACCATTATTTTTAGCTATTTTTAGCGCCTCTAAATTGCGTGCATTTGGGCTGTGACTATCCAGTAAGAGGAGAAGTTTTTCGTTTTCTACAGGTTTAACAAAAACGATAAAATGTTTTAACCGCTTTACATACAAGTCTGAATTGATATATCTTGTGCCTGAAATATCAATAAGACTGCCTGGTGGAGCACCGACTTTTAATTCATCACAATGCCTTTTCCTCTTGGATATTATCATCGCCGGTACATAAGTTCCTGCAGCGTTAACACAACAAACAGCTGTGGTCCTACCTTTCCGAGCTAAAATCTTCCTGTTTTTCCTTTGTACCGTTGAGTATCCCGATTCATCAACATTATAAATTTTTGTAGCTTCCAAATTATAGTCGTCACATATCTATTCAAGAATATCAAAAAACTGTAGACCCGTGGTTTGTTAAAACCTTTGGCTCTTGCTATTGATTGAAGCTGACTTAGACTGAGGTTTGGGTGACGCTTTAGAAAACCATAATACCAATCTTTACCCGCCATTTGCTTCTGTCGATTAAAATTCCATTTCTCTCGGCTATTTGGTAAGCCAATTTACGAACTTCTGTTATAGTTATACCAAAGAAGCACTCTTCTAATTTTTATATATGATCTACTAATTGTTCTTCAATATATTCTGGTAAAGTGGTATTCTGACCAAATATTTTGACACACTCATTTGCTCGAACATTTTTTGAGCTTAAATGTCTTTTTAAAGTAGGTTTTGGAATATTGAAATTTCTACAAACTTCATTTAGGCCGCATTATCCACTTCTGTAGGCTGTAATTGCATTTCTCATGTCATCGAACGTCCATGCTCCATATATTCTCTTTGAACCCATTACTGAGAAGGGATATTTTTAGTTTAGTTAGCTTCAAGCAGTTGGGTAAATCATACCGGTACGATTTTGGTAAATTTTACCGGTACGATTTTCCCGACCTGACAAATTTTGAAATTTAATCATTTATAAATCACAGATTTCAGGTTAAGTGAAGTATTGTACCAGTAAAGATAGAAAAAATTGTTACACTTGCTGATAGACACCAGCGCTAACAATCAATTTTCTTCCAAAGGGAATTAAAAAACTACAGTCGGTCACGTGCAAACATAAAAAATGCGTCTTTTAAATACATACGTACTAAAGATCGCCTCTTGATGGCTAAATACCAGTAATGTATGCCAAAGTGCACAATTTAACCATCAGATGACATGTTAATGCGGCCAGTTTCGAAATAATACAGTGGGACAATTTAGCCGGCGCGGCGGTACGATCTCGCCTACTTTACACTATGTATAATAAAAGCGAATATGTCGCCACGCTTCTAATAGACGAAAGCAAACGGAGAGAGGGATAAGGATGAAAGATTACTGTTTCTCCATGACGATGGATTTTCATCGATGACGTTTGCATCTTCGGCGGAGAGTTCACTCCATTGCCGCCGATCATCGTAAATAATAATTACTTATCTTTTAGTTTACGTTCACCGCTAAATAACAATAAAAGTTGATAACTCTTGTTCCGTCTGTTTTCCTTATTTCTCAGATAATTGCAAGAATTTTTGTAAAATTGTCCTAAGTACGTCTTGTTATAGATCAAATTGAAGCCTTTCACGCGCCGATTACGAATCTGACAGTTTTCGATGCGAGGAGACGATTTTAAAGAAAATATCGAACTAGAGAGCTGAAACGATTGTCTTCGAAATTAGTTTGAGGGTGTTACTAACGCCTAAAACAAGACGGAATATGACGATTTTGACGTTAAAATCATTTCATACGCCTTGAAAATCGCGTAATACCAACCTTCCAGTTAACTGAAAAAATGTTTAATTTTCGATAATTTTCCAAAATTCCTTTGAATTTTAGCGTAAATACAAAACCGTCCTGAGTACGGCTTGTTATACATCAAAATGAAGGTTTTGAGGCGTAGATTACGAGTATGACAGTTTTCGAGCCGAAGAGACGATTTTAAAGAAAATATCAAACTAGGGAGCTGAAACGATTGTCTTCGAAATTAGTTTGAGGGTGTTACTAACGCCTAAAACAAGACGGAATATGACGATTTTGACGTTAAATTCATTTCGTACGCCTTGAAAATCGCGTAATACCAACCTTCCAGTTAACTGAAAAAATGTTTAATTTTCGATAATTTTCCAAAATTCCTTTGAATTTTAGCGTAAATACAAAACCGTCCTGAGTACGGCTTGTTATACATCAAAATGAAGGTTTTGAGGCGTAGATTACGAGTATGACAGTTTTCGAGCCGAAGAGACGATTTTAAAGAAAATATCAAACTAGGGAGCTGAAACGATTGTCTTCGAAATTAGTTTGAGGGTGTTACTAACGCCTAAAACAAGACGGAATATGACGATTTTGACGTTAAAATCATTTCGTACGCCTTGAAAATCGCGTAATACCAACCTTCCAGTTAACTGAAAAAATGTTTAATTTTCGATAATTTTCCAAAATTCCTTTGAATTTTAGCGTAAATACAAAACCGTCCTGAGTACGGCTTGTTATACATCAAAATGAAGGTTTTGAGGCGTAGATTACGAGTATGACAGTTTTCGAGCCGAAGAGACGATTTTAAAGAAAATATCAAACTAGGGAGCTGAAACGATTGTCTTCGAAATTAGTTTGAGGGTGTTACTAATGCCTAAAACAAGACGGAATATGACGATTTTGACGTTAAAATCATTTCGTACGCCTTGAAAATCGCGTAATACCAACCTTCCAGTTAACTGAAAAAATGTTTAATTTTCGATAATTTTCCAAAATTCCTTTGAATTTTAGCGAAAATACAAAACCGTCCTGAGTACGGCTTGTTATACATCAAAATGAAGGTTTTGAGGCGTAGATTACGAGTATGACAGTTTTCGAGGCGAAGAGACGATTTTAAAGAAAATATCAAACTAGGGAGCTGAAACGATTGTTTTCGAAATTAGTTTGAGGGTGTTACTAACGCCTAAAACAAGACGGAATATGACGATTTTGACGTTAAAATCATTTCGTACGCTTTGAAAATCGCGTAATACCAACCTTCCAGTTAATTGAAAAAATGTTTAATTTTCGATAATTTTCCAAAATTTCTTTGAATTTTAGCGCAAATACTGTCAAACTGTCCTTAGTACGGCTTGTTATACATCAAATTGAAGGTTTTAACGCGTAGATTACGAATCTGACAGTTTACGATGCGAAGAGACGTTTTTAAAGAAAATATCAAACTAGAGAGCTGAAATTTAAAGCAAACTTGATATTGTCATACGAACGTTTCATTTAAACTACATATGACGTAATAACGGTGAAGCGTACAACGTGTAAATACCAAAGTCGCACGTTGTGCCGTTCGTTAATTGAAAATTTCTTGGTCGAGCGCCAGCAAATAGTGAGCAAAAATTCGCATCCGCCTTTGATACGGCGCTTTTATCTGTTACAAACAGTTTCCGCTGGCAGAAACAAACATTTTATTAATCGCTCCAAGTTGATAGTTCGCAGACTTGCGCCCCCTTCCACGTTCTACCGGGAACGCGCGTGGGTGTTTTCTTCGGCATCGAAAATTTGTAGTTTGTTGATTTTTCGAAGATTAAACACTGCGCCATCGAAATTTGCGTATCTTTTCTTTTACAGGCGAAATTTTATAAATAGAACGGACGGAATTTTTGCGATTTATTACTCGGAGAAGATTTATTTATTCCAAGATCGCATGTGATGCGAAGTTTGGTAGACAAATTTTTTACCTCTTCTTCTCCTTACTTTGTAATAAAGGATAAATACGAGGAAGCGAATTAGTGAGCAACAAACACATCAAAATAATAATAAAGTAAGAAGCTAGACACATTCAATTTGATGATGATCAGGAAAATTGTCCTGGGCCATCCACGAGTGTGCTTGGATGACCAACGAAGGATTTCGATGATTACTATGACAGATATAAGCGTTATAACGTTAGGGGAGTTTGCGAGGAGGCATCTCATGAGATGCTTTAGCGATAATAAGGCGTTAGCTTTACGTATGGATGCTAACCTTTCGAAATATCAGTACGAACTTCTACGACATTCATGTAAAGAAATTGGTAGCGATATTTTCCCTCCTTATTATAGAATAATTCATATTAAAAATCATTTTTATCCCGAAAATATAAAATCATCATAACACAAGATTATGTAAGAGTCGGATTGCAAGAGCTATTAGACCACGCAGTCAAAAGACTGTTACAGTTCAAAAACCAAGTAGGATTAGCAATTATTAGAAATATCGAATTAGAATTGACCACAAAGTGGGATTGTGATGGTTTCTCCGGTTCCTCACAGTAAATATCAGCAAGTATTCGTAGATGTTGGTGTATCAGATGGGTCCATGTTTTTATCGTGTATGGTGCCACTACGTTTAAGTGCAGAGAAGGATACATCATCAATATATTAGAGTAATCCAGTTGGTTTTGTCGACCAATCAAGTTTCAGCATTCGATGGAGACACAACGGAAAGTAAGAGAAGAAATTCAAGAAATAGAAGAATGCATTACAAAAATTAAGACAGACAGGTGTTTGTATTAACAATAGAGGACTGCGAATAACTCATGAAAATGATGTTAACTATGATTGATGGCAAAGTAGCACAAACAGTTACTCAGACTTCTTCGTCGACTACATGGTTTTATTTGTCACGCAAAGCCTTCTGAAATGAATGATGTAGATCAAATTAAATGTGGGGCAATAGACGACAACGCGCTTATCGTTTAACCTTCCTATACTCACGTCAAAATGAAAGACGTATACTACACTATATAAATCGATCTCACAGACCGTATGCGTGAGTATAGGAAGGTTAAGTGTGTCCCACCTTCACGCTCAAAATTGATGGAATGCATTCTAAACATTGCATATAATACGGAGTTTAAATCGTCGAAAACAAAAGAAGTCACCCGTCATTTAAAGGAAGTTGCGAGGGAAAGGATTCGGAAAGAATTTCACAAACGTATAGGATTGAAGATCGATGTTGTAAAACAGGGATTAGGGACAAAACAAATGATGGTAATTGTGCTAGGCGATTTTTCCATAATCAAAAGTTAACAGGTGTTAGTGAAGCACTGATACAAAGGTTCTCCACGATATTGGAAGCAAAAAATTCTGGCGCATATATCGATGCATGTAAATTCGGAAACTACGCCAATGAAACTGCCAAACTTTATGTTGAAGAATATAGATGGCACTATGTGCCAGTCACAGTACATAAGATACTTATACAGGGAAGTGATATTATCAAACCTTTACTATTGCCCGTTGGTTTATTATTAGAAGAAGCGCAGGAAGCCCGTAACAAAGACTATAAGCGATATCGTTTAAGTTATTCAAGGAAATGTAACAGGATTGCCACAAATGAAGATTTCTTCACATGTTGTTGGTGTCTTCGAACCCGTATATTAGTTCATATCATATGATTATTTTCAGTTTAATACTCTTAGGACTGGCTCGAAATTCTTAATTCAACAAGATTTTAAAAATTATATTAAGTCTATTGAAGTTTACCTTAGTGATGATCCGAGTCGTTTTTGGTCATATGTACGAAGGCGAAAGGATTTACTAAATATACCTGTAAATATGCAGTTGGGAGACAGAGTTTCTAGTGATAGTCAATCTGTTTGTGATCTTTTCAATTCTTACTTTGCTTCTGTTTTCATAGACGACACGATTAGCGATTTCAATCAGCATTATTCTACAGGTACTATTAATTTATCATATATTTATATATACGTTGGCATTATAGTGTTAGATACGTGCATTTTTATCGTTCCCACAATTTATTAAATTTCTACTAGTAATTATCATAGTTAATTATTGTGTTTTACATCGATGTGTAGTGCATAATTTTGTCTTTCCACTTGTGTTACTTTTGTCAAGATCTGTCTGCAGTTAGAGCTATTATTTAACAGTGAGTACTCTCCTATGTTCATATCTGCTGAGTTTTTCGTGAGTTTCTTCTTATAGCTTGTTCTTTTTACTTTGCTACATTTTTTTTTTTTTTTTTATTATTATTCAGTCCTTTTCTTTTCTTTTGACACATTACATATATAATACAGTATAATATAATCATAATATCATTAATTGTATTGATACTTCCTAGTGTGTCTTTTTTTCCTACCCGCGGCCTTCGTGTGTTGTCTGTTAGCCACTGTTTATTGGCCCGAGCAGTGTGAAGTGTGTCCCCGTGCAATCCTTTGTATCAATATAACTTTTTTGTAAATTGTTGTTTGTATTATATTTAATATTATGAATTGCATAAAGTGTACCACCATAATTAATAACTCTGTGGAAAAGGCTATCAAGTGTGATGGGTGTAATAGGTCGGTACATTCTAATTGTTCTGAACTAACTGCAGCACAACTGAAGTGCTATGAACTCAGACCTAGTAGCAAAAGACGCATGAAATATATATGTATTGATTGTGAGCAGGGCGTTCATCAAATTCCTAAACTTATTTCTATTATTAATGACTTGAAGGAGGAACTGTCCCAATTAAAGAGCGACTTTCGTGCTATTTCTTCTACATCACCACCTGCACCTTCGTTTTTGTCGGCAACGGAAGTTGCGCAGGATACTACTACTGTCGTTGATATACTCACAAACTTAAATATTTGCAAGAACAGTCTTAAACCCATCCGTTTAGGCCAATTTGATCCATCTAAGCAAAATCGAGCTAGGCCAATTAAAGTTGAATTATCATCTGCCGAGGCTGCGCGTCTTGTTTGGCGAAAATTTAGAAAGTTAAAATCAGATGGAAAGTTCTCAAATCTCTCAATTTCTTCTGATAGAACCCCTCGCCAAATAACCTATTATAAACATGTTAAATCTAATTTTCAAGCTAGAATAGCAAGCGGTGAAACTAACATAATAACAATACATATCAAATATTTTAATGACGTTCCAACTATTGTATCCCAGTCAAACTAAATGAGACCAACAGGTTACCAACAATTGTCACGGACAGTTCTGACTTATCATCATTGTCATTTTTCTATCAAAATACTAGGGGCCTAAACACCAAGATACAACAATTTTACAGAAACGCTTGCGATCTTACTTACGACATAATAGGTATTACTGAGACTTGGCTTGGTGATTCTCTTTTGGACACTGAGTTATTTCCAGCATACTACAACGTTGTCCGTTGTGATAGACAGTGTGATATCATTTCAAGATCTCGCGGGGGTGATGTACTGCTTGCTCTGTCTAATAAAATTCGGTATTCTGTAGTCGATACTTCCTACATATCTCATCAGGTTCCTTCAATTGATTTTATAATTTGTAAATGTACTGTTCCAATTAACTGTCTTATTTGTGTTGCATGCGTGCCTCCTGATGTGTCAGCCTTGGATATTGAGTTCTTTAGCAGTGCCTTGGATCTTTATTTCGGGAACAATACTGTAATTCTTTTGGGTGACTTTAATTTACGAAATTTTATTTATGAGTATCCATCGTGCCCTAAAACAGTTGTGTTTCAGAATTTCTGTTACAGTATGAATTTGAAACAATATAACTCAGTTTTTAATGGTGATAACAGATTACTTGATTTAGTTCTGGCTTGCGAGTCTTTTAATATTTCGGTTAATCGTGCGGAGTACCCTTTTGTACTTGAGGATAGATATCACCCAGCACTTGAAATTAATCTTACTTACAGTGCTAAAACTGATAATCCTAATTTTCCATCGGCCAATATATTCTACTATGATTTCCGTCTAGCTAATTACGATGAACTTTGTAATTTAATTAGTAATACAGACTGGGCCTTTCTTCTGGAATATCATGATGTAAACAGAGCGGTTGATCAATTTTATATGCGCCTGAATGATGTCTTTCAAACATGTGTTCCTACAAAGCATATGTATTCACAAAATGCTGCATTTCCAATCAGGTTTTCATCGGAAATTAAACGTAATATTAAAATTAAAGCATTTTATCGACAGAAATGGATAAGTACCAAAAAGCCGACATACCTCAACGAATTCAAGAGGCTGTGTACTAGTGTAAAAGAACAGATAATGAGTGCCTATTCCAAATACTTGAATGAAGTTCAGCAAAAGATAAAATCTGACACATCTCTCTTATGGAAATATATTGACCAGAAACGTGGTAATACACGAATACCAGGCACTCTGAATGATAGTGATCAGCTTCTCAAAGATCCACAAGATATTGTCAACTCCTTTGCTAAGTTTTTCTGAAGCGCATGTTGCGGACAATGTCGGTGTATCCCACGATCTATTACTTACAAATATTCCTATAGTACAACCTGACTTTGTTACCGAGAATAGCCTCCTATTTATGATGTCTCGTTTTAGTAACAAATTTACTGCTGGTGACGATCATATACCAGCCTGTGTGGTGAAGCATTGCCGCAAAGCCTTCGCTAAACCTCTCACAACCTTGATAAATCTTAGCTTGCGAACTAATATATTTCCTACCAAGTGGAAAAGAGCTAGGATCATTTCTGCTTACAGGAGAGGTAATAAAGACCAACTGCGCAATTATCGACCAATCTCCATACTGTCGAATTTCGCTAAGTTATACGAACAAGTATTATATAACTCCATTTACGCTGGTGTCCATATGTATTTGTCGCCATTACAACATGGATTTATGTCAGGGGGTGGGGATTCTTTTCCGTCAGTCTGGAAGTGTGCTTATATCATACCCATCTTTAAATCAGGAAAAAACCATCACATATCTATTTTCAGTACTTCGGCTAAGATATTTGAGTCATTAATTTATGAAATTATCTATAATCAAGTCAAACGCCAGATTATACAACAACAGTATGGACTTCTCCCTGAAAGATCCGTTGAAACTAATTTTCTTATCTACTTACCTACACACAATTTATCTCAAAAAGCCTTGATAATAGAGTAAAAGTTGATGCTTGTCATGATATTTTGGTTCAGAAGTTGTTGGCTCTGAGTGTGCATGGGTATCTGCTTCATTGGCTAATGTCATATTTATCCAATAGATCACAAATTGTGAAGCTGATGGGTTATCAATCACAGCCTATTATTATCACCTTGGGTGTGCCGCATCTTGGTCCCTTGCTCTTTAATTGCTATATAAATGATATTCATACTTGTTTTCTACATGCTCAATTTTTGCAATATGCTGATGATCTCAAGGTGTTCATGGCCGTCGCAAGTTTGCCCGACTGCGAGACGTTGCAGCTGGATTCGAATAGACTTTAGGATTGCTGTGCCAAAAATAAATTATATCTCAATCTTGATAAGTGCAAGTATATTCAGTTTTAGAGTTAGAATAGATTTTCAGTATGGTCTTGGTAGTGGCACCTTGATTCGGGTTGAGCTTGTGACTGACTTGAGTCTTGTTATTGATTGAGGGTTAACATTTAGAGATCACGTGGATCATGTCATGGGTAAATGTTACAAGATGCTGGGTTTCTCGATGCTTTCGTGCAAAGAATTTAAGAACAGCTTGTGTATGAAGACATTATATTTTGCTTACATCAATAGTATTATGGAACCCTAGATGCATTACTTATATTAACAGAGTTGAAAGTATTCAGAAAAATTCGTTAGATTTATGGGCTATAAAGGTAACTATACATGTTCCAGTTACACTGAATCTTGTAAGCACTTTAAGGGGTAACAATACTGTAACAGTCTAAAAAAGGCGCTTCTTTGACAATTTAGTTTGGATGGAAGAAAAGGTGATATGATGATAATATTCGAGAGAGTTATTAAGCATATATTTAAGCAAAAACGCCTTTAAAGTTTGGAAATGTATTATAGATATAAACAAATGAATAATCCGACTGTTTATAACTTTTTACATTACTCTGATATCCCAGGACCATAAAGTTGCCCTTCCAGGTTCAAATATTCTTCCTCATTCTCTTTCCTCAAAGATTGTATACTAGAGCGCGCCTCTTTTACGGCATCTGTCAAAGATAGCTCGGCGTGCTTGATTCGCTTAGTATCGGCTTCAACACAAAAATTGTATGATTGGACGTCAATATCTATCTCCAAATACTTTCATGATTCATAGAATATTTGTCAGACCATCATTAAAATTGCACAGAGCAATATCAGTCGCTTATATTTAAGACTTTTTATATAATAATTTAATTTAGAATTAATGGATTTTGCTTGACAGGGAGACTTTATATTACGAAGAAGAAGCATTAAGTATACGTAATTGCTTCTTAGAAGTCAGAACGTAATTAAAAGTAGATGTAAGCCTTTTGTCGCATTTGACTACTTAAGTTTGTTAGTCAGACTGAACACTAATGTCACAATAACATCTTCGAAACCTCATTACCTCATTCCGAAGCACTTAAACATTCAATTATATAATTCAACTATACAAAATATTAAGTATTGAAGATTTAATAATGTAAATCTTAACTAAAAACAATTAAATATGTATATACAGTTGCTCACAAAAGTGTACATACACCCTGGTAAATTGATGGTTTGGGGTAAAACAGATATGAAAAAAAAAAAATTGTGGGTGACAAAGAAACTGTTTATTTCAAACAAATGTAAGAAAAAAGAAAGTGGAAGAATTTTTACGATATTATAGGTTTTGTGTAAAAAATGTGTTAACCTTCCTATACTCACGCATACGGTCTGTGAGACCAATTTATATAGTATAGTATACGTCTTTCATTTTACGTGAGTATAGGAAGGTTAAATACATTGTTTTGAACTCACGAAAGTCTACATACACTTAATAAATTTAAGCACAAAACCTTTCTTAACCTTCCTATACTCACGCATACGGTCTGTGAGACCGATTTATATAGTATAGTATACGTCTTTCATTTTGACATGAGTATAGGAAGGTTAATATTTAGTATTGCCGCCTTTAACGTCAATAACCGCTGTCAATCGTCGGGGCATAGAATTGACCAGCTTTTGTGTGTATTGAGCAGGTAATTTGCCCCACTCTTCCACAATTGCTTCTTTTAGCATAATTTTAGTTTTTATTCTTCTTTTACGCAGCTTTCGTCCCACAGTTGCTCGATAGGGTTTAAATCTGGCGACTGGGGCGGAGAATGGAGTTGTCTAGGCACGTTGTACAATAACCACTCCCTTGCTAACAATGATGAATGCTTAGGATCGTTGTCCTGTTGAAACACCCATGATGGACCAAGTTGTAGTTGTCGTACACTATCCTTTAGGTGGGTTTTTAAAATATCTACATACTTAAATCGATCCATAATGCCCTCTATAAACGCCATATGACCCACCCCAGCCGCCGACATATAGTCCCAAAGAAGAACAGAATCACCACCATGTTTTACAGTTGGTTTCAAATGCCGTTTATCGTATGCTGTACCACTTTTTCTCCAGACGTTACGGCGGCGTCCATCTGACTGAAACAAATTTATTTTGGTCTCATCGGTAAATAGAACCTTCTCTCAAAACGCCAGATACCGGTGTTCGTGCTTATGTGCAAAATCTGATCTTTTGTTTTCATTGCATTCGCTTATGTAGGGCTTCTTGCGAATGATACGGCCGCGATATCCGTTTTTCGCAAAACCCTTCGAATACATTCGGCGTGTACTGGTGTTCCAACGTCTGCTGTTACATCTTCTGCTATTTTTACAGCACTTGCTTTAGGTTCCGCTTTGATTTTGTTGACGATAGCCCTTCGCGTTCGGTCTGCTAAATTGCTAGGGCGACCATAACGGGGTTTATCGTCGACCCAACCAGTCCCAGCCCAATTGCGCAACACTGTTGGGATAGACGATCTTGGTCTCTTACCAGTTTTGGCTATTTCATTTAGAGATTTACCTTCTATTCTCAGGTTCACCATTAATGCTCGAATTTCGCCCGCAATTTCCTTTCTACTAACACTTTTTCCCGTCATTTTGAAATTGGCAATTTGCAATTAGACACTGACGTACTAAATGTCATGTACGCAATGCCTACTACACGGGTATTCACCTAAATCCACAAACTCATCGTTAAACACCGTCATTTAACGGCATGTATGTAGACTTTCGTGAGATCGCGCTAAACATTTTTCTAAATTATCGCCAGACACCACCAGAGGTGTCAGACAATCCATTTTGTACTATAATTTTCTTTTTTGGTGCATTTTGATTAAGTTTGTGTTATTTGGTCTTTTTTGTTTATGTTTTCACTTTGGACCATCAACTTACCGAGGTGTATGTAGACTTTCGTGAGCAATATGTATATATGTATATATCTATCTATATTAATAAAAATGAATTACCACATGTATGACGGAGCATCACTTTAGAACGGCTCGACCGATTTGGTTAATTTTTTTTTTGTTGTGTTCGTAATTATCAGGACAAGGTTTGTATGAAAGAAAATTTTTGGAAAATCCGCGGAAAAAGTCGTAAATTTTGATGGTATTTTCATAAGAAACAAGCATCTTTATGTCAAATTTGACGTTTCATTACGTGAGATCACGTGAGATGAGGCACAGTTTGACAGTTCTGCGGTCTGGCTGTCACATATTTTCATAACAAAATAAGAATAGGTGGAGGGCTTAAAGGTACCAAGTCATTAAAAACCATTAAAAACAAGCAAGAGAATTACATGATCGTCAAGTCAATGAGACCAACGAAGACTGTAGACACTGTTTAGACGCAAATCGAATAAGAATTTCCAAGCGCGAACAATTATGACTCCGGATCAACGGATACGGTCGAGTTCGACTCAGTTGGAGATAACGTACAAAATAATTTTTGCCAGGAATGCCATCGCACAATTTGCAGCTCAAGGTCGACTCGGTTATAATCATATTATGCAATCTGAACCAACCGAAACTTCGTTGTTAACCTTCCTACACTCACGCATACGGTCTGTGAGACCGATTTATATAGTATAGTATACGTCTTTCATTTTGACGTGAGTATAGGAATGTTAAGAAGCTGATGAATGATGTGATTGAAGCAACGATGATCATAGGAAAGTTCAAAGGCGCGGTTATTCTGATTCCAAGAATACCACTGATTCCAACCGATTTGCCGTTTCAATTTAAGAGAGTTCAGTTTCCTGTGCGCCTTACATTTGCAATGACGATTAACCCCTTGCACTATTTTCACGAGTCTGACTCGTGATGAAAATTTTAGGCCAAACTTGAATATCACGAGTCAGGCTCGTTGTTCAATTTCACGGCAAACGTGGATATCACGAGTCAGGCTCGTAATCGACATTTCGGGCCAAACATGAATATCACGAGCCGTGCTCGTGGTCTTAATCTCGGGCCACCAGGAACGCCTGAATGAGGTCTTATCTCTTCTTTCCTTTTCTTGAATGATTGGATATTTTATCTTGTATCTTGTTGTCTTTTGAATTTTACAAGAGCACCACCGCGTGAAGTCAACACGAGCACGCCTATCTCGCACTCATTGTCAGTCGTAAGAATGGTCGTAAGATGTGTTCAAAGTTCCGACACTCAGTCTTCGCCGCTTCGACTCTTTTCGGGACCACTCAGGCGCCCGAGTTTGGCACGGCTGATTGTGAATTTCGGCGTAGTGCAAGGGGTTAATAAATCGCAAGGCCAATCCTTGGAAGTGTTTGGAATGAACTTTGAATTGCCATGTTTGTCCGATGGGTAGTTTTACGTGGCGTGCTCGAGAGTAGGTTGGCGCTATTCGTGTTCTCTCCAAACCGAAAGACAAAAAATATCGTTCATCAC
Organism: Chrysina gloriosa; assembly: GCA_038088585.1. Lineage (NCBI taxonomy): Eukaryota > Metazoa > Arthropoda > Insecta > Coleoptera > Scarabaeidae > Chrysina > Chrysina gloriosa. Next base: position 104,456,778 of record CM076087.1, read on the forward strand.
CAAGCGTTGCGATCAACTCATTGCTTAATTTTTGTAAATATTTGTAATATTCAACTATGTCTGCTCTGAAACCTGGTCTCAACATTAAATCATAATTAAAATGATCTATCTATCTTCTATCTACATCAATTTTTTATAAATTGACAGGACAACGACTGTCGGGTTAGCTAGTATATATATACAAATGAGTCTGAGATTTAGAAAGTCCTTAATAAACACTTTCCAACGACTTTTATTGGTGTATTAGAGGAGTTACAAATCCAAAAGAAAGACATTCCCGACTGGTATTTATTTGGCGCAGGTAGTCGTTTCGAAGATATCCGACGCGCTTCGGGAAGAGCCCTAAATTTTAAGGGAAAAACTTTGTTCCGATATTAACTTTTTGCCCCACATTCTAGAAGGTTCAAAGCATCTATTAAGTTGATAAAAAAGAATCAATTTTCTGAAAAATTCACAGTGGTGTTACCCCTTAATGTGTTGCCCTCATGCCAGAAAAGAAAAGTACGTGACTTGTTCTTTTCATACAAACTAATGAATAGTTTAGTTGATTGTCCTGATCTTCTGTCCTATCCTGATTTTCGAGTTTCCCCGTGTTATACTCGGGGCTATATATATATACTATTGCGGCAACAAAAATCGGGACATGTCTTATAGGCTATTTTGACTATTTTTTAGCTGTGTAAACCAGTCGTTTGTCATTTTCACGTCAATCATCTTGTCTAATGTCAAAAATAGTTTACCCACGAACGCAAGAAAATTGCATTTATTTGAAATAAAAATCTTGGAAACAAATCTTCTTTTAATGGAAACAATAAATTAATCTAGTACTTTTAGTTATTTTTTACCACGGTATCAAATGGATTATTCCTTAAAAACTGAATAAGATTTTCTTCATCCATGAAATTCCGTACTAATTTACGACCAGAACCACTTTGCCTTTCTACAGTTCCCTGTTGTAGTCATTTATTTTTTAATGTTGTGTGTGCTTTTGGGCACTCCAAATCTATTACCTAGGCTTCTTATGGACCATCCTTCCCCAAGTAATGTAATTATTTCCATTTTTCTAGTAGCACTTAAATGCGGCATAATGACATATGTCAATAATGAATTCAAAATGACATAACTTTTGACAAGGCAAAAGCCAGATTTAAACTACATTATTTTGAGTGTCCCATTTTTTGTTGCTGCAATAGTACATACACATTCACTTATATAATAGGTTTGTTCGTAGAGTAAATTGGAAACCGTTGCCAACTAATATTCAATGCGCGTGCCCGACTGGAAACAGTTGCAAATTTGTCCTAAATTTAATGCTCTACGAACATAAAACAGAAGAAAGAATGCGTAATTTGTCCTGAAGGTGGCGCAAAACTCAGTTTTTGTAGGTCTTTTGAAGCATTATTTATCTAAATGTAGTAAGAATGTGGAGAAAACAACAAAAACGACACATATTCACAAATGAATATCGTCAACGTACAGATGTGGGACAGATCATGGAATGGATCCATAGAATACTCAACAAAGATAGAATGTAATGTCGCTTGTAAACAAATTTGCTCGTTATGAAGCGGCATCTAGTGTAATGGCAGTGATAATTTTGGCGAGTATTCAAAAGGGATAATTTCACTGGCTTTATATAAAAATTATTTTAATTGTAATTTGCGTCTTCTCATGTCTATATCATGTACAGGTAATAAACAATCTGCATAAATGGTATGAAAACAACTTGGGATTGCAAGAATAAGATTTATGAAGTGAAAAATGCAAGGCATAGAATTGCAACAGTTACGTAGCCATATTTTCAAGAGATCCAATGTTTTGGTTGGACTTGGAAATCTATGTTTCTTGTCCTTCTTACTGGGTATACAACCGAAAGCTGCACAACTAGCACGTCCCATTGTAGAAAATACTATAACACTATAACTGACTATAACGATAGAATTACTTCTTTACTATAACATCTAAACAGTTACTGTGACATGTGCAGAAGTGTGACAGCTTTAATACAACCAATACAACTTTCTCTTTACGAATTGCCATTTTACCAATTAATATCGTGATAATATCGAGAAACTTAAAACACCAACACTACAGAACTCTTACGTAGCCGCGTGATATTGCGCCCTCTTTTGGCATGGCAGTGCTGCCATGGACGCCATGACAGTTCCCACTTTTCCCTATTTAGATTACAACCGGTGAATGGATCACCACAGATTAACAAGTAATCTGGGAGTCAACATTACTAAAGTTGGCGCTTGCCATTGCGCATGTCTCAAACCAAAAATTTTCAATTCTGTAAGAAATTATTCCGACGGTTGCCAATCGGTTGGAAATTGAATAAAATTCACTCTGCGAACGCCAGATTTCATCAGTTCGAAATTTTACTCTACGAACAGAAATATATAAATACGCATGCGTCTGATGGTTGCCGATAGTTGCTGATTGCTCTACGAACAAACCTAATATACCCGTATGCACTCTTTTTACAGTAAAACTATCGTTTATTTGATATTTTCCGCTCTGTAATGTAAAATTGACCAGCGTGCGCCGCCGCTGCCGACGCAACGAGCGAACGACGCGCGATCGTCGCTTTTCTAAATGTCAAAGGTGAACGGTGCGGGGTCAGCGCCGGGACGCTCCCGGCAGCCCGGATAAGGATAGAATTCGGACTGTCCAAAACGTCGACGTACCCGATATTTATTGGACGACGAGCCGTCCTCGACTTCGTCACTTAAGGGATGCGTTCCTTAAGGGGGTAAAGACGCATATTCCACTCTTTATCGGGGACAACAAGGGAATCATTATCGTCGATGGGCTAATAGACTTCTTTGTTGTTGCCGTTGCTCGCGTCTACGTACTACCTATTAAGGGATGCACCGACGCTCGTGTCGTCGCGACGACGGTGGAAATCGATATCCGGCGCGATTGCAGGTGGTGCAAAATTGATTGAACGAGTTCCTCCCCGATCGGTGGGAAATCGAGAAAACGGAAGTCGATGAGAAAATGATGAAAATGTGTTTCCTTGTATTCTTAGGATACGTAACTGATGTTGAGGCTGACGATGATGGAGAAATAATTTCCTACACAATTTTGTTTAGGTTCAATAATCGTATTTCTTCTTCTTAGATTCTTCTTTATAATTAACATTATATCTAACATATAACTTTATTCGTTGGCGTAGATTGTGTTCTTTAATTTTTTTCTTACAATTAATTATTTCGTTCTCAATTCAATTACCGAACAGTCTTTGTAAAGGCACCTTTTATCTAAGTTTATCTAACCCACTCCCACGCCAACTAGCTGGCTGGAACCTTGAGTGATAGCAAACGTCCTTCCTGGGGCGAAATCGGTAAGTTTTCTGTTGCGGCTTTAAAATTCTGTGTTTAGTAATTAGATCCGGTGGCGCCAATACACGACGTAACATCCGGTGATTTTTCTGGACTTATATGTGTGGAAATTACTTTGTATATTTCGATGACGGCGAATTTTTCCAGTACCAGTTCAAGTTGATAGTTGGGGAATCTAGAAACTGGAAGATGTTTCCTGTTCCAAAGCCTTAAAATCACAGCCATATGCCCACCACATACAACAGAGGGTTGCAAAGCTTTGACGTGGTGCTCTGCAAATAAGTCCGCTTTCTTCTCGTTGCTTTTTAGCATCGTCCACCATCGCGAATTGGAGGGTCGGACAATTCAGGGCGGTTAAAGTTTGTGATCGCCCTCCAGAGGGAATAGTCCGTGGCTTTGATCGCGGTCAAGTTTTTTAACATATTCTTGCATGCCAGCGTTTTTATCATTGTTTGGCCTGGTTTAGTTTGGTTTTGTCTTGCCGTGCACGAGTACCCTGTCATATTACGTAACGTTTTCTATTTTACAATTTTATTCTTGATTGTGGTTGGTAGCTCTTGCTGCGGGCATGTGTCTACTTTTGTCGGTGTTGCTCGCCAGACTGCCTCCTGAACAATCACATGACATTTTCGTACAGCCTCGTCTATATCGAAGTGAGTTTTTAGAGGAATCTGCAAGTTTAGATTGTCTATTTTATTAGTCGAAATTTGTCTGTGGTGTGCATGTTTCAATAGATTTTGTACTAATTGTGACCAAGACAGATGACAGGTGAGTGTGGTCGGAGGAAAGATTAAGACACGATCTGGCTATCTAGCGCTCCGTTCATATTCTTTTAGTTATGCAGAATTCAATTGTTGGTTCGTTTTTTCCCAACAGAGGATTTTATTCACAGCCAATTTCAAACTTAACCCTTGAAATTTCGAAGAAAATCTAAATGGTCGGAAATACGACTTATTACACATCAAATTAAAGCTCTTCTCGTGCAGATTCGGGATAAAATAATTTCGGGCACGAAAGACGGTTCATTGGGGAAATATTTAGCGAGCAAGTGAAAAGTGGGTCTGGACGAATCGCTCTAGTACGCTCTAACACGCAAACGAAGCAAATTTCACGAGTTTTGACGTCATATTCGTATTCTACACTTTCGAAAACACGCGTACACGGAATTTCGTCTAATTTAGAACGTATTAATTTTTTCTGAATTTCCAAAGGGGTAGGTAGCTCTTGAAAATTGGAAGAAAATCGAAATTGTCGGAACTGCGACTTATTACACATCAAATTAAAGCTGTTCCCGTGCAGATTACGGATAAAATAATTTCGGGCACGAAAGACGGTTGATTGAGGAAATATTCAGATATGAATATAGTTATAGATAATAATAATTTCGTCAACAATTTCCTTCGGATATCGCGCCGACGGGGGCACGTCGAAGCTACAGGGGCTCGCTCCGCCGCTCGTCTAACACCGCTGAAAGGCTTTCAGCAACAGATCAATAAGACTTCGTTTCAGCGCGCGCGTTCGTGCTTTTCCGTTCGACGCCTTGAACTTTGGAAAGCGCGACGCGAGCAGTACATGAACGTTCGCGTCTCGGCTCGGTACGCGTGGGGTGTCTTCGTAAAGACTTTTTCCCTTATCGCCCTCTCGGTCGCGTAGCTCGCGGCGCGTAACGAAAAAAATTGATAGGAAAGCCGTGGTATTCACCGGTGCCGCCCCGTTTCGTACTCGAAATTCGATTAAATCTTCAGTCGCGTACCCTCGGATGGGGGCGTGAAAACAATAATAATCTTCGCGATTATTTATAACGCAAGGGGCGGGTTTGTGTGCGAGATCCGCCGGGTTTATTCTTAAAAAAAACGTAAAGTGTTGCCGGTTGATGTGAGTTTTTCAGGATTTGAAGTATGCGCGCGTGAGGAATAAGCGTAAGTCCATTGTTTTCCGAAATATTCGTTTTTTTTCTCTCTTCTAAAGATCGGGGAGCAAAATTTGAAAATAGTTACCCCGCCTCCTTCCCCCTTCTTTTCCGGAAATAAATAAAAAAAGTTGAGACGGTGCAAAATCGACGGGGACGTAAAAATTTCCGTGTGCCCTTTGACATTTCGTAAGCTGTGTCTTATCTATGTACGTCGCGCCCCGTAATTTAATTTCAATTTAAACTAGAAAATAGTGCCCTGTTAAATCGATTTTGAAAACTAAAACAGCAGGGCGAGCTCGCGCCCCGATGGCGTTCTAATTTAAACGTCAGAGTTTATTTAAACATGTATTATGTGACCGGGGAATCGATCTTTTTGCAAAAAAAAAAAAAGAAAATTTTAATCCCATAAACGCACGAATTTTTGTTTGTTTATACCGAAGCGAGCGAAAATTAATTGAATTTAATAGGTTGATCCCCAAAATTAACAAAAGCATATCTTCGTCATCATAATAAAGTCTAAGTCTTATAATTCCCCCTCAAAGAAAAAGAAACATATTATGGAAAAGGACATCTTCATCATCATCCTCATTTTTCTCTCTCGTCACTTCTCTATGCAAACACAATTATGGAAAAAGACATCTTCAGCACCATAATAAAGCATAATTCCCTCCGTCATTGTTGGCGTATGCAATTTGTAAACTATTGCACAGCTTCCTTGTAGCTGCCCGATTAACGCATCTAATTAATCAGGTTGTTTTGTACAGAGTCGTCCGGATTCTATGAATTAGAAGGACATCCAACAAACGCAACAATTTGCTCGTTTCAGAGAAGGCGTTGAACATCATAGAGCTTTGCAACAACCAATTTTAATCTTGGTAGATTTGCCCCGCTTGAATCACCCGATGGAAGAGAGTCTAAACCTTGGAATTTGTCCACAAAAAGAAACATACAATTATGGAAAAAGACATCTTCAGTACCATAATAAGGCATAATTCCCTTCGTCATTATTGGCGCATGCAATTTGTGCCTTGCTTCGTAAGCTATTGCACAGCTTTCTTGTAGCTGCCCAATTAACGCATCCAATTAATCAGGTCGTTTTATACAGAGTCGTCTAGATTTTATGAGTTAAGGGGACGTCCAAAAACGATAGGGACAAGCACAAGGAACAGGCCAAAAAGTGCAAGAAACTATGCAGAGAAAAAAAAAAAAGAAAGTTGACCTTGGCCAAACTGATGGAACTAGAATAACAGTTACTAGAACAACAGTTACTAGAACAACAGTTACAAAAATGGAGAAATAAAAAACCTTTTGCAAGGGACAAAGAACATACGGAAAGGCTTACCAAGCAGATACACCGGTCCTTAGGGATAGAAATGGAGAATTGATTTCGGACGAACAAGGAATAAAAAAAAAAACATGGAGAGAATTTTTGTCAGAGGATTTTGAACAAAGGACATGAAGAGGAGAACGAAGAATAAGCCTCTTCATGTGAGGCAGAGGAAGCACCGACACTGGAGGAAATAAGTAAAATTATAGAAACCTTGAAAAACATTAAAAGCGGAGGTAGTGATGATGTATCAGCAGAAGCAATTAAATACGCCGGAGATGACCTCACGAAAGCAATGCATCAATTAATACAAAGAATTTGGTCAGAAGAAAGCATGCCGGAGGAATGGTCCGAGGCAATAATCTGTCCAATATACAAAAAAGGCCCAAGAACAAACTGCACGAACTACAGAGGAATTGCTTTACTGAACGTAGGATACAAAGTTGTAGCCACCTGTGTCAAAAAGAAACTACTCGACGCCTCAGAAAAATATTGGGAGAATATCAGGCAGGTCTTCGTAAGGGGAGATCAGTCAACGACCAAATTTTCACATTAAGAGAACTGCAAATGAGAAAGCACGAACTCCAAACCGAACAATACATAATGTTTGTAGACCTTATTCAGGCATATGATCGTGTGCGAAGAACACAATTATTCAAAGCTCTTAAAGAACTGGGAATAAATAGCAAAATGTTGAGACTGGTAAAAATCACTTTACAAGGTTCGGTTTGAAAGGGGACCGTATATGCCCGGTCGAATAGTTTTTGAAAGGACTGAATATGATCAACCTGTATAATAAACCGCAGAAAATTGTGGAGTAATGGTTAGGTTGAGGGGGAATAGGTTTTTAAAAGACGGATATCCTGTTTTCTTATGGGGTTTTTCGTGGGTGCAAGACAGAAAGCTATTGAACGGCAGACGATGAACCAGTCATCTCTCTCTACTGTCATAATTGGCTGGAAAACACTGAAATTATTATAACGCAACGAGGACGATAGATCTACGATGTTCTTCATAACATTGAAGAAATGGTTAACAGTCTTAGTTTAGTGCGATGTGAAATTATCCGATAACTTCGATGCCCTCTGAGCATGAGGGGCTGTTTCTTCCAAAATCGCCAAGAAAATCGTGATTGTCACAAATCTGCCAACTATTTCCCTAAAACCCATATTCAACGTGGTATCAACAGATATAAAACGGTCCACTTCTTCCTCCTAAAACAACCAAAATTATCTGACGACCTTCGAAAAGGGCAAATTCCAAATTATCTATCCTAAAACAAAATAATTTTTTCGAAAAACAAAATATTGCTTTCCGCTAAACTACGATTTTCACGTGTAATTAGAAAACCGCTTCCATCATTCGCGGACGCGTTTCGCGGTTTCTACCGCTCATCAGTGCGACTTTGTGAGAAGTAGTTTTAAATTGCGCATTTTTGCACCTATTTAATTCTACAGAAATGGACAACTAAGCTGCCACAGATTCACGCAGTAGCTGTAGTTGGTGGAATTTCTTAATTGAATTCTCATATCTACAAACATCGTACGATTTTCACCCCATTTTGATATACGTATATAAAATTCGCGATTCGGCGATGCCGAACAGTCTGCCACTTTCACACGTGCGTCCCTATCGATATCGTTAAATAAACGTAAACTTAATTAATCAGATAACTCTTATCGCAAGTGCGCAATAGAACGCAAACGAGCAAATAGAATTCGTTTGTGAACAACACGAAATCGCTTTCTATCCTCTCTTCGTTTATTTACGCTTCGATTTACGTCGTTACATTGAAAACAGGACGAGGAAACGATCGAAACAGTGTCGTAGCTGTGTCACGCGTAGATAGCATCACTTTTTTTTTTCTAGAAAGTTTCGGATGGTTTGCGATGGTAATCTTCAAATGTATAATCGAAACTGACGTATAAAGACTAATATTAATATTTTTCGGTAACTATCATTTATACAAGCTGCCATGTTTAATTTTAATAACCTATCCAACTAACAGGAAAATCGTCGTTTAAGTACCGTCGGACTTGTACGTGGAAATGGGGCGGTGCACCATCGTACCTAAATCACATACTATGTACGTTGTCTAATATTCAAAGGGACATCTTTAACCTTCCTATACTCACGTCAAAATGATAGACGTATACTATACTATATAAGTCGGTCTCACAGACCGTATGCGTGAGTATAGGAAGGTTAAGAAGTACAGGCGAATTTTGCGTCCAATAAAGGGATGGAATAAGTGTCTTCGATGGTTCGCGTGTCCCGTTTCGAGCGTGCAGAAAATATCGCCATCATCGTCCGTCCTTCCGATCCGGGAAAAAGGACGATTTCCACATAAAAATGGTGGCGCTATATAGAAAACGTTCGTCGCCTTTCGAATGAACGACGACGCGTTAATGCGCGTTAGTCGTCCTAAAAATCGGATAATCGTTGAAGTAGCGTCGGACGTGTACAGGGAAATGGGGCGACGCACCATCGTACGTAAAACTATGTACGTTGTCAAATATTCAAAGGAATATCTTTAAGAAGTACAGGCGAATTTTTGCGTCCAATAAAATGATGGAATAAGTGTCTTCGATGGTTCGCCTGTCCCGTTTCGAGCGTGCAGAAAATATCGCCATCATCGCCCGTCCTTCCGGTCCGGAAAAAGGACGATTTTCACATACAAATGGTGGCGCTCTAGAAAACGATCGTCGCCTTTCGAATGAACGACGACGCGTTGATTCGCGTTAGTCGCCCTAAAAATCGGATAATCGTTTAAGTCGTGTCGGACGTGTACAGGGAAATGGGGCGACGCACCATCGTACGTAAAACTATGTACGTTGTCTAATATTCAAAGGAATATCTTTAAGAAGTACACGCGAATTTTTGCGTCCAATAAAGGGATGGAATGAGTGTCTTCGATGGTTCGCCTGTCCCGTTTCGAGCGTGCAGAAAATATCGCCATCATCGTCCGTCCTTCCGGTCCGGGAAAAGGACGATTTCCACATAAAAATGGTGGCGCTATATAGAAAACGCTCGTCGCTTTTCGAATGAACAACGACGCGTTAATGCGCGTTAGTCGCCCTAAAAATCGGATAATCGTTGAAGTAGCGTCGGACGTGTACAGGGAAATGGGGCGACGCACCATCGTACGTAAAACTATGTACGTTGTCTAATATTCAAAGGAATATCTTTAAGAAGTACAGGCGAATTTTTGCGTCCAATAAAGGGATGGAATGAGTGTCTTCGATGGTTCGCGTGTCCCGTTTCGAGCGTGCAGAAAATATCGCCATCATCGTCCGTCCTTCCGGTCCGGGAAAAAGGACGATTTCCACATAAAAATGGTGGCGCTATAGAGAAAACGCTCGTCGTTTTTCGAATGAACGACGACGCGTTAATTCGCGTTAGTCGCCCTAAAAATCGGATAATCGTTTAAGTAGCGTCGGACGTGTACAGGGAAATGGGGCGACGCACCATCCTACCTAAATAACATACTATGTACGTTGTCTAATATTCAAAGGAATATCTTTAAGAAGTACAGGCGAATTTTTGCGTCCAATAAAGGGATGGAATGAGTGTCTTCGATGGTTCGCCTGTCCCGTTTCGAGCGTGCAGAAAATATCGCCATCATCGTCCGTCCTTCCGGTCCGGGAAAAGGACGATTTTCACATACAGATTGTGGCGCTCTAGAAAACGATCGTCGCCTTTCGAATGAACGACGACGCGTTAATTCGCGTTAGTCGCACTAAAAATCGGATAATCGTTTAAGTAGCGTCGGACTTGTACCTGGAAAATGGGGCGGTGCACCATCGTACCTAAATAACATACTATGTATGTTGTCTAATATTCAAAGGGCCATCTTTAAGAAGTACAAGCGAATTTTTGCGTCCAATAAAATGATGGAATAAGTGTCTTCGATGGTTCGCGTGTCCCGTTTCGAGCGTGCAGAAAATATCGCCATCATCGTCCGTCCTTCCGGTCCGGGAAAAAGGACGATTTTCACATAAAAATGGTGGCGCTATAGAGAAAACGCTCGTCGCTTTTCGAATGAACGACGACGCGTTAATTCGCGTTAGTCGCCCTAAATCGGATAATCGTTTTACGTCGTTCGGAACGCAAATTCGATTTTATTTGGCTTCGCTTTCGTCGTCGCCTTCGATTCGTCGTATCGCGCCTGAAATCCTAGACCTAGTAGACTTTTTCCGCGACGCGCGAGAGCATTAAGTTACTCCGAATAGATAATCGCCTTGCACGTAATACGTACATATATTTATTCTTTGCGTGCAGGAATCGAAGAAGCTGACGTACTAATTATGTGGTTCGTGGACTGCGGATAAAGTTACCAAGATGCTTATCAAGGAATATCGAATTCCGCTGCCTCTGACCGTGGAAGAATATCGGATCGCCCAGCTGTATATGATAGCGGTAAGTGAGACGCCGTAAGGGCTAGGACGTGCACGGACGGTTTCTTAACAGTGCGGTTATTTGGCCGCGTGCGTTTATCTAACCGGTAATAATAATAAAGCGAGGACACGACCGACACCCTGTAGAATTGTGCGTGGGGAATTTCCAAGAAGGAGTAGATAACGCAAATTATAATTCCGAAAGGCGGAGATCCGGTTCCCTTGCCGAGTTTTACACGGGAACGAGAGGGGAAGATATATTCGAAAGCCTTCTAGACACCCTACTCAGGATCGTTGCTACGCCACAATTTCCGGAATTTATTGTTATTTCTTCCTTGTTTTACTTTGTAACCCGATTCGACATTGGTCGAGGCTGAATGTACCTACAGATATATCAAAAACTGCTGTTCACCACGTGACGACCAAATTAGGCAGCCCGAATAACAGCAGTTGGGCTGGTACACTTCATATGCAATATTTTTATTTGGAAATGTCTCCACGTGTTTACTCAATACAAGACTTCAGTGATTATGTCCAAGTCGAGTACCGTTACGAAAATGCGCCATCAGAACGAATGCGTCTTGTTCCCTCGTAAACATTTTAAAGTTTAACCTAAAATAATTATTTTCTAGTAGAAATGCGTGTATTCAAAAGTACAGTTATTACTTTAAATGTATGATAAAAATAATGCAGCCAGCGGAAACGTACAGAATGAATGACAGCCAAAAATGGTGAATGGTGATTGTACGCCTATGTCGAATGCTAGTATGCCGATCTTACCATAAACCTATAAACACAAAAATTCCCAGATTTTGAAAACTTACTGGTCACGCGGTGGACAATCATTCTCGATAAGTCTGTAGGGTTTGTTTCCTTAGGGAAGAGCACATTACGTCATGAAAATATGCGCGAAATGTGACGTTTCATTGACTTTCGCTAGTCGGTTGCCATGGTAACGTATGCACCAAATTTGGTTCAATGCGGCGCTGACGTAATGTGCTCTTCTCTAAGGAAACAAACCCTACCGGTAACATTCGTCACGTAACCTTCGAACAAAAATAAACGTACGCGTCCTATAAGAACATTATCGCTTTCTACTCGACCGGCAAAACAACCGCTAAAAAACCGTCCGTGCACGTGCGAGTTCTAAGTGTAAATCGTCTTCGACGACCGGATAATTTAGAAAAAGCCGGGAAGAAAGCAGCGGGGCCGGCAGCGGAGTCGAGATCCTCATCAACGATCCCTACGAGGATGGACCGGGAGGTAACGGACAATACACGAGGAAAATCTATCACGTGGGAAGCCACCTTCCAGGTACGGCTAAGATACGTCTTGAAAGATCCGCTAAATCAAACTGACGACCGTTTTAAAAATCAGGCTGGCTCAAAGGTATCTTGCCGAAAACCGCCCTGATGGTGGAGGAGGAAGCTTGGAACGCCTACCCATACACCAAAACCAGGTACACTTGCCCGTTCGTCGAGAAATTCTATTTGGAGATCGAAACGTTTTACTTCGCCGATAACGGTCATCAGGAGAACGTCTTCCAATTGAACGGGAGCGACTTGCGCAATCGGATAGTCGGTAAGTTATGGAATCGATCGAGAATCGATTATCGTGATTATCGAGAAATTTGCCGCAGATGTCATAGATGTCGTCCGGGACCAGCTGTACGGTGCCGATTACGTCAGAGATGAAGATCCCAAAATCTATCATTCCGAGAAGTCGGGGCGCGGACCGTTGGTGGATAGTTGGTTGGAGGATTATTGGAGTGAGGTTGGTAGTTTGGAGCGGGGGATTTTAGGGGTTTAGAGAGGTTAGGTGCGTTTTAGGGTGTTGACGTGATTCGCCCAGCTTCGGTGCGTTTGATAGATAGATAGATTTATTGCAGTATTAACGAATACAAAACAAAAGTAAACTTTGGTGGTTACAATGTAAATCCTACGATTTACGTGTTATATAAATAAATAAAATACATACATACAAAATCGCACAAACAAAAAATATATAAGAATGTAAGGTTGGGGAATTGTAATCTTGAGGAGTTAGTGGTATTTCAGAAGTTTAGGGATTTTCTTACGTCGTGTATTGGCGCCACCGTATCTAATTACCGAAGAGTGAATTTTAAGGCCGCAACAGAAAGCTTACCAATTTCGCCCCAGGAAGGAAGTTCGCTATCACTCAGGGTGCCAGCCAGCTAGTCGGCGAGGGAGTCCAAGAGCTGTATATTAAGGCGCCACGTGTTTCACACTTACCCTGTCAAGCCCTGGATAAAGAGGAATCCATGAAGTTAGTCAAATAAACCGGGTGAAAAATGGTTTGCGGTATTAAAGAACTAATTACAGGGAAAAAAACAAGCAACCATAAGACTAGACGAGTCTTTAATAATTATTGAATAATTACCAATACCAAACATGAGGCAACGGAAACGAGAAGTATTTTTCCATAAAATCTACAAATGTGCCGACATTTTAAACGATAATCTCTCGAAGCAAAAAACTTAGCGGAGCAAACGTCTTAACTGTACCAAGATCTTACACCGAAAGCTAGGATAATCTAACCTAACCCCTCGAATAAGACGTCAATCGGAAAACGTGTCGTGATTTCACCCGAAAACAGGCATGAAGGTTCCCTCTATCCGTGGAAGGGAAGGAATGGAAATAGATAAGCTATTGATAACGTTTGTTGGAATGTCGACCGCAAAAATCGAGGTAGGCGCGAAGAAAAGAAAAGAAAAACGTTACAATTTGGCAAGGTTAGATGCGTTTTTGGTGTTGTCGGGATCTGGCCAGGCTCGGTGGATTTGTGGCGATTGCTGGATTTCAGCGGTTTAGAGAGGTTAGATGCGTTTTGAGGTGTTGACCAGATTTCAAGGGTTTAGAGATTTAGCCAGATTCGGTGCGTTTGAGGAGTTGGCTCCGATTTCAGGGATTTAGAAAGGTTGGGTGCATTTTTAGGTTTTGGGGTAATATCAGGAGTTTAGGGATTGGACCAGGTTAGGTGCGTTTGAAGGCTTGGGACGTTCTAGGTGCGTTTTGAGGTGTTGACGGGGATTTGGCCAGGCTCGGTGGGTGTGTGGGATCGTCGGAATTTCGGAAGTTTAGAAAGGTCGAGCGCGTTTTGGGGTGCGGAGTGCGGGATTCTCAAGAAGTTAGGGCTCCGCCCAGGTTAAGTGCGTTTGGAGCCGTTGGAGGGATTTCAAGATTGTAGAGAGGTTTGGTCCGTTTTGATGTGTCGCCAGGAGTTGGGGCAGTTTAGGATAACTAAATCGAAATTTCTAAGCCTCATCTTCAAGAACGAGTCTGATTCTATCCAAATTCTTAGATCGAAGGACGCGAACAACCATTAGCTAACGGAAAATGCATGATGTGCGCCTACAAGTTGTGCAAGGTCGAGTTCCGTTATTGGGGCATGCAGACGAAGATCGAACGGTTCATTCACGACGTCGGTAAGTTAATGCCCTCGAACTTATCGACTAATAATAATTTTACCGCGCGTATTGGTTGCAGCTTTGAGGAAAACGATGCTGAGAGCACACAGGCAGGCGTGGGCGTGGCAGGACGAGTGGCACGGTTTGACCATGGAGGATATTCGAGAGATCGAGAGGCAGACGCAGATGGCGTTGAAGAGGAAAATGGGACAAACGGAGGACGAAGATGGTGAGTGTTGAAGGCGATAATAATAACGCTAAAGTTTATTCAGGAAACCATAAATAAGCACAGTAACGATGTAGGCAAAATACATACGATAAAATTAGCCAGCAAGAAGACGGCACTTTTGCCTATGCCAGCTTGCTCAAATGCAACCGTGATTTATCAGCGCGTCATTCCTGCGTAAGAACTTACCTCTCTAGTCGTCCGAATCCTTACTTGTTCTTAAATCCCTCGTAGTCTTAGTATCGACAATTTTTCCCGACTTTTTAACATCCCTCGGCGGTGCCTGTACACATCGAGGGCTGATTCAACTGGCGAACCGCCGTTTGCGTTGTACGCTGCGGTCCTCAGCGAGGGGTTCGCAAGTCGAGCCCACCATGAGAGACGCGGTTTAGGCGGTCTGTTTACAGTTTTTGACAATTTCCTCAGAGAACGACGTCCATCTCAGTAACGGCACGTTTTCCCAAGGTCACGTCAAAACCTTAGCGGCCACCTTGGAAAGCATCGAGAAGAAGGAAGACAGTCCCGTCTTGTCGAAATGTCTCAACTCGTTGCATCAACCTACGACGACGACGGCCGAAGGCGACAATAGTACGAGCGTCGCAGATCAGAATCTACATATTAAATTGAGCAGGTTTGGCTCCAATCTTTCATTTGTTTTTGTTGTTGTTTTTTTACTATCCGGTGAGCTATATCGGCGTTGTTTTTGGCGGCCGTTTTAGACCCGAAGAGAAATGGCACCAACCAGTCGGTCTGCACTCGCCCGGTTCCACCTCCATCAAAAGTTTCGACATGCAAGTGGCCAATTGGCGCATCGAAAGTCTCGGCAGGGATTCCGAGTCCGGATCCGAAGAGGAATTTTTCGATTGTGTCGGTGAGTTTTTATAGGCTTCGTAGGATGTGGAAGTACGAAACGTATACGGAAAGTAAGTGGCGTTTAACGTCGATTATCACCACCGACAATGGATATCAGCTGATTTTTTGACATTTCTCGTGTTTAAACGTCGACTAACTCCCCCAATCCCACTCTGTCGAATAAAACTTTTAAATCCATCTGCAAACTGTTTTTATTACACGATTTTACTCGTACGTCCATCGAGGGCCAACGAATCGGGCGATGTACCGCGCATGCCGGGAACTGCGATCACAGCGCTGTAGCGGTAGGAGAAGGAAACGATACTTACTTTTCGGATGTTGCGACTCGTACTTTTCGGGTATTATCGCGCGGTGACCTGGATCCGGGGATTGCTGATTGGTGCTGATTTTGCAGGCGATATGGGCGAATCGTCTTCTTTGGCGAAGTGGAGCTCGTTAGATCTGCTGACGGAGGACGACGATGCCGCCTCTCCAACGTATTCGCATGATAGAAACGGTAAGTCGCCTAGTTTCTGTATCGTAGGAAATTCGCGTTTCAGATTCGGTCGGGATTGCCTGCGAAAATTTGGATGATTTCCAAGCTTGGCAAGTCTAAACCTGTGTTTCAAGGACGAAAATAGATAGAAAGGTCAGTTCTCCTTCTCATTTTCCACGTTCGGCGCCAATAACCTTGAAAGACAGACTTAGACTTGTCAAGCCCTACAATGCTTACATATCATTGTAATGTCGTTCATAACCTTTAAATATGACTTTTTCTGCTAAGAAATTCTGATTTCGATGAAACTGTACAGACTGAAAGAATACCTTGCTATAAGAACAACGCAATTGTTTTTGAGCGGGCGAATCCCTCGATTTCGGAGAACAGCCCGATCCAAAAATTTGCACCGTTTTTGAATTTTTGGGAATATCTCGGAAACTATCACAGATATCTTTCTTTTGTTTTTAGAATTAAATTTGAAGTGCATTATATACTCTGAAGGATGGCGCAAAGTATTTTCGGAAAAATTAAATAACGGGCTACCGGACACTGGCTACCCGCCTTTTTCTAATCGTATTTCTTTATTTGTCACAAATAAATTCGGTTTTACGTAGAAAACGGTGCCGAATAACACATTTAGACAGTTAATAGCGAAGATATTAAAGAACGATAATAAAGTGTCAGTTGTCATTGATTGATGTACATAGATAAGTGTCGTTCTAAATATAAAATACTTTGAATTACTAATTATTTCGATAACGTTTCAAAGAAATACGAAATATATTCAGATTGATATGGATTAAGCACTGAAGTTCTTAATGTAGATAGATATCAAAAACAAAAATACACGCATTGTGTCACGTATACAGGTGTAGGAATGCATATAAACGTCGCCGTTCCGAATGATGTATCAGTAGCATTTGTTCGCGCAGTGTAAATTTATAGTTTTGGCACAATGACAGCGATTAATATAGCTAATGTGTTAAACATGTTACTAACAACGTTTCAAGTAGAAATCGGCGGCTAAAAAAATTACGTCGTTCTTATCGCAAGGTATTCTTTCAGTCTGTACGGTTTCATCGAAATCGGAATTTCCCAGTTGCCGGTGTTCCCTTGTAAGTTATGCAGTACTACCAATCTATAAGTTATGACACCAATTTCGCAGAAGTCACGTGACTTGCGAACAATCTTCAATTCACTGCACAATTATCTATCTATCTATCATTTTTCACAGACGACAGCATATTTTCTTCTTCGTTCCTGCAACGCGTGGCGAGCGAACGAGGTTCGAGAAGGTTACTGAATCGCGGGAAAGTCGATTCGTTAGATACGGGCTGTCCGGATTCTCCCAGCGCGTCACCGGCTCACCTACCTTGTTCGACTACGGTCCTACTGCTCGTGTTTCACGCCGGAAGTGTTCTGGGTAATTTCCACAAACTCCGTTCATTCTTAACTCCCTACCCCCTCCCCTTCTTTTTTTTTGAAGTGAACAGTCTTTTATACCGTTGTGAGTGATTTGAAACGCAATGAAACGAAAAAGAGAGAAACATGTATAACATCTATAGGATTTAGCCTGCGAGAGAATGAGATAGAATACGGACATACAGTGTTTCCTATTATCCTCGTCTCCTCTTTGTGCGGTGCTTTGTAGCCTTCACCCCCTTGTCTACCAAGCGTCGTATAGTGAGTATAGTAGCCACATTCCGATGTGTGTATGTTTGTACGTGTGTGCGCGCCTGCGTATTACGAAGCATTGGTACCAATATTATAATAAATACACTCTACAATTATCCCACTCCTGATACTGCATTCGTCTCATTCTCTCGCAGTTTACTTTTCTGAAGGTTACACTTCTACCGCCGTTTGTTTTTTTTTTATTCGTATATGTATGTGTAATCTTTGCGTAGACGTCAACGCCGAGATGACCGCTAAGAAATCGGACGTCACCACTTTCCGGGGCGCTTTCGAATCGGTCATGCGCCAACACTACCCGATGCTGATCGGACATATTGTGATAAAATTAGTTGCTTGTCCGTCTATTTGCACTGAAGGCCTGGGAATTCTCTCTAGGTACTGTATTCAATTCTTTTTGCACGCAAGTTCCGATGTAGTGATGATTAATCGAAATTTTAGCTTGAGCCCGTACAGCTTCGACATCTCCCCGATGTGCTCCGACGTGCCCCAGATGACTCACGACTCGATTCCGATCGGGGCCGTACCCCTACTGGCAACGTCAACTCCGGATTACCAAGAGAACATCACCAAAACCATCAGTGGAGCCAATATCGTCTATCAAGGTGGGTTTCGGGAGTGGTTATAATCACTTTCTACAACACCAATCTACTGCAAAATAAGTTGAGCCAAATAGCGCCATCTAGTTTGCGTAGGGAAAGTATGAGCTTTCGGCGGTATATTTAAATGTAATTGCGCTTTTCACATAATCCTTATTTTATACCAGGTGTACAAGTATGAAATGCGCATTTTCTTTAAAAGAAATATGTTAAATTCGTTTTTGTCGGATAAACAAGACTTTACTGTGGTTACAGCGTTATTGGTGCTAAGTTTCACGTACTTTGATGTTTAGTAAGTTCTCTCTTGATTCCTCCTTATTACCTGACATTTATTGCTTATCCGATGTTCTAGTACCCGGTTTAAGTCGGATAAGCGAGTCCCCACTGTAGTTATAACATCGTTAGCGCTAAATCTTACGTGATTTGGCGTTTAGCAGGCTTTCCCTTTATTCCCCCTTATTGTTTGACATTTTCCTTTCTTATCTGATATTCTGACGGCTCGTTTTTGTCGGATAAACAAGACTTTACTGTAGTTATAGCAATTGTTAGTGCTAAATTTCACGTACTTTGACGTTTAGTACGCTTTCTCTTGATTCCTCCTTATCATCTGACTCTTCTTTGCTTATCCGAAGTTTTAGCACCCCACTCACGTCGGATAAGCGATACTCTACTGTAGTTAAAATATTATTACCGGCTAAATTTCGCTTGATTTCTAGAATTTTTACGATCCGAAGAAGGTAGGGGATTTACCGGTCAAGTGTGCATCGTTGCCGATTCGATCGGATCGATCTTGGCTTACGACGCGATGTGCCGGACGATGAAGTATCAGTCGAGACACGGCAGTGAGAATAGCGTTTTGGATACGGATCCGATCAGTTTTCGAGGTAAGACGCGGAGAGATAACTTTCTTTCTTTTAATATTTTTTATCCGTTACGTTTCTAGACAACGTTCAAATTAACGATACCGGTCTATTGATTGCCCCATCCCCGCGACGGAGATCTTCATCTACGAGCGAGCAAACTCATCAGATCAAGTTCGAGTTCGAAGTGAGCGATTTCTTCATGTTCGGAAGCCCGTTGGCTCTGGTCTTGGCGTACAGGAAAATATCGTCTCAAGACGATAAAACAAGTAAGAGCGATAACTTTTGCCAAAACTAGTCATATTCTTTGATTTATGAAGTTTTGGAACTTATGGAGCAATTTTTATCCTAGAGGTTTTCGGGTGTCCCTTAGAAAGCAAAATAGAGCTATAATTTAGATATTTTTCGCGTTTTTTTGTATATTTCTCCACAATCGTTGTAATAATCTAAGGGAATCCTACGCCTGCTAGTTTGGGTCATCAATACGCTTCGATTCATATAAGAACGAACTTCGTAAGTCCCATAGGAGCCAACAAAGAAGTGTAACTTAGCTTTTTGAAGCGGGTTTTTGCGATTTCTTAGGCTACCGTTGTAGTAATCTAAAACAATCCTATACCAGCGAGTTCGGGTCATCAAGACGCGTTGACTGACTTAAGAATGAACATCGTAAGGCTCATAGAAACCAAGACAGAGCTGTAATTTAGCGATTTTTCACCGTTTATTGCAATTATCTCCACAATCGTTGTAGTAATTTCAGAGAATCCTATATCAGTAGGTTCGGGTCATCAAGACGCACTGATTGACATAAGAACGAAAATCCTAAGTCCCATAGCAGTCAAGATAGAGCTGTAATTTAGCGATTTTTCGCCGTTTCTTGTAACTTTCTCGACAACCGTTGCAATAATTTCAAAGAATTTTACGCGAGCGAGTTCGGGCCATCAAGACGCGTCGATTGACATAAGAGTGAACATCATAAGTACCGTAGGAATCAAGTTAGAGCTGTAATTTAGCGATTTTTCGTGGTTTTCGCGATTCACTTGGAAACCGTTTCAATAATCTAAGAAATTCTTACGCTGGTGAGTTCGGATTCTCAAGGCGCATCGATTCACATAAGAACGAATATCGTAAGTCCCATAGGGGTCAACATACAGCTGTAATTTAGCGATTTTTCGCGGTTTCTTGCTATTTTCTCGACAACCCTTCTAATAATTTCAAAGAATTTCGCGCCAGCGAGTTCGGGCAATCAAGGTGCGTTGATCAACATTAGAACGAACATCATAAGTACCATAGGAATCAAGTTAGAGCTGTAACTTAGCGATTTTTCGCGTTTTTCTGCCATTCACATGGAACCCGCTGGAGTAATCTAAGAAATTCTTACGCTGGTGAGTTTAGATTGTCAAGGCGCATCGATTGACATAAGAACGAACATCGTAAGCACTATAGGAATCAACTTAGAGCTGTAACTTGGCGATTTTTCGCGGTTTCTTGCAATTTTCTCGACAACCGTTCTATTAATTTAAAAAATTCCTACGCTAACGAGTCCGGATCATCAAGACGCGTCCATTGATATAAAAACGAGCCTCGTAAGGCCCATAGGAGCCAAGCTAAAGGTATAATTTAACTATTTTTAGCGGATTTTGTGCGATTCACTTGGAAACCGTTTGAGTAATCTAAGCTATTCCAGGTTATTCTGGTGAGTTCGAATCCTCAAGGCGCATCGGTTAACACAAGAACGAACATCATAAGCCCCATAGGAACCAAGATAGAGCTGTATTTAACGATTTTTTCCAATTTTTTTGCCATTTTTTGCGATTCTATCGACAACCGTTAGAGTAATCGAAGGAATTCCTACGCCAGAGAGTTCTAATCGTTAAAGCGCGTCGATTGACATAATAACGAACCTCCCCAGTCCTATAGGAATCGAGGCGCGTATACGATTTTGGCTATTACAGATTTTTTGCGGTTTTTTGCATTTTCAGGGCAACCGTTTGTAATAACTTAAGTTAATCGTATACCGTTGAAATCAGCTCGACGAGACGCGTCGATCGGTGTAGGATTGAACGCGATCGGGCGCAAAAATTTAAACGTCGTGAAATCTACGCGGCGCGATCTATCCGGTGGGTGATTTCCTTTTTGTTCATTTGATTAATGCGGGTTGACCCTTCAGTTTCTTTTTTAATTACGATTGTTGAAACTAACTGAATTTGAGGTGGTCCCACAAGATCAAAGTGTTTTGGTCATATTTTCAATTTATATAAACAAAATTTCATAGGTAATATCAGCTAAAATTTTATAGGTAATATCACCCGTCCAATGTGCAATCAGATCTATAACATGTTCCACCCCACCGATCCGGTCGCTTCGAGACTGGAACCGCTTCTATCGGCAAGATTTTCTCTATTACCGCCGGTCAACGTAGCCAGATATACCAAGTATCCTTTAGGTAATGGACAACCACACCACATAGGTTCGTACCCATTTCTCCCTTTTCCCTTCAGAATTTACCGAATGAAGTTTTTATTAATTTTCAACAGTCGAAGTGCTCCAAGCCAACACGCAGATTTTCAACGACATGCAACCGAGGAGACTTTCGGAAGTTTCGCTGCAAAGCACCGTTTCCGGCATCGACGACATTCCCTTACAAGCGATAAGCTCACGTACGTCTCTCTCTGAATTTTCTTTTTTGAAACATTAGTATGTCGTGGTTTCACATTGAGTTGATAGTATGCGGTTTATGGCATATCAAATCTGAGTTGGCGATTGATGTAAGAACCTTATTATGGTGTTGTAGTGCAGCAGAAATGGTGGGGTAATAAGAGGATGGATTACGCCCTCTATTGTCCGGAAGGACTATCTAACTTTCCCGACACACGCCCTTCCCCATCTCTTACACGCCAGCTATTGGGAGAGCAGCGACGTGATAGCCTTCATCTTGCGACAGGTTAGTGCCTCGGAGGGGATTCCCTGAGCGGAAGCGAAGATCGCGAAACCAGTTTTACACCCGGACAACCTAGGGAGAAGTGGACGAAGAAGAGGACGTCCGTGAAGTTGAAGGTAACCGGGATATCTCGGACGACGTTTACGTTAAGAATGCAGTGTAAGGATATATAAGTAGTCTGGGCAAACGGCGGTAACAGCGCACAATTACGAAACAAGTTACGACAGCAACGCCGACTCCTCATCCTTATCTAATCAGTACTCTGTATATGTAGGCTGTCGTAACTTTTTCGTAATTGCACGCTGTTACCGCTGGTTACCCACACTATAGATAAGGCTATAAAATTGTTGAATCCGATTGGCTGGCCAATAGCTAATAGTTGCCACTTCATCTAACATAACCTTACTTATCTGAGCAGTTTGTCCTATTTTGATTGTGCCTCGCCTCGGTTTAGAGCACCTCCTACTGCATTCTTAATGTGAACTCGGTATAGACACCATCTTGATTTTTAATGTTTTTTATTTTGAGCTTGAATATCAAGACGATTTTCGGAATTGGACATAATTGTTGCGGTCGTAAAGCTTACTTGCAATTCTGGTGTTGTAAACACCAAGCCGTCATCTCGATTTCACAATTTCAGGAATCGGAAGTCTTGGTACCAATTCCAGCGCCATATTGGTTTTTTAGCAATGTGACATCTGGAAGTAATCCTTTCGCCATCTTGAATTTAAAGCTCTTTCGCTTTGCTGAATGACAAACACAGTTTCCGAAATTGCACGTGATTGTTACAATCACAAAGTGTTGTTAAATTCAGTTTTTAAATTTTTGGAAATTCAACCGCCATCTTCATTTTACATTTTTGTAGCATACGGTTCGCGGAAGTGATCATGATCGATCCAGTTCCGGAAACAATTTCGGTACCGATTTTACCGCAGGAGCGTGCGCGCTTTCCTAGTAATTCGGTCGCCATCTTGAATTTAAAACTTCTTCGCTTTGACGAATGACAAACACGGTTTCCGGTTAAATGCACGTGATTGCTCCTATCGCAAACTGTTGTTAGATTCAGTTTTTAAATTCTTGATGATTTAACCGCCGTTTTGATTTTAATTTTAACATACGATTCCTGGAACTGGTTATGATTGATCTAGTGTCGGAAACCATTAACCTCCATGATGGCTTATTAATCCGGTCGCCATCTTGGTTCTAAAGTCTTTTAACTATAAATGTCAATTTCCGGGTTTGGGTGCCATTTTACACCTGAAATTTTCAATTTTCGAGGTCTATCTTCATTTTAATTTCTGGGATTATTTACGACCCCCTTCGTCCCTCCCTCTTATTTCCCTAAACCCGGAAATTGTTTCGCTACCGGTTCTAGTCGCGGAAACCGTAATTTTTACTTCCTTTTTCTTTCTAATCTAGAATGTCACCGCCAATCACAGAGCGAACGACGTCATCGTTAAGGAGGGCCTTCCCCAAACCATCGTCGCCCGATTCATGTACGGTCCTTTGGATATGATCACTTTGACCGGTGAAAAGGTCGACATTCACGTCATGAGGGACGTGCCAAGCGGCGAATGGGGCTACGTGGCTACCGAGGTCACCGATAAAACGGGCAGAGTCACGTTCACGTTCCCCGACGATAAATCTCTGAATTACGGACTGTATCCCATCAAAGTAAGTTAAGCGATAACAACCGCACGTTGGGATATAGGGGGCTGCTGGGGGCGACTGACGTGAGGCGTAACGTAACGTAATTATAGAATTTTATCGAAACGAGACAGTTACGTCATTGGGGATGTAGTGTGTGTATAAACACTAATGTCAAATAGCAGTAACTGACAGTTTGGTCATGGCAACGTTGTAAACGGGGAAAACATAAGCACCAAGAATGTCACTAATATTGAGCAAATCCAAAACGATAACCTTGAACTTTTACATTGGCATGAACTACGTCATGATGTGCATGACATGAATCGCTCGCTAGATTACATCGACTATATATAGGATTTTTATCGAAACAAGCAAGTTACGTCATTGACGATAATTTCAGTGACACCCACCTTGGATGCTTACTAACAAAACTGGGAACTATTTATCAAAGTGAATCCAAACAAATCTATGATGAATTTATGTTGGTAGCACTGAAAGGCGAGTATGTTCAGTAGTACTGTGTCTCAGGTTATATACAGCATGTAAATTAAGTGACTTTAATTTCAGGGGGTGATTCCTTGTCACGTTTTAAGAGAAAAAGTTCATATAAACATGTGTCCTAACTTGCTTCGTTTTCGAGATGCGGGGTGCCAGAATTCTAAAAATCGTTTTTTTTAAATTAATTACCCAGTCAGTTGTATTACTTGCGTGACTTGTAAAACTATAAAAACTATATGATTAAGGTTTATGTTTATGGCATTTTGAGGTTAATACTCAACTGAAACATAACCTCTAAAACAATAAGTGGTAAACATATTGAATATGATATGACAGCGAGATTACGTGATCAACTTAGTCGACGGTTTATGACCTTATTTCGTAAAACGTCATTCAGATATTATTGAATTGTCGCAAACTCACAATCCGTCCTTACTCGGCTCACGCGATAATACTACGCCCGCCGTGGCCCGTCTTATCTCATTGGCTGCGGGCTACATTCCAACAATGTCACTGATGATATAACTGTCTTGTTTCGACAAAATTCTATGCAGTGAGCTCCAAATAAAATTTCTAGGAAGTCGTGGATTTTCAATAACGTGAATTTTCGGCGTCACGCGAGTGAGAGCACGTGATCAACTTCATTTCGTAAAACCTCACCCACTTATCATTAGATTTCTACAAATTGTCACAACCTGCCGCATTATTTGAGTCATGTGATAATCGCTCGCCGTGACGCATCTTATCTCATTGCCTACGGGCTACATCCCAACAATGTCATCGATGACGTAACTGTCTTGTTTCGATAAAAATTCTCTATAGTGGACTCCAAATAAAATTTCGAGCGAGTCATCGATTTTCATTAAGGTGGGTGGATACGGAGCTAACCACGCCCACTAAAAACGACGTAAGTTAAGTTAAGTCTTTCTTATTCTGATAGATGGTGGTAAGGGGCGACCATACGTCGGTGGATTTTTTCATGGCGGTGGTGCCGCCGAAAACCGAGTGCGTGGTCTTCAGCATAGACGGCTCGTTTACGGCGAGCATGTCGGTAACCGGAAGGGACCCTAAAGTTAGAGCCGGCGCTGTGGATGTAGTCAGGTACGAAATCTGTTTTTTGGTTCTTAGCTCCGCTTACAAGGAAATACTGTTCAGGGTGTCTCACCGATTTGAATGAAACTTTTGTGGATTTATAGACGGATGTAGTGTAAAAATAACGGTAACTTGCTTAACTGCCCAATCACACATCAGCGGGGTGTACAGCGTCCTAAAGCTCGATACTACTCTTCGCTGTCTGACTGAATAACTCAGAAACTATGAGAGGTGTCAAAGAAAAGTTAAGACAAGATTTTAACTGTTCTACATGCTCTTAACGATGGCGTAATTTTTTCGCTATAATAAGGGGATGAGGTGTTGTTTCCATAAATATATATTTGTTTAGTGGTTCCTTGTTAGCGTAGTTCCGTTTCGTCTATGTAGTATCCGAACCAATTGTTGTGGCGCTAAATAAAGATACGCTGTGGACTAACCACGCACACGTTCTTAATACAGTTCCCACTACGATTTATCTTATAATAATAATAATGAGTTTTTTTGATTTTAAAATACAAACAGTATAAAATTCTTTAATGTATATAATTACAGAAATTTTAAAACAAAAGGAAAATGATATATAGCGAAGGCAGCCTAAGTTTCGTTGCACGTCATTCATTGTAAGTGACGTCATATGCTTATATGTTGTCAAATTTAATCGAAACCGTAATATTAAAGCAGCGCCGCCTATAGTTGTTATCAAGAATTAAAAAATTGAACCGTCGCTTGCAATTACTACAGATTTTTAAGTGACATATAGTTTATAAACTACAATATTTATTGTTAGTTTTGTAATTTTAAACGTATAAACGTCAACATTGCGATTTCGGTAGCTTTATTTTAATAGCAATTTACACATAAATGCTGACGACTAGTCTTGCATGCTAAACAAATTGTCTATCTGCACGTAATTATTTTCTTTTCAAAATTAATAATATTACACATTCAGAAATAATTGTTAAACATTTTCTGAATAGTTATGACGTCTCGTTTTAACATTAACATGCTAAATCGCACGTTTAATAATTTTATTATAGCGATTAAGGTTATCCACAAATCTAATGATAATACATAAATAATAACTAAGACAATGCAATAATTGGAATTGTAAGAAACCAGAATACAAATTCAGGGTGTACCTGTAAAAATGGTTAATTTATTAATATGGTAAAGCTGGCATGGTATAGTTAACGTAATCGGTAAAAACAATGGCAAATCACCCGAAACGTTTTTGCTTAATTTTAATAAAATTCTCGCTCCTTACATTTTTACATTACGGTACTGTGTTCTTCATAGACGTTGATTTGAGAAGTAATGGATTTTTAAAGGTCCGGGCATTTGGTCAGTATTCGGGTATTCTACAATGTAAGCAGATGGTTTCATTGAAATAATGCCGTCAGTAAATAGCATATTATCGACAAGTCAGTGAGTGATTTCCACAGTTTCTGAATCTGATTAAGCTGATATTGAGCTCCGAAGCTTCAATAGGCTCCCAACCATCTTCATCGGATAGTTCCCCAAAATGCTGGGCAACTTTGTGCAGTTCATCTATAGACAAAGCTCTAGACTTCTTACGTTTAGACATCTAAAAAATATGAAATTAAAAAACATTATACAATATTATTATATAATATTATTATAACAATGCGCACAACACTCACTGTTGGAATATAGGTTATGTATCGGACCAACGGCGCACAACAGCATCAATGTACCTCAATGTACAATGATCAATCCAATGTCCACTATTGCCAGAACTACCAACTTAAAGTATCTGTGAAATTAAAAAAACCATTAATTATGTGTCAGGTGCACTGAACTCTAATTCGTCGTTTAAGTTGATAATAAACGCTGCTACATCACATTTGCTCAAATCCAATTTCACGTTTCCACCACTTATCAATTTCTTTCTCCACATGGTCTATACAATTAGCCCATTGGTTTGGTGAAACTTGTTGTAGTGTTGCTTCCCACATATTAAGGCATGCTTGAATAGATTTGCCATTTCTACCAATATGTCTCTTTTATCTCCCGACTCAAGAATTTAGGCGTTTTTAGTCGCAGAATTAGAGACGATGTTAACTATTTATTCTGAAAAGAGCAGATTTCGAAGGCGATTGAAGAAATAAATAACGAAAACCGAAAAAAATTACTGAAATGTCACCAACCAAAACAATAACCTCTAATTGACCTCTAATATCAAAAGCACTATTAGAGGATATTGCAACGTAGAAAATTGCAAAAACATATAAAAACGAGTGTCACTAAATTTTGCATACTAATTGTTTTTGCTTGATTCAAATCCTCGTGGTACGAGTTTTACGTCACGCAAGGCGAAAGTCGGTTGCTACTTTGAACAACGGAATTTAATATTGTACGGTTGGTAGCGTGACGTCATAAACACGTAATAGATGACGTACAACGGAACTTATGTTTCGGCCAATGGAAATGCGCAACCGCGTAGATACAGTGCGGGAGCAAACGTTCCGGACAGTCTTATCGTATCTTCCGGTTTGTCCTAGATTAAATCGAATGATTTTCCCCACTTTTTCCAGGCACTGGCAAGAACTCGGCTATTTGATCATTTATACCACCGGACGTCCGGATATGCAACATCATCGAGTCGTCTCTTGGCTATCGCAACACAATTTCCCACACGGATTGGTGTCTTTCGCCGACGGCCTCTCGACCGATCCGTTAGGTCATAAAACAGCCTATCTGAACAATCTAATACACGTAAGTGCGTATCGGGAGATTGCTTAAAACGAATTTCACCCTTTTTTGTTTTTCTTTCCTTTCCTATCCCGTGAAGACGCACGGAGTGATCATACAGAGCGCTTACGGTAGCAGCAAAGACATCACCGTTTATACGTCGATCGGTCTGAAACCGAAGCAGATTTTTATCGTCGGCAAGGCGTCGAAGAAGCAACATTCCACCGCGACCGTCTTGACCGAAGGCTACGCCGCTCATCTAACGATGTTGATGGCGCACGGCGGATCGAGACCGGCGCAAGGGAACGCGCGCATGGTCATACCGAGAGGATACTTCGGACTGCCGGGTCAGGCCAATCGCAGACGCAGGTGATACTTGATCTCTCTTTTGTTTCGAAAACGGGAAGGTTATTGTTCAATATATGACGTACGAATTGCTTTTTCGATCGCGTAGCGCCCCGAATTTTTACAGTTGGAGCTAAGTTCGGTGAAGTTGTTGCACTTCCTTTCTTCCATTTTTGAAGTTGAAGGTGACAGGTGGAGACGAAATAGAAAAAGAAATAGAAGGTGTAAGGACTCCACCTTGCGGGATTTCGTATCGAGAAGGCATTTTTGACGGCAATAACTTCCTGTTTTCTCCTTTTTTTTCGTAGTCTTATTTGAATGGCGTTTCGATCCTTTATATCCCCATTTTTCCTCAAAATTGTTTTTAGTTTTTCCTCGGATAGTTAACACTTGATTGACGGGGAGAGAAAATTCGACTTACTCACTGTTATGACTTGTATAATGTGGTGATGTATGTACAAGGATATCATCAATTCATGTCCACCACGTGACTACCAAATTAGGCAACCCAAATGACAGCAGTTAGTAGTACACTATTGCTTTATGTAAAATATTGCAGAAAGCGACGTATCATAAAGTTTTAATCAGGGTGAGCATTTTTAAAATAAAAAGACATTGTTTTTACTCTTTTTATTTACCTTTGACTTCATCGCTTGATACATCGTAAGTTTTTATCCTATGCCTCCCAATGAGATAGATTTAAGTTTAATAATTGCGACTGTTTATATTTTCAGTTGTACGTCGTCTTGATAATGCCACGCAAATACCAATTTTAATAGGGTGTAAACTGGTTTCGATAGAAATATGTGGATTCGTTCGTGGATCCGTTCCCCATGTTCTATAGTTTTGGCTATTCACGTAGCCTGATAAATGGAACCGTGTCTCATCGGAGACAAATGTTTTGTCCAATATATCGTCATTGTTTAAATTTTCACTAAACCACGAACAAAATTGAATACGTCCTTGATGACCTCGTGGATATAATTGTTGTACGACTTTGACACTTTGTATGGATCCATACGCAAAATCCTCTTCAAAGTGTTTTGGCCGCTTCCACAAAAGGTACCTACAAAATAAGGAAACATTGAATTCTTTTATAATAAGTAATGAAATACGTCATCATCCCTGCCTAAATAGATAACTTGGGTAGAGATTACGTAGGACCTTGCTCCATTCGATGTTGAATGTCATCAACAACATCTACACTTCATACAGTTGGCCTACCTGTAGGTTTCCCTTTGCAAATACAATGATTATTTTCAAAACGTTCCACAAGTCTATTCTTATGGCGAGAAAATGTTTCACGTGAAATATTTTCATTTTAGAGATCTTTAGACGTACTGCTCAATACAAGACTGCAAGTGTGTGAGTATATCCAAGTCCCATTTTGAGCACCGTTTCGAAAATGCACCATCAGAATGAATGCGTCTTGTTCTAAAGTTTAACCTAAAATAATAATTTTTATTTTGTGCCAAATGATATTCTACTTAGCTCACCTTACGTAAAAATGTGATGAAACGCGTGTGTATTGAAAAATACAGTTCTGTTACTTTAAACGTATGATAAGAATAAAGGAGCGAAAATTTTGACTAACGATTGTACGCCTATATCAAATGCTAGTATGATCCTCTTGATCCTAGTGATATGGAAATATCATAAACTTATGAACACAAAAATCTCCAGATTTAAAGTGCCATGGAGAGGCGTTATCTGGAAAACCTGACGTTCGGATTATCATAAGTAGTTCATCTCTTCTAAACCTGCAGAGCCAACCTGGGTCTTCTCTCGATAATCTCCACAATTGAACTACTGACTCTTCTTCGATAGCAACTTTTAACTTTTCGAATCGAGATCTTCAAATTTGTTCTTTCTATCTTGTCCCTGAACCACCACCATCCCCCTTCCAACGGAGCCGTCTCCGTCATTAAGGAACTTTTAACATCGTTGCATTTTTTCTTTAATTTTGAAAATTGAGCCACCGCTCTCCCCTGATAGAACAGACCTCGCTCTCCTATCTCTAACAAACTTTTAAAAAATTACCTCCCCCTCCCATTCACCCGGTCCCCTGTTTATCTCCTCCCCGAATAGATATGTTTAAAATCAAGCTCAAACTTAAAAATCACATCATCCTCAAAGATAGGGTTTGTGACGAAGAATAAGCAAAAGTGGAAAGTTTCCAACAACGCCTGGTCGTGGTTGTTCTGAAAATGTTCCGATTCGGGCCATTCTTTTCTTTCTAATACGGGAACCTCAATTTTGAGCACGCATTTCCAAAATCGAGGCATTTATTTTGTTCAAAACAAAAACTCCAAATTGAGCCGGAACACTTCGATAATTATGTCGAGTGTTTTTGGGTAAACGGATACGACGCAATACTAGAGAATTTTCGTAAAAATCAAATTTGAAGAAATCGTCCCGAATAATAATAAGTGTGTGTGATAAACCGTAAACCTAGGGTCGTTTAGCGCAGTAGCAGTATCTCCGACCAGCAATATAGGGGCTGTTGGTTCGTATCCACCTACGTTTTCCTTTTTTTTACATTTTATTGGTTATAGGAAAATGTATCTGAATTGATTAACATACTTTTATTTGATTTATTATATAATACAAATGCATTGTCCAGTTGACATTTCCGTCTAGGAAATCTATCTGATGGATTTCGAAAACGCTTGAGTAGTGCGTCGTATCCGTTTACCGGAAAACACTCGACGATATTATAGAACACTACAACGAGTTTCGTTGAAATCGATTGGTCGCGATGTCTTCTTACTACATGGATGTCGCCCATTTTTTCAAATTTGTAAACAATTGAAGCACGGTTTTGAAGAATTCCTTATCCTTCTTGGTCACGTTTCCACAAAGTTCAACCACTTTTTTCTGATCGGAACGTCCAAAGTCAACTTATCTTTTCTAAAATATTCAGAGCGTAGCTCCTCCATGAACAAAATTACCCGAGATCGAACCACCCTCTGAGTCGTTAGCTTGAAAATCTAATTCAAGAAGTCGTGATCCTTCTGCGTATGGGTGGAT
This sequence comes from Chrysina gloriosa, assembly GCA_038088585.1. Classification (NCBI taxonomy): domain Eukaryota; kingdom Metazoa; phylum Arthropoda; class Insecta; order Coleoptera; family Scarabaeidae; genus Chrysina; species Chrysina gloriosa. The sequence continues at coordinate 104,488,181 of CM076087.1, forward strand.
AGTTATATTTCGGGGATCATCAACGGGATTGGTTCAATTTCTGGAAATTCCTGGCAGTTATGGTATAGTTTTGAAGATTTTGGCCGGAAGTAACTACACATATGACATATATTGTGACTTTGAGAAGTGACTTCCTTAATTCCGAAAATTCAATAGATGGTTTGGTGTATTTGGACTAATCGATTTTTACCACGGAGCCGACTTGATTTTATTTGGAATTGAATTTGGATATAAATGTCACCATTTCGAAGATTTGGAGCGTGTTTACTTGCATTTTGCGGTTTCGTGGGGATGGTTAAGCTTTGGTGATTTTCAGTGAATATTGTCCTTCATCAAGCCGTGCTGATGAGTCACAAGGAGGACGAAACTAATCCGTAGCTATTATCCGCTGAGAACAAAGCATAATCACCCACTCTACCATAACGTAGCGCGTGCAATTACGTCGTAAATGTGCTATGTGCTTCCTGGCTCATCGTGTGTTCCGCGAGGTTAAGTATTCGGAAACAAATAACCGAGGTCTTGAGACTCTTGAAGGAATAGATAGAATAGATAGAATAGATAGAAAGGAAGGAACGCGACGTTTAGGAAGCAAGGAGCTGTGGGAATATCACGGGGACATTTGATGACTGGCGGAAGAAATACGGTGGTGGTTGAAATATTACGAAAGGGAATTTAGAATTTGGAAATCGCGGTCTGGAATTTAAAGCCAAAATCGAATTTGAGTCTGATGATTGACGGATAGAAATGAAAAAGCGCGATGTTCAGGACGAAAAGGAGAATGTCAGAATATCACGGGGAGATCTGATGAGTGGCAGAAACGATAAAACGTAAAGAAAAAAGAAGAACAATACGGTGACGGTTGAAATACTATGAAAGGGAATTTAGAATTTGGAAATGACGATCTAAAATGTCAAGTGAAAATCAAATTTGAGACTGCAACAAATGGGCATATTTTTGATGAACAAGTCATTGCAGAGAGTCGGTCATATTTCTTCCAGATTTTTCTGGAAAATTTAATCAATTAGTCAAAGTTTCTCTTGGAATTTTTTCTATTCTCAGTTCTTTTCCCCACTCCATTATACTCCGTTCTGCTCGATTCTTTTATTATTATTATCTCACCTGTTTACTATTAATTTTTTTCATTATTATCTTCCCGCCTTATTATGAACAAATTCGATATTTCGATACGACGCACCATTTTGCATGCTATGACCGATGATATTTCTTTCAGTCACGATACGGGCATTCCCTCACCCGTCCGCAACACCGGTTTTCTCAAACGCAAGGTTTACATTAGTCACGTCTAATGTTATTTTTGTTCGAAAAAGTTATAAAGCGTAAGACGATACGATACGGTAATTATTCGATCATTTTTTTTTCGTTTCATCTTGTACGTGTGTATCTAATACGTCGTATTGGCCACGTTCAGAATTGCACCGCCATCTATCTATATATATATATATATATTTTATTTTTCTTTGTATCACCGCAGAAGACACTACACACCCATTTTACACACGCACATGTTTCTATAGAAAGAAAGCGAAGGAGAGATAAAAAAATGAGGATCTGTAAACGTCACCGTCGTTCGTTGTGAGGGTCATCGTTTAGCGTTTTTTTTGTTTTTTTTTTTGGGAATGCGTAGATGCGATTGGTAGTTTAGATTTGAGGGATTCTCCCCACCTATTTTTTTCTTTTTTTTTTTTTTGCTGAAGTTGTGTAGGAGTAGCACAGATAAGTCATACAGATAGCCCTTTCCGTATAAAAGAATTTACAACGTCAATCGGTTTCGTACACAACCGATTCCAATGTTAAACCACGTGTTACAGCCGGTACGATATTTGTTGGGCCAGAATCTTAGAAGGCACGTCACTTCTTGGAATAAACCGCACTCGACGTAAAGGCCTGCCGCGATTGGATAAGTGCTTTAAAATTCCTAGAAATTCGGGGCTCAATAAATATCGTACCAGCTATAGAAGTAAATAAGAAGTAAGATTTTACGTAAATGCACTCTATGTACTATCTGTTTGACTTCTCTGTGGTATTACTATTTGTTGCTGCTTCAAGCCTTCCCGGTTTTATTTGCTTTATGTAGAATGATAAAATAGTGCTTAATTAGAAAACTACTTTCACTAATCGCAGACGCGCGTTTCGCGGTCATATCGCTCATCAGTGCGACTGTGTGAAGTAGTTTTCATTTCTATAGAAGCTCTATATAAGCCCGGGTGTTAGATGTTCGTACATATGAGAGTTCAATTACGAAATTCGGCCATAATGTACTAATCGCGCATTTTTGCAGCTATTTTGATTCTACAGAAGTAGACAACTTGTTTTGCCACAAACTCCTGTTGTAGCTACAATCGCGCACTCGGCTCGGGAAAATTGTGCTTAATTACTACAGGAGTTTGTGGCAAAACAAGTTGCCTACTTCTGTAGAATCAAAATAGCTGTAAAAATGCGCAATTAGTACATTATGGCCGAATTTCGTAATTGAACTCTCATATGTACGAACATCTAACAATGATAAAATATTTTCCCAACGTACGAGATGTTAGAGATCAAACGAAGTGATACCAGAAACATTTCTAACTAACCTCGTATCTTCTAGTTTAAATAGATACAAAAATAAAATTAAAGAAACTAGATAAATGATCAACGGTGACGTGAACTGGTCAAAATCATACAAAGCCGCACATATGCTTTTTTCGTTTCTTTTTTGTTTTATTCAGTTGTTTTCCTTTTCGTTTTGAACATCATTATGAGAATTCTGGACAAACAGCGGTAACACCGTACAATTGCGAAATAAATTACGACAGCATCGCCGACTCCCCCACTCTAGAGTCAGTACCTTAGACCATATAGTAAAGTTCGTCTAATGATTCTTTTTACACACGTCATCTATTTTTATCCGTACAAATCAAATCGGTACTCCTAGTTTAAGTTAAGCACTATATACATAATGTATTGCAATAATCTGCACTTCTCTGACAGTCAATTGATTAACGTAGTAGTTTACATATAACTTCTGTGTCAGACATACGTACTTGAATATTCGATACCGATAAATAAGGATAGTTAGATTAATCGGCGCTCTTTGCTTGTGTCATTCAACAGTAGCGTGTGTAAAAAGAATCATTAGACGAACTGGACATGGTAGTACGCCCATAAGCGTAGAGAACCATCGCAACGAAGGCGGCCACAGATGGTGACGTTATATAGTGCGATCAGGCTTTTTCCGATGTTCACCGATGTTTCCCGATCGCATGTTAACGTGCGTTGACAGCAGCATATCATATAAGTAAGTAGGTACAGGCTTCTAACCTCATTATTCAGTCAGTAAGTTGCACCCCGATTGCCTGCGATCGGAAAACATCGGGTTTTGTCGTCACCATATTACGTCACGATCACTGCTCCTGTGTGACCGGCAAATGTCGCAGCAAATGAGCAGTCCATGTACTATATGATCTAAGGTCAGTACACTAAATCGATGCTATATGCGAGTAGTTCTGTGTATATGTAGGCTGTCGTAACTTATGTCGTAATTACCGCTATTTGTCCAGACTAATTATGAGTGTTGGATGTTTTTTACTCTAAAAAGAACATTTTAAAAAGAAAGACGTAAATAAAAAATTGCTTTAAAAATACTTTGGGGCGATATCGATTTATTATTTTTTTTTCTCGCGTTGGGGCCAAAATGAAAAAATCAGCCTTTTTTCCAACCTTACTGTCCACGTGTTTCTTGGAAAAATGGCGATTATCTTTTCATAAAAAGCGAATTCTATTTCCCATCCCCTCGGCATTTTTTTTCTATTTTGGTGGTCAGTGATAATCATAATTTTTATTGATTAGTTATTTCATCCGCGAAAAAAAGTGGGCGTGAACGGAACTTTAATTGTCACTTTTTATCAGCGACGAATTATTTTACGTTTATCCCGGGTATCCCTTCAAAATCTTGGTAACGTAAACCCTCGTTTTTAGATATCTTCGTGTATCCCCCCCTCTTTCTCTCTATTCCTTGTAGAGGAGGAGTTTAGCGAGTTACAGCACAGACCGATTTTTGTTAATTTGTTTGTCGATATCATCCAGTAACGATTTTCGTCAACGTTATGCGGGGGTGTAATTTGAATGTTTCCGTGATTCTAACTATTCCTCCCTTAATCCCCGGAAGCAAACTGAAATATATTGCGGGAATTTTTTTTTTTAGTAAATATCGAAACACGAAAAGAAATAAAAAGCATTTAAACTAAACTAACCAACTAACTAAAAAATACACATTAAAAATAGTTGGAGGTGTCAAGAGTGTCATTTAAACGATTTATCTCCGATTAGCTATATGTTAACCTTACCTCAAAATTAGGAGGAGCGGTTTAAATATTTCGCGCGCAAAATTCGTTCATTGGTTGGCTGTTTTAAACTATTTTTCCGTACAATTTAATATGATAATGTAAAACGGGCTTTAAAGAAAAGTACCTTACAACTTTAAGAAAGTACTATTGCGGCAACAAAAAATGGGACACTTAAAATAATGTAGTTTAAATCTGGCTTTTGTCTTGTCAAAAGTTATGTCATTTTGAAATCATTATTGACATATGTCATTATGCCGCATTTAAGTGCTACTGGAAAAATGGAAATAATTACATTACTTGGGGAAGGATGGTCCATAAGAAGACTAGGTAATAGATTTGGAGTGCCCAAAAGCACACACAACATTAAAAAATAAATGACTACAACTGGGAACTGTAGAAAGGCAAAGTGGTTCTGGTCGTAAATTAGTACGGAATTTCATGGAAGAAGAAAATCTTATTCAGTTTTTAAGGAATAATCCATTTGATACCGTGGTAAAAAATAACTAAAAATACTAGATTAATTTATTGTTTCCATTAAAAGAAGATTTGTTTCCAAGATTTTTATTTCAAATAAATGCATTTAACAGAATTTTCTTGCGTTCGTGGGTAAACTATTTCTGACATTAGACAAGATGATTGACGTGAACATGACAAACGACTGGTTTACACAGCTAAAAAACAGTCAAAATAGCCTATACGACTTGTCCCGATTTTTGTTGCCGCAATAGTACATGTGTGACAGTCTGTGCAAAAAGTTAATCAAATTTTCAAGTTTCTAATTTCTTGGTTTGTAGTGTTTGTTTCTCGTACAAAAAATATTTTCAACTAACTATGTATAAAAAATCTTTAGGTTTCAGTTTACACGCAGATTCTTTTATTTAAATTGCTTAAAATTGAGATTAATGCAATGTTTGCAAATGCTTGTCAAATGCTCAGACTGTACCGGGAGCCAACCGTGCGGCATAAAAATTTCGAAATATTAATTTGCATTTCCATAAAAGTATCACAGTATTCAAGTATTGATTGAATTTTTAATCCAAATCATAAGTATACAAAAAATAATCTAGATTAAATAATGAGAAGACGTGACAACACTGTGTATGGCTATTATTTTTATCTGGTAAGTTGGTGGGAGTGGTCTATCCAAACGTCAATTGCGTGAGGTTAGGTTAGAAATAGGGAATCGGGTTGGTGTTTACATTGAGAAAAGAATATGAGTGCATTTATATAACTACAAAATTTTAATATATATATATATATATATATATATAAGAAGTATATGCTCTTCTTTGTTCCACTCTAAGAATTTGATGGTACCATCGAAATCGATGCGTGTGCATCTAGCCTAAGAGCCTATGTAAAAATGCAACTCTTTAAATTAGTATATCTTAATAAATATGTATAGTGAATCGTGCTCATACTTCACAAGTATGTTTATTATTGGTAATATTTTGTGTTTCCCAAAAAATATTGAGGTAGTTAGATTACAGTGTTCACACATGTTATATCGTATTTTATACACAGGTATACAATATAATAAGAGTGCTCTTGTTGTCTTATATTCTATAATTCTTTTGTAAAACTACAACATACATGTGATATCGGCCATTGCCCCAACTGCACTGCACTACTGTCTGATGCAACTGCCAATCGTATCGTAAAAGGCGGGCTATTCAAAACCCTATATTATAACAACACAGCTATATCCTTAAGTCTGTACACAGATTTAAGTAGTTTAAACAGCCACCTGAACAACCAATCAATGAATGAGTTTTGCGCGCGGGAAATTTAAACTCCTCCTCCTAATTCTAAGACAAATTTTATTAGAAGCTGTTAGTTTCCGAAGTTTACAGTTAATTTGTGGTCGCTTCGGCCATCTACGATGAAATCTCGAACTATTCTTGACACGTCCACCAATATCGATAATAACAGAGAAAAGCAATAATCGTTGCATGCCGCTTCTCGTCTCGAATACAATTAAAAAATCGGGCCGACCAAACGACGCTTCAATCTGTAATTTCTTCGCGTTCCCAGCAGTGCCAAACGGACCTCCTCCTACCCGACGAACGTCGAGAACAACCCGCTCGAAAGGACGTTCAGCGTGCGCCGTTACCAACTGCCGAAAACCAATCTTCCGATGCTCGGCAATCAATTAGGAAGCGGATGACGCTTCCCCTTCCAATAACAGGAAGGAAGTGTCGCCTCGCCCGCCCTCTCCTATCGTCGTCGTCGTCGTCGTTTTTGCCGGCGTTTCCGGTGTCACGGCGTCGTCGTCGTCGCCCTTTTTTAGAGCAGCTCTCGTTCGTTCGTAAAGCAATTCTATTTTTCTACTTATTAAAACTACGAAGACGTGATGATGGTTGTATGGGGGAACTAGGTGCCAATAGCGAAGATGATTGCCGTCTATTTTGGAGAAACATTCCTACATTTGGATTAGTTCTTCGTTCTATTCGGAACGACGTCGGTGGTAGTTGAGGACGATAGGAAATCAGGATGGTGTTAGGTGGCCCGGATGGGAAAGAAATTTGGTGCTGTCCATTTGTGTGTAAGATATTTTTTTAATTTTTTTTTCACCATTTCCGTTTTCCGATGTAAAACAATGCGCTAATCCAATTCGATTGGTTAGCACATCGGCAATTTCACACCCCCTCCTCCCTCCTCACACCTAGGCACCACGCACTTTCTTCCACCCCATTCCTCGCATATTTACGACATACAAATGGAACAAGAAAGTATTAGACAAGTCAAGTATTGTTAAGGGAGACTGGTGGAAAAAAATATATATTTGTTAAAATTGATACATTTAATGCCAAAGAAATTGTATATTAATGTAAATTATTTATTATCGCGATAGAGGACTGGTTGTGTTTATTAGATTAATGCCCTTTTGGGTATAATGAAAGTTGTAAGAGCCTACCTCTTTCGATGCCCTAACGTTTATTAAGGGAAAAGGGACAAGAAACCTGTCGTCTTCTCCCCCTCCTAACATTTATGTTGTGATCTCTTACGTTATTTTTTTTGATCTTTAATTAGCATTATTTTTGCGTAAACTGTACTTAAATATAATTTCGTACTTAATTCCTTCGTTAGAAGATGATCTCTACATTTCGATAAGATCTGTGTACGTTTTCTCTCTCTCTCCGTCTTTGTGTATTTATCTCCTATAATACTTCGTTTGCGTTAAGAATGCAGTGTGGGGGATCGATAGGGCCGTAACATTCTTGAATATGATCGGCCCAAATTAGACAACGCGCGCAAGCACATCTGACTTTATCTCTAACATAACCTCACTCGTACGAGAAGTTTTTCCTATTTTAACCGCGGCTTAGCTCGGGGGTCCGCTATATACTGCATTCTTAACGTGAACCCAGTACAGTACAGATCTTTATATAATTAGTAAGTAAATGCAATAATGATAAGACCATCCTTACTTCGTGTAGGAACTTTTAAGGAAAGCGAGATAGGCGATAAGAGACTATTTTTCTCTGATTAATTGTGTATATCATTCATTCTTTTATTATAATTATTATTTTTGTTATCTATCCGTGTGTGTATAGCATATTGTTAACATAACATAACGTCTGTGTTGTTGATCGTTACGAGATTTCTCTCGAAATACTGGTATATATTCTATAAAATGATAAAAAATATATATAAGAGAAATTTACCTTTTTAGATCTATTAAGATACGCTTTTTAAGATGTTACCGAGTTCATTCTGGAAACACACAGAACACAAAAGGAAAATTATAATAAAAATTAAATATATATACATATATACATACATACATATGTGAAGCAAACGCTGAATAAAATGGAACCGATACGTGTTGTACATTCAATATATTATATTTTTATCGAATATTTATAATCCGATTTAAACGGTGAAAGAATGAGATGGTGATGATGATGATAAATAAATATTAGTGTAAATAATAAAGTTGGGGGGAGTTTATTATTTTTGCTTTCCCGCTCTGAACGTCCCTTCGATGAAAATTTACCACCGTTCCTCTTTTTCTTCCAGTTTGCGAGAACCGAACTCTCCCCACCCATTATCCTATCTTAAATTACCCACCACTGGATATCCCACAGAATTAACTACAAATTTACATCGAATTGAAACAAGGGAAGCGTACAAGATACACCGGATAAGATCTGGATACGCCAACGATCAGTGCTGATTGTGAGATTGGGAATGAAAGAAAATTTAAACGAAAATGAGGGATGAGAAAACAGTTAGAACAGATAAATTATATTATAGGAGGATGTGGTACGATGTATAACAGGTAAGTGGAGAAGTAGCGTATTTTTCGATCAACCCCGTACTCGAAGAGACATGTACGATCCCCGTATTCAATTTAATGCAAGTACGAATATTAATCGGTGAACTACGTACGACGTGTGTTACACGTCAATACAAATCTTTATTTTAGTGCGGTTGACGTATATACACGTCAATGGAAATCTTTATTTTGGTGCGTTCGACGTCTATACACGTCAATCAAATTCTTTATTTTGGTGCGTTCCACGTCTATACACGTCAATCGAAATCATTATTTTGGCGCGTTCGACGTATATACTTATATGCTGTTGGACAATTAAGAATATTATATTATTATTATACACACGTCATACGAAATTTTTATTTGGTGCGGACGACCTATATACACATCAATCGAAATCTTTATTTTGGTGCGTTCGACGTGTATGCACGTCAACCCAAATCTTTGTATTGGTGCGTTCGACGTCTATACACGTCAATTGAAATCTTTATTTTGTGGGGACGACCGGTGGTATATTTAAAGGATCACAATAGTCTCTTCGCAAGTTCTTTATTTGTCGCTTCTCTCTTTACCAAAATACTCTTTACAATCTCATTACATATTCTCTCCTACTACTCTCTCCCTCTTCACCGTGGTACCAACCTAGACACCTACAATTTTGGTTCGTTCAACGTATATAGACGTCAATCCAAACTTTTATTTGGTACGGTTGACGTATGTACACGTCAATCGAAATCTTTATTTTGGTGTGATCAACCTGAATACACGTCATATAAAATAAGAAAATTGGGGTGCGTTACAGAACAAAAGTTTAGAGTTTGTTAAAAGGTGGATGACGTGTTATCATTAAGTAAATCGGACTGACGCTGTCACTCCTAATTTTATTATTCAATGATAAGTTATAAATTATAATAAATTAGGAGGAGTGACAACATCAATCCGATTTACTTAATGATAACACATCGACCTTTTAACAAACTGTACACATGACTGAAGTGAAACTTTGAATGTACTCAGCACTTCATGAATTTAACAAAAAAGTCAAATATTGAAAGGAATATTAAGCAAATGACGAGAAAAAGGCAATCAATACAACCAAATAAAAGTTGATTAATAATTTCTGAGTGATTCCCAGTGATTCCGTTTGTGTCAACTCGTCAACGACGCGGTAATCGAGTGAGAGAAAGAAACGACGACTATGAATGGTTCAAATATACATCTTTCTCTTACGCTGTGACCAATGGCAATGCCAGTAACGAGGTAAACTTTCACTTGTGAGTTTCGAGCTTGTAGTTGAATATCGCACCAACTAAGGGAACGACATGAGATTTGGTAGCCAACAGATGAGCAGACAATCGAAAATTAGGCCAGTTCAGACAAATACGATCTTGAAATTTGCGATAACAAACAACATGACCTTGGGAAGCGCTATGACAAATTATATGACCTTAAGCCCCGCGATGATAGACAATAGGATCTTCAAATCCGCGATGACAACCTATATGACCTTGAGATGCGCTGACCTCGACCTCGTGTTGATAGGCAATATCACCTTGAGATCCACGATGACAGAAGATATTCTTGAGGTTTTCTGTAACAAGTAATATGGCTTTGAGCTCCACGATGACTAACAATATGACCTTCAAGTCCACGACGACGAATAATACGATTTTAAGGTTCGCGATCATGATCAGTATGACTGCGGTTCAGGATGACAAAATATGTGTTTGTGGTCCAAAGTGACGACCAGTATAACCTTGAGGATATCGCACCAATTAAGGAGGCAACCTGAGATTTTATAGCCAACAGATGGCTGGACAATCGAAAATTAGAATAGATTAGTAGGATACGAATGAAGAGAAACAAATATTCTTGTTAAAATCAGAATTCTCATTCTATTTCTTATTTTTGTTGTTAACAGATGGTAGCCCAATCAAAAACAATGCAGTACCAGCTTCTAGGGTGCAAATTCGAAAAAAGCACTTTTTTAATAAAATCAAAAATTCCCATTCTATTTATTTTTGTTGTCAACAGTTGTCAGCTCAATCAAAAACAAACTAGTACCAGTTTCTTGAGTGCAAAAACGAGAAAGAAAGACTAATAAAATCGAAAAAATTCTCATTCTATTTATTTTTGTTGTCAACAGATGGCAGCTTAATCAAAAACAAACTAGTACCAATTTCTTGGATGCAAATCCGAAAAAACACTTTTTTAATAAAATAAAAAAATTGATTCTATTTATTTTGGTTGCGAATAGATGGGCAGCTCAATCAAAAAGAACTACCAATTTGTAGGATGCAAAACTGAAAGAATAAGTTAGTTTTAATAAAATCAAAGCATTCTCATTCTATTTGTTATTTTGTTATGAATAGATGGCAGCTCAATCAAAGAGACAATATATATACAAATTTCATTTAACAAAATCAAAACATTCTCATTCAATTCGTTACTTTTGTTGTCAACAGATGGCAGCCCAATCAAGAAACTACCAATTTGTAGGATATATATCTCAAATATTTGACGTTCGTATACTTTTAATTAGTTTTGTTTTTCGATTGTGCTGCCACCTACCGACTACAAAGTCTCATATTGCCGCCTCCTTAAGGTAAACGAATCCGAGGATTCAGTTATAATTTCATTGCGGACACTTTTGTTTCTGAGGATATTTCAAATTTGAGAATTTCAGGTTCTAAAAATAGAAATTTTTACTATTTGTCACCCGTTTTTGTAGATATTTAGAGATTGTCAACTGATTTTTAAATTCAATAAGTCTTTGTTCTTGAATAGATCTTCCGTATAACTGTCGTACCACCTGTAGTTAGCAAGAACTTGGGGGAAGAAGGATGTATTTGTACGGGAAATAGTTGTTTGATAGATGTAACTACCCAACGCGTGTATTTTCACAAAAATCCTTTGGTTTAGTTGAAGGAATAATGAACAAACAAAAAATGAAACAGGGCATTATATAAAAGAAGTGCTTTTTATTCCTAAACTTGTAAATATTTGGTTTTGTCGATTACATTTCCTTAACTTCAAATCGATTAGTTCCTTAAAAATAAATTAGTCGAACACGAAGAGATTCAGATTATTCAGAGAGTTACACGATTAGTCGTTCTTATTCTTAAACATACACACACACACACATAAACGCGTCGATTATAAAAAGTTAATCAGAACGCGGAATACACATATAACCATATTCCAGACTTTAGTGACAATAATCAATTTCTACTACAATTAATATCAATAGCACAGCTAATAAAAAATAATACTAAAATCTCGACATTCACTTCAGATCGTAACAAAAATGATAATTGGGCGGGTCGGGCGGTATCGGGGGCGGTTCCTGCGGAATGGGCACGCCCTCCGCGTCCAACAGTCTTAACTTAATCTCCATCGATAGCAGCGTATCTAAATCCTTATTCGTCTCCTTGCTCTGCATCCGTTGTCCTAGCAACGCGTTGATACCGTCCGTCCAATAGGCGACCGTCAATTCGTCCGGGGCGACGCAATCCAACGATTGCAGATCGACGCCCTCTAACGCTAAAGAAAAGGCGAGTTGATGGGACGCTTTGCGACCTTTATATGGGGACATTCCTTTCCGACGAGGAGCGCTTTGATGTCCGAAACGGCTAGTTTCGAACCGAGCTCCTCGGCGGTGGGGGCGCTTTTCTCGTCGCAATCGCCGTAATGGAGCACCTTATGGTTAGGGGAGAGGCGCATGTACCAGAATTTGTCTTTTATGCGTTGACCCCTGGCGGAGTATTTGGTGAAGCTAGAATGAAATGGAGAAGAAAAAAAAAAGATTACAAAAATGACTTGATGACTGTGATCGGGATTATGGCCTTGAAGTTCGGAATACTTTTGTATAATTTCTTTGTTTCTTTCTGGACTGCCTCTTAGCTTAAAGGCGATTTCCCTACAGCTCCTAGAGTATCCCAAAACCATGAAAAAAATAACATAAACACGGTAGATTTTAGAGAACCATGACCTTGAGATTCGCAATGGCGAACAATATGACTTTGAGATCCGCGATGACAATATGACCTCAAGATTAACGATGACGCACGATATCCTCAACCAAAAATATTCTTACCGCGTTCCTTCGACTAAGAACGCCAATCTCTGCTCCTTGATCAAGGCCAAAATGTCGGGAGTAATCTGCTCGCGTAACTCGACTATCGGTCTCGCGTGGGACTCCCACTCCTCCCTAGAAGTTCGCTCTTGCTGCCACAGAGCGGTGATCTCGCCGTACGTCAAGTTCTGCAATTTCGTCCTCAACTGTTCGAGAGAGGAGGGCTTGTCTTGGAGCGCTCGCGATATCTGTTCCTTGACGACGCTAGCTACCTTTCCGAAATCTTCGAGGGTGGCTCTCATCTCCTTCCAGGTTTTGTTCAGGAGGACGATGCAGATGCAGAAACATTCTTCGAACGGATGATCGTGCGTGAAGAATAGCGGTTGGAACGACTTTTCCTGTTCGGACGGTTGATCTCCTGGAATTTAATGGACGATTTGCTTAAAAATTTTACCTTCTAAGTGGTTTCAAATATTTAAATTAATTTATTTTCTTTAAATCAGGAAGGAAATACAGCTAACGCTCGATAACGTAAATACCCGATTTTGAAAACATTGCGCTAATGTGAATACAAAATTCGTAATATAGGATTATACGGAACGCTCGATAACGTAAAAGTATTGTAAGTGCGATAGTTCGATAACGTAAACAGCACGCAATTTTCGATCGTCTAGGAGTAACTTCGAACGTTACAGGTTACCTATAAAAAATCCAGTTTGATCAATCCTCGAATTAATTGCGTACATTCCCGGAATAACTCGTTGCTATAGCAAACACAGATGTAGTTTTGATTTTGCAAAAGTAGCCTAAATAACAACTTTATTGGCTGAAGTTCGTTGTTTAATATACGATTACAAAGCGCTATTTTGATTTATTATTATCTGTAGTGTTTATGAAAGGTTGTTCGAATATTTTTTGTATTTTATTTTGGCGTATTAAAGGTTTCTTTTAATAATTTGCTTGTTAATAATCACCTTCGCTAATGTAAACATTTCGATAACGTGAAACACCCTTGGTCTGAATTAGTTCACGTTATCGAGCGTCTGCTGTATTCAAAATTGATCGAATGGAAAGCGCGCCTGTTAACCGATTTTCACGAGTGGTGGCGTCTTTCCTTCGCCTTCTCCACTGAGAATGACCCCCGGCGGTCGAAATGCGTATTTGAAGTTTTTAAAATATTTAGGGGCGATAAGGGATGAGAGCTAATGCGTTTTCATTTCTACGTATCTTATAACTTGAACGCATTTTCCCCGCCGAATATGCATCGTGTACCCTCATCAAAACGACAAAATTGAACCTACCGATTTTCAGCAATTCGCATAATATCCGAACCAATTCGACGCTCGCCCTACCGAAAGGGCACTCGTGTTCGTCGGCACGACAACTGTTTTCCAGCACCAATTTCGTGTAATTATCCTGATGATTCCTGGCGAAATAAACCATGCAATCTAAGGCGAGCAATCCCGGAGGCGTTTCGGTGAAATCTAGGGCCGGATTGATGTCGTTGCGGAATCCCAATTTCTTGTAGTCTCTCGTAAATCCGCCAGGACCACGCATGTTCCCGGCGCCTTCGCCGTCGAAAGCTATCCGACGCAGTTCTTTGATTTTGTCCAAACCGTCTTGGTCCTATAAAAATCGATGAGTCAAGGGTGGGTCAAATGTAACAACACGGATAATTTTGAGGTTAGGTTAGTGGTAGGATGAACGATCAAAATGAGAAGTGTTCAGTAAAAATTGTACGAAGTCCTCTCTGTCCGATTCTTTAGCGCCTTGCCACCTATTTACATTTAAAATCTAATTTCGTTATAGTGTGTTCTTCTGACCTTTGGGGTTGATAGCAAAGGAAAGGGGCACTATACCCACTTGGAGTAAAATTTAATTAAACATAATGATGTTGATATTGAAGATGTTGGTTGAATCCCCGTATAGTTTGATTACTTGAGCGATTCCCGTATACGACTTTTTCTCAACTTCTTAACTTAAAACTTTTGAGGAGGCCCCGTATACTACTTTTTCTTTTACTTGATGAGCGGTCACGGTATAGGATTTTTTCTTACTTAATGAGCAGTCCCCTTATACGACTTTTTTCTTACTTAAAACTTTTTGAGCAATCCCCGTGTGGGAGCAACGTTAGTTCCAAACCTCGCCACCAGATGGCGCCAGCGCACGACGAAGCGGTGGGCCGTGTACCGCTCACATCTCCCTACTAATTTTACCTCAGATGGTGATGAATAGGTGTACAACGAGGCGGTGATGTTCAGTATGGGCAAACAGCGATAACAGCGCACAATTACGAAATAAGTTACGACAGACTACATATACTCAGAACTACTCGCATACAGCATCGATTTAATAATACTAACTGTAGAGTGGGGAATCGACGATGCTGTCGTAATTTATTTCGTAATTGTACGCTGTTACCGCTGTCTGCTTAGACTAGTGAAGTTTTTCCAAAATCGGAAATAATTCCGGAACGTGTTTATGTAGGAAAACATCACTAGGGCGCGGAAAACACGTGTCACCGATTTTATTATAAAACAATTGTTGTGGTGAGTAGTTTACCGATGTGATCTAGTGTCAATTTTTACTGTGACAATTTGTATATTCCCTATAGGTTTTTGTTGTTATGAATACAATTTTTATATTTTTTATAGTTACTGGATATTAGTAGTGTCTAATTAATAATGAAGAATTTAAAATTTCATATTCTTATTTCAAATTTGCCGCGCTTTTACTCATTTGTAGCATGTTGAACTGTCTGTTGCGCTCGTTGGTAAGAATTTATAAGGAGTGGCTCAAGTATATCTATTGAATGGACAGAGTATACAATTAATAATGTCGATCAAAGTAGACATTTGACGGAAGTCCCGTGGCTTGCAACGGGTCTTGAATTCCTGGTATTTTATCCCTGGTTCCCCAGATACGAACGCTTATGATTAAAAATAACAACAAGAAATGTGCGCAAACAAATTTGAAATTAAAATAAAAAAAGGGAATGACAGTGATTCCAGGGATTGTATTGTATGTACTATCGGTAAACTTTTCACCACACAATTATTTAATAACATCATGAAACAATTGTGTGGTGAGGAGTTTACCGATGTGATATGGTGTCAAAAAATGGGAACTCAAACTGCATACCTGCGGATCGATCTTCGTCATCTTCCTCTGCTCTAACAATCCCAAGGTCAACGCTTGAAGCACGTACAATTGATGCGCCATTTCCGCACCTTCGGCGACGCCGGTCTGAATAATACTATTCTGTATCACCTGTCGAACCTGTTTCGAAGCTAAAGTTGCGGCCACGTTTCTACGTTTCGCACCGTCCGCTTTCAAAAGTAAAGCGTTGATTAAAGCTACGGCGTTCTGTTGAACGACGGCGTACGATTGAAGGTGGATGATCAACGAACCTACCGGTACTTCGCGTTCAACCTTGAAGAAACAAAAATCTCTAATTAAAAACTGAATTGTTAAAGAAAGAGGAAACCAGGATTTCTTCCATTGTCTCAGTAGTTTGGCGTATATATTCGTGTGTAGTCTGGGCAAAGAGCAGTAATTACGAAATAAGTTACGACAGCCTGCATGTACACAGAACTACTCGCATACACCATCGGTTTAGTACTCACTATACCTTGTTTCAGAAATAGAGACAAATTTCTGAACGAACCCCAAGCCCGAATTACACACTATAAAATCTGGAATAAAATTTACGCGGCAAATTGAAGTGATGCTTCGAAAGATGCAGAGAAAACAGAAAAATATAATAAACACCAAGATAACTAGCGGTAATAAACAAATGTCAATACATTTGACAGAATTACGTACACGATACGATTATAGCAGGATTGGTGCAGTGTAATTTGGTGCTGTGTTCGACCAATCAGAATTTGCTATAAAAGTGATGTGTTCAGAAATTCGTCTCTCTATTTCTGAAACAAGGTACAGATAAGAGGATAGGGAGTCGACGATGCTGTCGTAACTTATTTCGTAATTGTACTCTGTTACCCCGTCATGGTAGTAGGGATGTGGTCAGAATCGTTTTTCGGCCTTCCACCCAAATCTGTCGATCTTTAATGATAGATAAACAACGGCGGTTATAAAGCGGAAGTGACGTCAAGATCGACAACGGTAGAATAGGAAACAAGATGTGACGTCAGACGACGCCGTTCGATAGCTACCCGATAGGTGGTGCACAAGATTATTTGCAGCTATACTAATTCTATAACTGCTTTCCCATTGAAAATGGTGCTAGGGTGACTTGTACTAGCGCTTGATGTTCCAAGCATTTCGCACCGCTATCCAAATGGAACAGCTTATTGGGTACAAACATGTAATATTTACAAACTTAACCTACAAATACTTGAAAACAAGCGTAAATTCTATTTAATCCATTTTGGTAGGTTTTATCATATGTAGTAGTATATTACATTCCATTCAATGAATAAATTTCTTTGAACGATATACTAAGTACTCATATTCATTTATATTGATACCAGTTCAGGTGAAGATGAATATTTTATTAAATGCCAAGGACAAAGAAGTAAAGGACATCGTGCATCTCTCTTGTTTTTCCCCTTCTTCTTTATCCATGATATCTACATCTTCATCGTACACTGTTATTGTCTCTCTAGACTGTTTCCCAAACTATCTTACAACGTTTCCCAATCTAAATTATAAATACAAAACAAATGCCGAACAAATTCCTAACCACACTTTCATGAAACGGTGCAACTCGCACTAGAATTTAGGTAAGTGCATCAGCAGGTAGGGAAAGGTGATTTTGGAACACTTGAGAGCAACTTAGTCCGGTCAAATGCTGTTCTGAGCAGCTCTTTTTGTCAAAACAAAAGCGGCTTATGTTAAAGTCTGCTTTACATTATCATATGGAATTGTACGTAAAAATTGTATACTATTTTATAGTACAATATAAAACACTGTACTATTTTTCATTATTGCATTTGCATACTAAATGTTTTGACTTACGTCTGCTCACTAGTCTGCATTGCACGTATTCGAATCTAACCTCATTTTCTTACGGTTACGTCTTGTCCAGTCCTGTTACAGTCTAAAATAAACGCCGGTTTACACATTATACTGTGGTCATGTCAGCAAATGTTTTTATTGAACGTTTTACTAAAAGCATTAGTGTTAGCTAAGCATAAAATTAATCTTTTTTGGAGGTTATGAGAAATATTTGTAAATACCATGTGATACTGATCTATAATTTGAAACGAGGATGTAGCATGGCACAGAATTGTAAATAGAATGTTTGTACAAGTTCATACTACATATGTAATAGCCCTGATGAATGATGGAGTATAAATTCATACAATAATCTTGTACGAAAGACTGGTAAAGAGCGTTTCACATTGTACTATAAAATAGTATTCAATTGTTTGGTACAATTTAATATGATAATGTAAAACAGGCTTAACTGTTAGTACAGTCATATGGAAGAAAAATATTAGTGTTTCCACTATCGCATTATTATTGCTATTATTGTTATTACCTGTCCATATCCTTCCGTGCTATTAAGAACCACATTTTCTAAAATAGACAAGGCAGCTTGAGTGACATCGGGCTCTTGATTATTATTCACCAGACCAGCGACCCTTGTTATAAAATTTCCATCCAAAATATCCCAAGATACGATGCCGTGCTCCATTAATTCAACGAACGATAACAGCGTATGAGCCAGCCCTACCCCCTTGCATTTCCCGCTCTCGATCTGTCGTATGATCAACGCTAACCCTTGCTTGTTGATGAAATCCAAAGCGAACGTCGTGTCCGCGCTTAGCGTCGATAGCTTCTTAATCGCATCGGCTTTCTCATCCGGACTTCCCGCGTTTAACTTATGTAGGATATCCTGAGCCGTCTTCGAAGGGGAATGTTCCAAGCGCAGCACCTGCCCGTTTTTAATCTCGTTCCTGTTCTTCTCCGTGATGTAATTGCGATTGTTCTGCTCGTTGAATTGCAACGCGTACTGTTCGGGCTCGGTTAATTGCCAACCGTTACACAGTTCCTGGATGATGCCGGCTAAAGGTTGATTTTGATTGAATTCGATTAGCTGGGGGACCTGTTGGGTCATCTCCACCGCTATTTTGACGATATTCGAGTCCTTCATCGCCGGCATTTTGGAACGGAATCGAAGCGATATTTTCCTACGCGTTTACTTACATGTTTCGATTGTAAATTTGGAGGTCGCGTAGTAAAAGAAATCGCACATTATGAATCAGATGAACTCATTCATTAAATTGATGACACTCCCCTTCCTAAATAAGGGTGTCATCTGTCAAAAAATGACGGTCGACAACGGCGCCATCTAGCATCAGAAAGTTTAAAACTCCGATTTCTTGTAATTTTAAGTGATTGTAGATGTCGAGCATGTTTCGGTAAAAGTCACCTGCTCTTTATTTAAACTACATCTACAACCATAGTCAACTACAAAAGTATTAAGATTTATTACAAAAAAGAGATGGAACAAGAACTCGATCAACAGCTTTAAGTTCAGAATAGAAAGCTGTAATGCCGGCAAGGACTTGAATGAATGTTAGGTGCTTACAAAAATAAATTTTTAATTCTAACTGCATTTACGTTGAAATTCGATGTTAAAATTAAAGATTCCTCACCTTTTAGAAGAAAAAATTAAAAATCGATGTCATCGTTGGTAATATATTTTAAAGTAGGAATCCGTAATACCGATTTCTCCCCGTTTTATCATTTATGGGGTGAAATGATTCAGAATAGCAATCTGTAATGCCGGCATCGACTTGAATCAATATTTCGTGCTTAAAAAATAAATTTTTAATTCTAATTGCATTTACGTTGAAATTTGATGTTAAAATTAAAGATTACTCACCTTTTAGAAGAAAAATTAAAATTCGATGTAATCGTCGGTAATATATTTTAAAATAGGAATCTGTAATACCGATTTCTCCCCGATTTTATCATTTAATTGTCAAATGATTGTCAATTCGGTTTGCTTACATTTAAATTGCTCAGAATTTTAAATAAAAGCATCGAATATGCTTTCGCATATAAGAACTGTAGCTCGATGCCTCGTAAGTATCGCATGTTCGTTCCGAATACGTTTTATGCAAGTTAAACTTAATACAAAACTCCTTCTTATGTAACATAACCTCTTTGCCTTGTAGGGGCTCCAAACCGCAAGACTCATTCAAACTACCGCAACCCGACAAAGTGATGCCCTATTCGTCCATCGAGATACCAAGGAGGACAATCCGGATGTCCCTTTCGAATTCACGGCGGAAAATGTGAAGGTATTTGACAGGGTGACTTTGTTGTACATATCGAATTGAGGCGCGTTTCATTTGGAGACGTAAGCAACAAAATATGAGATTATGCCTGGATCTTGTTCGCATCGAGGATGACAAGTTGTTTCCTTTTAATAGAAAACCATTCTCGCCCTTATCTCATCAATGTAGGCGGTTACGAATACATAGGTGCAACAAACAAGTCGTTATGCCCACAGGAAAAGAAATACACAAGGCAGGGAGTGTAACTTGTGAATTTTAGTTAATTAAGCGTTTAGCTGTGGAATTCCCAAAGCTAAAATGTGTCAAGTAGGTGTTACAGGATTTGCACTTGTTATGCAATCGAGAATGTGGTCATAGTAAACATTAATGGCGTATGAATCGCCAAAGAAATAAGTCCATTGCTCGTAGCAACAGTCTTCTGCTGCGCGCACACCTGCCAAGTTCACACCGATATCCTTCTGGCGGACGCACATGTGCGTCTATATTCCATACTAACAACCTTTGCTGGACGCATATGTGCGTTCATATTACACATTAATTACCTTTAGCGTTTACAGCAGTCAAAGGGTTAACACACTTTATTCTTTGCTTCCTTCATTGAATATGACTTAGCATAGTTTCCAAAATACGCACTCGTAAATATCCTAATTGTCGTGTTATGGATAAGAATTATTGCATTTTTCCTTCTCTGGTGTTGCATAAAAAAGCAATCAGTGCCCTCTGACTTCAGTTATTTCGTGATTATATCGCGAATTTCATTTCAGAGAGCCGACGCCATCCTCGCCATTTACCCCGATGGTCACAAAAGGGCAGCCATGATCCCCCTTCTCGATTTGGCGCAGAGACAGCACGGTTGGCTTCCGATATCGGCCATGCATAAAGTGGCGGAAATATTAAAACTACCGCGGATGAGGGTGTACGAAGTCGCAACGTTTTACACCATGTTCTTAAGGAAACCTACCGGAAAGTATCACGTCGGGGTTTGTACCACCACTCCGTGCTGGTTACGGGGTTCCGACGAGATTTTGAATACGATTCGGGGCGAGTTAAAGATCGACGTGGGAGGAATGACGGACGATAGATTGTTTTCGTTATCCGAATTGGAGTGTCTGGGGGCTTGCGTAAACGCCCCTATGATGTCTATAAATGATGATTATTATGTAAGTTGTAGCCCGTAATATAACGGACATATCGTATTTAACTTTTTAGTGATTAACCAACTATTTCTTTTTCTTGCGGTCGTAAAATGCCTTAACAACATAAATATGCCAACATTAGCAGTATGGCGTCGTTATATGTAGGAACGAAGAAGCCAGGAAGCCTCCTTGAGCGGGGTGTAATTGAATGTTTCTTATTTGGACGGTATTTGGAAGTAATTAACGTTGCAAGGGTGTGGGAAGCGAGAGGGCGGTGATTTGGTCCCTTCGTTTTGTCGGCTTTTGGGACCGGTCCAGGGGCAGAATCACGCTAGGCGGCGATGCATCATTACCCGAATATGAAACCGAACTGTCACACGTGCTCATATTTTGGAAAAGTTAATCACTGAAGGGAGAATTCGAGACACGTGTTTCGTCGGTATAATCAATTTTCGGGCGAAAGACGTGTCCCGCTTTAATTCATAATTAATGCTAATTATATAGTGCGACCTTATCATTAGCAAATCCCTTAATTTTCGATTCCCTTCGAAATTTTTAGGAGGATTTAACTATCCAAGACACAAAAGAAATTTTGGCCGACTTGAAGTGTGGAAAGAAACCCCGAGCTGGACCAAGGTGAGTTATCGAGTTGTTATAACAAGTACCAGTTAAGTTATTATCGTTATTAATTATTACAGAAGTGGGAGATTCGCGGCCGAACCAGCTGGAGAACTGACTTCGTTGAAGGGGATCCCCGGGACCCGGATTCGGAGTTCGCCCCGATTTGTAAATGATTTTTGTACATATAATTATTTTAAAAAAATGTGAGGAGAGGTCGTTCGAAGTGAGAGTAATGTAAATGTTATAAATTAGAATTTGGATTTATTTCAAAAAAAAAAAAAATGAAGGGTGTATGATTCAAAATGGATTTGGATTGTAGTTCGCTATTCCACCACTAAAGCTAAAAGCTAAAGAGCGACTGCGTGGTTGAAAGGCCAAGGAGTAACTTACCGAATGAACAAATCTTATGAGTATATAAAGGAAATATGTTTCAATTACGTATAACTAAGAGACAAACATAAATCTAGACACAGGAAATCATGCGATAAAATTCGCGAATCGCACGATGACGTCACCGTCGATCGAGATTTTATACAAAAAATTATACAAATTATGTTACAATGGCAAGTAGGATGAAAGGGCGAAAAGCCTAAAACAAAATTAACAAATCGGTAATGTCAGCACCAAACCAAAATGCAAGACATATCCAAGTTATTTGGCGGTTTAAAAGGTTTGAACTCGCGGCACGTGGCGAAGAAAGCGGTTAAATTTTTAACAACGAAACGGGATAATACACCAAAGTTATTCCGGTTTCCAAATCCGATTAATATACCGACGTATTACCTCTCCAACTCCAATAATCTCCAAAATCCAAATTCAGATGCATCCTTAAAATGAATCCAGCGAACTAAACCGTATACAAAGCAATGCGGGTAACAAAATGGTCGGATAAAGCGTAGCCGACGGTTTCCATAGATCCCTAAACGAGCAAAAACAACGGATATAAAAGGGGTAAAGGCAGTCCAGAACGGTAGAGAACTAAATATGACCTCAAATTAAATATTCATCAACTAACTAATGAAATATTACCAAACCAAAAATTACAGTTCCCTATAAAAGAAGTTGCGCCTATCGCCGCATGCACCACGATCAAACGAGACGACTATACAGACGCGGTTAAAATCAACGGAATACAGGCGCGGTCAAAAATAACAATAAAATAATTGGATTAGCGTTTCCCTCGTCATCCAATTTTCTGAAACGCACGAAGAAATATTTTATGCACTTTCCCCAATAATCCCAACCACGATTTCCATCAAGTTTGACACCCAATTAACTCAGATTTTAACTCTGCACACGTAGAAATAAGAAAAAAAAACAGTAATTCTATGCAGGAATTAGGGTCGACAAAAACCAAAAACATCGGACTCAAGAAACATCGAAGGTAAACAATTTATTCCCTACTTTACAACATATCCTATCGACAATGATGTACCAATTATCATCATCGAATTGGCTTCGCATCTCTGCAATTTCATCGTTTAATTGTGGTAAGACGTTTCGAACGACGTCCTCGACGTCTCCGAGGCACCAAGCTATGCTCATATGAAAGGAGGGATCCTAGAAAATAAATGAATGATGACGAATGAGGGTGGAAATAAATTAAACATTTATATAAGATAGATATTTCGTGATCTGATTAGATACTTGTATTTCGGGTTGTTTTTACCACGTTCTCATCTTTTATTCGAAGTGAAAAGGGATAAAGACAACCCTGAAAGATAGATGGCTACCTTATAAAATTCTGGTAATCTAAATTCCGAAAGGCAGCCGTTGAAAATCTTGACTAAATGTAATAAACTATCGTAACCAGTCTTGATGTCTAATCCTATGAAAGTCCTCGTTCGTTCTTCATTACAATATACATTTAGGGTATCGAACATTATGAGAAAACTGAAATACGAGCCATACCGCTTAATATGTCAAATAATTCTGAAATAACTACTAACTTACCGATTAATACCGACGATACTTCCCTTAATACTCGATACGAACGACTCGATCCAATGATGCCTCAATATAACTATTTTGGTTAAGCTTATGTGTAAATCATTAACACATTTAAAACTATACGGAGCTAGTTTATCATAAATGTTTTCTACAGTAGTTCTGACTGCATCGTTACCATCTTCATCTGAAATATAAGTTGGGAGTATTTAAACGAAATCAATAAATCAAGTCGAGACTTACATGGGATATAGATATACGTGGCCCAATTACCACGTTCGTGGGGAAACGATCGAATTCTGCCTTCGTGCACCGAAGGATCGTCGACGACTTCCTCCTTTTCCAATTTAATTATGTCCGGTAAAGAAAATCTAGATCAACGCTGATTAATCGATATGATATAAACGATAAATATAGATATCGGGCGTTATATTGGGAAATTTGATACGTACTTGATTGAGGATTGAAGGATTTTCTGCGGCTTTTCCTCGTCGTCGCTGTCGCGTCTGTGGCAACGTTTCGTCGAAACTCTCCCGAATGGGACTTCATCTTCAGAGGAGGAGCCTCCGTATACGTTTAATAAATCCAAAGCACTCCTTCGGGTCATTTCTGATTAAGCAAAGATTGTATAATGCATTTGGCGAAAGAAATGCGTATTATATTAAAAGTACCTCGAAGTTTTTGCTAAAAACTATGTAAAAATTTAAAATAGTATTGGAGGTTATGTTCGGTTAAAGTTCATTTAAAGTTGTCAGCAATCGGATGTGACTGACTCTATCAGTTAGCTTCTAGTGTGGAGAACGGCAACAATTTTCTCTATTCCACACTCCCTATTTTACTTTAATCTTCACTTCGCTTTGTTTGATTTTATTATTCGTATAATTTCTAACCTTGTACTGAGGTTATGTCAGATCTAACAGTTTGGCCACTACAAAAAGGCGGGAGAAATAGTCCTAATATTAGTTTCTTCCGACTTTCGTAAATTTCGAGGGTTTTTATTTAGAAAACGTTAGTAGACGGTTCCCAGTTAATATTTTATCGATGTATAACACAGCAAATCTGCTTCCCAAATCGTTTAATACGTAATTACAATGTTCAAATTTATACATATTCTATATTGTCATGAAGTTAGCTTCATATATTACATCAAACAAACGGCCCAATCAAGCGCTTCGATTCGAATTTGTTTTTCTTTCCTTCAATGTTTGGTGGGGGAACGGACCCGCGTTCTTGTCACTTATTTTATAACTTTTATCCGGTAAAATTCCCTTAAAACCCGTAACAGTTGTTCGCGTATGGTCATATAATTCGTAAACGACGCGATCGTAGCAGAAGATACGATTGAAATCGTGAAATAGGAACATTTTTGTGATATCTTGGTAGTGATGTGTCAGCGGTTTCAAAATGGAGGTGCAGAACGTAATGTTAGTTTTATCTCAAGTTTTAAGGGGATATATCGACCTGTAATTTAATTGGAATTGGAGGCTCATCCTTACAGGACTAACCTTCGTAGAAATGGGAAAAGAGGTAGGTGAGTTCTCCCTTCCCTAGTGTTTTCTTTATTCTAGTTTCTAATCGTGCGAGAGGACACGATTGCTCTCGATCACACACGAATGTAAAGCAGTGATTACTAGAGTTTGTTAAACAGGTGGATGACGTGTTATCATTAAGTAGTGTAAATCGAACTGATGTTTTCATTCTTCCGAATTTTATTATTCAGTTATAGGTGTCATTGATATCATTGAATAATAAAATTCGGAGGAGTAACAGGGTCAGTCTGATTTACACTACTTAATGATAACACGTCATCCACCTTTTAAT
This sequence comes from Chrysina gloriosa, assembly GCA_038088585.1. Lineage (NCBI taxonomy): Eukaryota > Metazoa > Arthropoda > Insecta > Coleoptera > Scarabaeidae > Chrysina > Chrysina gloriosa. The sequence continues at coordinate 104,513,686 of CM076087.1, forward strand.
AAGCTCTAGTATTCACTCTCAGTAAACATTTTTTAAATTTCGCGGACAGTTTAAGTTGGTAGTTCCGGCAATAGTGGGCGTACTCGCCAATTTTTAAGCATAATGCGTGCGAATATGTTTACTATTGCCGGAACTACCAACTTAAACCATCCGCGAAATTAAAAAAATGTTTGCTGATTACTATCACTACTGCCGCACAACTTTTAGTTTTCTAACTAAAGATGTTGCTCTTATTTCTTTAATCCGTTTCATCTCAGTAAATACACAACATAGACTTACAACGTATTTTCTACTTCACGTCGTTTCTTTTTACGCGCGGACTCGCCACCTTCTTCTACTAATCTAATGTCACTCACTAAGTACAGCCAACTTCTCTAAACGAAATATAACTGTACAGGACGTTGCTTACAGTTGCTTACAGTAGTAAATGTTAAATGTAGATACACAGGTGAGGTGGAACCGATTCGATCAGACATTAAAACGCGGTTGTTAGGGGAGCAAAGCAAGATATAAGCAATAAATACTTAAACTTGAATGTCGATAAACTAATGCAAATAGCATAAAATATTTAGGGAATTTACGCAAAAACGGCGCACTATTCGTACACTTGCTATGATTAGAATGTAAAAGACTTTACGACCGTTTTCTTGTTGACTTTTTGGTTTGTGCAGAAAATACATATCTTCATCTCGCATTTATTAGTAGCCTTACTGTTCACAACGGAGACCAGAAAATCGTCTACAACACACTTATTGTCAGTAACAGCGGACAATTAAACATCAGTACTTGCGCCTGTGAATTGCGAGCATTTGCCTATGTCTGGACGAGGTCTGGGTATTAGACTTCTTTTGGAAATACATACTACTACCGCAGGAATGTACAGTTTATTCGTTAGATTCAGGGAGTGGGTACCCAGTACACATTTTTAAATTTCGCGGAGAGTTTAAGTTGTTATTTCTGACAATAGTGGACATACTCGCTAATTTTTAAGCACAATGCATGCGAATATGTTCACTATTTCCGGACCTGCCACCTTAAACTATCCGCGAAATTTAAAAAATGTTCAGTGGGCTAGTTTTGGTTAAGTCTTGACGAAAGAAACTTCACTCTGTTTCTGTTTAAAGAACGAACAATCATCTTGAGAGGTAAAAGACAACATCCTCAACATAATCTTCAAGAAATATTTGGGTGAAGAATTTTTGCTTGAGGATGACTTCCGGATCGTTTTTTGAGTAGTCCCGCTTCGGAGTCTTGCAGAAGACTTTTCTTGTTCAGTCGTGTCCGCAGATTTCTGTCGGGTTTTACCGACAAAATCTTCATTTCGGTTTTGCTTAAAGAATGAACAATCATCTTGAGAAGAAAGAAGACAAAATCCTCAACATCATCTTCAGGAAAGATTATGGTGAAAATTTGATCCTAAAGGATGACTCCCGATTCGATTTTTGGATTGTTCCGCTTCGGACTCCCGCAGAAGACTTCTCTCGTTCACTTGTATCGGAAGATTTCTCTTATGTTTTGACCGGAACATCTTGATTTCGGTTCTGCTTTAGGAATGAACAATCATCTTGAGAAGAAAGAAGACAAAACCTTCAACATTATCTTCAAGAAAGATTATGGTGAAAATTTGATACTAAAGGATGACTTCCGGGTCGATTTTTGGGTTGCTCCGCTTCGGACTCCCGCAGGAGACATCTCATTCAGCTGTGTCGGAAGATTTCTCTTAGGTTTTGACGAGAACATCTTCACTTCGGTTCTGTTTGAAAAATTGATTATGAAATATCCAAACCTATTTGCACAACTAAAGCAGCTCGAAGAAGACTTGTCCGAGGATTTTGCTGAAGATTTCGTTCAATATAAACTTTGAAGACAAATTTGGACCTGATTTTGCGATGATTTACGCTTAAGAGAGGAAAGAAGCAGTAATATCGAGAGAACCGGTAGGTGTGTCTACGTGCGACCCGCGGATATCTTCAAACTTGGAGGATTTCCACGTAAGTCTTTTGATTCCGAGAATGATCTCTACCTCCATCTGTTTTCAACGAGAAACGTTGCTCATCGCATTAATGACATTTTCGATTTTCACGAGAAGCTTCAATATTAGCTACAGTGGAAGATATTATGCTCTTTAAACTCCACAGAAAACCTTTGCCTTAACTACCTCGACTTTTTCAAACAACATTGCTTTCTGATTTTGTTGGATTTCATCAGAAGACTTTGACCTCGACCTTAGCAGAAGATTGACCGTTTCAGGCCAAAAGTACCGAACTCCATAGAAAGCCAATCAATTATAAGATCTGCTTCTTAGATAGGTGTGATCTACCATTGGGTTTATTGGTTTTTCGCTGTAATGCGGATAGTGTTGGAGAGGTATTTTCAAAAGATTTTGGCCTTAGGGTTGCTACCATTGGATGTATTGGTTCTTCGCTGTAACATGGATAATGGGGGAGGAAGAGGAGGAGGTAACATTTCAACTTTGAAAAGATTTTGGCCTTCGGGTTTCTATCATTAGATTTATTGATTCTTCGCTGTAACACGGATAATTGCGGAGGAGGAGGAAGGGTAGGAGGATAAGGAGAAGGAGAGGGAGGAGGAGAAAGAGAAGGAGGACGAGGAGAAGGAGAAAGAGGAGGAGGAGAAGAAGAGGGAGGAAGAGAAAGAGGAGCTGGCATTCCCGTTTTAAAAAGATTTCAACCTGGACGGTCATCATCACGCCCCGTCAAATTTGATTTCCCGACATCATTCGTTACTGAGTAACGTCGAGTTTGGTAGTTTTAACCGAAATTTACGAATTTTGGTCCTGGAATGTCGCAACTTAACTTGAAGTTATACAGAGTGGTCAAAGACAGGTGGTAGCTCGTATTTATAAGAAAGAAATCCGTCATTTACCAGGCTTAGAAATTTAAATTTAAAAGTTGTGTCGCGAGTGAGCGTGAGGGGAATCCCGAAAGTGGGAGTTACGGGAACCTCGAAAAGTGAGGGGAGGGAGTGGGGAAGGGTTCGAAACAGTTCATCATCAGTTCATCATCACACTGAATAAGTTCTCCTTTACGTGTAAACTTCACTCTCTTCCTTGGTAAGGAAGCACGGAAAGATGACTCATCCGTAAACACAACATCAAAGCGATTTCTGTCGATGTTTGTTATTCGCCCACATACGGCATACGCGGTGATTCGACGATACTCCAATAATAACGGCTTCGTAATCGAACTGTGAGATAAACGGTGATAAATTTACAATACCGATTAGTTCCGTCAATATTTACGAACGGTTCACATAAATACTCGTATATATCGGTTTAAGCCAAGATAAACAGCTAAAATTGTCCGGAATCGTCCTCGCTCCGATGTACAGTACAATATAAATACTGACGTTATAGTAAGCGCACACCTTTCCGGCGAATATAAATAACTCGGAATGAATATTCAGAAACACTTTCAGTTACATAAGAATTTCAGGCGTTTTCATTCATATCCTGACCGTTTTAACGTTCGTTGGCACAACAAATGGCTTCGGCGGAAGAAGTAAGTTGCAACTATTTTTACGCCGGGCATCGCCACGTATTTAATTTGATTTATTCACTTTGTCTTTTTTTTTTTTTTTTTTTAATAAACAACAGATAAAATTAGAGGTGAAACGTAACGACGTAGTAGGACGGTTTGCTGTAGCCGTTTGCGATTTACAACCTGGCGAATTGATAATGTCCGAAAAGGCGTTCGCTTTTGGACCGAAAACAGGTATACCTCTAGATATATATATATATATATGTATATGTATGTGCTTGATTTTTTTCTTTCCCCCGTTTTACGCTTCAAATGTCGCATTTTTGCTTATCAAGTATTTCTTACGGTTCCCGTTAACGTTCGTAAAAAATGAATCGATTCTGTTAATCTACTTTCACAAATAGCCAAGGGCCGTTCGAATCATTCCCGCGTTTAAAACTCGATCGGCGATTGGCTATCGCGTCCGTAAGTAGTAACAAAAAGTCCAAGCAATAACGATTCAAATAATCCCGCCGTTAAACTCGCTAAATCATGGATACGGTGTAGGTAGTAGGTAATGGCGGGATCTGAATCCGCCGCTCCGTCACTCAAAACCGTAGAGTTTGTTTCCTTAGAGAAGAGCACATTGCGTCATGAAAATATGGACGGCATGTGACGTTTTATTGACTTTCGCTAGTCGGTTGCCATGGTAACGTATACCGAACACCAAACTTAGTTCATTGCGCATATGACGTAATGTGCTCTTCTCTAAGGAAACAAACGCGGTACAGTAAAACTCCGTTTATCGTAACACCCGGTTATCGCAACTCCCGTTTATCGCAACTCCTGTTTATCGCAACGCCTCTCACACGTTTATCGCAACAAATTTCTTCTCCTAATTTGTTTTCTGGTTTCCGCTCATTTTTGCAGTTCTTGGCAAGTTTATGTGACCAGCACAAAATTGGAGGTTATGTTTGCGCCCGTGTGTAGTGAATTTTCCTATTATTTTATGTGTATGAGTGTAGATATAGATAGCAGAGAAGTTAGGAACAGTACACTAGCGACAGTAGAAAGTAGAGTTTGTTTCCTTAGAGAAGAGCACATTATGTTAGCGGCGCAGTGAACCAAATTTGGTGTTCTGTATACTTTACCATTGCAACCGACTAGCGAAAGTCAATGAAACGTCACATTTCGGACATATTTTCATGACGTAATGTGCTCTTCTCTAAGGAAACAAACCCTACAGAGTGGAAGAGACTGATGGAGTTGATATTATTTGACGTATTTGCATTTTTATTAAAGTATATATCATGTATATCATGAAAGGGAGAGCGTTCTTGGAGTAGAATAGGATAAATTCTTTTACACGTGAATAATAAGCACGCGTAAAACTGTTCGTAAAGGCGCATGCGCCGAAGAACGGCTGATCAAGCCATCGGAAGAAAGAGAGAGGGCGCCTTCGTTGTTGCGATAAACGGAAGGCATTTGATTCGGAGATGTTGCAATAAACGGGATTTTACCGTAGTAACGATTTAAATGACCCTATCGTTAAACTCGTTAAAGAATTGTATGCTGTGGAAGTAGTAGGAACTGTTGTGTGTCGAAATCTTCGCCCCACCACTCAAAAGATAATAGTAACCATTTATATGACCTCGTCGTAAAACAGTGATAGGATACTGTGGAAGTAGTACGAGCTGTCCGGTTCTGAAACCTCCGCCCCGACACTCTAAAGGTAATAGTAACGATTCAAATAATTCCAATGTTAAACTCGTTAAATCATTGAATGCTGTGTAAGTAGTAGGAAATGGCGGGTTCTGCATCCACCGCCGTAAGGCTAATACTGCCGATTGAAATAATCCATACTAAACCAGTGTTTAGTTTCCAAATAGTATTCTTTACGTCTTTTATCTACATAATTCATGTGGTTTTATTCGTTTTAAGTCTTCTTCTTTCATTAGTTGTATCCCATAATTGAATTGCTTCCACGTTTGGATGATTGAGAAGTCTAATCTCGTGTTTATTGGCTCGTTCCTTGATGACTTGCTCTATCGTGGGTATATTAAGCTCGTTATATATTTCGTTATTGGTCACGAATCGGTACGCGTTGGTGATCATCCTCAGGAATTTGTTCTGGCATTTTTTATTATCTCTCGATTAGATTTATGTGCACAATCCCAAAGTTGTATCCCATACATCCATATCGGTTTGAATATAAATAGATAAATGAGTCTTTTACAATGAAGATTCATTTTACAATAATGGCCAACTAACCAATACATTTGGCGTTGTTTTAAGCTAATTTGTTCAGCTTTTTTTTTTCTTAGATGGTGTTTTCAGTTTAATCTTGAATCTAAGTGAAGCCCAAGATATTTAGCTGATTCTGCTTGAGGAATTGGTACACCGTTGAGATATGTTCGTAAACTACAATTTCTTCGCCGCAGCGCATGTGTGACATGGACTGATTAAATGATTGAATGCTGTTGAAGTAGTAATAGCAAGTGGCGGGTTCCGCTGCTAACAGAGGGCTGCTCCGTACGAGCGGTTTACTATCTTCCAGGCCAGTATGCATGGAGCGGTTGACGTCATTTCCGGGTCATGCATGCAAGTTAGGGGCGGGGAGGGCTTTTTCTTCCGCATGCAGAGAGGTGGGGGAAGGAGACGAACGTTAACTAACGTTTTGAGTGGTGGTTCCACACCATTAAATGTGGGGCAATTTCATGAACTTTAACATTTTTCTTCGTAGATAGCCCTCCGATCTGCCTAGGCTGTTACGCGTCCATCGACTGCTCGAATTTATGTTCGTCGTGCGGTTGGCCAGTTTGCGATTCGGATTGCGAAATCGTCCCCGCCCACAAGGACGCCGAATGCGTCGTCTTCGCCGACGCCCAAGTCAAGTTCGCCCCCGTAAAAGACCCTTACGCCCCTTGCTTACAATACGAATGCATAACTCCATTACGGTAAGTATATTACACTCTCCTATCTTAACGTCGCATTCCCCCTCCCCCACAAGTTTCGTTTCTCATCCGCCCCTCGCTTAAGAGTGCTTTTAGCTATGGAGAAGGACCAGAAGCGATGGGAGGAGGAAGTGAGCGAAATGGAAACGCACGCCGATAAACGCAAAGCGAAAGAGGTCTGGAACTTTTATCGGGTGAACGTCGTCGATTATCTGAGAGGTCCATGCAAGTTGGGAAGATTCGACGACGATCTGATACATAAAGTTTGCGACATTTTGGACATAAATACGTTCGAGGCTCGATCCCAAACCGGCACCATGATCAGGTGTTTGTATCCGAAATTGGCGATGCTATCGCACAATTGCGTGTCGAATATCACGCATTCGATCCACACGGACGGTTGGGGAACACCCGAGGATTACAGGTAATGGAGGGAATCGAAAAGAAAATTCGAAGTTGTGTCCCTATATCTCTTATTATCCGTGCATTAGGCAAAGATAGCTGCAATATTGTACATAGCAACTATACTAGAAGGTTAAAAAAACGATAGGTGGCGCTCTAAATCGAGGACAAATTAGAATAGGACAAACTCTTCGGATTGCCGTGTCAGGTATCCTGCGCTTTAAGTAATTTAGGCGTCCCTGTTGGTCAATCTGATTCAAGAATTTTAAAGCGCTATCTACCTGCGCACTGTATTAATGCGGGGAGGAAGCGCGTCCCAAATATTTCAGTGTGAAAAGTGAAAAAAAAACAACCGAAAACTCCCCCGTCACCCCCTTAGAAGAAAATTTTAAACGTTCAACGAATTATTACGTTTGCAGGATGTTTCTTAGAGCAGCCCTGCCCATAAAGAAGGACGAGGAATTGTTCTCCAGCTATACTTACTCGATGTGGCCTACGCTGGTTCGTCGGGAATATCTCAGAGAGGGTAAATATTTCGAATGTAACTGCCCCAGATGTTCGGACCCCACCGAATTGGCTACCCACATGAGCACGATGAAGTGCACCAAAAATCTCTGCGATAACGGAATCATACTGCCTACGAATTCTTTAGGTGAGGTACAAATCAGCAATAAGGGAGAGTTAACCTACCATCAACATCACGCTTTCTCGCTATACTAATAATAATAAAATCCCAACAATTGCCGTTAATGAAACGAATTCTAGACGACGAAGCCGATTGGAAATGTACCCATTGTCCTAATACCATCAGGGGATCCACCGTCCGGAAAGTATTCAAAACGATCCAGGACGAAATCGAACAAGTCGACGCGATGGAGCAAGATTCGATGGCCATCGAAGCTAGGGAGGCCCTTTACAGGAAGTACAGGTCCGTACTTCATCCTCGTAACGCCTATTTTACCATCTTGAGGATTTCCCTGGCGCAAATGTACGGAAAAATCGAAGGGTACACCATGGACGTTCTACCCGACGTCCTGTACGAACGCAAGATAGAATTGTGCCAGCAGATTTTGGAGAACATCGATATTCTAGAACCGGGATGGTCGAGACTTAGAGGTATTACGCGTGATTCTGATATTTTCCCTTAAAAAATACGAAGGAATAAATACCCAATCGCTGTACTTTTGAGATTTTGAAATTCTGCCGCGTTAAACCTAGGAACCGCGAGTTTTCAAAAATTCCGCCCTAAACTCGTTAAATTCAAGAGCCAATCAGCGTTCGACGTTTTAAATAATCCCGCCCGAAAAATTCGTGAAACGATTGGATATGATGAGAACGAATGACCAATCGTTATAATGTTGAGGTTTCTAATATTCCCAGTCATAAAATTCCTTAAATCTACGAACCAATCGCTCTGCAGGATTACCCCCTGCCCCTCCCGCGCGAATTTTATTAAATTAGCGAGCCAATCGGCACCTGAGATTTTAAATAATCCCGCCATAAAACTCGTTAGATGATTGGATGGATTAAGAATAAATAACCAATCATCGTTCGTCTTTCGAGATTTGGAATGTTTCCGCGTTAATTTTACCAACCAAAAAATCTCGCCGTAAAGCTCGTTAAATTCAAGAGCCAATCAGCGTTCGATATTTTAAATAATCCCGCCCTAAAAATCGTGAAGCGATTGGATATCTTGAGAACGGATGACCAATCGTTGTAACGTTGAGGTTTCTAATATTCCCAGTCATAAAATTCCTAAATCTAAGAACCGATTGCTCGGCAAGATACCTCCCTCCCCCTCCTCCTCCAAATTTTATTAAATTAGAGAGCCAATCGGAATTTGAGATTTTGAATAATCCCGCCATAGAACTCGTTAGATGATTGGATGAGTTAAGAATAAACAACCAATCATCGTTCTGTTGATATTTTGAATGTCCGCCCGTTAAATCTACCAACCAATCGTTTCGCGGTATTAAAAGAAATCTTGCCGTAAAAGTCGTCAAATTCAAGAGCCAATCGGCGTTCTAGCTTTTAACTAATTCCGATCCAAAGCCTCGCTGTGATTGGTCACGTCGACTTTTCCCAGTTTTTCTTTCGCGCGGGAAATATTTGAATTAGCCCTATTTCTTTCACAGTGAGTCAAATAGAAAGGAACACATTTCAAGGTGAGGACAACTTGTATTCGATGTTCACACGATCACAACCACGACGGAAATAAGGTGCGCTGTGAAAACTTACATTTTGCACCTGACCTTGAAGTGCGTTCCTACCCAGTAAACATTTTTTAATTTTCGCCGGCATTTTAAGTTGGTAGTTCTGGCAATAGTGGACATACTCGCCAATTTTGAAGGGCAATGCATGCGAATATGTTTGCTATTGCCGGAACTACCAACTTAAACTAGCTGCGAAATTGAAAAAATGTTTACTGGGTATATCCCACTCACTGTAAGTGGAGATATAACAGATTTCCATTTCTTCTTTATTTCCTTTTTATCATCGTTGTTTAATCCAAATAACGAGGCCGAGAGAAATCGTCATCGTGACGTCATTGTATATTTTATTATCTAGATTTACTTATTCTAGGATAATAAGGGCGATTTAAGTAATTCCCATGTTTAAAACTGCGTATTTCGTAGTGGGAGAAGATAGGCGGTTCTGGGCCCGCCGCTTCGCGCATCGAAAAGTCAAGTCCCCCGTGCATGTATGCCTAGAGAGTGGCAATCTTTTAATATTGATAAAGGTCGTTAAATCTAAGAACCAATCGCTTTACAAATTTTCAAAAAAAAAAAAAATTAGAAATCGGAAATTCAACAATGTTTAAAATGTCGCCGTGAGGATCACGAAATTCAAGAACCAATCAGCGCTTACGGATTTGAATAATCCCGCCATAAAGCTCGTGATGTGACATGATGAGATATTTTAAGAACAAATAGTCTATCAATCACATTTTTGAGATTTTGTATATTCTCGGCATAAAATTATTTAAAACTAAAAAGCTATCGTTCTGCAAAATTCAAGAAGAAAAGAAGAGAAAGCTTATTAAATTAGGGGGCCAATCGGTATTCGAGATTATTTTAATCCCGTCATATAGCTCGTCAGATGATTGTGTGTCTAAGAATAAATAGCTAACCACTGTAACTGTCAAAAAACTACTTAAATCAAATAACCAGTCACTCTCCATAATTTCAAATAATCCCGCCGGAAAACGCTTTTGATGATTGGATGATTAAAAACATAAATAGCCAATCACTGTTCGTTCCGAGATTTCAAATCACTTTTAAGTTGACCAATCACGTTAGCGAGATTAAAAGAAATATCCAGCGCGAAGTTCGTTGCATGAATAAGCCAATCCCCCCATTCGAGCTTCTAAATAATCCTGCCTCGTCATTGGTCACCTGAAATAAGACTTACGCGCGAAATATTTGAATTGCTTCAACCCCCTCACGCCCTCCCCCCACCCTTCCTTTAAGCTAAAATATAACAGATTCATATTTCGTCTTCATTTCCTATCTATCGTTGTTCTTCTTTTTAGGAGTAATTTTGTACGAGCTACACGCTCCAATCATATTATTAGCTAGGAACCTTTACAATACGGATGCCATCGATAAAACCGAATTACGAGCAAAGTTACAGCAAGCCATCGATCTATTGAAGGAATCGTCGCAAATTCTAGTTTTGGAACCGGAAAATTCGAACGAGGGGATGATCGGACGCGCCGCGGAGCAAGCTTACCAACAATTAGCGGCTAATTTGGACGACATGGTCGAGAACGCTTGATTAGCGTGGATTTTGTTCGTTGAATCGTTGCTTTCGTTTTTAAAGAAAAAAGAAATAAATTTTGTAATGTTGCCGCTTTTTAACATTTTAAAAATAGATAAACGCGTTTGTATATTGAAATTTATAATTTGCGTTCGCAGAAGTATTTTAGGTTGGTTGCCGCTCAATTTGGGGACAAAAATTATCCTATGGTCCGTCTCATCCAATAAAAGTAGTATGAGATTGAATGGGGGTTTAGCGTCTCTTACTATCACTATAATCTATCGATAACGCCGTCTCTCGAACAAAAATGTCGCCAACTGTAAAACGTAGAAATTTTACTATTTAGGGATATTTTACTACCAAATGCCGTAGTATCCTTACTTGGATTTTCTCACTCTTGTACCTTGATTTCTTCGATTCGATCCCATTCGTTGTTGCCACAGGAACTTACAACAAGCAAAATAAAAGAGCGGAAACCATGAGCAATAGGAAAGAAAGATCTTTAAAAAAATGTGACAATGGCAGGAAAAATCGATGCCGTGTCATCTAGGTGGTGTATAGAAAAGTTTCAAATACATTGATTACCAACTCAAGATCTAGGTTTTGTAATATATGGCCAATACAGAAATAGTTTAAAGCAAGGTCAATCCGACCGTTTTCGCTTATGTATACACCTACGAACTTTTCATTTTTAATGATGGCAACGTGGCTGACGTGGAGGTGGGGACAGTTGGATGATATAGAAAACTCAAATTTAGTGAAATACATTCAATTACAACCAACAATATAGGTACAGTTACCATCAGCAAAGAAGTCACAAAAGCGACAAAACAAGAAAAGAAAACAATTGCAAAAATTAATAAGAAATAAATCGTAAACCAACGGCGCGCATCGAAAAATCAATTTAAATTATCCTTCGAGGTTTCTGTGTACACCGCCGTTCTCCGTGTACACCGCAGGTGGTAAAACCTACTAGGTCAAATCGCAGACAAATTTAAAAAAATGACACATTCTACATACACGTTTGTAATATTTATAATATTATTTGTAAATGGCATGGTGTCTCTAAAGAGACAATTTTTATTTAGCAATAAATGCGAAGAAAGTAAATAAAATACAATAATAAAGCAAAAATAATAACGGCAAGAGCTAATGATGTGACGACAAATGACAGCAGAGGTGTAGCCAATGCACGATTGTAAAGATGAACTAGTTAAGAACAAATCTAGGGATTTTTACTACCAACTTCAGACACATTCAGTTGGTCACATTGTAATACCGGCACTATTTCCAATACCGCCAACTTCAGTGAAATATCTCAAAGCGTGAAATTCGTGCGAACGTAACTCGTGTCGAAATGTCAGAAATGTGATATTAATAGTCCGATAGAATTGGTAGAATAAACTATTACTTCGATTTCTTTTGGGAAAAACTGACTTTCGTATCGAAACGATTAATAAGTAAATCAACGTGAATGTTACAAACGACGCCTCTTAAAAATCAATGTAGGCAATACTGTAATGTCATTACTACAATTTAAATTTAGCGCCTTTTATTGTCTACAGTCGAATGGGAATTTTGTGTGTAGAGATTGGTAGAGAAGGAGGATACAATGTAATGGTGTCGGAGAATAAACCGTTATTCTATGAGTGTTTTCCTAAAACGTGTCTTTTGAAATTCATCCAGTCAACTGACAAACGGAGAGATTACATTGATTTTTTACAACATGTACTTATTCAATCTTATTGCCAACTTAAATTTGGTCGTCATGTACATGTTACCAATACTTAGTTATTTCATGTCTTCATGTCGTTACAATTGGTCATACTGAACACAGTTGACGTTTAATGTTCCTAACCTCTCAAATGGTCGAAATTTTCTCATCGTCTAAATTCGCCAAGCAAAGTAAGTAAATAAAATGAGCGGTAACGATCGAATGCCCAAAATTGACCTCGACAAATTGAAGCGATCGGATTTGGATTTCATCAAATTCGTCGAGAAGCAAAATAGGGAACGCGTGGAGAAGCTGAAACGCGTCAGGAAAAACAACCTAATCACAGCCGGTCTCTTAGGTTGCGGCGTCCTAGGTATTTACTTCTATTCCATGTACGCCGTGAGGCAGGAGACGTTCCTGGACGATTTCGAGCCTCCCGTCAAGACGGTCGAGCAACAATAAGAAAGAAATGGCCGCAGCACCTAGATTAAGACTCCCTCCCTTACCCACCATAAGGGATTTAGTTCGTTTGTATAGATTAAGAGCAATGAAGCAATTATCACAGAACTTTTTGATGGACGAGCGTATAACGAATAAGATCGTTGCATCAGCCGGGAGAATTACAAATCGATACGTTTGCGAAGTCGGACCTGGCCCGGGAAGCATTACCAGATCGATAATCAGTCGGATGCCGAAGAAACTGGTCGTAGTCGAAAAGGATCCTAGATTTTTACCGACGTTAGAATTATTGAAAGAGGCTTCGGCTCAACACGTGAATTTGGAAATCGAAGTAGGTGACATCTTATCGTACAATTTCGAAAGGAACTACGTTGCAGTGCCAAAACACAGCTGGTACGAGGCGCCTCCACCCTTACACATAATCGGAAACTTACCTTTTAATGTCTCGACTTATCTCATCATCAAATGGTTGAGGGATATTTCCTTGAAAACTTCCGCCTGGGCTTACGGGCGGACTTCCATGACGTTAACATTTCAAAAAGAGGTGGCCGAACGTATCGTTGCTCCGGTGACGCACGAGCGGCGATGTCGGTTATCCGTAATGTGCCAGACTTGGTGCGATGTTGAGCATAAATTCACCATCCCTGGGAAAGCGTTCGTTCGAAACCCGATGTTGATGTGGGCGTCGTTACTTTTTACCCGCTGAAATATCCGTTGATCGATTTACCGTTTCCGATGCTCGAAAAGATGTTGAGGTGCATCTTTAATATGAGACAGAAACACTCGTTGAGGGGCGCTGAAAATTTGTTCCCGGAAGATCTCAGACCAATTTTGGGTACGAACCGGTTATAGGTTTGGAAAATCTATCTCGAGGTCTCAAAATAAGCAATGGGACTCACGAGCTTGAGATCTCGATATAGATTTTCTTAAGTGGTATGTTAGGATATAAGTGATTTCATCATGTTTGTTGTAGGTAAGCGGTTGTTCGCTTTAGCTGATGTGAAATATACAGCGAGACCATTCGAGATAACTAATGAGGAGTTCGCCAGGCTCTGCTATGCGTATAAGGCGCTGTGTGATGAGTATCCGATTGTGGATTATGAATACAGGGCGCTGAAAAAAGTTATTTTGTGATTATTGTGACAGTGAATAAATTAGTTTTTATTGTTTAGATCTTTGTTTCAAATCGGAGATTGGAAAGAGGATGTTGAACTGTAGTAATTTTATCGTTATACTCCATTTAGGTTAAGAATGCAATGTGGAGATAGATAGGGTTGTAAAATCCTTGAATCTGATTGGCTAATAACTACGCTCAAATTACACAAAGCTAAGCGTATCTGACGTGCGCTCTATACTCGTTGCTTCGTCTAACTATAACCGCACTTATCCGAGGAGTTTGTCCTAGTTTGATTATGCCCCGTTTCAAAGCGATACGTACTGCTTTCTTAATGTGGACTCAGTATAGAGACGCAGCCAACGAAATCGGGGTGTTACAGAGCGTAGAATTACCACGTAACCCAAGTAATTGGTGGTCTATGACATCCTAATGGTAAGTTATGCTCTGTTCATCCAACAGAAAAAGTTAAGCCACTCCGCATAAATTTATATCAATGAACTTAACATGCTACAAATTTGAAATAACGATATGAATTTTGAAATTCTACGTTGGTCAGCTCGTCGTCGTAGAAGGATTTTTAGACATACGACATGGCTTAACTATTTCTGTTGAATGAACAGAGAATAGCGAAGTTTAAAAATTAACGTCTTGTTGTGTCTTACAAGTGGTTTGTGATACCAATCGCAGTACTCGTAGAAATGTCAAATTAACAGCTTTGCCAAATTTAGTATGTACGAGGTACAAGTTGTTTGTGATACCAACCGCAGCATTTGTAGAAATGTCAAATTAACAGCCGTCAAATTTAGTGTCTACGAGGCACAACAAGAGGTTTGTCATACCAATCGTAGTGTTTGCACAAATGTCAAACTAACAGCGCTATCAAAATTAACGTCTGTGCGGCCCAACAAGCGGTTTGTGATACCAACCACAACATTTGTAGAAATGTGAAATTAACAGCGTTGTCAAATTTAGTGTTTACGAGGCACAACAAACGGTTTGTGATACTAATCGCAATGTTTGCACAAATGTCAAACTAACAGCGCTGTCAAAATTAACGTCTGTGAGGCACAACAAGCCGTTTGTGATACCAACTGCAGCATTTGTAGAAATGTCAAATTAACAGCGCTGTCAAATTTAGCGCCTATTTGTAAGTTTTGACAAACGAGTGCATTATAAGTTATCATTAAGTAGCGTAAACCGGACTGACGTTGTCCCTCCACCGCTTGTTCCCACTTACGTGCAAGGCGCGTGACAGCGTCAGTCCGGTTTACACAATTTATCATGCACTCGTTTGTCGAACGTTACCTATGAGACACAACAAGCCATTTCTAATATCAATTGCAAACAGTTCTATTTGGCGAACGCCGCCATTTTTGTTCTTCACCATTTTACCCCCACCCTTAAATTTTAGACGGCGCCATCTTCAACTTACAGACGACGAAACTCCGAACTACTGCGAAGCGACATCTGTGGTTACGAGGCGCAACAACAATGAAATCAGATCGAAAGTTACGAGGTGCGTTCGAAAGAAAATTCTCCATTCTCGTAATACTTTATTATTACAACTCTCAAAATACACGTAAATCATTGCATAAACAAGTGTACACACTCGGTAAAAACTATTTTCGAAAAACGATAGCGAGTCGAATAATTTAAGAGAAAAATTTAAACGATTCGCGACGCCGATATGTCAGTTATTTGACACGTCAATAGGGGAGTCGTTTATATTTTTCTTCCGATTATACGCTCGGTATATCACAGAAATACTCGGTAACTGAAACACTTAATACACAGCAACATACGACACGAAAGCGATGAAAGTGGGAAAAGTGTCTATGTGGAATCACTATTTTAGTACATATCGGTAAACTGGGGAGATGTGCGGTATGATGAGTCATTTGTCCCACAAAGGACAGATGACTCATCATACCGCATACCGGTGTAAGTTATGTTTCTACGTACGACAAACGCACTTAATAGATACTTAACAGCTCGTTAGGTCGCCGATTTTAAGTTTACAAGGTTATATACAGCTGAGTGCATTCTTACTAGTAGTGCTTTTTTTTTTTTGAATTTATAAATCGAAGATTATACAGAGTGTCTACATTCGAGGGTATCCGATTTTTTCCTTTTTATTAGTAATTATCATCGTGTGAAAAGTTTTTGTGGGATTTACGATAGGAAAGAAGTTGAGGAACGCTGATTTCTACATATCCTCAACGATTTGATCATCAAACAAATCGTTGGTACGAAAAGATACGAAGTTATTACCCCTACTGTGGGGACAAGTATTTCTGAGTAAGTTTGGTAACATTTCCCGCACATCTTATGAAGAATTACCCCCATATACGTATATACAGGCAGATTCATAAAATATCCGGAAAAATCGTAGGAGCATGTTCCTTGCATAAGGAGGAAAGTTCATATCAACATATAACGGGAAATGCGTAATTTCGCAGTTACGGTGTGTTCAGGGAGAAACTAAGATTCCCATAGAAGCAAGAACTTTAAACAGCGTAACAACCATCAGTCAGGTGACATGGTGACAGGCATTCTGCCAACCTTTTTCGTTTGGTTATATTTAGTAGAAAAATCTTAATTTCCCGCTTAACACATTCAACGCAGCTGACGCTTATAATCGTCAATGTCATCCATGTACCGGTGTAACCGACGCTTTTAAGCGTCTGCAACCACCTCTTTTTAAGCGACAATACAGTCTTTGAGTCATCGAGACGACGGGAATATACGATAACACAGCGTTTCCGTCATGTGGCAACGAAAGCGGTACAGCGGCATTGAAAGTGTTAAACACCCTGTAACTTCGAAACTACGCGTTTCCCGACACGTTGATATGAACTTTCCCTCTTGTTCTCGTGTCAGGAACGCGGTTTTAACATTTTTCACGTATTTTACGAACCTCCCTGTATATGTAGGATATACAGGGCGAGTCATAAAATGTGCGAGAAATTAGTAGCGCGTTCTCGACTCGAAAATAAGAAGAGAAGTTCATATCAACTTATATCCGGAAGTGCACAGTTTCGAAGTTACAGGGCGTTTAAGATTTTCAACGCAAAGTCTAAGCACGTCCTTTTCGTAAACGACAAAATTATGGTACCAGTACTTATTTAGAAAGGAGAAGTATAGCGAATTACTTATCGGAATACAAAACAATAAAATGTACATTTTGCAAATCATTGGATTCCCGGAATAAATCTCATTGATAACGAGACACTTCGTATTAAATCTTCGTGTTATCAATTACGATCCTTATACGACTTCAAGCAGTGTACAAGCTTAGGTTTCTAAGTTGGATACAATTTACCTAATTTATTTATAATTCGTGATATACGAAAAAAAATGGTGGGTGAGGGGAACGCAAAGGGAAATGAAAATAAATGTTTTTGAAGCCTTACCAACGTACTAAAATGTAAATAAAAGATGCGCAAGTTTAAAGAAATGTAATTACGTCGAATCTACTTCAAATGTCAGTGCCCCCTTCCTTGATAGGGGAAGGGGGTTGGTTGTAGGATGATTGAATATAATTTTGTTTCCCTACATTTAATTACTTCTCGTCTTTAAAATATATATAAATCTTAAACGTTTTACTTAAATATAGCACTTCTTTTTTTGAGTTTCTCACATAACTATGAAGTATCGAATTATTATTTATTATAATTATTATTATACGTTATAGGGGTTGATATATGTTTCATATATTAATAATAATTACCTTTATCTTAAAAATAGGTAGGGTTGATTATTGCTACTTCCTAACTTTCGCTTTTTTTCTTACTAATCGTCTCCTACGTTCACGCGTAGCTCTTGGTAGCTTTAAAAATTGGTCATCTTACAATTCTTACGTAGTTATTATTTTATTATATTACAGTGCTAACATGCAAGATTCGTTAAATAACAGATCTTAGATCCGGAGGTCAAGATCGTAAATAGATTTTGTTCGTTTCGAAATTTGGAACAATTCAAATAATCCCGCCATCGAAATCGATCGGTGATTGGACGGTTTAAATTAATGAACCAATCACCACGCGAGTTTAGCGCGGGAATAATTTGAATTTAAATTTGAAACGAACATTAATTATAATCATGCTTTGGCTACAATCATCTTCACAACCGCTTCCTTAGAAAATAAAATATAAAAAAATTACTAGCATTTCCGCGCTTCCGATTCTGGCATATTTTCTTCTTGCCTTGGGGATTTTGTTTTTTTATGATATGCTACTTTTAGTTATTTCGAACGTTCCAACTTTTAACATTAAAACCGGTTTTTATACGTTTCCTCCACTGAGGATGGAAACTAGTAATAGTTGGTACTACTTCGTACTTCCAATTTTTTTCGCCATCAATTTTGGTATTATTACAAAAAAAAGTGACTTCGAACTCGAATTAATTGTAATGCCAATTATACCAATAACTTTATTTTTGTCGCTCCGTACGTATTTGTAGGTTGTCAAACTTGGATGGTAAGGAAAAAAATCGAAACAAATACTAAACAGTTCAAGTGAGCAACCGGAAGTGTCCACGACGTAACCCAAAATTTTTACCAGTTGACAGCACTGATTGTGAGATGTTGGTATATTGGTAGAATTTGACAGGCAAACATAACCTATACGAGATTGAGATGTCAGTTTAGTATGTTGTCATTTTCAGGTAAATTTAGGTTAACCTAACTTTGACAGAACGTCAAAAATACGTATATATTAAAATTGCTTGGTATAGAAATAAATATGTTGCTAAAATTACTAAAGTCACTTTTCATCTGTAATACCAGCAATCAAATGATGCTGATTACGAGAGCTGTGTCATCATCAGTAAACAATTCAAGCAATCGGTAACAGCGTACAACTACGAAATAAGTTAGGACAGCATCTCTCACTCTAGTCGGTACTAAATCGATGCGCTGTATGCGGCTAGTTTTGTGTATATGTAGGCTGTCGTAACTTATTTCGTATTTGCACGCTGTTTGCCCAGACTATACATAAATGATTGAAGCTATCAACCTATCAATTTTAGTAACTTTGTTTGGTTTATGTTCGCACCGGTGAAAATGATCTGTCAAAATGACAGTTTTTATTTTTACCATGGTCGTCTGTTTTTATCCCTTTTTCTATATTCACCTTTTATTTACTTTTCGTTGCATTCACATCCAATTCTTACACCAAATAATGTTTAAAATATATTTCCTTACTTTTGCCTTCTACATATTTAATATCAAATTGAGGGTTATGTTTATTATGGTTAACATATGAGGCGCTAATGTTGATTGGATATGATCGGAACCAAGCGTTGTAGTACCAATTTAAACAAAAAAATGACACCCAACGTTAGCTTTAATCATATTTATTATTTTAATTCCTGTTTACCAAGGCTGACTGGATGAATAAAAAGAAAGAAAGAATTTGTATGCAACTTTGAATAACAAAATCGACGAATCAGTGTGTAAAACCTTAGAAAACACGAATATTCATATGTACGTTAGGGTTTTTAGTACTGTCAACCTAAGACAGTTCAGGTTGCTCACACTATACAGGCTGTAAATTAAATCATCACCTTAATTTCAAGGGGGTGATCCCGTTTCATATTTTATGTGGAAAGTTCATATAAACATGTGTCCTAACTTGCTTCGTTTGGGCAATGTTTATGTAATGGGGTGGGAAGAAAATGTTGCAATAAAAAATAAAAATAATTTATCGCGATCTCCCGCGCGTCTTCTACCCAACAAGAGTCATCAGGATTTTTTGATGTTCATTTCATCAAAATTCTGTCAAAATTTCACTAATTTTCTGCTTCGCTGCTACGGATGACTTAATCCCCAATCAAAATTGACCTTTTCCGTCGTCATGGCAACCGCAAAAACAATTTTGATTGCGTAATTTGATTTACTTAAACCAATGACGCGTCCCGTTTTATGATTACCCAATCGGACATCAAGTTTTGAATCGAAAATGATGCTAAGAGCGAAAATCTGTCAAAATCCAGTAATATTTCATCGATTTTTTAGATTTACATTGGTTAACCTGCTTCGCCTCTACACCTCACTTAGGTTCTAATCAAAACTAACGTTTCTCGTTATCGTAGTAACCATCAATATAATTTTGGTTGAGTAATTTTGACTCATTTAAATCAATGAGGCGCCCTATTTTATGGTTATCCAATCGAAAAGTATGTTTCGATTTGGACAATGACGTTAAAAGTGAAAGTCGGTGTTAAAATCTCGTGATATTTCATCGATTTGCTTCGCTTCTAGGGATACCTTAATCCCTGATCAAAACTGACATTCGTTGTCATAGTGATCTTCAATATCATTTAGATTGAGTGATTTTGACTTATTTAAACCTACGAGGCGCCCCGTTTTATGGTTATCCAATCAGAAGGCGAGTTTTGATACGAAAATTAAGTTCGGGACAGAAGTATATGTCAAAATCTAGTGATATTTCATTGATTTTCAGGTTTAGATTGGTTAACCTGCTTCGCTTGTAGGGATAACTTAATCCCTAATCGAAATTGACGTTTCTCGTTGTCGTAGCAACCAACAATATCATTTTGTTTGGGTAATTTTGATTTATTTAAACCTACGAGAGATGACAATGACTAAGAGAGATGAAGAAAAGCTAAGAATACTCGAGCGGAAAATATTAAGAACCATAATGGGGCCAATTAAACTAACAGACAATGAATTCAGAATAAGAACGAATGAAGAACTACAAGAGGAAATTGGGGGAGAAGATGTGGTAAAAAAATAAAGCGGCAAAGAATAAAATGGTTGGGACATGTATGGAGGGCAGGGGCGGAATCCATAACCAGGATGTTGCTGGAATGGAAGCCGGGGCGCAAGATGAGAAGAGGAAGACCAAGGTCCAGATGGCTGGAAGAGGTGTTGGAGGATCTAAGGGGAGCAGGCGTTAACAACTGGCAGAAAAAAACCACGGATAGAAGAATCTGGAAAGAAATAAGCCAGAAGATATGAAAACATAGGTTGGGGACCGATCCACCCCGGAAATTATGGATTTAGAAAGCTTTTAAAGCGGTGAAGCCTGATGGGGTGTTTTAACCACTGTATATATATAAACCTACGAAACGCCCGGTTTTATGGTTATCTCATCAGAAAGCAGGCTTTGATTGGAAAATGATGTTAAGAGTGAAAGTGGGCGTCAAAATCTGGTGATATTTAATCTGTTTTGCTATTTAGATCGGCCAACCTGTCCGGTATCTATAGATAATTTAATTCCAAATTAAAACTGACATATCTCGTCGTTATAGCGACCTTCCATACATTTTGACCGGATGATTTTTACTTATTTGAAGCTTTGACACTCCTTGTTTTACGGTTATTCAATCAGACAGCAGGTTTCGATAGGAAAATGACGGTAAAAGAGTGGATGTCAAAATCTGGTGACATTTCATCGATTTACCGATTTAGGTTGACCAACTTGCTCCGCGTCTGCAGCTAACTTAATTCCTAATCAAAACTGCCATTGTTAGTCATCCTACTAACGACACAAATATCACATCGGTAAACTCCTCACCACACAATTGTTTATAATAAAATCGGTGATATTTGTGTCAGTAAATTATACCGCCGTCCTTGCAATCACCCTTATTCATCCTACTAACCGTCAATACAATTCTAATTGGGTCATTTTGTTTATGGGTATCGAACCAGAAAGCACGTTTTGATTTGGAAAATGGTGTTAAAAGTCCATGTCAAAGTCTAGTGATATTTCATCGTTTTTGAAGTTTAGATTGGTTAACCTGCTTCGCTTCTAGGGATAACCTAATCCCTAATCAAAATTGACGTTTCTCGTTGTCGTAGCAACCATCAATACAATTTTGACTTATTTAAAGCTACGATAAAAATCAATCGGGTGACCTTCTGCGACGCCACTGGAATTATTATTTTAAATCTGATCACACCAAAAAAGAAAGCCGGTCGTTATTGCTAACAGGCACACCAAGTTTCATCGAAATCGTCGAAAAGATTTTCGAGGAATTAATTTTCAAAGCAACGATTTTTGACCAGAAACTTTTACACCCTGTTCTCTCGAAAACGAAGCGCAGGTTACATACATATACATACATGCTAATATGAATTTTCTTTCATAAAATATGGCGAGAAATCATCCTCCCGAAATTGAAAGACATCGCTTAATTTACACCTGTATATAAATTGAAATAAGAATCT
This sequence comes from Chrysina gloriosa, assembly GCA_038088585.1. NCBI lineage: Eukaryota > Metazoa > Arthropoda > Insecta > Coleoptera > Scarabaeidae > Chrysina > Chrysina gloriosa. The sequence goes on from CM076087.1 coordinate 104,535,767, forward strand.
ACAGGGATGGCAAAAAAAAATTTTTTGTTTGTATAAGAGCAAAATTTGCTTGGACGTGGTGTTAAAATGTAATGTTAGTTGGACGTGGATTTTAAGATTTGATTCTTGTCCGAACGCGATTGAGAATATTAACGCGGTGTTTAAGTAAAAATCCGGATACTGAAACAAAATTATAATAATAAAAAGACGAAACAAATGAAATGAGAACGGAAAAAAACAAACAAAATTAAAAATGTAACAATGTATATTGTATATATAATCCTTTCGTTCAAAAATTTATATCTGACTAAAAGAGACAACACAAGAATAAATTAAATACACAATTAAAGTATGCGGAGCACGAATAAATAAAAATTAAAAAAAAGAATAAAAATAAAAATATATATCGCCTGAGATAGAGAATTTTTCTTTTTTTTTTTTTTTTTAACGAAAAACGTAAACCGCTCTCGGATGAGGTTCTTCGTTCCTCTCTTCGCCTTCGCCTTTCCTATTCTATTTCGCTAATAACCTCTTCGATTATAATCTTTATTTTATTTTATTTCTTTATTAAATAGTAGCTGCTGCTTATGTCGTGTTACCTTTCGGAATTGAGAAAAGAAAAACTTAAAATGTGCAAAATTCACTAACGGGGTGAGGGATGCGTAGTACATACAAAAAATGTTTTCTCTTTTTTTTCTTCAGTTTTTACTTTTAATCACGATCACGATGCGACACGTGTACTTAAGGTCTGTCGATGCAATACCTTTAAAAAGAAAGATTTAGGGAATAGTAATTCTGTCGTGCCAGATATACAAAGCATCGGTTATCCAAAAAAATCGGGTGGAGATCCCCCGCACTAACGTTAAAGATTACTTTGAGGAACATCAAAATAACTAAACAACTCTACATCTATTCTCCCGTAATCGGGGAAATTATATATATAAAAAAATGAAACTTAAAAATGGAATGCCGCAGGTGTTAATTTTTAGGACACCGCCCCCTCCTCCCTCCCCCGTCGGGGATCTCCACGCTAAAAAGAACGTTTCGTCTTCCGCCGCGACGCGATCGATACGGGAGAAATATATCACAAAAAATCATCTAATCGATCGATTAATATGTCGAGAGATGACAGATGAGGGACAGGGAGAGAGGGAGAGAAAGTCCGGTGGAAAGAAAATACAGAAAACGCCTTAAGAACGTGTGTGTTGGCGTGCATGTGAATTTTCGCGAAACGCAAAATGCAGACCGGGGGACGACGAAGATCACACACGTTGTCGTCGATTTCCTTCTAACCGCGGGTGTGGGATGGTCCAATTTGCACATTCTAAGGGGGCCGTTTTTAGAGTTTTGGTAGGGGCGAGGATCTGAGAGCAGCTAGTCACGGCGGCTTTTAGCCCCTGGCCCCCTCTTGTGTCATACGTACTCCAACGGCGAACGTCTACCTCTACCCCTTTGCTCCACCAACCTTTCCAGCAACTTTTTAATTTCGGAAATCACCCATACCGATGACGTCAGCAAGGTTAACGTGAACATATCTGGATGGGAGGGAAAAAAATTATTAAATTAAATTAAATTAAAGATTAAATTTAGATTATTCTCTATAAACCAACCTTAGCGGGCTCCTTTATTGTACATAACACGAAGTAGCTGTGCAATAGCTTTATTAACCCTGCTGTTAGATTTAAAAATATACGAATCTTGTATTAAGAGACCAATTGGTCCATACTACACAAATGCAAATTTTTTATGAAAATTGATTGAACTCTTTAATGTAATTTATAAATATAATTATGAACCGTCAATAATTTAACTTGCCATCCATCTATCGACTAATTGGGGACGCTAATGTGTTTATGTTAGCTCGAGCGTCCAGCTCCAGCAAAAAACAGCAGGGTTAAACGAGCAAAAATCGCATTTGTCGAAAATTACTTAGTAAGGCTATTGCACAGCTACCTTCCGAGCTGTCCAATCCCAACGATGCACATGATAAGGTCGTTTTCTCGAGAGAGACTCATCGAGATTCTTCTTGGAATCAATATTTTGTTGTTTTTTTCTTAAATCAATCGTGTACTAACCCCATAACGTTAGCGCTTCCGTTTGGAAAATACTCTGCAAGGGGGAAATAGACGACCAGCAACTGTCCTACGACCGATAACGTCACAGCGACTAGGAACATTTTATTCGAGAACAGTCCGATGGAAAAGACGCTCTTCGTCTGAGATCGACACGAGAGGGCGTTCCACATGTCGAAGAATACGAAACAGGTGAACGTCATGGTCGTGTCTCTAGCCGTGATGCCCTCCGAGCTCAACTAAAACGACGGAAAAACACAAAATGTCGAATTGTTAAAACAACACCAACAACAGTAATAATAATAATAAAAATAATAATAACAAAAGCAATAATAATAATAATTTACCTCCTTTTTAAAAACCCACAGAGTGCCCGAAATGATCACCCCGGCCGATATCAAAACGTTGAGTATTAACGACCTGGTTATCATCGGTTCTTTAGTGTTCCTCGGTTTCTGCCTGATGACGTCCCTCTCCACGGGTTCGACGCCTAAACTTTGAGCCGGCGGGCCGTCCATTATTATGTTTATCCACAGGATCTGGAAATCGAGGAGAAAGAGGGAATTAAAACACATAAAGAATGCTCCTTGGAAAGGTCGGCCGAACGAGTAATAGAATCCGAGAGAGATGGAAAAAGAAGATAGGAAGGTTGGGAAAGCGGAGGAAAAGCAGTTCGAGAACGGGGAACTCAAGAAACAAAGGGAACAAGGAAAAACAATAGACAATAGAAGAAATGGAAGAAAAAGAAGAAATAGACGACGAAAAAATGAAAGAAGAAGAAGAAATAAAATAGAAGAAGAAATATACTGGAAGAATTGAAACAAAACACCAACAACAACGTGGGACACGTTTTAGAATAAACTATATATTTTAACGGTAACCACGCCACCGAAATATCTGTTCTGAAAAAGAAAAACTAGAAGAAATAGAAGAAAAGACGAAGAAGAAATGAGAGAAAAAGAAGAAATAGACGAAAGAATGGAAGAAATGGAAGAAAAGGAAGAAATAGACGACGAATAAATGAAAGAAGAAGAAATGGCGGAAAAGGAAGAAATAGAACAGGATAAGTATAAATAGAATAGAAGAAATAGAATTAGAAGAAAACGACATAGGACACATAGAATAAACTAGACATTTTAGCAGCAACAACGCCAGCGAAACATCTGTCCTGAAAAGACGTGGAACACGTTTTAGAACAAACTATATATTTTAACGGTAACGACGCCACCAAAATGTCTGTTCTGAAACAGAAAAACTAAAAAAATTGAAGAAAAGACGAAGAAGAAATGAGAGAAAAAGAAGAAATAGACGAAGAAATGGAAGAAAAGGAAGAAATAGACGACGAAGAAATCGAAGAAGAAATATACTAGAAGAAATGGCGGAAAAGGAAGAAATAGACGATGAAGAAATAGAACAGGATAAGTATAAATAGAATAGAAGAAATAGAATATAAGAAGAAAACAACCACATAGGACACACAGAATAAACTAGACATTTTAGCAGCAATAACGACAGCGAAACATCTGTCCAGAAAAAAAACCGAATGGAAAAAATGGAAGAAAAAAAAAGAAAAAGACGACGAAAAAATGAAAGAAGAAATAGAATAGGAGAATTAAAGGAACAACAACAACAACAACAACAACATAGAACACGTTTGCAAAAATAAACTAGATATTTTAGCGGAAGAAATGGGAGAAAGAGAAGAAATAGACGACGAAGAAATAAAATAGATTAAGAAATAGAATGTAAGAAGAACGAGAATAGCTCAATTAAAAGAACAACATAGAACAGGTTTTAAAAATAAACTAGACATTTTTGGCGGTAACGACGCCAACGAAACATCTGTTCTGAAGAAGAAAAATTAGAAAAAGCAATAGATGAAATGGAAGAAAAAGAAGAAATTAAAGAGAAGAAGAAATAGAATGGAAAAATTAAAAAACAACAACATAGGACACGTTTTAGAATGAACTAGTCATTTTAGCGGTAACGACGCCAGCGACACATCTGTCCCGAAGAAGAAAACATGAAAGAAGAAATAGAAGAACAAATAGAAGAAGAGGAAGAAGAAATGGAAGAATGATGTAATCAGAGCAACATCGGTTTCCATACCTCCTCCTTCATGTATCTTACCAAGCCCCATCGTTCTTATAAAATAAAAAAGTTTTGGAATCACTGTGTCAGTGATTTTTGCAAAAAAAACTTTTAGTCGCTATTTTACTACCTCCACCTCTTATAAGATTTATCAGGCGAGTCGAAAAAGTTGAGATATCTACCTCTTCTCTGACGTTAGCCTCGAAAAAGTTTGAGAATCACTGGTTTACTGAACAAGCACGCAAATTAAAACAAGATCGAGAAAGGCTAGTTTCTAAATGCCGGAATGTATGTTTTGCCAAGATGTTGATCTCGTTGTTACACGGTTTTGTAAAATTTAGGACTTCCACTTCGCGAAAATGTTTGAGGGTCACTGCCATTTTTCTCCTAAAATAAAGGTGTAGTGGTCGTCGATTGTTTTGGTACTGTAATACTGGATTATGGAAAAAAGCAAAAATTCTTGGTGAGCTCTCGCGTGCCTTGTCAGGCATTAGATCAGCAGTTCCACAACTGTTTCAGCATCTTCAAAGTTTCATTCCGGAAAGGACGGTTTTGAAATGTTGATCTCGTTTCCGACGAAATACGCCATCAACGTCGGATGGAACGCTACAACGATGTCACTGTGGAACGGGAATCATGAATCGAAAAAGTTGGGAACCACTGATTTCGAAACCTTCTCAATAACTTTACGTTTAGGTTTATGTAGTTACACATTTTTATAAAATTTAGGATTTTCACTTCGCGAACATGTTTGAGGGTCACTGCTCTTCTTCTCCTAATATAAAGGTGTAGTGATCGCTGATTGTTTTGGTACTATAATAGTGGATTATGGAGGAAGGTAATAATTCTTGGTAAGCTCCCAGGGGTTTTGTCGGGACTTAGATCAGCAGTTCCAAAACCATTTTAATATCTACAAATCTTCACTCGGGAAAATAAGACGATGCTGACATTGTTACCAGCGAAGCACATGTCCCGGGATTAATAAACCAATCGTCTTAATGAAGAGTTTGCCGACGTAATCCGGTGTCGGATGAATGGGTTTAAAAATGTCGTAACGTACTCACCTGCATTGCGTTTAAGGGATTCGGTATTCCCATCAGCGTTGCCAAAGCGATCAGAGAGAGAGCAGCAATCGACGTGGACAGTTGGAATCGAACGAAGTTCCGTATGTTGTAAAATATGCTTTTCCCTTCCTCGATAGCGGATCTAAAACGATCATTTTATCGATAGCTTCTGGTGCAGTTCATAGTTTAAAAAAATGAATATTTACATTATAGTGTGGAAATCATCATCGACCAAAATCATATCGGCCGCCTCTTTGCACACGTCCGTTCCGTTCTTTCCCATGGCAATTCCGATATCGGCTTTCTTCAAGGCCACGCCGTCGTTCACCCCGTCCCCGGTCATCCCGACGATATGTCCGGTTCGTTGCAGCGATTTCACTATTGCCAACTTATTCTTGGGGAAACCCGATAAAAAACGGTCGCTAATGGAACAGCGGCGTCCAATTCGGTCTCCGTAAAGGTGTCGAGTTGCTCCCCGATAATATCTGCGAGTGCAACGTGTCCAATCCGATCATTTGCGCTGTAAAATTACCACAGTAACAACCCCCAAAATTACATTTCCGCACGCTGTTTATACAAAATTATCGAGATTGATCGCCCATCACGTGACCAGTTATTTTTTAAATCTGGGGGAATTTTGTGTTCATACGTTTATGGTATTTGCATATCACTAGGATCATACTAGCATTTGACATAGGCGTACAATTTTTATTGATTCATTCAAATTTTTGCTGTCATTCTTTACGTTCGCCCTCCATTATTTTTATTATAAATATATAAAGTAACAGAACTATAATCATTTGGCAATTTACAAAGGGAGAATGCAATTATGTATAGAACAGGACGGATCACATTTTGAACATTGAACAGCTGTTAGACTAACTCAATAAATAAATTGTCGCAATTATTAAACTTAAATTAAGGGGCATAGAATACAAACTTATTCAAGTCAAAAAAATAAAGACAAGTAAAAACAGTTCCTTTCTATTTCAAAAATGCACCAAAAAGTACGCCACTTTCTGCAGTATTTTCCATAAAGTAATAGCGTACTACCAACGGCTGTTATTTGGGTTGCCTAATTTGGTAGTCACGTGATGGACATGAATTTGTCAATAACTCTGTATTACCTATAGCTACGGCTGTATCAACAGCGTCCCCCGTGACCATCTTGACTTGCACTCCCGATTGTAATAGGGTGGTAATCGACTCCCTAACGTACTGTCGGGGCGGATCGCAAATGCCCACCATTCCCAAATAAACCAGTTCCTGCAGGGTCGAACCTTTAGCCAATGCCAATACCCGAAGTCCTTTTCGTCCGATTTCGTGCGCCTCCGCCATAAATTCCTGTTCCTTCTTGTTCGTCAATTGCTGTTGGGCGCCGTTCAATGAGTACTTACTGCATTTCGGCAGTACTTTCTCGATGGCGCCTTTAACGAAGAATATCTCCTGTTTGTCATTGTCGTACTTGGGTATGCATTTTACAGCCATCATTTTCTGTTCGGAGGAGAACGGATACTCCTGAAGACGGATGTAGCGATCGTTGACATTGTACATGCCGTGTTTCATCGCTACCGCCAAGAGGGCGCCTTCCGTCGGTTGTCCCAAAAGGGTTTCGTTGGTTATCACCGCGTTGTTGCAAACCGCACCCACCTACGATGGTAAACAAAAATGTTGGATTTTGGCTCGTTTTTTTAAGATTTAAATGAACACCGCTTAATTTTTTTTTATCTGGTTGAACGCTACTTAAAAATAGTCAAACACCACAACTAAGCTTGGCTGAGCACAATCTTGCTGGAACTTGACTTAATTCTAACTTTGGTTGAACGCACCTTAATTTCGTTAGAATTTAGCTGAACACTAAACTTTCTAAGAAAAATGGTTGAACGCTACTATCAATTAGTTTTGCTAAACGCTACAAAAATTGGCTGAACGCTTGTTGATTGTGGAAAAGCGTAGTTGAACGCTGTTGAATTTTGCTAAAAATTGGCTGAACAATACAGATTGTGCTCGAGTTTGGTTGAGCGCTGCTTAGGTTGATAAAATTTGTTTGAATCTGACTTGAATTTTTCTGAACGATTACTTTTGATAAAATTCAACTGAATGCGACATAATTCTGCTTAAATTGAAGCGAGTGCGACTTATTTTCGCAAAAAAAAATGGCTGAACGCTACTTAATTGTGCAAAAGCGTAGTTGAACGCGACTGAATTTTTGCTAAAAGTTGGCTGAATAATACATATTTTGCGCCAGTTTGGTTGAGGGCTGCTTGCGTTTGTTAACATTTAGTTGAATCTAACTTAAATTTTCTAAAATTTGGCTGAATGAGTTCTACTAAAATTCAACTGAGTGCTACATAATTCTTCTTACATTTAGTTAAGTGCGACTCATTTTCACAAAAAATTGGCTGATCACTACTTTATTACGCAATAATATAGTTGAATGCTGCTGAATTTTGCAAAAAATTGGCTGAATACATATTTTGCTTAAGTTGGATTGAACGCTGCTTACGTTGGTTAAAATTTGGTTGAACGTTATTAAATTTTGCTAAAATTTGGTTGAACGCAATTGAAGTTTGCTAAAATTGAGCTCAACACCACTTCTTTTTGAAAATCTAGTTTGGCTTCATTTAGTTTAGCCAAAATTCAACCGACTGCTACATAAACTCTGCTTAAATTTAGCTGAATGCAACTTAATTCTCTTAAAATTTGGCTCATGGCATTTTAAGTAAAATTAGGCAAATTTTAATAGGTTAAATTTACTTAAGTTGCGTTCAGTCAAGTTCAGTACAGTTAAGTGGTGTTTGACCAAATCTTTGATAAAATTACGTAGCACTCAACCAAAATAATAATAATAATAATAAATATATAAAAAATTTAAATTCGGTTGACCGGTAAAACATGACTGAATTCAACTTAATATTGTTGAAATTTGACTGAATTCTATAACTAGAATTTGGTTCAACGATATTAATTTTGCTAAAATTTAGCTGAACGCAGTTGCCCCAGTCATACATGACGCTTGAATTTGCCTTAATTGGGGGAAAAAAATTGAAGTCCTTTTGATGGGAAATCTCGGGATGTGTTCACGTACTTAAAATTAATTTGTGTTCAACCACAAGTAGCGCTCAAATTAGGTTGAACGCATTTTGAGCGATGAACATCCGAAAGCTAGATTCAGCCATATCGAGCGCTCCAATTTATCTGATTCGAAATTAAACAACAAAAATTCAGAACTTATTTGCTGTCACTGTTACTATATTCTTTTGTCCTTATGAAAAAATCATTATTTTTTTAAACGCGTTCACGTAGATAAAACGCAAAACTCAGCAGCAGCCTGGGCAAATAGCTGTAAGACCTTACAATGACGAAATAAGTTACGACAGCATCGTTGACTCACCACTCTTGTGTTAGTACCAAATCGATGCTGTATGCGAGTAGTTGTAGATGTATATGTAGAATGTCGCAGCTTATTTCGTAATTACCGCTGTTTGACCACACTAGTAGCCTGGGCAAACAGCTGTAGCAGCGTATAATTGCGAAATAAGTTACGACAGCATCGTCAACTCACCATTCTTGTGTTAGTACCAAATCGATGCTGTATGCGAGTAGTTCTGTGTATACGTAGACGATCGTAACTTATTTCGTAATTACCGCTGTTTGACCAGACTAGTAGCCTTGGCAAACAGCTGTAACAGCGTACAATTACGAAATAAGTTACGACAACATCACCGATTCCCTACTCTAGTCAGTACCAAATCGATGCTGTAGGCGAATAGTTCTGTGTATACGTAGACGATCGTAACTTATTTCGTAATTACCGTTGTTTGACCAGACTAGTAGCCTTGGCAAACAGCTGTAACAGCGTACAATTACAAAATAAGTTACGACAACATCACCGATTCCCTACTCTAGTCAGTACCAAATCGATGCTGTATGCGAATAGTTCTGTGTATACGTAGACGATCGTAACTTATTTCGTAATTATCGTTGTTTGACCAGACTTGTAGCCTGGGCAAACAGCGATAACAGTGTACAATTACGAAATAAGTTACGACATCATCGCCGGCTCCTCGCTCTAGTCAGTACTAAATCGATGCTGTATGCGATTAGTTCTGTGTATATGTGGACTGGTCGTAGCTTATTTCGTAATTCCCGCTGTTTGCGCAGACTATTCAGCAGATCATCTATTTGGTTTTCGACCACGGTTATCGCATTGTGTTCGATTGAGCACAAGGCAACGATAGAAACTTTACCTCTAGCACTTGATAGACGCTCTCCCTTGCGCGATCGGGCATGTCGCACTTGTGCAGCAACACCTGTCCGTGGTCGTTGTATCCGGCGCCCGTCACTTCCGCCAGGTACTTGTCGGACGTCACCAACACCGTGACGGTCATCTCGTTCCTCGTGATAGTTCCGGTTTTATCCGAACAGATGACGTTCACGCAGCCCAACGTTTCGACCGTCGGTAACTTCTTCACGATCGAATTGCGCTTGGCCATACGCATGACACCCAGCGCCAAAGTAACGGTTACGACGATGGGCAAACCTTTTTGAAAAAAAAAAAAAAAGAAACAACGCTCACAAACAAAATGGACGTTCCTCGTTTTTATTCGGATCCGTTCGGCATCGAACGTTCATTTTCGGAATGTTGCTGTTATATATTTAGTTATTGTTATATATAGTAAACTATTGGTTGGTAACGGGCAGAGCTCTACACGACCGACAGGGAGACATGGCGTAGAGAGTAATAGGGGCTGAATGTAGAGTCTTGTTTATATGTAAAATATGTACCAGTGCTCCCAAAATAACCTACTAAACCAGCAGCAACTCTTGTATTGTTAAAAGTAGTATAAACATGACAGCTGCAAGACGATGTGTTTAATTTTGAAAACATTTTCGAGGGCATTTCTTTAAGAAAATAAAGAAATAAAAGCGAAACGACACACAACGTAGATCTTCGCTATTTCGTGTATCAATTCGTTTAATTATTGAACATTTACGTTTGGAATGCCACAAGGCGCAGCCAGAGGACCAGTGCTGTTCGTATTTTTTAAAACACGCTCGTTTTTCAGATTTCTTTCCTTACGTTTGGAGTGCCGCAAGGCGTAGCTAGAGGACCGATTCTGTTCGTATTTTTTAAAACACGCTCGTTTGCTAGCTTTCTTTTATTACGTTTGGAGTGCCACAAAACGCAGTCAGAGGACCGGTACTGTTCGTATTTTTTAAAACACGCTCGTTTTCCAGATTTTTTCCCTACGTTTGGAGTGCCGCAAGGCTGCAACTAGAGGACCGATTCTTTTCATACTTTTTAAAACACGCTCGTTTTCCAGATTTCTTTCCTTACCTTCGGGTATAGCAGCTACCGCCAAACTAACGCCAATGGTGAACATCTCCAGCGTTTGCTTGCCCTGTAACCAACCGACGAGCATGATCAATCCGATAATGGCGAAGGAGTAAATGGACAATTGCGCTCCGAGACTATCCATGGATTTCTGCAATGGAGTTTTGGGCGCTTCCTCCTCGAGCATCATCCGGAACACGGATCCGAACTCGCTGTTCACGCCGGTACTGATGACGATTCCCTGGAAAATTTCGCTTTTGATTACGAAGTCGGAGATAAAAGAAAAAAAGACAACGACAAAAGATGCACGCGAAAATGGAAGAGAAATTACGTTTTTACGAGCTCCATTACGAAACGGGCGTTCGCGAGATCCGAGGCGTTATTTCCCACTGGCACGGCGTTTGTTTACGGGATGGATGCGGAGCGAGCGTTGGCACATGGCTGAACATAAACAGAATCACATGTTTCTTTTCCTCTATTGTTTACCGGCGAACGTCGACGTCGGCCCGTACGGATTTCGAGGCTCTTTTATTTATTTTAAATGTTCAACTGTTAAAAGGACAAAAAAGGGGAAGGGGGCTCGGTGTTCCCCTTCTCTTTAAATAAATGAGGTGTCATTGATGTTTCGTTTGAAATTTCTGATTTGTTTTGGAAAAAGAAAAAAAAAAGGATGGAAACGCGCAGGAAACGTTCCGCGAAAAGGTCGTTTCGGGTCGGACGGCCGAGAACGATCGCTTCGACTGTTCGTTCAATTGTTTATTAACGGCATGCGTTTAAGGCTTTAAAAGTTCGGAGTTATATCTAGTCGGCGATGCTGTCGTAACTTATTTCGTAATAGAGTATACGCAAGTCTCACTTTTACAAGGAAATATGAAAAAATTATAGAATTAGATGTCTGTTTGCTATATAATTACATTTATTTAGGCAGGAATTATTTTATATGTTTTAATTAAAATTCAAATGTCTCCGATCAACACCCGAGTCCTTGCGAGTATGTTCAGCACTAAATTTATGTTCATGATCAGACGTATTAAAAACACAAGTTTTTTAGAGAAATATTGATTTGGAATAGTTTAACACGTACTTAAGTTCTCACTTGATTCTTTAGAATGGCCGAAATTAACGAAAACGCATTTGTAAAGGCGCAAAGTGATAATGTACTGAATTTTAACCAGTTTATGTTTGATGGAATTCATTCGCTCAAACGCTTCAACGCCGCCGAAATTAGAGGAGTTAAAGCTGAGTCGTAAATAAAATTAGTTAAATATGTAATAATTTAATAGAGATACTGTCATTTCCTATTAATTCCCATATTATTAAATTTACAGGTTAGTAATATATGTCAAACAATTTTCATTAACTGCCAGACTAACTGTAAGTAACCATGGAAACAGAAAACATGGAAATGTTGACAGAAATACTCATACGTCACACTTGTTTTGCCCGGGGAATTCAAAATAACATTTTTATATCAGAATTATAGTATTTTAGAATTGATAATGGTATCGATAATTATTAACATTAAAGTATCTAATTAAATTATAAATAAAAATCATGCGTATACTCTATTGTAAGCTGTCACCGCTGTTTGCCCGGACTAGTTATATCCATCGCAACATGCCGGTAAAGAAATTTAACTTCTTTTTTTTTTGAAAACCCAATGAACTGCAGTGCGACAAAGATAAGAACATTTTGATGACGTCAACCCAAAACAAATAAAAGTGCAATGATTAATATGATACCATTTAATGACATTTTGATGTCATGGAAACATCAACGACTAAAAACGTCATCTGTCAAAACTGATTGGCATAAACACACGACACAAATACTTCTATCCTTGTCTCTCGCCGTTTATTTTCCGTAACTTCAGAGAGACTGAGGGGTAAAAGGATTTATTTATTGAAGCGGATATCATATTTAATACATCGAAGTTCTCATAAACGCGAGATAGTCCGAACGCGTTGACACAGTCGTTCTTAAACTTTTTGAATGTGATTTTTTATAAAACTTTCGCCCCCTCCTCCTCCCGAAACGAACATTTGAAAACATTTTGAGAATGTAAACCTAAAGTACGTTGCTAGTACCGCATCGAAACAAAATCAAAACGCGCGGGCACAGCGGTTCTTAAACTTTTTTAACCCATTTCTTTTCTTTTCTAACAAAACTTTTGTCGTCCAAAAACGAAGATCTTAAAACATTTTGAGAATCGATATTTAAGCCTGAGTCTACCTTGCCGCTACGGCATCGAACCAAAATCAACACGCGCGGGCACAGCGGTTCTCAAACTTTTTAAAGCTAATTTTTGTTTAACAAAAGTTTTGTCCCTCAAAAAACGAAGAATTTCAAACATTGTTTTAATCTGATCTTTCTTTCTAACAAAACTTTTGTCCCAAAAAACGAACCTATGAAAACATTTTGAGAATCGACATTTAAATCTAATCTATCTTACCACTACCGCATCGAGCCAAATTCAAAACGCGCGAGCGCACCGCAGTGGTTCTTAAACCTTTTTAACCCAATTTTCTTCTTTTCTAACAAAAAATTTTTGTCGCCCAAAAAACGAAGATCTTAAAACATTTTGAGAATCGAAATTTAAACCTGAGTTTACCTTGCCGCTACGGCATCGAACCAGAACCAAAACCAAAACGCGCGGGCACAGCGGTCCCCAAACTCTTCTAATGCGAATTTTTTCTAACAAAACTTTTGTCTCTCAAAATAGGAAGATATTAAAACATTTTGAGAATCGATATTTAAACCTAGGGCATACCTTGTCGCTATGGCATCGAACAAAAACCAGAAGGCGCGCCCGTTCCTGTGCCCACAGCGGTTCTTAAACTTTTTGAATGCGAAATTCTTTTTTCCAACAAAACTTCCGTCTTCCAAAAAAGATAGATTTGAAAACATTTTTAGAATCGATATTTGAATCTAACGTACCTTGCGGCTAGCGCATCTAAACAAAATCAAAGCGCGCGGGCACAGTGGGTTTCAAACTGTTTTGAATGTGATTTCTTTTAATAAAACTTTTGTCCCCCAACAAAGGAAAATATTACAATATTTTCAGAATGAATATTTAAACCTAACCTACCTTGCCACTACCGCATCAAACCACAAACAAAACGCGCGCTCGTGCCTGTGGCCACAGCGGTTCTTCGTTCCCCAAAAAAACGAACAAAAATCGAAATATGCAGGTACAGCCGCTCTTAAACTTTTTAACGTTTTTAACAAAACTTTCATCTCTCAAAAAAAAAAAAAAAGAAAACCAAGATTCTAAAACATTTTGAGTATCGATATTTAAATCTAATCTATCTGACCACAACCGCATCAAAACGGGCGGCCGCAGCGGTTCTTAAACTTTTTAACGTAAATCTTCCCTTTTCCAATGAAACCTTCGTCTTTTTGAAAACATTTTGAGAATAGATATTTAAACCCAACGTACCTTGCCGCTAGCGTATCGAAACAAAATCAAAGCGTGCGGGCACAGTAGGTCTCAAACGTTTTTGAATGTGATTTTTTAAGAAAAATGTTGTCCCCCAAAATAGGGAATCTTAAAACATTTTCAGAATCGATATTTAAACCTAACCTACCTTACCACTACCGCATCGAACCACAATCAAAAGGACGCGCCTTTGCTTGTGTCCACAGCGGTTCTTAAACTTTTTGAATGTGAAATTTCTTTTGCTAATAAAACTTTCGTTCCCCAAAGTAGGAAGACAATAATAATACATTTTGAGAATCGAATGTAAAATATAATTTACCTTGTCACTACCGCATCCAACAAAAATCAGAACGTGGGTCCGTGCCGGTACCCACAGCGGTTCTTAACCTTTTAAACGTGATTTTTTCTAATGCAACTTTCGTCCTCCAAAAACAAAAACGAACATTTGAAAACATTTTGACAATCGATATTTAAATCTAACCTATCTAACTACTACCGTATCGAACAAAAATCAGAACGCGCAGGCACAGTGGTTCCTAAACTTTTAGAATGTGCGGGTCTTAGTCTTTTTGAATGTGATTTTTGTTTCTAACAAAACTTTTGTCTTCCAGAAGACGGAAGATTTGAAAACATTTTGAGAATCGATATTTAAAGCTAAACCTACCTTGCCGCTACCGCATCGAACCAGAGTTCCCATAAAAGCGATATTCGTCTTGGACGATTGCGAACCGTTCGGCCTCAGCACCGGACTGGTACTTTTCTGCGCCGGTTCCGTTTCTCCCGTAAAACTGCTCTCGTCGATGGCCAAATCCACCGATTCGAAGAGTCTCAGATCGGCCGGTACTCTATCGCCGATATTCAAAAGGACCACGTCTCCGGGCACCAGCTCACGGGCCAGGAACGTATCCGGCGTACCCTCGCGCAAGCTACCCATAACAAGAAAAGAAAAGGAAACGGAAATTAAGTCCGGCCTCGCCACATCCGACCGCAATTTCGACTTTACCAATGGCAAGACGGCGGCACCAGTTTCGTCAGTTCCTGCAGGGACTTCTCCGAACGATATTCTTGAACGAACGCCACCGTCACGACGATGACGATGGCGACGGTGATGCTGATGGCGTCGTCGAACTGTCTCATGAAGATGGAGACGAGCGCCGAGGCGAGCAGGAGCAGGATGAGCGGATTCTTGAACTGCTCCAGATACTTCTTCCATGGCGGGTCTTCGTCTTTCACCGAGAATTCGTTGTATCTGGAAATAAACTCGGAGACTGACGTAAAATTAACACGGAAAGATTGTGAAGTGGAAGTTTATCGACGGTTGTTTTAGGCGAAAAGAGGAAGAAAGTGGAGAAGAAACGAAGGAAAAACGGGCGAAGAGAAAGTGAAGAAGAAACGAAGGAAAAAGACGGACGAAGAGAAAGGAAAAGAGAAACAAACGATGATGAGGAGAGCACAAACGCGTGAAAAATGAAAGACAAGAAACTGAAGAGAAGAGAGAATAAAAGAAGAAGGAAAACAAGACACAGATAAAGAAAGAAGAGGAAGGAAGAAAAAAGATATGGAGGAAGACAGAAGAGGAAGAAAGAGAAAAGAATATTGAGGAAGACAGAAGAGTAAGAAAGAAAAAATGATACGGAGGAAGACAGAAGAGTAAGAAAGAAAAAACGATACGGAGGAAGACAGAGGGATGGGAATGATGAAGAAAGGAAAGAAGATATGGGAGGAACAAACAAAAGAAGATGGAGGAAGTGAGAAACAAACGATGATTAAAGAAGATATATACGTTGAGAAAGATGAAAAAAAGGAAATGTAAGAGAAATAGGGAAAAGGGAAGAAAAGAGGAAAAATAAAAGAAGAAATAGAGGAAGAAACAAAAGAAAAGGAAGGAAGAGAGAAACAAACGAAGATGAAAGAAAGTAAGTTAAGAGAAGATGATAAATATGAAAAACAGAAACTGAATAGTGATGAGACGGAAGGACGAAAAGAAGAAGAGAAAAGTGGAAACAACAAACGACGAGAAAAGAACATACATTAGGAGAAGAGGACGAGAAAGATGAAAAACAAGACACTGAAGAGAAATGAAACGGAAAGGAAGAAGTAGATTCTGAGGAAGATAAGACGGAGCGACTAGAAGCGATTGAAGAAATGGGGAAACAGAAAATAAACAGAAGCAAACCACATATGTAAAAGAGAAAAGATTAAGTTCAGTCGAATTTGGCACTTCTAAGACAATATTTTAAGTTGCAAATTTACGCGCGTATGTATGTACCAGAAAGCGCGTTCAGCTAACTTCAACATCTTTTAGCCATTAATAATCATTAGCGAGCGGATGGTTTATGGGATGATGTAATCCTGTACTGCTGTCCATCTAAATCATCTGAGCGTTTATGCGAAGACACAATGCTCTTTAGTGACCCGGACAAATGTTGATTAACGTAGCATGAAATGCTCAGACGTTTTATCTGGGCGACTGTGCAGACTTGCGTCATCCCACAAACCATTCCCTCAGCAATAATCGCATGTAACCGTACCTGTGGTTATTTCTCCTCATAACCTTCTAATGTTTATGTTAACGCAAAACCGTCAGACGCTTTGTCTGGGCGATTATGCAAGCTTGCATCATCCCACAAACCATTCGCTCGATAATAAACAGATTTAACACTACAATATCTACGGTTATTCCTTCTCACAACGGCAATTTTCTAACGTTTATGTTAACGCAAAACGGTTAGACGATTTGTCTGGGCGATTGTGCAAGCTTGTATCATCCCACAAACCATTCGCCCAGCAATAAACACGTTTAACAGTATCTACGGTTATTCCTTCTCACAACGGCGATTTTCTAACGTTTATGTTCACGCAAAACGGTCAGACGCTTTGTCTGGGCGATTGTGCAAGCTTGTATCATCCCACAAACCATTCGCCCAGCAATAAACAGGTTTAACAGTATCTACGGTTCTTTCTTCTCACAACGGCGATTTTCTAACGTTTATGTTAACGCAAAACGGTCAGACGCTTTGTCTGGGCCATTGTGCAAACTTGCGTCATCCCAAAAACTATTCGCTCAGTAATAAACGGATTTAACACTACAATATCTGCGGTTATTCCTTCTCACAAGTTTGATTTTCTGCAGATGTTTGTGTTAACGCAAAATTTAAACTGCATTCAATCATAATCAGCTATTCTATCGACTTTTGAACTAAATTATGTTCTAGAAAGCGTGTTCAGCCAAGTTCAAAACTTTAGCAGTAATATCGTTTCATTTTATCGTTTTTGTTAAATACGTTCAGCCGAATTTGGTACACTTAGCGATTTTCAATGATAAATTATAGGCGTTTAAATTTTAATGTGGATACGCATTTAAGTTGCGTTCAGTCAATTTAATGATCAGCGAGCGAAGCTTTGCGAAATAAGATTATAAACAGTCGATTAAATTGATCACGTGATCTCGTTTATGTGACGTGGCGCGGTGCCGTAATAAGTAGAGTTTCTTAAAAAGGTGGATGACGTGTTATTATTATTGAGTAGTGTAAATCGGATTGACGCTGTCACTCCTCCGAATTTCATTACTCAATGTGATAAGTCGTCATTGATAAATTCGGAGGAGTAACAGCGTCAGTCCGATTTACACTAGTTAATGATAAGAGGTCATCCACCTTCTTAACAAACTCAGGTAATAAGAACTAACGATTCTTCTATTTTCCTTTTCGCTCTAATTCCATACTATAAAACGCGTTCAGCCGAATTCAACATTTTCCTATTTAGTTGAGTGCCTTTTTCTCCATATGTGTGAAATCAAAAGTGCGTTCAATCGCATTTAGCGGTACCGCTAAGGCTCCAAAGTGTCAATTATGTTCATCCGAATTTGCCATCCTTCAGCGATCTTCAGCGGTGTGATATCGACTTGGAAGTGTTCGCGTCAACGCGAAATTTAAACCATCTTCAATCAGATTTAGCGGATCTATCACTTTTGCGCCTAATTTACGAAGCGCGTTCAGCCAAGCTTGCCATTTAACCAACAAAATAATCAGCAGCCGTATTTGAAAAATGCGCTCAGCCAAATTTGATAGTTTAACCGATCCTTAAATCGGACAGCTGGTTCCGCTTGAACGCATCTCAAATTATTTATATTGTTGTGTTTAGTTCAACGGTAAATCGCAAAATATGTTTAGGCCAAATTCAATTCGTTTTAGGTCAAAATTTAAAAGACGTTCAGTCATTCCTAGCGCTATTTTTGAAGTAACAAACATCAGAGAGTATGATGTGCGAGCGGGAGGCAACGAGTCAGGCCGTCAGAGCAGAGGGGCTCAGAAACACGTAAACATAAAAAACGAGTAAAATAAAACATTATACATTAAACCTCCGTAAAAGATTTTCTACAACCTAACCTTACCGATTTCCAAATCATCAATAAACACGTGGAACGAAAATGCCATGACCTCCAAGTAAAAATACGAAATTATAGGGTATTTATTTTCTGAAGTACCCCCTTGAAACTTCGAAGAAAATCGAAATGGTCGGAACTACGACTTATTACACATCAAATTAAAGCTTTTCTCGTGCAGATTACGGATAAAATAATGGCGGGTACGAGAGACGGTTCGTTGAGGAAATATTCAATGAGAAAGTGAAAAATGGTTTTGGACGAAGCGGTCTGATAGGCTCTAACACCCAAACGAAGCAAATACCACGAGTTTTGACGTCAGAATCGTATTCTACGCCTTCGAAAACATCTGTACACGGAATTTCGTCTAATTTAGAACATATTAATTTTTTTCTGAATTTCCAAAGGGGTACCCCTTGGAATTTCGAAGAATATCGAAATGATCGGAAGTACCACTTATTACACATCAAATTAAAGCTCTTCCAGTGCAGATTGGGGATGGAATAATTTCGGTTACGAGAGACGGTTGGTTGAAGAAATATTCAATGAGAAAGTGAAAAATGGTTTTGGACGAAGCGGTCTGATAGGCTCTCATACACGAACGAAGCAAATATCACCAGTTTTGAGGTTAAAATCGTATTCTACACCTTCGAAAACATCTGTGCACAGAATTTCGTCTAATTTAGAACATATTAATTTTTTCTGAATTTCCAAAGGGGTACCCCTTGGAATTTCGAAGAATATCGAAATGATCGGAAGTACCACTTATTACACATCAAATTAAAGCTCTTCCAGTGCAGATTGGGGATGGAATAATTTCGGTTACGAGAGACGGTTGGTTGAAGAAATATTCAATGAGAAAGTGAAAAATGATTTTGGACGAAGCGGTCTGATAGGCTCTCATATACGAACGAAGCAAATATCACCAGTTTTGAGGTTAAAATCGTATTCTACACCTTCGAAAACATCTGTGCACAGAATTTCGTCTAATTTAGAACATATTAATTTTTTCCGAATTTTCAAAGGGGTACCCCTTGGAATTTCGAAGAATATCGAAATGATCGGAAGTACCACTTATTACACATCAAATTAAAGCTCTTCCAGTGCAGATTGGGGATAGAATAATTTCGGTTACGAGAGACGGTTGGTTGAGGAAATATTCAATGAGAAAGTGAAAAATGGTTTTGGACGAAGCGGTCTGATAGGCTCTAACACCCAAACGAAGCAAATACCACGAGTTTTGACGTCAGAATCGTATTCTACGCCTTCGAAAACATCTGTACACGGAATTTCGTCCAATTTAGAAGATATTAACTTTTTCCGAATTTTCACAGGGGTCCCTTGGAAATTTCGAAGAAAATCGAAATGATCGGAAGTACCACTTATTACACATCAAATTAAAGCTCTTCCAGTGCAGATTGGGGATAGAATAATTTCGGTTACGAGAGACGGTTCGTTGGGGAAATATTCAATGAGAAAGTGAAAAATGGTTTTGGACGAAGCGGTCTGATAGGCTCTCATACACGAACGAAGCAAATATCACCAGTTTTGACGTTAAAATCGTATTCTACACCTTCGAAAACATCTGTACACAGAATTTCGTCTAATTTAGAACATATTAATTTTTTTCCGAATTTTCAAAGAGGTAACCCTTGTTTCCGTACGCTTCCAATAAATTTCAATTGGCTGGTTGGCGTTGGCGTCAATCATTTACAAGAAAAGGTGTACATATTTTCGAAGTAAACAAATAATTTAGTTTGTTTTACCGCAGAAAATTGTTATTATAAAGTTCATTATAATTTTCTGCGGTAAAAAATTCGAAGATATCGGCCCCGACGAAGAAAACAACGGAAAGTTTTGATAAAATACTTCCATCAGAACTTATCTGAAAACGGTCATAATTAAATTCGGTATTTTTCCTCCGATAAAATTTCCCTCTGATAAACCTTAACGGAAAAAATGCCATTATTTAGATTTAACCTGATATCTACTTCTTATTGTTAGTCGTGTAGCATCGTCTGCATTTAGTTTTTGGCAACCTGATGAGATAACTCATCTCATCACGCCACACCGGTAGAAACGCTTCTCTGTTCACCTCGATATTTTAGAGCGTGTGCGTGTGCCGGAAACGAACTTGACACAACCGCGCACTATCTGGCTCATCTGTGCGTTCCTCCGATTGCATTTAGAAATTACGATCCCGCCCCGTTCTGGCAGGTTATTATTCCTTATAATTAGGAAACCAAATATAGAATCTCTTTCTGACATGTTTCCCTCGTTTAAACAAGTAGGATGACCGAATTAGCGGTTTTTCGATCTTTCGTTGTTTTAGTGAAAGTGGTCGTTGTTTTATAGAGAAAAGTGTCTAATGAAACTTAATTATCTCCTTTCACCGATAGAAGACAGACGAGACGCGCGTTGCAAGAAAAAAGCAAGGAGAAAACTAAGCGAATCCGGATGAACGCGGTTGAACAAAAATCGATTTTGTTTTTTTGGACATATTTAAATTATTTTTTATTCGGCGATATGCACCGTTAGGATACTGAAATGGAATAATTATATTCCCGCGATCTTAGAAAGAACGCAACGGTTGCAAAGTCGCATACCGATAACACACGTCAAAAATGAATTGATACCTAAACACATAGGCCCGTCGTAAATTATGCACTTAAAACGAAAACATAACAACACTGAACTGAACATAAGGGTAGATGTAAATCAAAGGTATCGAAGCATTCAACTAATAGTCTTTGTATGTTGATGCGTTAAGCAAGATTTCCTTGTGCAATGTTGAGATTAATAGTAATTATTAATCTTTATTTGTTGCACTATCCCAACATACACATATACCCCCGATTTACACTGAAGGACTTTTTTATATAAAATCGTGTAGATCGAGAAAATCGCACAAAATCCGTTACCGAGATCTGGACGTTTAAAGTTTAATTACGTCCGATCTCGTTCATTCAAACACCGATCGACGCGTCTTCACGCGCTGATTCCAACGGTATATGATTTGTTTAGATTATTTCAACCGGTTGCCGAGAAAAATGGAAAAAACCGCAAAAAATCGCTAAAAATCGCTAAAATCGCATACCCGATTTCGTTAATACGGGACTTGGACGTTCAATCCTACATCAATCGACGCGTCTTGACGAGACGAATACAACGGCGTAGGATTTTTTCACTTTACTCCAGCGGTGACCGAATAAATCGCCAAAAACCGCGAAAAAATCGCAACAAGAAATCGCTAAATTTCAAGCTACGATATTCCCTTCTACACCGTTCGAAAGAGTCCGTTCTTCTAATTCAGAATCAACCCCGTATCGGCTTCCCTATCGTTTATAGTTTAGGCGGTACGAGCGCTGGAAGTTTTGCCTATTTTCACCCTCATACGTTAATGTTTGTAAAAATGGCGGGCACATTCGGTCATGGTTCCTTCTTTCAGAATGAAATAAAGTGAAAGATAGTGATTTAATAGACCTTTTGATATCAAAGCGAGAGCCGACTAACTTTAACGTAAATGATAAAGTGACTAAATATTTGGATAAACTCTTTAATCGCGAAGAATGTGGTGTATTTCATGACAGTGCGACCGAAGTGGTTATGGTCGAACAAATGAACGCAGTTCGTACTGAACTTGGATACGTGAAAAAAAGTCAATTATATTAGATCCATTTTGAGCGTTTGCCCCAACTTCGGATGGCGGTTTCTCGAAATCTAGGTGTTCCACGTCCGAACCGGTATGTTCTACGTAATTACCGGTCCGAATATATATATTCTGACGCAAAATAACTTCGAAATTCGAACACGAAACGACGAAAATTTCGTTAAAAATCGCTATTTTCGTTTCGTGCCAAATTTCAAATCGCCCTCACTACTTTATTTATGTCTCGATCGCGATCGAGTAGACCTTCCTAGAAGCAGATTTTGTCTAGGAATCGAACGGAACGGGAACGAACGCGCTATCTCTAACGGTTTTCGCGCTAGAACGAAATTATGGTAATTTTAGGTCAGACATTTTCTCAAACTTCAAAGTACCATATCTCCGGAACAGTAAGAGCTAGAGACCCCCGGTTTGCTCCATTTTAATCAACTCATCGAGTGCTTCAAGCCTATCGAGTTTGAGCTCGCTAGCGCTATCGAAAGTATGCCATTTCGAAATTTCTATGCTTTGAGGTAGAAATTTTTTGCGTCCAATCGCGGTCAAAATATGCCTATCCGATAGATTTCGGCCCGTAAAATCCAAATCTTCCATCCTGAACGCTGTATCTCTGGACGTTTAAAGTTTGTAAGGGCAAATGTTACCAAGGGAACGGAATTAGAAGATGACTGCAGAAATTTTTCGTTTTTCTTTTGTCTTAATCCCATATTAAAAAAAAACGGTGTAAAAGTGAAATCGCGTAAACAAAGTACCGTGTAAATCGAGGGGGATAGGTGTATTCGTACATCTAAGCTCAAAAAGTTGTACCGAATTTGTTTTAAATTCTAGTTTCTTGGTGTATATCGCGCATACTTTACTTGCCATCGGATCCGAACATATCCATTCAATCTATTCTCTGCGATTTTGTTTTGTATCTTGTTGTTTGTTTGCAAAATTCAATGACGATTTTCAATGTCACCTGCAATCGTACACCGTACATATTTTAACGTATCAAATACGAACGATATGAATTACAGAAATGGATGTCTCGGCACATTAGCTGTTACAAGGTCGATGAAACCGCGACATCGAATATCTAGGAAAACATTGAAGCTATAATTAGCTGATCGCGCAAAATTATAGCAAAAGAAAAAAAGAGAAAAAAAGAAGCGGGATAGTAGTAGTACATAATAACATGTCAAATTGCTGATTATTCGCCTCGTTATGTAATGAGAATTTGTCAAGAAAAAAGGTTGTTAGATCTCAGTTAACAGCATTAGTTTAAAATATATATATATACATTTATAAATTTTTTGTTTGGTATCTATTCTGTTTTCTTCTATTTTTCTCTTATAACATTTCTATTTTTCAATATATCAATAATCGAATTTGTTCGAAATGTTTTTATTTTTTTAGAATGGTAGTTTTGTCAATCGTCATCCATCGCAAGCACTACGAGTTCACAAAATATGTAACCTACAAACAATCGATCTTGTCCGTTACGTCATTACTTTCGTCCATATGGATCAAGAATCGTGGTAAGTTAGAACAGCAGTCGCGCCATCTATGCTTAAAACACACAGTTCTTAATCGCAACTAAACAAATCTCTTTTATTATTATTTTTTTAAATATCGAAGCTAAGATAAGTGTAAGAACGGTCGTAAATGCAAATACAACGGATATATTAGGAATAATAATGTTTCCTTGGTAAGGGCCAGGATTATTCTAACGATAACGGGCTAGACGATATTAATGTAAAAATAATAAACGATGTAAAATATAATCTCGGCTTTTAATCTCGTCAGTAGTCTGGGCAAACAGCGATAATTACGAAATGAGTTACGACAGCCTACATATACATAGGACAATTCACATACAGCATCGATTTAGTACTGCTTAAAGCGGGGAGTCGACGTTGCTGTCGTAACTTATTTCGTAATTGTACGCCGTTACCGCTGTTTGCTCACACTAGTCATTTCTTATTCGCCCTTAAGTGACGTCAACGTCGCAAACCAAAGCATTCCTAGATTTCGGTTCACCGATAGGATAACGCGAGGCGCCAATAAAAGAAAAGGACAGAGGACGTGATATTTTTATTATTATTATTTAAGCGCGGAAAAATCGAAAAGGATTATCTAATTTTCTAACCCTTGTTTTACACCCCAGCCAATTTGATCGTGAGCCAAATTTTGCCGATTTCTCGTTTAACGTGCTCTGGAATCAATCGTGCCTCGAGTCTTGTGATCGTCTCCAATCCGGTGACACGTGTTTCGCTAGCAACGAGACAAACATCTTCACACAACCGTTTCTTGCCGAATGAATCGTGATTTTTTTAAAGATTCTACTCATGCAAACTCCGGTCTAGATCATATGTTTCTAACTACGAGGGATGAAAATATTATATTCAGAAGGGTGACCCACCTCATCTCAAAATTCATAAGTAAAATCTTCTGTACGCTAACGTACGTATCTCTGCCCCAAATGAACTTTCTATTTATTTCTTTATTTATTAACACGTGCAAGAGGCAAACTAGCTCTAGTCTTCTTTACGCCGACGTAAGCATCTGTTCTGCGGATAAACTTTTTATTGGCTGCTAAAAACGCGACGTGTCAAAGGTAAAGTACCTCTTCTCCCTATTTTACATAGATCGAAAAGTGCGGAGTGACAGATAGACCCGACATCCTTATTTTAGTTAGTTCCGTATTTTTTAGTATATGCGCTTCGTACGCGTTTAGTTTGTTCGATAATCGATTATTTCGAAACGGTAAAATTGGCGAAAAATCTCGGGGGAAGAAATATTCCCATCTTTTCGCCAAAAAGACAAAATTTACCTCGACGGGCGTATTTCTTCCGTTTGAATGTTGTTATTTAAGTTTTTAACATTTTTGAAGTGAAAACTTCTTCAGCATCGTTGTTGTGACTGATTTGAAATTCGATGAAACGAAAAAGCGACACTAAAAAGAAACAAACATGTACATCTATAGGATTTATCCTGCGAGAGAATGAGATAGAATAGCCTCCCCACTCTTGTCTACAAATCGATTTTGAAGTATTATACGTAGGCTTTGTTTCCTTAGAGAAGAGCACATTACGTCAGCGACGCAACGAACCAAATTTGGTGTTCTGTATACGTTACCATGGCAACCGACTAGCGAAAGTCAATGAAACGTCACATTTCGCGCATATTTTCATGACGTAATGTGCTCTTCTCTAAGGAAACAAACCCTACCTTCTATACCTGTAATTAAAGACGTTGCAAGTAAATGATAGTAGCGCAATGTCTACGATTCACAACTGCTAGTCTGGCGGTAGAGGTTCAAAGCATTACCGGTGTACTTTTTTTAAATAGTTGTATGCATTGCAATTATCAAATGTAAAATAACACAACAATGATGTGTAAAAAAATAATTTTTAAAAACTAGGAAAAAAAACAAAATAATTCTAATATAAATAAATAAATAAATAAATAAATAAAAATAAAACTCGGCCTATAATATGAATTAATCTTCAGAAACGACAATGTTGTTATCGTATAGAACCATTGACTACGAAATAACGATAATCTGTTATGTTGCAACCGTTATTTCAAAATAACAATAACGGTCACAACTGTCATTTTAAATAAATAAAATTTATTTAAAATAACGATTTTTCAAATCACTATTTGCTTTGGTCAAAGCCTACAATTACCCCACTCCCGATACTGCATTCGTCTCATTCTCTAGCGGTTTACTTTTCTGAAGGTTTCACTTCTACTGCGTGTGAACTGCACACAATCTCTTTATATATATAAAAAAACAGGTCGAACAAATTGCAACTAACAGAATTCGAATTACATCACGCGTAATATCAAGAGAGGACCTCAGATGATTACGCTCTCCGAAAATCGTTACGTAATAAATTTTAAAAATAATAATAAACATGATATCATCGTTCGCATGCGATAGCAATCTGCAGGAAGTCTCCCATACTGTAATTTGAGATTTTAACGTCGTTACAACTAACGACCTAAGGACGTCTCAATTAAAAAGGATTAGAATCAAACGAGATGAAAATAATAATAATAATAATATTATCTGTAATTTTTAAGTTTTTTTTTAATCAACGTAAGTCAACTCACCCTATCAATTGTCGCCTGTAGTTCGCCTCTTGCCAACTCAAACCTTGCCTGAGTTCCACCCTAAGTCTCGAGCTGACCTCTTCGGAGCCCAAGGTGCTCGCCTCCGTATTGTCTATCCACATCGGGAAATCGTGATCTTGCGTCTGCAATAGGACGAGAAAAAAAAATTATAGAGTGGAGCAAAATTATTTGAGAATTTGATTTTTTTGTGCTGTATTTATTTTGACGGCTGACTGAAGATGATCTCGATTAATGTCGATATCTTTATCGCAAAGTAATACGTACATACATAAGATACACGCATGATTTTTATTTATATTACATCATTCGACTCGCTCGGCATACTCGTAACGATTCGGGTCTTGGTCGGAGACATTCTAATAATTTGAATTTAGACTCGAATTAGGATTTATAAAATATTGCTTGCTTAAATAAATGTTATTATATAACAAATAGGGACTTAATTTAGTAATTGTTTCAATAAAAATATAATTATAATAATATAAATATAAATCAGTATAAAGCTCAAACTTGCATATACCCTTCTTTCTTTTTTAAATATCTGTCATGTCAAATATAGAAAGCGCTGGAATATGTGGTAGCACCTTCAACATTGGAAGACTTCCCCATCAATTTTGTACTATGAGGCGCGTTCAACCATGTTTAACTTCTTATCTTTGCAACTGATACCCGCTTCTGCCGCGTAGCGCTACATGTCCGGTTATCATCCGGTTGCCTCCAGCCTGATGTATAGTCGTCACGTGGACATGCTGAGTTGAGAAATTTGAATTTTCTGGTTATGTATTTATTTTAACAGCAGGTTAACAATCAGAAATGATGCGTCGTTGTCCCTATCATGCTTTGAAACAAATATAAAAAAGGAATCGATGAAGCCTGAAGATGATTAATGTCGATATCTTTATCGTAAAGTAATATGAACAAACATAAGATATACGCATGATTTTTATTTTTATGACGTTATTCGAGAAGACCGGCACACTCGTAAGCACTCGGGCGTTGGTCGGAGACATTCTATAGGTCAGTTAAGCTTGGAAAATTACTACATTTTTTCGAAAGGCATTCTGATGGAAATAAAATTCGTTGTGAAATTGTAGTTTTAAAATCAGAATTCGATAAATATTTCTTTATTAAAAAGTATCCAAGTTATTTTCATTGAATTTTTAAATTACGTAAATTAGAAATTGAATCTCACAAATCACGATTTAAAAACGTTTCGATCTACAAAATTTGATTTGACAGCATTTAGCGCAGTTGTCGTCAGTATGTACATTGTAGATATTTATAAACTCGCTGTGAAAGGTAGTGGTGTAGATTAATGCTACGGAAGATGGAATGAAAGTCAATAGTCCTTGTCAATGTGACTGCCAATTTGAAAGTATACACGATACGGTCCTGTCTCACCGAGCACGTGGCAGGAAATGCGAATTTCGAAACGATTGAGGATCGGATAAAGCGACACTTTGCGAGGTGCCAGTGTATCTGTATTTTAATGCTCAAAGCGCGTGATTCGACACTTTAGCAGGACTTATAAGACGCCCCCAGTCACGTTTTGTGTAATGTATTATTACTGACACCTGACCACATCGATAAACTGGTCATCTCATAGTTGTTTAAATTCTAGACGCGCGTCCTTAGCTAATAACGCAACCAACATCTTTAAACCGCATCGATAAAATGCCATCGAAACAAGTGTCCGGAAATTAATAAACGATTGTATATTGAGGAATTTACCCACCTAATCCCTTCCCAAGTTAAATTCATACATTCATCTGCACGTGCTATATTTGCAAGTTAGCGCATAATTCTCGACCTACATATCATTTAATGACCGTCCGGGTAGTAATTGTTTTTGTTTACTTAATCCAAACAATTGAATGTAGTCTTGGTTGATCGCCGTGCTTGACAAGCTCAAAGCTTAGGCAAAACATCCCTCCCCCGCCTGTCCCGCGACCTGGAGGGAGATAACATTTTTGGTTGATATTCTTTAAAAGCATTTTCGAAGACCCTGTATATTTCTTATTTCAGATTATATTGAGATACAAGGGTCGTTCTGAAATTATATGTGTAAAGGGCTAAAATCGGATAGACAGATAGGCTTCGTGAATTAATAGATAAAAGAATTTATTTGCGGTGTAGATAGAAGCAGTTGTACGTATGTATTATACAGGGTTCGCGACTAAAAACGATTTTGACTATTTCATTCCGATTTCGGCGTATGTACGTCATCTCGTAAAGATCTATATAGTTTCGATATACAGGGTTAGTTAAAAGTAGGGAGACGGCGATTTATTCATTTTAGGAAATTCAATACAAAAGTTCTTTTATGAAATTTCTATCTACATTTTAGAACGCCTCTTTTTTTTCTTCAATTATTTTTGAGTTACGCTGTCCGCGTATTTTTTTTTAATGGGAGCTTGTTAATTTTCCTCTACCGTTTGATAGAGAATTTTTTCTCTTTACAATAGTATTTTGCCTTTTGTAATTTATTTAATAACATTTTTACTAAAAAACATCGGTGCAAGTATTTAATAAATGTTAGGTACATCTAACAAGGAGAAGGCAAGGTAATCGGATTTTTGTAATTTTTGATATTTATGGTACGTGTAGTTTGGACCCTAAATAAGAATATCTTGGAGTAGTTCGACGCAACGTTCATAAATTACCGAAATATCGATGTTGAAGTTTCACCCACCATTTAAATCCACTAGATATAATACGATTGTCAATTGGACTCGTGGCCTAGTCGATAGCGTTTTGGTGCGATATTCACGAGATCGCTGGTTCGGGTCTCGTCACGGGACATTTCTTTTTCTTCCATTCAAAACGTACCATATGTTTTTTTCATTCTTCTTCTCATATCAAAAATTATGAACAAACGAAATAAATGAACTATATGCAGGAACATTCTTCAAGTACATCATTAAAATGCACAATCAGTTGATAAACAATATTCATTTTGAATTAACTTAACAATAAGGTAATAATAAAAAAATGTTGCGTCACATGTTTCTATGATAACTACCATTCTGGCTCGTGCCACACTGCGTAAAATGTCGCATACTAGATATAAAATAATAGAAATTTTCATTTCCTACCTGACTCCGTTGTTTTTTTTTGTTTTTTGAAGAAACCTTATTGTTAATTCAAAATGAATATTGGTTATCAACCGATTGTGCATTTTAATGGTGCACTTGAAGAATGTTCCTGCATATAATTCATGTATTTCGTTTGTTCATAATTTTTGATATCAGAAGAAGAATGAAAAAACATATGGTGCGTTTTGAATGGAAGAAAAAGAAGTGTCCTGTGACGAGACTCGAATCAGCGATCTCTTGAGTATCGCACCAAAACGCTATCGACTAGGGCACGAGTCCAGTTGACAATCGTATTATACCTAGTGGATTTACATGGTGGGTAAAACTTCAACATCGATTATCTCGGTAATTTATGAACGTTGCGTCGAACTACTCCAAAATATTCTTATTTAATGTCCAAACTACACGTACCATAAATATCAAAAATCCGATTGCCTTGCCTTCCCCTTGTAACATAGACAAAATTATTTGCAATAAAGTTGTCGGTTACAAGCTTATTATTAAAAATAAATTACTAACTAAGTTTGAAGGACGAAAAAATGTCGCGCGACGAGACTCAAAACCCCGATCTCGTGAGTACCGGACTAGAATTTCCCAATTTGAAAAATTACGCGGACAGGCGTAACTCGAAAACAATTGAAGAAGAAAAAAAATTGAAGCGTTCTAAAATGTAGATAGAAATGTCATAAAAAAACTTTTGTATTGAATATAATTTCCTAAAATGACTATTGACGCCAATAAATCGTGGTCTCCATACTTTTAACTAACTCTGTATGTAGATATTACCACAAGGGTCAATTACGAGACATGAGTTAAGACGTTAAAAACGTTTAGATACGAAGTAGTGATTACAAGTTACACGGATCGTAAAGTTCAGAAACGCGCATTTTATAATCTGAAGTACGATCCGTATTGTACGATTTAGTCTATCGATTTCTCTTCACTTTCCTCAAGCTACTACGAAACGGAAATCTGCAGCACGTGTATCCACGTTCGTACTTGAATTAACGAGGAAACTGGAGATTACAACTTTGAAATTAATCGAACTAAAAGCCTATTAATTATGGGTCACATTATCATTCCATTACATCTCGCATTCTAACGAAGAGATCACTTATCATCGATATCCTGACTGCGATACGAACCAATTGAGCGAAATTATAGCGTAAATAATAAATTACTAAAAATAAACTTCGAAGTATCGGCGTGACGTCAACGGATAGACCCATAAATTAGTAAACCAGTCCGCAATTTTACCATGCGAGACGAAATACATGTGTGCAAGTACTCCCTCTGAACTTCAAAAGACGAAAACATAAATGTTTCGTTCTTCGTGCTTTATTTGCTTGTAGATCATACGTAGTACATATACATACGTAAAGCACATAAACGGCGTCCTTCAAATCGCGAAGGCAATGACCGTTTTCGCGCTCGAGGCTATTTCGTAACGAGCACGCCCCGTGTTCAAATATTTTTCGAACGAGGAGTCGAGGAGCAGAAACTGGTAGACCGCCGGTTCTTGTTTCGGTTGTATATCAGGGAGCTAAACGCCGCATTCGCACGAAATACACTGTTGATTCGACATTCGATTGTTTAAATCGGAACGGGGATCGAAGAGCATTCGAGATTACTCTGATATTGAACATAGTATTCTCGGCGTGTTACCTTATATTGCAATTGGGGGTAGGAAATATTCGCCCCCCTCCCAAAAAAAAAAAAACAATTTCTACCCGAACGGTCATTGCATTATACGCCAATTTATAACATAGTAAGTAGGGATGTAGGCGGAAATGAACCTGGGGCGGAAATTGCATTCAATAAAGCAAGAACGAAAAGTCTCGGACCGGTTTTGCCGCTATCACGGCTCGTCAACGAGGCGAATTCGCTCCCCTACCAAATCCCGAGCATCTCGTCCCGCAGATCTACAAATTCCGGAAGCCTGCGCACCGGACAATTAGTTCGGCGCCATTTAACCTCGTTCTGCACGGGTAGTAGTTGTTGTTTTAGGCAAGTTTCTTGACCGTCTTGTGGTCGTCTTATCATCGCTTATATAATATCCAAGGGTGTAAGGGCTAGGATTCAGTATGTAATATTCGACTGTTTAAGCAGGAAAGGATCGAAACAGATTGTTTCTAATTTCTTCAGTTGTCATTTTCGTCTCCTGGAAACCCAACCTCCGAAGCGCGATTTATGTAAACATCGAATTTTCCTACTAATGTTGTAATTAGGCGATGGTCGATTCTAGCCCTAAAAACAACTACAACGTGAACAGAAATCTGGACGGTCTTACTAACTAGCCTTGGGCAAACAGAGGTAACAGACTACAATTACGAAATAAGTTACGACAGCATCGCCAAACTCCCCGTTCTAGTCCGTACACTGTATGCGAGTAGTTCTGTGTACATTGTACTGAGAATTTAGTTAATTTCTTAAACAAAATTGCACCGGCCTAGCTCTTAATTAATGATATAAAAATCATAAATTATAACAAATTACATTTCTAAATTTTGAGAAATATTTAACATAAAATAAAGAGAATTACCTAGCGTTGTGTGTGTGTGAGTGTAACTTCTTTTATGCGATGATGGTTCTTCCTATGTCTCCTCTCTTGAATTCCATCTTCGATGCAGTTTTTACTTTCTATGGATTCAGGTGTGGCTCTATTTTCAATGAACTCTTCCTTTTTTAAAATCTTTCTTCTCCGGTGTGGTGAGGTTCTTTTATTCACTGGTCCTTCCTTAAAAGCCCTTTCGGCCCAAAATATATTTTAAACTTTTTGTTGACTTATCTATCTTGTCAATTTTCTTCGTCGTCAACCAAACAGACTTTTCTAGTTTTTCTGGAAACCAGGACTACACTACATTATTCCTTCGTTGTTCACGAAACGAAAACTTTAATTCACCATGACTTCAGTTCATCCAAGACATAACGTCGTTGTGGAAACCTGTATTGTTAATGTCCATGTATTCTTGGTTATTTATATCCAGTGGTTATTAGGATTCTTGTGATGTGAAAGTGTTGAATGTATGTGTCTGAATGTTTACAACGCTTTTCTATCTTTTAATCGATGCTTTTTATAATAATTAATAATTTTATTTCTAGTTACATTTTTTCCTCCCATTATTAACGTCTCTGGCTGGAGTTAAAATAAGAAGCTAACACCCGTAGGGTAATAAAATGCTTGAAAGGTGGCGTGCGTGGTATTGAAAAAGTATAAACAGAACTCAAAAATAAACCGAAGGTCATTTGAACATACATTAAACATCCATATTGAATTGTAATAAATGCGAAAATTTTGTAATGGTAATTAACCGGTTGAGTATTACTACACTACAATATGCAGGTCGTCGTAACTTATTTCGTAATTACCGCTGTTTGCCCAGATTACTGATGAGATAAAAGCCGGGATTATACTTTCTATGGTTTATTATTTTCACACTAATACTGTTTAGCCCGTTATTCTTAGGATACACCTGGCCCTTTCCATGGAACATTATTATTCCTAAGATATCCGTTGTATTTGCATTTACGATCGTTCTTTACGTCGTAAGGGCACTTACACTTACATAAGATAACCCTTCTAAGATCCAGGATTATTTGTAGGAATTAGTTGCGGGGAATTTTCCTCGTCCATTTTCGAATATAAAAACCGCCTCGAAGTTAGATAGATGATCAGTATTAAGATGCAATTCGGCGCGAGCGAGGAACGTTAGAATGCTAAAACGCATTAGTCTAAGCAAATTCACAGTTTCTTTAACAGTCCAAGTGTTAATTGTTATTTCAAATATTTAAGTGTTAAATACATAGTTTATAATCCCCTCCGAAATCTAAACCTGTAAACCCCCACACCTTTTAGACCAAAAATTTTGTATAAATGTAATAACTTTATATTTTAAGTCATCATTCATCCACCTCATGAAGCTATAGTATAGCGAAACAATATTGTCCTGTTTTCCTTTCTTACCTATAATAAATATTTGAAACTTGGAAACATTTATTCGGACTTTTTTATGTGTCCCTAATTCACTTCAACGTTCTATACTGACAATTCTTCAGCAATACTTAGACTTTCATTTCGATACTGTATAAAACTATACAGAGTGATCTGATGTAATTATCCTTGGTAGATATTTTCACTCGCGTTACACCATTGAACGCGAGTAAATAATGCGAGTCGCTTTCGGCCAGAATTAGTCGGACTTCATTTGTCAACTATAGAATTCCAACTTCGATCGATTGTCGTAGTTTTTATCCGAACTCGATTTCTTCATTTATCTGGTCTTTTCTATGCGTCGCTAACATCAACGTTTCTCGATCTATACTGACAATTGCTTCAGCGATACTACAACTTTCATTTCCATACTGTATAAAAATATACAGGGTGATATAATGTTCAGTGGATATTATCCCGTGGATGCGCGACAATCAAGTCTCAATTTCATCGAGTTGTACTGCATAATCCGTGATATAATCACTTGACCGTTTGCCCGCTCGAAAATCGCGCATTTATGAATTTCTAATGTACCTACCTACTCACAATCGGCGATCGTTACGTAAGTTATTTCGAAAGTAATATGCAATTCGCGATAATTGCACCGGGTAATTTTTTCGCGTGCGCATTTTGAAACGATTACGACGACAACCAGACAATAGGGGTATCCTCTAGAAGCTAGTTATTTTTCAGCGGATGCTCGCGATAATTATCCATTATTAAAAAGCGATTTTCGCCGCGATCTCACGGTGAGAACGACGCGACGGCGCGAAGCGCGCATCGCAACCATACGTTCACTGAACGGAACTAAAATTCGCAGTAAATGCGAATTTATGTGTATAAATCGGCAAACATACAGAGCACGAAGATCGGGTCGCGTGCTAAATATTCAATAAAGAGTAGCATTCATTTCCGTATCGGCGTCGCGCTTTTTCCGATTAACGAAAGTTCCTTTCTTCGTCTTCGTTCTTTTCTTGCGAGAGAGAACGTGTTCTATATAGGACAGTTCAGTGATTTCCTGAAAATCTCTGAGAAAATGTTTTTTTGACGAGTACCTAAGACATTCCTTATTGACCCCTAGAAAAATACGGATTAAAAATCGTCGTCGCTCGATATTGATATTGCAGCGAGACAGAAGTGAGTCCCAAGCGGGGGACAGGGGAAGGGGGAGGGCTTTCTATTGCGTCTAAAAACGCGACCGGCAGGTAAACGCGGTCGCGCGAGCGAGTGTCCCTTTTTCAATGGAAAACTAGTTTCGGCCGCGCGCGCAAAGCGAAGGAAAGAAAAATACTTCGACTCCGGACGGTCTAACATGAATAAGTGGCAGACGAAGAACGATCAAAGTCAGATTCAAGGTGATCGGCGAGCTCGCATCGCCATTCAGACGTTTTCGGCGCTTTCGCGTGTTTTCCCTTTTCGAGCGATATTCGCTTCGTTTTTGCTGAAAAGACCAATATTACTTATTTAATTATAATAAACTGAACAAGGCGGAATATTGAATGGGGCCGCTATCACGATTTTGGAAGATTTGTATTTTTACGTATCGTACCGCTTCGTACGCATCTAGTTCTCGCGGTGAATTAAAATGTCAATATCAATTTTAAAATTTCAAGGGAGGAAATATCGTAGAAGAAGAAGAAGAAGACAAAATGATGGACAGACGGAGCGAATGTTATGAAGATCTTTAAAAAGGGAGGGAGGGAAGGAGGGGCACATAACCCCCGCAAACCAACATAGGAATGTATGTAAGACTAGAGCACGCAATAGAAATAACACGAACAGACGAGAGAAACGTGAAGAAAGTAAGCGAGGCGATAGGAGAGTTAAAGTTGAGAAAAACACCCGAACATGATCGGATTACAACAGATATGATAAAAACACTACCAGAGATAGGCATACAAGAACTTGAGAAAATTATGAACAAAATAATGGTAGACACCATGGTGCACCAAGGGATTGAACAACAGGTAGAATAACATCAAAAGAGGAGACACAAAAGACCGTACCGACTACAGATGGACAACACTAACTAGCACAATATCAAACGTTTATACTAGAATATTAGCAAAGCGTATGAGAGATAAACTGGAACGAACTTTAGATGAAACACAATTTGGATTTCGACCAAATAGAGGGATAAATGATGCAATATTTAGAACGGGACAAATAGGAAAAGAAGCAATAAAAGAAGATAAAGAAGCAATAAAAGAAGATAAAGAAGCAATAAAAGAAGATAATGAAGCACATTTATGCTTTATAGACCTACGCAGAGCTTTTGGCAAGGTTAATAGAGAAGACATAATATGGACGATACTAAGAAATGGGAAAATACCGGAAATAATAGTAAGAGAGGAATACAAAGTTAATATAGAGAAACAACAAATTACTTAATTATTTAATTATAATAGACTGAACAAGGCAGAGTATGGAATGGGGCCGTTATCACGATTTTTGAAAGATTTGTATTTTTACCGTATGTGTATCGCTTCGTACGCATCTAGTTCCCCATCATGACGTGTTTTTGACATTTTGAAATCCTATTAATAAAATAAAACGAAACTAATTTAAAACAAATTTAAATGAACTATCTTTAGGGTTGTTCCACGCTTTGGAAGGCAAATTTGTACTGAGAATTTAGATAATTATATTAACAAGACTGCATCCGGCGTAGCTCTTAATTGACGATATCATAAAAAGCATGAATCATAACAAATTATATTTACAAGATTTTAGAAATATTTGACATAAATTGAATATAAATACCGATTGTGTTGTATGTGTGTGTGTCAGTACGTAATTGGATCCCCTCTTAAATTCTTTCTTCGATTTAGCTTTATTTTCTATGGATTCCCTTTCTTAAATTCTTTCTTCTTCGGCGTGGTGAAGCTCTGTTCATTTAATGGTACTTCCTTTAAAATCCTTTTGGTCCAAATATAGTTGAAACTTCGATTTCAATCTACCTTTAAGGCAGTAAAAACGTGCTTCGATGACTTTCCTATCTTGGCATTCACCGTCGTTAACCAAAACACATCTTCATTTTGTTTCGGAAACCAGGACTGCATTACATCATTTCTCCGTTGTCCTGATGGAAAACACTTAATCACGACGTAACGTTATTATGGAGATCTATATTGTTGATGCCCAGGTATCCTTGGTTTTGTATATCCAGTGATTATTAGGAATTCTTGTTATGTGAAAGTGTTGAATGTGTGTGTTTAATTGGTTACATTGCTTTCTATCTTTCGATCGATGCTTTTTATAATAATTGATCATTTTATTTCTAGTTACATTTGTTTTTCTCCCATTAAACGTGTCTGGCTGGACTTGAAAAAGAAGCTAACACCCGCAGGGTAATTAAATACTTAAAAGGTGGCGTACGTGGAATCGAAAAAGTATAAATACAACCCAAACATTCAAGCAAATGTCATTTAAACATGAACATCCAAAACCCCCAACATTTACTGGGAATTTAAATATATTGAATTGTAATTAATGATATATTATTTAATAAAGGTGATTGCATGGACTGTGGTGTAATTTACTGACACAAAATATCGCATCGGTATACTCCTACAATTGTTTATAATGAAATCGGTGACACGTGTTTCGCTAGCTCGAGGCAAGCATCTTCAACAATCGTATAAACCGAAGTGAAGTCACTTCGGTTTATACGGTTTATAAACAATTGTGTGAGGAGTGAGGAGTTTACCGCTGTGATATATTATTTAGTGGCAATTAGTCAAAGTTTGGATAAAAATCGGGGTGGTCGATCGAAATGCGATTGACTTCCTAGTTGACGAATAATCATACAATTAATTCTGACTGAACGCGTTTCCAATTATTTACTAGCGTTTGGTGAACCAAGGTTTGATAATATTTACTAAAGGAGATCATCCTGTATATTATTATACAGTATCGGAATAAAAGCTTTAGTATTATAAGTTGTCAGTATAGACAGGGAAACGTTGATATCGATTAAAGACACGGACGTAGCAATCGAGTCAAGCACGCAGGCTTCTACGACCAAAGTCGATACGGAAACCGATTTTCGCGATTTCAACGGCCTCGTCATAACAACGATAACGAAACGATCCGCGCTATCTCCGCGCGATAAAAGCCACAAATTCCGACACGTACGATTACAATTACAATTTTTTTTTTTTGTTTTAGAACGATTCAATAACAAAGTGCTCCTTAACAATCGGCGATTTCTAAGAAAGCGTAAAACGCGTTAATCTCGTTCGAACGGACGACGATGCGTCGATATTAACCAAAGAATCGATTCACATTCACGACCGTCGCGTACTCACCTCGTTCCTTTCTTTTTTCTCGTTTTCTCTCGAAACGCAGCCGCCAACTTAGATCACACGTTAGAGTTAGTACTATACGTGTGAGGTTTCCGTGGACGTAGTTCGCCCGTCCGTGTCACTATACGAAGAGGAAATTTCGCGATTTGTGTACAGCGCGACAATATCCCGAACATAATCTACGATTTCATTAATTACCCGTTTCGAAACCGTTCCTTATCATCGTCGTCGTCGTCGTGCTCTTATCGCTACCATCGCGCTGCGAGTCCGCGACTCCACGTCAAAGGCATGTCGGCCAGATCACGCGAATGTTTAGATGGACTACTCGATGACTACTACGTTTCAATACGACTTTTCGATCGAATCGGCGAATCGTCGTCGAAATGCTCTTGTCTTATCTTTAATTTTTATTTTTTACGAGCGTGCGTATAGGTGATATCAACGTACATACGCGCACACGAATTCGCGATGATCTAGTTCGGTCGAAGCGAGAGAGAGGCAAAAACGTTTGTTATTGCGTTATTCGCGGATATTTACATATTTGTAAGTAGGCTTCTTTCGATTCGCGTTCGACATTCACCGAACGCGATTAAACGTATTAATCAAATCCTCTACGATCGTTAGACCGGTTATTTAGAATGAGCCGGCTGTCGGTTCGTGGTCTAATAAAATCGTTTCTCTATTGAAATAAGGAGATAAGCGAACGTCGTCGTTTCAAGTCCGGGATTACGTGTACGTACGAAAATCGTCGATAAAAAAACCGTTTGTTTGTTGTTATTTAGGAACGAGTATGGAAATGAGATGTACGGCAAGGATGAACAAAACAAAAGCATATTTTTATTGGAAAGTCCTACACGCACGCACATCTTGGTTGTTTTTAAAACTTCGAATTCCCGGAAGCTTAAGTCCATTAATATTTATCATAGTAATGGACAGAATCCTGCAAAATACGAGGAAACGCACCGAAACTGTGAAGACACTGTTAGGATATAACAGACTGGAACCTGTAGCTGTGCATGCATTACTGTACGCCGATGATCTGGCACTAATAGCTGACAGTTATGTGAAAATGGAAAAATTAACAAAAATATGGACAGAAGAAGTAGAAAAGATAAAGATGGAAATAAACGTAGAAACAAACAAACTAATGGTGATAAATAATAAAGAGCCAGTCAGTAATCTAATAATTAGAATAAACGATAAACAAGATGAAATTGTCGACGCATACGAATATTTAGGTACTATTATATCGAAGGATGGAAAAATTGATCTAGACATAGCAAAAAGAGGTCGGAAAGCCACAAACATATACTATGCTCTGAATCAAACCATCTTTGGAAAAAAAGAAATAGAACACAAGATCAAACAGATAGTATACAATGCAGTAGTAGCCCCCACAATAATGTACGCAAGTGAGTCCTGGATAATACAGCAAAAACACGAAAGCAAAATAACAGCTATGGAAATGAAATTTTTGAGAAAGATCGTGGGGAAAACAAAAATGGACAGAATAGAAAACGAACAGATAAGGAATATGATAAACCAAGAAGATATACTAGAAAGAATTGAAAAATGTCAACTGAATTGGTACGGCCACATAATTAGAATGGAGCAAAAGAGTCTGACAAAGAAAATAATTGAAGCCAAAAATAACGGGAGAAGAAAAAAGGGAAGACCAAGGAAAAAATGGATTGACAGAATCAACGAATTAGGACGAAAGCGAGGGAAGACCATAGCAGAAATGAGAAGAATGAGTACAGACCGGACACGATGGAAAGAACGGATTAAATCGTCGTAAGATCCAAAAATAATCCGACGCTGAAAGGCATAAGGATTAACGAGTAGAAGAAGAAGAAGAAGAATTCCCGGAAATTAGATTTCTTTGTTTTTTATTCCTGGTATTTAGCCGCGGAATAAGAGGCGAGAAAAAATTGCATGGACAATTGAAAATAAAAGGAAACTACGCCACACAAGGATTTTTGAAAATTGGAATTAAAAACGATCTTTGAATACCCAAAAAACCGCTTCGAAAAAAAAATGCGATTTATACCAGGGACGTTCTGTTTCCGCTAAGACTCTCTAGCAGGGCATATTTCTCAATGAATTTTGAGTTTGACATTTTAACCCAGTCACTTACACGTTAAATATGCAAATTGTTTTCGTACAGTTAAGTTGGTAGTTGCTCCGCTTACGTACCTAATTTAATCAAGGTTAGGAATAAGGTAGGTAAGTATAGGAATAAGGAGACTGTAGCTAAAATAATATATATAAAAAAAAATTACCCTTATCACACCTTTCAGATACGTATTTTGGCAACTAAGTTGCCATCCTC
Source organism: Chrysina gloriosa (assembly GCA_038088585.1). NCBI lineage: Eukaryota > Metazoa > Arthropoda > Insecta > Coleoptera > Scarabaeidae > Chrysina > Chrysina gloriosa. Next base: position 104,575,645 of record CM076087.1, read on the forward strand.
AACTGTGTCAACAGTGTTTTGGTGTGTTTCGCGCGTTCATTGTGCAGCGCTTTGGTATTATACGATGTTCGTTCCATAGGGTTCGTTTTGGGCATTAGCCGGATTCGCCCACTTTTCCAGTGAGGATGGGGACTTAGTGGTCGAAATACGTATCTGGATTTTGCAAAAGGTGTAGGGTTTGTTTCCTTAGAGAAGAGCACATTACGCCATGAACATGAATATGCGCGAAATGTGACGTTTCATTGACTTTCGCTAGTCGGTTGCCATGGTAAAGTATACAGGACACCAAATTTGGTTCATTGCGCCGCTGACGTAATGTGCTTTTCTCTAAGGAAACAAACCCTAGTTATTAGATATATACAGAGAGAGAGAGAGAGAGAAGAGAGAAGACAGACATGTAATATATGTAATACTTGTAGCTCCATATGTTAAATAAATATATTATTAAAAGTGTGTTAAAAGTTAATGACAGTGTACTAGAATAACCCATACACAACAGTGGTAAGGGTAATTTTATTTATTTTATATAAGGTCCTTATACAGAGTCATCCAGATTTTATTTTATTAAGACTTGAATATATTTGAAATTTCCACAACAATTACTACTAGTCTGGGCAAACTGCGGTAATTACGAAATAAGTTACGACTGTCTACATATACACACAGAACTTACTCGCATACAGCATCGATTTAGTACTGACTAAATAAGAGGAGTCAGCGCTATTTGCTCAGGATAATCACCGCCACAGCTCGACATACACATTTTCTCAACTTCTCTGTGATTGGTGGCTAAGGAGGGGTTGGGACCGTTTGATATGTTAGGAGGAATTGAAGCACTTTGGTGGGATAAGGAGGTTAACACATTTCTCCTAACTAAAGTTGCTCAATTTGCGCCACCTTTGGTACTACATTTTTAGTACTACAACTACAGTTCATCTAATGATTCTTTTACACACGTCATCCATGTTTATACGTACGAATCAAATCGGCACTCCTATTTCAAGTTAAGCACTATATACATAATGTATTGAAATAATCTGCATTTGTCTGACAGTCAATTGACTAATGTAGTAGTTTACATATAACTTCTGTGTCAGACATACATACTTGAAAATTTGATACCGATAAATAAGGATGGTTAGATTAACCGGCGATCTTTGCTTGTGTCATTCAACAGTGACGTGTGTAAAAAGATTCATTAGACGAACTGTATCTGAAACGATTGTAGAGTTTGTTTCCTTACAGAAGAGCACATTACGTCATGAAAATATGCGCGAAGTGTGACGTTTCACTAACTTTCGCTACTAGGTTGCCATGGTAACGTATACAGAACACCAAATTTGGTTCATCGCGCCGCTGACGTAATGTGCTCTTCTCTAAGGAAACAAATTCTACTAGAATAGCAACATTCATATTGCCACATAATAGATAATACCTTTAATGTATAGTATGAAGCCATATGTGTTCGTATAGTGCAATGTTAGTATCCTAATAAAATTTATTTGCAATCAACTGTAATACTATTGGCGCAAATTGAGCAACTGCTAACTCAATCAACCGTCTCACCTCTCAACCAAAATGGCGTGGTGGTGATTGTTGCTAATCGAAATGATGCCCAGCAATGCAACTGCTGCTTAACCTTGACTAAATCTGGACTACCATTGCATGGTGCACCGCCACACGATTATACAATATGTGTCAGAAATTGTTTTAAAGTTTCAAATTTTTTAAGTGAAAACTTCTTGAGCACCGTTGCGAGTGATTCGAAACTCGATGAAATGAAAAAAGGCGACACTAAAAAGAAACAAACATATATGTACATCTATAGGATTTATCCTGCGAGAGTACGAGATAGAATGGCCTCCCCACTTTTGTCTACCAAGCGTTGTATGTATGTGTGCTTGTGAGCGCCTGCGTATTGTCGAACCGATCTGAGAGAAAAGACGTCGTATAGTGAGATTAGTGCGTATGTCCCTCGACGACCATCAATCTCCACAAAAGAAGTGTCCAATATGTATTTTGAGCATTTTCAATTTTTGTATTCGTTATAGGTGACATATTTCTTCTTCCTCGTTAGCTCTTCGCTAACAAATTTCATCTCTCCCCAGACTACGAGACTGTAGCAGTCTCATTTGACGACCATAGGGTGTAAGGTATTCATCGCCGGCCCTAGTAACGACAAAGAAGTTCCAAGCGATTAGTGCGTATAGTACAGTAGAGTAGAGACAGTTACACTTTATCTAACATAACCTTGCTTATCCGAGGAGTTTGTTCTAGTTTTAATTGTGTCTTCGCTTCTGAGCGCCACCTAGCGCATTCTTAATGTAAACTCATTACTTCATTTACGTTAAGAATGCAGTGTGAGGATAGATAGGATTATCAAATTTTCAAATCTGATTCGCCAATAACGACGACACGTCCAAACAAAACACAAAGCGCGCGCCGTATCTGACACGACACTTGCTAGTTTCCGCTTTGTTTAACATAACCTTACTTTTCCGAGGAGTTTGTTCTCGTTTTAATTGTGCCTTCGCCTCAGAACGTCACCACCACCGTTACCACATTCTTAATGTAAACTCATTACTTCATTTACGTTAAGAATGCAGTGTGAGGATAGATAGGACTAGAAAATTTTCGAATCTGATTGGTTAATAACGATGGCACGCCCAAAACAAAACACAAAGCACGCGGCCTATCTGACGCGCCACTTTGTCTAACATAACCTAACTTATCCGAGGAGTTTGTCCTAGTTTAGATTGTGCCTTAGGTTCAGAGTGCCACTTACTGCATTCTTAAAGCGAATTCGGTATGGAAGACGTGTAGAAGAAAAATGGAAGGAATGAATGAAAATGATGACTATGTGAAGAAAGAAAACAACGAATAACTAAAAAATTACGATGGAGGATAAACAGCAAATGAAACAGATAATTCAAATGTTACAACAGAGATTGGAATATTTCGAAGAGGATAGAAGAAAGCAACACCCTTATTATTGAAAGGGTAGATGTGGAGAATATTAATCACCAATCAGGTTGCTAATCAAAATGAGGCGCAACAATGCAACTGCCGTTTAACTTTTACTAGATCTAGGCTACCACTGCATGGTGCACCGCCACACGATTATACAGAATTTCTCAAAAATTGTTGCATAGAAGAAAAACGAATGAAAGTAGTAACGGCAAAGTTCTTACGAGAAAATCTTAAAATTGACAGTTAACTTGAGAAATGTAAAAAAGTCGTGAGAGGAAAGGAGTATGATAAAAACCAAGAATATCAGCGATAAATATGATATAATTAAATAATGATAATGGTAGAAAATGTTAGAAACGAGACTCTTGGGAACGTTTTAGAGATGAGTTGGAAATGGACGGAGAAGGAAATACAAAAAGCTGTTTACTATCCTAGAAAGACGTCATAAGTCGATAAATGCATAAGACAATTTTCAAAAAGAAGTTCTTGGTGCTCGTAGCGTCGATAAATATGATTTACCGCTCACATCACTCCACCTTCGATCGGATTCAAAGCAGGCGAACGAAATTAAACCAACACGACCTATCCAAATATCCACCTGACCTCGCTTAACACATTGACCTAATTTTACTAGCGCTTACATTATGTTCGTTTAAATAATAAACATTTGACTTGAGCGCATACCCTCGATAGTTCCAGATAGTTCCAGGGTACCCGGTGCAACTCAATAATAATTTGGGCTTCCCTGTGATACTAGGAAAATATTTCCTCTTACAAATTTTCTTTTATTAGGTATGAGCTTGCTTTGCTGTAATTTGATGTATAAGTTGGAAAAAATCCGATATACATCTTTACTAAGCCTAATGGGGAAAACAACGGGTCCCCCTCTCCCCCTCTACCGCGTCCCTCCCCTAAAATGCGAAATTTTATCACTACAACGAAACCAGACACATAAACGTAAAAGCCGCTCCTTTGTATTCTCTACAGCCTCTGTACGCTATACACTTGCTCACGGCTAACAAAAATTTTTTCTGCGGTTTTTTCTATGGTAATCGACACATCGTAAGAATATAAACTTCCTCCTAAATATTTCAAGAAAAAAACCTATAATATTGTCAGCGTTACGTACACATGTGCACACATACGTACACATTCCGAGGACACGAAATGTTCCAGCAAAACAATCATCCGTTTCCCTTTCACGCCGCCGCTCTTAACGCGAATAATAAAACATAATGTTGTGGCGGTATCAAGGTCGATATACTAATACATATGTACAAATTTGCGTAAGTTACAAGTCATACAAGTGTGGAAACTAACTAGTAACATTTTTTGATAACAAATTTCGCAACGGCACCGTGCGTGTCACGATCGAAGCAAAAAAACTACGCAAAATTACGAAGAAAAATTATACGTCATTTGCGATAGAAATCTAGAGAAAATTTCCGGAATTTGATTACATTGAAAAAAAAAAAAAACATGGTAATTTTGACGAAAACCGACAAACTGAAAAGATTATAGGCGGATTTTTCGTACTTTGGAAACGTCCCTCGTACAAGGAAAAATACAAACATTATAAATCAGTACGATTTTTGTATAGATTTTTTTTTTTTTGCTGAAAACTCGTGTAAATACATACATTTTCTGTACAATCTTGGAAAAGTCGTGCGGATTTTTATACAGGCTGTCCCATCAGATGACTGCCGCAGCTTAAGGATATGTTACTGCAGCAATTTCAAGTTAAAAATGTAATAATTTAAAAAAGATGTTTAAATGTTAATAAGACCCGGGCGACTACACATCAAGACTTTAGAATGCAGTAGCTAGTGGGTGAGAAATCGAAGGTTCTGTTCGGAAAATATTGCTTAGTAATGAAACCTCCCTCAGCCGGAACCGGCATCAATAACACCGGGAATCACACATTGTTGGGCACTTGAAAGTCCACGGCAATCCCATTTTCAAGATTGATTTTCGTCATTTCGTGTGATATTATCGACGACCGTCTCATTGGTCCGTTTATAATCGAATGACGTCCTCACGACCGTTCGTTGTTTTTCGTTTCCTGGAAACATGACCTTCCAGCATTACTAGATCACGTTCCTGCTAATGGACACGAATGCGGATAAAGCGCACGATGGCTTTCACCTCCACACTTCATATTTCTTTAATCGAAATTATACGAACCGCTGAATTAGATGAGGTTCAGTACCTTGCTTGGCCAGCAAGGTCATCTGGCTTAAGTCCCCTTCATTATTTTTTACGGGGAAAACTGAACATTTTGATTCATTGGTATGATATTATCGACGACCGTCTCATTGGCCCGCTTATAATCGAAGGACGTCCCCACGACCGTTCGTTGTTTTTCGTTTCCTGGAAAAATGATCTTCCAGCATTACTAGATCACGTTCCTACTGATGGACACGAATGCGGATAAAGCGCACGATGGCTTTCACCTCCACACTTCGGATTTTTAATCGAAATTATACGAACAGCTGAATTAGATGAGGTTCAGCACCTTGCTTGGCCAGCAAGGTCATCTGGCTTAAGTTCCCTTCATTATTTTTTACGGGGAAGGCTGAAAAATTTGATTTATTGGTGTGATATTATCGACGACCGTCTCATTGGCTAGTTTATAATCGAAGGACTTCCCCACGACCGTTCGTTGTTTTTCGTTTCCTGGAAGAATTACGTTCCAGCACTACTAGATCACGTTCCTGCTAATGCCGATGAATACGGGTACAGCGCACGATGGCGCACCTCCACACTTCGGTAAGTAACGGATTTTCTTAATTTAAATGAACGAACCGCTGGATTGAATGACGTTTAGTACTTTGTTGGGCCAGCAACGTCACCCGGCTTAAGCCCACCTTGATTATTTTTTACGGGATAGCCTGAAAAATTCGATTTATTGGTGTGATATTATCGACGATCGTCTCATTGGTCCGTTTATAATCGAAGGGCGTCCTCACGACCGTTCGTTGTTTTTCGTTTCCTGACAGAATGACCTTCCAGCGTTACTAGATCACGTTCCTGCTAATGGCGATGAATGCGCACGATGGTGCACCTCCACACTTCGGATTTTTAATTGAAATGATACGAACCGGTGGATTGGACGAGGTTCAGCACCTTGCTTGGCCAACAAGGTCATCCGGCTTAGGAGGTTCCCTTGATTATTTTTTACGGGGAAGGCTGAAAAATTTGATTTATGCAGAAAACCCTGAAAATAGAGAACAACTTGTTGCTAGGATTAAGTACGCCGAAGAAACTTTTCGAACTGATCCCGAGACTGTTAGTGCAGAGCTCCCTCTTCGATTCTAAGAAGCACTAACCGATGTATACAGTAATTGGGTGGACATTTTGAATAACTAGTTCCATAAAATGCCTTCTTTTTAAATGATTTTCAATAAATTTGTTTTGCAGTTGCAAGTAATACATGGATTAGTAAGGTTATCTTCTTCTCTTCTTTCACATTATCCTTCTGCCCATCTAGGGCAATTCCTATATTTTATTTTTTCATCTGTGACACTAGTAGACTGACGGTACTTATAAGTCTAGGTCTTAAGTGTAATTCTAAGAGTCAAAATAAAAACTTGAAAAATACAATAATTAGTTTCATTTATAATGTTTTTACATAATAATAAAGATAAATTAATATATTTTTTTTACTTTATGTCATAGCCGGTAGGAAAGGGTTAACTTAAAATCGCTTCAGTAACATATCCCTAAGTTCTGCCGATCGTGTCATGGAACATCCTGTATAAAAATCAGCGTGACTTTTCCAAAATTCTAGGGAAAATGTATGTACTTACACGAGTTCTCAGCAAAAAAGGAAATCTTGTCTAAAATCTTATTAATTTTTACGAATAATAATAATAATAATAATAATAATAATGAGCAGATATTTCCTAATGTCCTCGAGTCCATTTTATCAAACTTGCACGTAAGAAATGCAAAATGTAAATGCAGGATTGTGCATGCTCGCCTTGTTTTTGAAAAGAAACCGTGCAGTTGGAACCTTGACACTTTTAGAGGAAAACGCATGCAAACCTCGAAATTACGAGCGCGCGCTGATTTAGAAGGTAAAATTTATATGTAGGTATAAATATTCCACATATTTCACCTTCTAATTTCTATAAATTATAAACGTTGATGTAAAAGAAACGAAATAGAGGTCGGTACTATTTTCCTTATTCGTTGCCCTACACTCGCAAAAAGAAAAACTCTAACTAAACTAACAAGTAGAAGTTTTATAAAGTTGAAAATCTCGGGGTGAAAAAAGGGAAAATGTCGGGGGTACAACTGCAAAATTTCTTTAATTACCCTTTTTCAAAAAAAAAAAAAAACAAAAAAAAAAGAAGATACGGTGATATGTGGAATACATTTTCGACGAAAAAATTGATCGAAGACACTCCACATCACACACACGATTTCTTTTGTTTGTTTGAAAAAACAGACGAGAAATTTTTCTTCTTTCTTTTTTTCGTTTCTCTTTTTCAAGAAAAAAGGAAAAATAGGATACCAGTTATATATACAACAAGTTCTATAATATTTTAATTATTAATTAATTTGTTTTATAATTTAATTTAATTTATTATTTTATAAATATAAAATTGGAGGTACGCTCCTGTATAACTCGATTTTCTTTTCGGGTACAGTCCGTACAAGTCAATTTCTTTCGATTTTTTCCTTTCGTATTTGAGAAATAGGAGTTGCGTCGAGTTTCAAGGAAATTTGACGCAAAAAATTGATGGAGGTACACGCTAGTCCACCTTACACACACAAATCCATCTCGTGTCCCCTTTGTTCGCTTGTTTTCGCCCAGATAATTCAATTTCCTTTCTAGTCTTAACAAATTCGAATCATTTAGGCGCTACGAGGGGCGCCCTTTTAGTTGTTACAAAAACTGGGAAAAAAATCTTTTGGAACAAACTATTTTATTGCTTCACAATTATTACTTCAATATGTTGTGATTTAAGATCTGACAAATATTTCAAAACTTGGAACACAAAATCTATCGATATATACATTCAAAACTATGTAGGTGATTTACCTGTTTTTTGTTTGTTTGTTTGTTTTTTTTTTTTTAATAACGGGTACCATATGCTAAGCCAAAGTGTATCGAAGTACACTCCACAGAATTCAATTTAATCCACACGAAGACAAAAAAAAACAAAAAAACTCAATCGGGGCACTTCGATAAATTTTTAAAGTCTAATTGCCTTAAATTATGATGAAATTTTAAAAATCAATTTCATATGGAGTGTACTTACAAGTTAAAATTTATTATAAATTTTTTTATGCATATAACTACCTTCCTCCTTTTTTTTTCTTTTACTAAAAGAAAACACCAAGACGACATTCGAACATTTTTGATCAATTATACCTATACTGAAGTTAATCCAGACACATACTGTATATCCTATTTTTCCTCCGATTCGAAGAGAAAGAAAAAAGAAGATAGAAATTGCGTAGTTGAGTGTACTTTGACAGAGTTTAGGTTCTAATTTTTAAAATATTTGTTAAATCTTATATCAGAATATTCTGAAAAGCAATAAAATTCAAAAGTGATTCAATAGTGAAGTCAGTCGAGGGGCGGGAAGGGGAGGGGGAGCACCGTATATCCTATTATTCCTTTTTTCCAAAATAAGAAAAGGACAAAAGAAGAAAGAAATTGCGTACTCGTGAGTCTACTTTGACAGATTTTATCACCAAATTTTTTTCCACAATCAAAGGAAAAAATGGTGTGATGTGGAGTGTACCTTCATCAATATTTTGCGTCACACTCAATTAAAAATTTGCTTAAAATTCTTTTCGAACTAAGCAGGCCGGCATCCCAAAGCCTTAAAACGAAAATTAAAAAAGAAGGAAAAAAAAAGAAGAAACAAATTCCGTAGTCGAGTGTACTTTGACAGATTTTACATCCAAAATACACGTTTTTCTTTTTCCACCACAATCAAAGAAAAGAAATGGTGTGACGTGGAGTGTACCCCGATCAATTTTTTGCGTCAAATTCCTTCAAAATTTGTACAAACACTTCTTCCCGTTTTCAAAAACAAAAGAAAAAAATCGAAACAAATCGAGCGACATGAGGCGCACCTACCTCGATGGAATGCAACAATACAAAACAAGTACTGATTTAGTCAAAGTGGTCCGATATTTGCGGAATTTTGCACAGAGTCATAATTTCACATTCTGAACAACTTTTCTCAACAACATTTTGCCGTATTATTGATCGAAATGGTACCTTACTTCAACAGAAAATATGTTTTTCTAAATTTTCATGATGGCCTTGATTTTTAAAAAGTAAAAATGTTGTGCAAATTCTTTGAGAATAAAGCCGGGGGCATCCCAAAACATTAAAACGAGATTCGAAATTTTTTAGCAATTATATCTATGTATACTGAATTCAATCCGGGGCCACACTGTATATCGTGTTTTTCCTCTTTTTTCGAAGAGAAAAGAAGGAAGAAAATGAGTGTACTTTGACAAATTTCACCTCCAAATTTGTTTTCCTTTTTCTTAGTTCACAAACAAAGGGAAGAAATTGTAATGTTGAGTGTACCTCGTTCAACTTTTCCAAATTCTTTCCAAATTTGACGGAACTTTTCTTCCTTTCCTTTTCGAAACCGAGTGATATGGAGTGTACCTGTCTCGAAAAAAGGAGGCTATGACGTGGAGTGTACATCGATAGATTTAGGGACAGAGAAAATGAGTGTACTTTGACAGACTCCACCTCCATTTTTTTTTTTGTTTGTAGTTCACAAAGAAAGGAAAGAAATTGTTTGATGTAGACTTCGATTAACTTTTCCAAATTCCTTGCAAATTTGAAGAAACACTTCTTTTTCCTTTTCAAAAAAACATGAGAAAATCGAAAGAAATCGAGCGGTGTGGAGTGTACCTACCCCGAAAGAAACAGGGGCTGTGACGCGGAGTGTACATTGGAAAATTTACCTTCAAATTTTCACCAATTTTGCTAAAATATCCGCGTCGTTGTAGGAGAAAAGCAAAAAAGGAGGGGAGGGATGGAATTTGTCTGTTGTTGAATGAGAGTTAGTCGCAACTGATACAAATTAATGAAAAGGGAAATGAAATCGAATTGTGTGCTGGGAGTGTACCTCAATGATTCTTCTTCTTTTCGTAGATGCCTCTCAGCGTTGAATCATCAACGATTCAAGCTTTAAATGAAAAAAAAGATGGTGGAATGGTGTTGCTTTGAATGTACTTCGTAAGATCTTACATTGAATTTGTAGTTTTTTTCTTGTTTCCAAAAAAAGAAAAGGAGAAGAATAACTGTGTATGTAGTAAATTTATGTTTTTATTATTTTTTAGTTAAAAAAAAGGAAAAAAAAATGTGTGATGGGGGCTGTATCTCGATCAACTTTTCCCAAATTCTCTCCAAATTTGACGAAAATTTTCTTTCTTTCCTTTTCGAACAAATAAGAAAAATCGAAAGAAATCGAGTGGTATGGAGTGTACCTACCTCGAAAGAAAAAGAGGCTGCGACGCGGAGTGTATATCGGAAGATTTACCTTCAAATTTTCACGAATTCTACTTAAAATTCGCGTCGTTGTAGGAGAAAGACAAGAAACGAGGGAGGGAGGGGTTCAATTTGTCTGTTGTTTGAGTGAGGGTCGGTAGCAACAGATAAAATTTATGAAAAGCGAAATAAAATCGAATTGTATGTTTGGAATGTACCTCAATGATTCTTCTTCTCGTAAATCCTTAACCTTCCTATACTCACGTCAAAATGAAAGACGTATACTATACTATATAAATCGGTCTCACAGACCGTATGCGTGAGTATAGGAAGGTTAAACGGCTCTCAGCGTCTGATTCTCAAGGATTCAAGCTTTAAATTTTATTCCGTGCACCCCGAAGAGGAAGGGAAAGGGTCGAATGTACTTCGGCGGATATTACATTGATTTTCTTGTTTTCTCTTTCCAAAGAAGAAGAGCAGAAAAACTGTGTAGAAAATTTCTGTTTTTTTATTTTTGTTTCAGTTCACAAACAAAGGAAAGACATGGTGTGATGTAGAGTGTACCTCGATCAACTTTTCCAAATTCTCTCCAAATTTGACGAAACTTTCGTTTCTTTCCTTTTCGAACACATAAGGAAAATTGAAAGAAATCGAGTGGTATGGAGCGTACGTACCTCGAAAGAAAAAGAGGCAGTAACGAGGAGGGTACATTGGAAGATTTACCTTCAAATTTTCACGAATTTTGCTAAAATATTCGCGTTGTTGTAAGGCAAAGAAAAAAAACGAAAAAAAAAACGAAAAAAGAGAAAAATGGGACTTGTCTGTTGTTGAATGAGGCTCAGTCACAACTGATAAAATTTATGAAGAGGGAAATGAAATCGAATGAAAAATCCTTCTCATTTTCGTAAATCCTTATGCCTCTCAGCACCGGGTTCTCAATGTTTCAAGCATTTAATGTTATCCCGCGAATCCCCGAAGTGGAAAAGGGAAAAAATGGCTTGTACTTCGGTGGTTCTTACATTGAATTTCTTCTTTTTCTTTTCCAAAAAAGAAGAAGAAAAAACTGTGTAGGAGGGAGCGCACCTCGATGGATTTTAGTGCCCGAAATCTAGAAAATTTGCTATTACCTACATTTGCATCTCCCCATAAATCGTTTATTTTTCTTCTTTACGAAAGAACAATGAAAGATATTCGATCTGCATCGTCAAATTGGCGTCCCCTTTCATATCTGCACTTTTCTCGTGAGGTTACCCAAACCAGTTCGATCCGTCGAAATCCCCAGAGTACGACGAACGCGACGATCCTCTAAACCCCCTTTCGGTTTTTCCAACCCCCGACCGCACGTACAAGGCATCGTAGTATACACAATGCGGTCAATTATCGATCTGTTTCTATTTTAATCGGCCGGAACGTAAGATGGCTCGTCGCAGAACGAAAGAACGATAAAGGGGGCGCAAAGGAGGAGAAAAAACGGGAACTCACCGAATTCAAGAGATGTCCGGAGGTGGAATTCCTCCCGTTGTCCGTTTTCGAGTTGGAATGCTGCGGTATCTTCTCATACTTGACGCTGTTGCCTGTCGTCGTCGGGCTTTTCATCCTCGGGGGCTGCTAATGCGGCGGCTTTGCTGCGTCGATTGAGTTTGTGCCGTTATTACTGATACCGACGAAACGCGCTCGCACATTCTCAGGTTGACCGAATCGAATTCGGGCACCGACTGATTCGATACCGGCGGTTCATAAAGGATCGCGCCCCGCTACCACGAACGACATTGCAGAATCGAATTGCGTGAAATTAACGTTTCGCCTGAGGGTGATCGAAACGCCACATTGCCATCTGGCTGTCAGTGGACGAAGACCGAGTGAAATTCGCAGCGATTCATATCGCCATGGTATACATAAAAAGGTATACGCAGAAGAAAGTCACGGATTTGTGATTGCAAGGATATTAGTGAAGTACAGTCTATATCCATAATTCTTGTACACCACGTAACTACCGTGCGATATTTAATGATTGTCCTGATCCTACACTACTTTCCGCAGTGCATTCCCCAATATTTACATCTATTTAAATGCAATGATTATGCAACCTATCTTACACAATATATCCATATTACAACTATAGAATCTGCAATTTTGGGGTTATTTTACGTATGTAACGGAGTAGAAGGCGGCAAACACGTATAGCGTTGAGAAGGAAACTAGCAAACGTCAAAAACTTGTTCATATTAAACCCCAAAATATCTATGGTACACCTATGAAAGGTAAGTGACAGCCATGACAGTAGATATGGGGAAATCCACTACAGTTACTAAAAGGCTAAATTCAGATAGAAAAATGGAAGTAAATATTGATGTAGAAAGTGTGGAAAGTAGTGTAGGATCACAACAATCATTAAAAATCTCACGGTAAAGTGTACAGGGTTTGTTTCCTTAGAGAAGAGCACATTACGTCAGGGGCGCAATGTACCAAATTTGGTGTTCTGTATACGTTACCATGGCAACCGACTAGCCAAAATCAATGAAACGTCACATTTCGCGCATACTTTCATGACGTAATGTGCTCTTCTCTAAGGAAACAAGCACGTCATAACCAACGTCACCTCATTACAGCAATACCAATCCGAGAATGATTAATGTTTCGGTGTGATAAAAACGTTATTATACGTGATTATAATATGAGCATACTATCAAATTGCGCCTAGAATATAATCAGAACAGGATTGTTGATAATTGTTAAATATTTGCAATAAACATGCGTCCTAACGAAGTTAATGAATTTCTCAACGTTGGCAGGTGTGTAATGTACGCAGTGATCAAGAATGATTGACGGTCACGTGACAACTGTATTGTCGTTTTATTATCAAAAATACTTTCCAAGGGGAAATTTATAGTTCAATTTATAGTTCATTTCGACAGTCCAAATCAGCGCCCTCACCACAGGCATGCAGGTCAAATTCTCAGTCTTCATTTTAGTGGTCATTTTAATAGCATTTTCCTGCAAGTTTCAGACCCGTTTGTACCTGTCACCCTCAATTTGTTTGCTTAAGTAAGCGGCACTTAATGTTAAGCGGCAGATTGTATTCCACCAACACAATATTACTCTTGCTTAGTTAAGCTAGACAATTATGTTGGTAACGTAAATGTTACTACATAATTTTGCACTTATTCTATTGGTGTTGTATTGTCACCTGTCAGATTGCATTCCCGATAAATTTGAAGGACTCTACAGTGTACGTTACCAACCTAATTTAAGTTAGTTCGGAATTTATATATTTTATATATCGAAAATGGAGAATCGTAAGAGTAAGATTTACAGTAATTTTACGGCTGACGGAAAAATTGCTGTACTATATATATATATAGAACTTATAAGGGAGTACAAAAGCATCATTGAATGTAAAAAAGTGATTCTGTTACATGGAAAAATAAAGATTCTGCATGGGAAAAACTACCGCACAATATAATGCAAGCAGTATTACTTCTTCTTGCAAAAAGCAGTAAAGGAAATTCGAAAAAAATTATGAAAACAAGAAAAAGGGCACAATTGTTTCTAGAAAATTTGATTTGTATTATTAAGTACAAACGTATACACGCATGTATGTACATGACTCAGTGGCCTCTGAACCCTTACACCAAAAACGTAGATAATGATAATGATTGTGAAGTACAATTATCCATAACATAAATTAAACACAGATCATAGCTGTGCATATTCTAGTCAATCTTCAATTAGTTCAAGGAATCTAACATCTCATCGCTTGGACTTACGAAATCGACGTTGGAAATTCGCATTATCATAATTGTTAAAATGATCTTGAACCTATAATTGCCGAAGAATTCTGAAATTAATAAAATCCGGTACCTCTAAATCATCATCATGTAATATATTATCAACCATTTGGTCAATGTCGCCCATTGGCATCCATTTGCAAAATTATAAATGATTTGATAACCTAGGGTTTGTTTCCTTAAAGAAGAGCACATACATACGTTAGCGGCGCAATAAACCAAATTTGGTGTTCTGTTACGTTACCATGGCAACCGACTAGCGAAAGTCAATAACACGTCACATTTCGCGCATATTTTCATGACGAAATATGCTCTTCTCTAAGGAAACAAACCCTAACATGCATATTGGCTCATTTACAAATGCAACGAATAGACAATAGATAGCCGCGATAAGGCGTGTCGGCAGCTTCGATGTTCATGTGGTCGATTTGAATGTCCTCGAAATAGCTCAGAAGTTAGCTAACGCTATTTTGAAAATACGAAAGGTGCACACGTGTTCGTATTAATTCAAAAAGATTAGAGTTTTGGATATGTTAAAAGAATAGCATTTGCTAAGAAGTTAAATCAGTGATACACAACAATAATCGTATATTTTAATTTTAATATGATCCCAGAATAATAACATTAATGAAGTTAGCCTAATATAACACCGTCGTCGTTTTTAAAACATGGTTCCCGGCTATGCTATGTGAATGTGCCCAACGTCGCCACACCACATCCATGACAATCCGAGAATGATTAATGTTTCGGTGTGATAAAAACATTATTAGAATATAATCAGAACAGGATCGTTGATAATTGTTAAGTATTTGCAATAAACATGTTATGTTATTTCTTAACTATATTATTCTAATGATTCATTCCTAATTGTTTTCTGAATATCCTAGTACTCTGTTTGTTCCTGTTAATATATTATGACCAACAACATTACGATCTATTTGATATCTTATTTAAATTTGTACTGCCTGTTTACGCATACCATAGCTCTCATTTCCTTAGAAACATTAAATTTCTCCTTTTGGACTTTCGACTCGCCATCATCTCATGTGTGTGTCCACACAAGTGATTTGACGATGGCTAAATAGAACGAATTAAAGTACGAATTGCTTGAACACCTACCGTACAACAATTTATTCGTGTGCTGTTAAACGAAGCGTTTACTTCAATTTACTTTCGAAAGGACCGTTTAAATATCATCCAAACATCATTTTGCATATACCTTTCATACTTGTACCATGAATTATCCCCTAAATTTTAAGTTGGCCATATTGTAATAATGTCTTCCCCCACGAAAAACAAACGTCAAAAAAAGTTGGCCGTTTCCAACACAACAAAAACGTCAATTTCCAAAAAATTTCAAATTGATTTTTATCACCCCCCGCACATACACGCAAAAATCACCATTAAAAGCCGCAGTAATTAGATGCCAATGGAACCGCCACAAAAAATTTACCCCAGCGCCGAGGAGCTGTCCACCGTGAACTCGACGGTGCGTTGCCCCGAAGAGGGTTGTTCCAGCATTTTCATGTCCGAATCCAATCTCAATTTACACCTGGCCAAGACCCACAAGCGAGAGCATCTGATGGTATCGAACAACCTGCCTCGAGAGTATTACTGTCCCGATCTATCCTGCAGCTACAACAAAGTAAAGAGCTTCAAGTCCTTAAAGTTACTCAAGCAGCATTACTTGAAGGTGCACTCCGAGAAGTCGTTCGGTTGTGACACCTGCGACATGAAATTCTCGACGCAGGCAGCCAAAAACAGCCACAGCGAGTATTGCAATGCTAACTTCAACTGTTGCGAATGCAGCGCATCGTATACTTCGTACGAATCGTTATTGACCCATGGTCGCAGGAAGAAGCACATAATCTTGGAAAAGGCCGCTTATAAAACGCACGTCAAGCCGATGATCAAATCGAGTAGCATCACCAATTTATCGCAAAAAGGCAAGAAGAACATATTGGTGTTACCGAAAAGTTCCGCGAGCTTACAGCTCGTTAACGCGAATTTGGTGACATTCGAGAAGGGCTCCCAAACCGATATTTGGACCGAGAAACCTCGATTATCCAGGAAGAGCGCGAAATTAGTGAATAACACGCAAGAAACGCAAACGTTGGACGATAAGCAGCAGTTAACGGCGGAAACTCAAACGATCGGGGATTACATTTCGCGGAAAGCGTCCGCGGGAAAAATTGAAGACGACGATCGAAAGAGCATCAAGACCCAAACGAAACCGGTGGATTCCACCACGAAATCCTGCAATACTTCGTTTAATCTCAACGATTTCAGTTTCGAAAGCACCGAACGGAATCATTCAGGGACGCAAACCACCAACGTCATCCCATCGGAATTGCTGTATTCGACCGCGCAAGGTTCCCACTTTTCCATCCACACTGATACCACCGATCTGAACGAATTTGAGTTCATGCATTCGAGCTCGCAGACTTGCTTCAATGACGATATGGACACTTTCGATTCGGAGAATTATTTCAATTGTAATTCGGAAACGCAAACTGATTTTATGTCGATGCTCAATACGGATTATTGCTCCAATATGTACACCCAAACTTGCGATAATCTATTGCTGAATGAGCTGGCGTTTATAAATTCGCACACCCAAACGGTGTTCGATGACGTTTTGAAGTCCGTCGAGAGTCAGACGATGATGTCGTCGCATTCGACGAAGCTGGTGCTTAGTTGCAGGGATATGGCACATATGGAGACGCAAACCGATGTGGAATTCAAGCAGATGCTGGAAGAGATCAACGCATGACTGTAAGGGATTTTTTCAGTTCGGTATCGTTTGGTTTATTTGCCCCGATAAAAGGAGAAATTTTCCGTCTTGACCGGTATCGTTGCGAGGAAGTATTTATTAATTCGAGATGACAAAATTGAGTAAACGTGTAATGAATGATGAATTTTGAAAATTTCAAATTTGTGCTTATTATTATTTTTTTACTATGGTGTATGCTTGTATCCGAAAGAAACAAATAGTTCATGCTTTTTGCAGATAATAAAATTGATTACAATAATCGTTTTCGTCTTCATTTCATATCGAGCTGACCTGTTCGATAGGTAGGAAGAAGAATGAAAGTTTGAAGCAAAATTGTTGAAATTGGTTCTAACGTTGAAGTTGTCTTGTTTCTGAGAGGCTGTTCAGAACCTTCCAAAAAAGGAATGAAATGCTTGAATTATCTCCAGACGAATTAGCCAGGGCACATGATCACGCTTAGGTTTCTTTTTTTTTTTTTCAAAGAACAAGTCCTAGGTCTTCTTAGTCAAGAAGTACAGTGTACACTGTACACTGAACAATGTAGTAAGTTACGTTCATATTTGAACCTTGTAGGGTTTGCTTCCTTAGAGAAGAGCACATTACGTCAGCGGCGCAATGAACCAAATTTGGTGTTCTGTATACGTTACCATGGCAACCGACTAGCGAAAGTCAATGAAACGTCACATTTCCGGCATATTTTCATGACGTAATGTGGTCTTCTCTAAGGAAACAAACCCTAAACGTTGACATCGAATACTATACACAAGCTTTTTCATGTGAATCTTTTTGGCTCTCCCGGTACTTCACATAAAACATTCGTAACTATCAGAATACAGTAAATTTAGAAATAGAAATGTTGAAATTATCGCGGTTTTTGCTCATCGCAAAATTGCTCGTGTGTGATATGTGCTGAGATTGTAGCGCCATCTGCTCCAGTATTATTTGGAATGCACTAAACTGGTGTTATTTGAGTTGCCTAATTTGGTCATCACGTGGTATACTGGAATTGTGAATATCACAGTGGAAATGTCTAATTTTTCTCAATTTACGTTGTGTAGTCAGTTTGGGGGCTCTTCCGTCGCCGTAATCGACGAAATCAGCAGCTCCAACGGTAGATTTTATCTTTGTGAAATTGGTCTGAAGATGATGATAAATAACTCGTCCAAACGTCGGATAAACTACCTCTATCTAATAAGTACTGTAATACCCGTAGCACGAAGCAATGTATAGTCAAACCATTTACTCGTGAGGGGTGGGGATTGAACGATCGGTAATTTAGTGGTTGGTAGTAAGTAAAGTTGCTCACTAGCGCCAACGAGCGCAGTGGCTGAGCTTCGATACAATCTCCAACCTTGGAGTCTGTTGTGTATACATGTATGCCGCCGTAAATACTATTTCGTAGGTTTTCAGGTTTGTTTTAAAAATGTTGCCTACCTTGCGAAAACGACGAAAATGTTTTATTTTACGTGTAAACTTTTATGCGCTCGCCACCGACTATTGGCGCAAATTGAGCAACTCTAGTAGTAAGCGTCTAGATCAGAACCGTATATAGTTTAGCAAATATTGAAGTGAACAACTTACGATAAGAAATTCATTCATTCGTTATTTTTTACCTTTTCTACCTTTCGGTGTAAGGATTCGGGCCCATCGAGTCGTATATATACGTATACTGTACCGCTCCTGGCTCGCCCAGTGGCATTTCCGTACTATTTCGCAGCATACTGGAGGTAACGGGCCCGTTTTAGGGTTTTAAACTGCTACGCTCCACCGCAACCGGGTTTCGAACCCCGGACCAGCGCGTGTTTCACCGCTCAGTTACTAAGCGGGTTACGACATAAAAAAAAACCTTAAAATTAACAGAACACTTGGTATTGTTTCACAAAATTACATTCTTAACTCGATGTAGATTTCGTTTAACGGCATCTTCAGGAGTAACTCCTGAAGATGTAACACGAGCTGTTGAACTTACGGTAATAAACTTTTGGAAGTCCTTTAGTCTGCTTCCTGTTCACTCCTTTAATGTTGTCGCACTGTTCACTCAATCCCTCAGGAGTAAACGGTTAAACTATAGCTGTATTTCTTTCGCACCCACATTACTAAACTGGACAAACATGCGGTATGATGAGACATCTGTAGAGTTTGTTAAAAAAGCGGGTGACGTGCTATCATTAAGTAGTGTAAATCGGACTGACGCTGCCACTCCTCCGACTTTTATTATTCAATGATAACTTATCATTGAGTAATATCACATTATAATAATGGGCAAATATGCGGTATGATGAGCCATCTGTTGAGTTTGTTAAAAAGGTGGATGACGTGTTATCATTAAGCAGTGTAAATCGGACTGACGCTGTCACTCCTCCGACTTTTATTATTCAATGATAACTTATCATTAAATAATATCACAATATAGTAATTGACAAATATGCGGTATGATGAGTCATCTGTATATTTTATTAAAAAAGGTGGATGACGTGTTATCATTAAGCAGTGTAAATCGGACTGACGCTGTCACTCCTCCGACTTTTATTATTCAATGATAACTTATCATTGAGTAATATCACAATATAGTAATTGACAAATATGCGGTATGATGAGTCATCTGTATATTTTATTAAAAAAGGTGGAAGACGTGTTATCATTAAGCAGTGTAAATCGGACTGACGCTGTCACTCCTCCGACTTTTATTATTCAATGATAACTTATCATTAAATAATATCACAATATAGTAATTGACAAATATGCGGTATGATGAGTCATCTGTATATTTTATTAAAAAAGGTGGATGACGTGTTATCATTAAGCAGTGTAAATCGAACTGACGCTGTCACTCCTCCGACTTTTATTATTCAATGATAACTTATCATTGAGTAATATCCCATTATAACAATGGGCAAATATGGGGTGTGATGAGTCATCTGTTGAGTTTGTGAAAAGGTGGAAGACGTGTTAGCATTAAGTAGTGTAAATCGAACTGACGCTGTCACTCGTCCGAATTTTATTATTCAATGATAACTTATCAATGAATAATATAACCATTTAATAACTGGATTTAATAATTGGCAGATATGCGGTATGATGAGTCATCTGTTGAGTTTGTTAAAAAGGTGAATGACGTGCTATCAATAAATAGTGTAAATCGGATTGACGCTGTTACTTTGAATTTTATTATTCAAGGAGTTATTGGGAGTGACAGCGCCAGTCCGATTTACACTATTTATTGATAACACGTCATTTACCTTTTAACCAACTCTAGTCATCTGTCCTTTCCACAATATAATATTATATTACAGAGGACAAAGGACAGATGATTCATCATACCGCATATCTGCCCAGTCTACACATTACGACGAGTATGCGTTTCTGCGTCGATCTTAGCGAGATCGGACCACTATATACAGGGTGGTAAATCGGACCGTAACAAAACAACGCCAACTACACATTATACATTAATGAAGATATATTTTTCACTTGATTTCTCGGTGTCTACTTAATATTCATACATCCTCTTTTTTACAGCAGAGATTTTTATATATATAAAAACAATTTTGGATATAAAAATAAAATCCGTCGAGTTAAATTTTTGAGTCTTACAATAAGCGATACAATATGATGTATGTATGTATGTGTGTGTGTCTATGTGTATGTCTGTATGATGATAGAAACTGTCGATCTTTTCCGTAGAATCGTAAGTGAGAAATTAATCGGTGATACGTTTATGGCTTATGGACGTCCGGACTGAAAAATCCTCCAATCGTACAGGGGAGGGAGAGGGCAAAAACACACGAACAAAAGAATCTTTTTTCTCGCCGCAAGAAGATAAAAAGATTATCTTCAATTCATCTTTTAATCTCGCGATACCGTACCGTAAAGTATAGTGACGTATAGTATATATGTGTCAGTTTGTATAAATAAAAAGAAAAAAGAAAAAATGGAACTTACTTTACCGAAAGAAAAAAAAAAAAACAAAAACGAAACGACTAATTAAATCATCACAAGTTTGCACAACCTAATCAACAATATGAAATCTACGTAATTAAAAATATTTACCAATCTACGCGTTACATCCTAGAACACGGTATTAAATGTAACATACATAGTTATTATATATACATCGTAAAGTCGTGGCGGAAAGGGTGAAGGGGTGGAGGCGAGGGCGGGGAGGGATGTGCGGCGAACTCGAAGCTCGTGGAAGGATAGGGGGCGGAGCGATCGGGAGCGGGGAGGAGACAAAACTTATATAAAAGGGGAATTCCCGCTTATTTTCGGGGAAGATATACACGCGTACAGCGAGTCAAATATAAGAACGAATTTCAAGGTCAAGGCCCACTATACACGTTCATTCAACAGAAATAGTTAAGCCACTCCCTACGAAAAGGCGCAATATTTGAATAAAATATTTCTATTGGTCGTATGTCTAAAAACCCGTATCACACTAACGTGTACACTTCTGCGACGACTAACTGGCCAAAGTCAATGGCCATTTCGTTCCGAGGTTTTGACAGTTGCAGCGTCTGGTTAATAAATAACGAAGAATTCCAAATTTCATGTCCTTATTTCAAATTTGCCGCGCTTTTGCTAATTTGTAGCAATTTAAACTGTCTCGTGTGCTCATTGGTATCAATTTATGGGGAGTGGCTTAACTATTTCTGTTGGATGAACAGAGTATAGGTAAATGAGGCGCGCTGTGGAAACTTACAGTTTGTCAGGACACACCTGACAAGGTCAGTAGCTTCCTATATTTGGCTCACTGTATGTGTGCGCGTATACATATACAGGGAGCGATGTAGCAACGACGCGCTTGACAGTACGTTCGACGACTCACGCAACGCGGCGTTGCAACTCAATCGTATAAGTGCGACGGAGAGGTGGAAGTAAGGGGGCTGAGAACGAAGAAGGGAAGAGAGAGAGAGAGATACAACACTCGAGCGTCGCCCGCTCCCCTATTACAAGGCGGGGCCGGTCGAATCGTCGAAGTCGAAGTCCGATTCGTTATTCTCCTCGATGCGATGCATATTTTCCAGCGAGGAGGCCATTATTCGGAGGTTGTCGACGCCTATCAGTAGTTGCCTAAAAACAAACGAATAACGTTAACGGTCATAATCGTCCAATCATCGAACGCGTGACGTTTCGCCTCTAAGAAACGCGTACGGTCTGCGGCGAATGTCTCGTGAAAATCGTGCATTTGAGAAAAGGGGGCGGGGTTAAGCAGTTACTTTTATACTATCCCAACGTACACGCTCCGCCCATTCATGTATACAATGCCCAGAGTGACGTCATGAGATATTTGCCAGATTGTATCTACTGCGATTTAATAGGTTCACGACGGGAAGATCACGTGATGTGATTGATTTCAGATACGAATGAGATAAACGTGAAATTAAAAAAAAAAGAACAAAAAGTCTAAACAAAAGAATAAAAAAGCAAAGCAAAAAGGACAAAAGGTCTGAACAAAAGAATAGAAAAAGTAAAACAAAAAATTGTTACATAATTGCTGGAGAATGCTCTAATTTGGTCGTTATGGCTTGGGGGATTGTGGCTCTAATTTGACTGTTATGAGTTTGGGGCTGGAGGAGAAGTGCAATGCTGCGGTTGGTGCTGCTTCACATCAGAAATGCTTACACAAGTCAGGTGAATACAATAGCTTATTGTTATAGACAGATTTCTAATAAAGGAGCCAAAAAAAGAAAAAAATTATAATAAAT
The DNA here is from genome assembly GCA_038088585.1 of Chrysina gloriosa. NCBI lineage: Eukaryota > Metazoa > Arthropoda > Insecta > Coleoptera > Scarabaeidae > Chrysina > Chrysina gloriosa. Next base: position 104,598,358 of record CM076087.1, read on the forward strand.
AGGATAATACTTATACAGGATGTAAAGTAAGTGATGAACTTAATTTGAAGGGGGTGATTCCTTGTCATATCTTATGAGAAAAGAATCAGACAAACATATGCCCTCCTCGTGTATTAAGTTTCCTATTTTATATACTCGTACGCACTCTATATTTTTAGTCTTTCCCTTTATTGTAGTGGTAATTACAATAATAAGTGATTATTATTATTAATATATATATATAAACGAGTTCCTCATATATCTCTAATAACGATTCCGTGATTTTACCTCCGCGGAATTTTGTCCCATCCTGTATATATAACAAAATGAGGACGCTCTTAGAGTTCAATTTGGAGATCCCAATCCAAAAGGGGAAACAAGTTTTGTTAGATAATCGTTTTTATTCCATACACGAATTTTTGAATTTTAAATGGAGCCATTAAATTATTTTTTTTTAAATTATATTTATTTGTTTATTAGTACATATGCGTGTTTGTATTTGTATATATATTCATATAGTTTTCTTATGTTTTGACTTTCGTGTGATGTTTTTATTATGTCGAATAAAATGTATTATTATTTTTATTACGATAACAGACCCCGTACCTTAGCGAATGTTCAGCCGTGTTGGCAGCACTTCTTAAATCACTAGCCAGTCGTTGCGTTTGTCTCTGAGAAGGCCATCTGAACGTCGGTCCGCCCGCAGCACCCTGTTCCCCTCTCAGTTCTTGATTTTCGCATTTTAAACAGTTGATTTCGGCCTGAAAGAAAAAGAAAAACAAATCTTAACTCAACGACACCACAAATTATAGGATTATTATTCAGCATGTCGGTTTTCGGGTGCGTTAATTAGTTTGAAAAACGGAAATTATCTGAAATATCACTTCGTATCAGGGTGTGGAGGTATTACAATAATAACTTACCGTCAAAGTTTTAACTTCCTGTCTCAACTTCACGATCGCATTCTCAGCTGCTAAGGCCCTCTTCTACAAAAACACCAGAACCGAAAAGAGAAAAAATCCCATTTTATTTTCGAAACGCCCTCGTCATCCCCGCGCACATACTCACGTTGCTTTTCTCCAAATTCTCCTCGACGTGCCCCAAAGCCTTCCCCAAATTCTGCGTATACTCGTGCTCCTTATTCCGCGCCGCGTCCAGCTCTCGCTGTAACAGCTCGGCTCGTCGCGTCTGCTCTAAAGTTGCCTCCGACACAGTTCGAGATCCTGTCGTAACCGATCCACGTCCCTCTCCCGTTCCGGCGACGCTTGCCCCGTCAGCAGCGTACCTTCGTTCTTCGTACGAACGGCGCCGTCGGCTAAGAAATCCGGCAAGCTCTTCGAAACGGCCACCTCGGCGGACGGGGGCAACTCCTCGTACCGCCGACGATCTGCGACGATTCGTTCATCGGCAAGTCTAAGGGGAATTCGGCCTGCGGCCTCACCGGCAAGTCTAGCGGTATCGGCGCGTTCGATTTGGGGTTCGTCCTCCTTTCGTTCCGACTAGAATTCAAATCTAACCTATTTAACCTGCTCAGAGTGAAATCGGGCAGGTTGTTCAGATCTCCGTATTTCCTATTCACACCGTCCTTGTTCAGGTAGCACTGTTCGACGACCATGTGATCTTGGACGAAATCCGGTAAGGCCGAGGAGTATTCGGGAACGACGCGATTCTGTTTGGAGTCGTTGGTGTTGTGCAGGTCCAGGTCGGATACCGAAGAGATGGGTCGACCGTCGCAATACACCTTGGGCCTGGCCCCTTGGCTGTGGTAGCTGTTCGTGTCGCTTCGCAGGAAGTGCTTGAATGAGAAGGGATTGTCCTCTTTCTTCGGAACGTCTTGTATATTCGATCCTAGAAGAATTACCAGAATCATCTCGTGTTAGTTTAAAATGTCTTTCGACACGTTCGATGTACCCCGAATTGTGTTGTCTTTTTTTAGTATTTGCGATAGCTCCCCACACAAAAACGATCGTTTCCAACTAATTGAAGGTTATTCGTTACCTGAAGGTCCGAAGTCGTTGAGCGTGGAACTTCTCTCGAAATTCCTCGACAAATCGACGCCGATGTCCAATTTTATCGGTTCGTCAACGTCGGAATCGTCGCTGGAGGCCGTCGGTCTCGCTTTAGCCGCGTTTTCGTAAGGGCCCCCATCGCTTTCAGCCATAATAATAAACGACGAATTGTCAAAAAAAAAATTCACGTCTATTTACCTCCCCGGGGTGTCAAAACAGTTTGAACGATTATGAAGTTGCATAAACGCTGATCGGGGATTGGTCGGAACCGGCTTTAAACAGCTGCCAACGTATACGGAGTGTTTACGAAATTTGAATATAAAGTTATCGAGTCATCATCTTCGATGTGCTAAGAGATTATATACCTGAGAATCCGAGAAACGGCTAATGCCCTATTAGAAACCATTTAAAATTATCTGATCATTAAATCTATACCGTAATCAAGTGCATTTGTCACGAAATTTTATTGTGGCAACGCTGAATTATTGGTACAAAACTTCAGTGCCGTTCCAACGGGAAATTACTTTCTCAATATCCCATTTACGAAGGCAGTTTGCAAGTGAAAATGTACAAATTGCAGTTTATTTTTAAATTTGAGCACCTACTGAAATTAAATAGCATATGATACGACGATTTGCATTTTTTTAGTATAGCTGTTTTTAGATAAAAATAAATAATGGGAAATGTCAAATTTATTTAGAAGTCAAATATAACCTACAAACCACAAAGAATTAGCTCTGAAAAGTGCTGATTTCTTCAAATAAAACAAGTAAAAACAACGGTGTTAAATAAATCAAGAGACGATCCTAGCAAAAACAAGAAAATAATAAAATACCTACAACAAACGGGCACTGCTGTGGGGAATGAAGATAGGTATACTTTTGCGGTACCACTACAAATTGTTAGTTAATTTCCGCCGAAATTTAAATCGTGACAGTTTCACTTCATCATCCGGTATAAACAGGATGAGCAACCGGAAAAATCCACTATTTATGCGGCCTCAAATTGATGTTGGTAGGAAGTAAAGTTTGACAACAAAACTTAGGAATATAAAGAGTCATCCGTTCCAAGCGTGACGAATTTAAGTTGGCGGCATTGTTTTTATTGATGGTAAACTATCGATTTATGTTGAGAAAAACTGATCTAATTATCGAAATCGATTAATAAATAAATCTCACGAACGGCCAATACGGCCAACACGGACTGACGGTCATGTGACATATTCGAATTCGTATAATATTGGTTACCTATCGCGAAGGCTTGTTCCAATTCATCATAGAATAGTATTATTACTCCATGAGCAAGGACAATTAATATTTATATGTACAACCGTTTCTTTAAATATTGTTTTGTTTGACCGATGTAACATCCATCACAATCTTTACAGTTTATTTTGTAAACTAAATTGCTTTGATTTTGTTTATTTATTTTAGATTTAATGTCAGTAAAAAGAGCTTTGTTACTGATATAATTTGAAATGAGAGTTATGTTTATATTGTTTTTTATTAAATTCTTTTTATTCGTTTGCTTAATTTTCTTTTATAAAGAATAGGGTTATAACTTTTTTTATCATAAATTGAATACCTCTGTTATGTAATTTATTAATCTATTTTTTGTTAAGTTTTCGTAATAATTATTTTCATAAGCAAGTTTCTACTAATATTCAAATATTATTATACAAATCATGCAACCATGCAACTTAAAACCTCTTGTACCCCTAAAAACGTTGTTCGATTGTTGCACCTTTTTCCCCTTTGTTCCATATGTATTTATGCTTTTGTTAGAATTAAATATTTTGTTTCAATAGAGGCATGATGATACCACACTCAAAGCGAAAATAAGCTACAATTTCCTATTACGTAAACAGATAAATCGAATAGGAATGATATCAAAAAGAAATTTATAAGAAAAAAATTGTGCCGTTAATCCAATAATAGAAAATTCTAATACGGTGGAAGAATATGATATATATCAATGATAACTTATCATTAAAGTTGGTAAAAACATTGGATAACGTCTAACTGACGATGCCATTTTTACCAATTTTTTCATTTTTGATAATGTTAGGAATTATTATTTAAATTTAAATTACGCGCCAAAGAACAGGTTTCCTGCCCTGTATGGAACGGAAAGGGTGGTAGAGTTTGTTTCCTTAGAGAAGACCACATTACGTCATGAAAATATGCGTGAAATGTGACGTTTCATTGACTTTCGCTAGTCGGTTGCCATGGTAACGTATACAGAACACCAAATTTGGTTTATTGCGCCGCTGACGTAATGTGCTCTTCTCTAAGGAAACAAACCCTAGGAAAAGAGAGAGAGAGAGAGAAGAGGCTATGGTTTATGCTTTATATTATGTTATGTGTGTGTTTTATGTTAGGTGAGGTACATGTTGTGTAGATTAAATTACTATTAAATTAACTTCATTTTATGTTTAATTTCAAAAACGCTCCCAACAATAACTTATCAATGATAATTATCATTGAATAATAAAGTGACATCGTCAGTTACATGTCATTCACCTTTTTAACAAACTCTATAGATAACTTATCATTGAATAATAAAATTGGGAGGGGTAACAGCGTTAGTCCGATTTACACTAGTTAATGATAACACGTCATCCACCTTTTTAATAAACTCTATATAGTTATAATTGTTAGGTAAAATAATAATTCTTACATAGTTTGGTTCGACGAGGTTGGCAATGGAAAAGCAGTATAACATTAGATAGAGTCTCATATGATAGATCTCTACCACTAGATAGAGTGGGTGACAGATATATAGAAATTGTTGGATTTTATTTAAGATATTACGTAATTAAGGTTTGATCAAAGAGTGGATGACGTGTTATCATTAAGTAGTGTAAACCGGACTCACGCTGTCACTTCTATGAATTTTACTATTCAATGATAACTTATCATTGGATCAAGAATCAAGGATTTATAATAGGTTATAGGCAAGATTGAGATTTACACCGAAATATATATTTATTCAAACAATTATATAATTAGGAATCTATTTGTTACATAATAACATTTATTTACGCAAGCAATATTTTAATAAATCTTAATTAAAATTCAAATCATTCGAATGTCTCCGACCAACACCCGAGACCTTACGAGTGATCTGGCGAGTCCAATGACGTCACTAGATTTATTTACAAACACTTGTTCATTGTCAGCTGTATTTAGTTGTATTAAAAGAAGAAATATTGATTTGGAATGCTTTAAAACGTTCTTAAGTTCTCACTTGATATTTTAGAATGGCTAAAATTACCGAAACCGCATTTGTGAAGGCACAAACTGGTAATTTATTCAATATTGACCTGTTTATATCTAAATTCATTCGCTTAAAAGTTTGTTTTAACGCTGCCGTAAAGGAGTTAAAGCTGAATTGCACGTACAATTAGTTAAATATATGTAAGCATTTAATAGAGATACTGTTATTTCATAATTTCCATATTATAACACATAATCGGAATATGAAATTTATAGCTTAGTTGAGTGCTATATATCAAAAAATCTATATAACTGTCAGACTAACTGTAAGTAACCAAGGAAACACAGAACATCAAAATGTAAATAAATAGTACTACGTCACACTCGCTTTGGCGGGAATTCAAACTGACATTTTTCAAAAATTATTTTATACCGGAAATAATATATTTTATACAGGATTTATAATGATATGAGTAATTACTAATGTTGAAGTATTTAATTAAATTATAATACCCTATTATAATTATTAATAGTGTAAAGTGGGCTTAGCACGATATTTATTAGAGCGCAGCCAATATAACAAAAATTATCACCTATACTTCAGTGCTCCCAACTTAAATTTCTTATTAGATGAATTTGCGTATGTGCAATTGGTAGGCTTGAAGGATGTTACGGTTTTTTTGATGATACATACATAAAATTAAGTCATAAAAATTTAATCAACAAGATTTCCAATCATTTCGTACCGATTACATCAATAATTACATCCTGAAACTTATTAAAGAGAAGCACCGATTACGTCGTCAATGCGTCAGCTCCATCTACACAGCGAATTCCATTCGAAACTTCCCGATTTATTTTTATAATTTTCCATTTTTCTCGACTCGAGCCAAATCTTTACAGCCTTACAGCTGCTAAAATTTCGCCCCGCGAGCATGGCCGCGAAGATCAGCACTTTCGACCCGCCGTCTTCGGCAAGCTCCGAAAGGTAATTCCCACCATTTAAATTCGAATATCATCAATCATCGTATCGTTCCATGTGGATCATCCTCAGGTCATCTAATCCCCGAACCTATCATCATTACACCACCGTCTCTACGGAGTGTACGCGTTTATTTACATATCTTATTTGCATCGGCGACGATTCGCTTATCGAATCGGTAAATATTCGATTCGCAGGAGCCGGTTAATTGGTGAGAGAATCGCTAAATGCACGTAAATTTCGATAGCTCATGTGTGGTGGTCGTCGTTGTAGCATCGTGGCCGTTGTGGTTTGAGCATCCGGTATCGTTGCGATATTTGTCAAATGGAGTTAAGGTTAATTTTGTTTTTGAGTCAATTTTTGTACCTGAAATCGGCCGAATTCGAGGGGACGATTAAAAAGAAATCCACGTGGATTTTTAGGGGCGTCAAGAAAGTTAATGGTCTTCTTTTGTAGTGACTGCGGTGAGACACAAGGCGACTTCAGCGAGGTGTTCCCCGATTTGGAAGGTGAGGAGGAGAGAAGCGGAGATTTTTATAACACCCCGGCCTCCCCAATAACTGTACCGTATTGTCCGAGACCACCTTCCACCGGTAGGTTACGAAATGACAGGATTAGTCTGTTGTATATTAAATTTTATCGATATGCACACTTATTCTGTATTGTAAAGCAGAGGGAAGGAGCTTAATATAGAGCTCATGTGATGATTGTCAGATGAAACGTTACAGACTGGTTTACGATGGTTTTTTTCCCTGAAGTATCCCTATTCAGGTTGTGGGACTGTTTAAGCATGGCTTTTTCCCCAAAGTATCCTTATCCCGTTTCAAGACTGCTTTACCATGGTCTCCTCCAAAGTAGCTCTACCCAGCTTGGGAACAGCTTTACCATGATTTTCCCCCTGGAAGGGTCCCTACTCAGCTTGGAGACTGGTTTTATCCCCGATATATCCCTATTCAGCTTAAGGATAGCTTCACCCATAGTATGAAAATGTGTAAATATATCGAGGAGAGAAAAATTGTAAGCTGATTAAAATGATTTTTCCTTGATAATTAACGTTTTGCCTTCAACTTCTTTAAAAACGGGAAAAAATTTCTACCCATAGATATTCATTTATTTCTTTTTCTTCCATATCCGAAGGTTCACAAAAATCACCTCGTGCAAGAAGGCAAAGGACGACGTCCCTGAACTTATCCTTCAAGAAGACTGCCGCTGAATCAATTATAAGGACGAAACATCGAACGATATACACGGCTGGACGACCACCATGGTACAACAGTGCCGGGCAACAAGTGGAACCCTTCGTTATAGGTTAGGAATTATACATCAAAGTTTGCAATACCTAAGGAGAAAGAGAGAGAGGAATCAGAATGAAATTGTGGAAGTTCGATAAGAGATGGTTTGTAGATGCTTGTCCCGTTTCTAGCAAAATATGAGTTACCAGATTTGATTAAATAATTTGTGTGGTGACTTTACAGTGAACGGTAGAAAAAGTTATATGATTAAGAAGAAGAAGAAGAATTGTGCTGTGTGGCGTTTACCGATGTGATATAGTGCCATTACAGAAATGGATAAGTGATTAAATTTTCATCGGGGCACAGACATTTGTTTCGATCCCCAAACATTCTCAAGCGGTCCTATAAAATCCATGAATTTGATTGGTTAATAACGGCGCACAAATTAAACAAAGCATAGGATATCTGACATGGTACTCGATAGCTGTCACTTTGTCTAACATAACCTCATTTTTCCGAGGAGTTGGTCCTATTTTGATTGTGCCTCAGTTCAAAGCGCCTCCTACTACATTCTTCACATGAACTCAGCCCGTTGCTCATGTTAAGGGGTTATTAAAATTATTTCTTTGGGCCCTCGAACAGTCAAATCGTGATTAATCAAACGCAATAGGACATGAAAGGATTCTTCGATTGTCTAATTTTAATCTGATGATGCTACGCAGTAAATGGCGAAACGTCAGTTCATGTAGTATTGCGTTTGATTAATCATACTTTTACTGTCCGAGACTGAAGAAATAATTTTAGTCAATATCACACTGGACAAGAAACAGACATAATATTTTAATTAAGAATTCATTATGGGGATAGATAGCGTTGTAAAATTTTTGAACCTGATTAGCTTATTTAACGACGCCGAAATTAAATGAAACATAGTGTAACTGGCATGGCCTTGATAGCTGTCACTTTATCTAACATAACCTCATTTTGATTGTGTCTCGGTTAAGAGCGCCACCTACTGCGTTCTTAATGTGAACACAGTACATCGTTTACGTTAAGAATGCAGTATGGGGATAGATAGGGCTAGAAAATTCTTGAACCTGATTGGCCAACAATGACGCCCAAATTAGACAAAGCGCGTATCTGACATGGGACTCCATAGGTGTCGCCTTCTCTAACATAACCTCACTTATCCGAAGAATTTACCCTATTTCGATCGTACCTCGATTCAGAGCCGCACCTACTACATTCTTGAAGTGAATTCCGTATCGTTTTGTTATTTTTCTACGCATTTCTCTCGGAGACATGCAGTTTTGTTTTAGTTTCTACTTCTCTCTCTCTCTCTCTCTCTCTCTCTCCCTTTCTGAAGATGCTGTTTCGTTAATAAATAAATAAAACTCTCATCGACACACACTTCTTTCTCAGGAATTTGTGGGGAAGCGCGTCGGGAAAAACCACCGTCGCTCAGAAAATCATAGAATACCTGGGAGTGCCGTGGGTGACGCTGTTAAGCTTGGACTCCTTCTACAAGGTGCTCAACGAGAAACAACACGAAATAGCCCATCGAAACGAGTACAATTTCGATCATCCGGAGGCGTTCGACTTCGAATTATTGATCGAAATGCTACAACGGTTGAAGGAAGGGAAAAAGGTGGAAGTTCCTATTTATAATTTCGTCACCCACTCGAGGGAGGCTAGAACGGTTAGTTAGTACGAATTTTTTTCTGTAAAGATAGTCACTTCTTGCATGCCATCTGAGATATTAGCGAGTCCAAATGAATGTAGAAATATGTATTATAGTTGAAACGGCTATCTGTCCAATACATATCAATTATATACAGTTAATTCAAGATCGTTTGCAAGTCACGTGACTTCTGTCAAATCGGTTGCATAACTTATAGATTGGCAGCACGTCGAAACTTACCAGAAAATGTCATATTTTAGAGGTTAAGGTTGTTCAGTATCGAATTTGATTCCTTTTGTTTAAGTTTTTCTACGTTTCGTGTCGTGCAAAGGATGGGATTTTCCCTTATTTATTTGTCGCTACCTCATCTAGTTTATTTTTTGTAGGAAAAGCCAATAATAATACGAAATTTTACGTTTTTTCTTTTCTTGTCCTTAATAACCAACAAACGCGTGAACAAAAAATTTTTTCTTAATTATAATTGGATGATGTAGTCGATAGCTAGAGCATACCGATTTCGAATTTTACGTAGGGCGACTCAAATTAGCTGCAAATCAGTTTTTCTTGTTTCGCATTGTCCTTCCGCCCGTCTGTGGGGTTGGATGAGTTTTTAAATTCGCCTTTTCTTTCTTAAATATTTTTTAATACCGTTTAATTAGCGAAAAATAAACAAAAAATTAAAAAATTTTTTTTAATGTATATGTATATATATATATATTTCGTGATCTTTTATACTTATCTTATAGATAGTGTTTCTACCACTATTAGGTGTAGTAGAAAAACTCTCTGTAAAAAATAATTGAAAATTAAAAATATAATGAAAAAAAAAAAATAAAAATACCACCTATTTAATTTGATTTTTAACATTTTCTTTCTTCTCATAGAAAACGATGTACGGAGCAAATGTGATAATTTTCGAAGGAATCCTGACGTTTTATAATCCGAAAGTCCTTAGCATGTTGGATATGAAAGTGTTCGTGGATACGGACGCCGACATAAGGCTGTGCCGTCGCCTGAAACGCGACATCGAACAGAGAGGTCGCGATCTAGAAGGCGTCATCAAACAATATACGGGGATGGTGCAACCCTCTTTCAATCATTACATCGCCCCGACGATGGCGCACGCCGACATCATCATTCCGAGGGGCGGCGAGAACGAGGTGGCCATCCAGTTGATCGTGCAACATATTCATACCCAATTGCAAAGCGTGAGTAACTAGAGTTCATTTGTTCCAATTTCTCAATTTTTATATCTACTTTTCGTTTCCCGATTTGCTTTTGTTTTTTGTTTTTTGCAATTTTTTAGATTTTGGGTTTGATTTTTTTGAAGATTTCGACTTTAATTTTTAACTGTTTTTTTTTTCCGAATTTGCTTTATTTTTGACTTTTTATTTCCTGATCTTTATTTTTTCTATTTTCTGTATTTCCCGAACTCCGTTTTGGTTTCTTTTCTATTTCTTAATTTCTCGATTTTCTATTTTTCCGTTTTGCTATTTTTTGATTTTTCTATTTTTCTATTTTCATATATTAATTTTCTGTTGGTTTCTTTCTCATTTTCTTGTTTTCCCAATTTCTCGTTTTTTATTTGTTTATCGTTGGTCATTTTTATGGAAGTTATAGTTATTGCATATTTAGGGAAAGTCTAGGTTTTCTTTTTCTCTGGATTTTTTATTTTCTATTATTTTATTTTATCAAAATAGAAAAACAAAAATCAAAAAACGAAAATGAAACGAACGAACGAAGTAGAAAAGAAACCAAAGCAGAAAGAGAGAAAAATATTAAAATGGCGAAATAAAGAAATATGAACGAAAGAAAATGCACACAAATTTAAATCCGGAAAATAGAAAACGAAAAACAGATTTTAGAAAAAGTAGAAAAAAAAACGAAATCTAGATTTCCTCAAAATAAATAAATTTAATTTCCGTAAGGATCACTGACAATAAATAAATCAAAAAAGGCCGACGAAATGGAAAAAATTAAATCGGTAAATAAAAATAGAAAAAAACATGAAAATCGGGAAATTAAGAAATAGAAAAATATGAAATTCGCGAAGTAGAGATATAGAAACCAAATAACATTCGAAAATAAATTCGTAAATAATGGAGTGAAAGAAAAGAAATGAAAACAAATGAAATTTGGAAAAATGAAAATAAATAAAATGGTAAGGCAAAGAAATAGGAACGAAAGAAAATCCGGAAATAAGAAAATGCACACAAATTTAAGTCCAGAAAATAGAAAACAAAACAAATTCTAGAAAAAAAGGAGAAAAAAGAAAAACGAAATTTAGACTTCCTCAAAATAAATAAATTTAATTTCCATAAAGATCGCCGACAATAAATAATTAAAAAGAAAGAAAACCGATAAAAATAAAAAAATTAAATCGGTAAATAAAAATCGCGAAGTAGAGAAATAGAAACAAAAGAAAATTGGAAAATAGGGGGAGGACAGAACCAATTTTTAGAAAGAGAAACATAAGTTAGAGTTCCAGATAAAAAATAGAAAAAAAAGCGAAAACAAATGAAAATCTGAAAATTAAAAAGAATAAAATCGTGATGCCAAGAAATAGAAACGAAAGAAAGTCGGGAAATAAGAAAATGCACACAAATTTAAATGCGAAAAAGAGAAAACAAAACAAATTCTAGAAAAAGTAGAAAAAACAATACGAAATCTAGACTTCTTCAACATAAACAAATTTAATTTCCATAGGTAAGGATTACCGACAATAAATAAATCAAAAGAAAAAAACACGACGGAATGGAATAAAGGACACATGAAAATCAAGATGTAAAAATAGAAAACAAATTAAATCGGTAAATGAAAATAAAAAAAAACGTGAAAATTGGGAAATTAAGAAGTAGAAACAAACAAACAAAAGAAAATCGGAAAATATTAAAATTTTTGTCTGTTTTCTTATGCCCGATCTTCCTTTGTTCCTATTTGTTTGGGTTACCGTTTTAATTTTTTTTGTACTTTTCCTGTTTCTTAATTTCCCGATTTACATGTCTGATATTCCGGTGCTGATTTGTGTAAGGAAGTGGGAAAATAAAACAAATTTTAGAAGAAAAAAAAACCTAGAGTTCTAGATATAAAAATGGGAAGAAACGAAAACAAATTAAAGAGAATACAATCGTGAAGCAAAGAAATAGGAACAAACGAAAATCGGAAAAGATTAAACATTTTGTGTATTTTCTTATGCTCGATCTTCTTTTGTTCAGCTGACTGTTTTAATTTTTTTGTACTTTTCTATTTCTTAATTTTTATGATTTACATTTCTTTTTCTATTTTGATCTTCGGATGCTCATTTGTTTTCTTTTCCATTTCCTATTGTCGCTTGGTTTAAGAAAATTAAATTTGCATATTTTAAGGAACTGGATTTTGTTTACTTCCCTGATTTTCATTGCTTTCAATTTTTTTTTTTATTTAATAGTTTTTTATATCTCGATTTTTCTTGTTCCAAATTTCTTTATTTCATGATTCTATTTTCTTTATTCTCACATTCCAAAATTTCTAGTCCTTCATTTGTCTTTTTCGATTATTATTTCGTTTACTTTTTGTCACCTTTATGGAAATAAATTCCCTATTGCCAAATTTTAACGCAAGTACAAGACGTTAATTTATTATCAAGGCTTTACCAAACAAATTTGTGTTTAAAATTAAATTCATAGCCCTGTATAATAATATACCGGGCGCTACAAAAAATTGTTTATAGACTCATTTGAGTTGTTCTTCTCCACGGAAATCTTTAGTAAAAGGCGAAAGATTTATTCGCATTGAAGAGAAACCAGAGTGACGTTGGTTGGATTTGAACGGTCTTATCTCAGAACATTCTCTAGTCGGATGTTTAGTTATTTCAGTGGCGACCTCTATCGTACAGTAGGCGCAAGTTTTTGCGCGCGTGGGTCGGCATAGTAGGGAACGATACTCGTTTATGTTACGACGAAGTTTGTACAGTCGCGGACATATAAATCCAACGGATTTTTAACAAACAGTCTAACCTTCTGTCACAATGAATTGAATTTATTCAAATTATTCGAGTTAGCGGCAGTATTGTATCAAAAGTATTTTTTATTAATTTTTTCCCCTGCCTTTACGTATTAAATGAATTTTATTTAGCATCTTCGCTTTGCATAGTCGACCTATACGCGATTTCGGCGTTAAAAGTTGTTTATAAGATTATATGAGGTAAAAGTAAGTTAATAATATGATAATAATAATAGTTAATTGTTCAACAGTAATTACCAATAACAGAACAAAAAATATAATAGTTACATACATTAAAAGAAGAAAACAATTGATTAAAGGAAGATTTATGAAGTAAAAGTTTTGTTTTGGGTGCACTGACTTATTTATCGCAACATATTTGTGGCTGACGTAACGATGATTTGCTGCGTGCCCGACCGCATTTAAAGCGTTGTGTAAAGGCGTCGGGCATGAAATCGAAACAACACGACCTATCCTATTTTCCGTTTCACCTTGCTTAACATACGGGCCCAATTTTACTTACGTTTGCATTTCTACGTGTAAATAGGAAGCGTTCGTATCTGCAGTTCCTGATCAGTCCTATCCGAAACGTCAAAAATTAATTTCGGCATTTCTGCTATAGTAGGGATTTTTTTCTCTGCCATCATTTTTTTAAATTATGAATTTCCTTGTTTTAATTTGATACGTATGTAAGTTGTGAAAATTCCGCGGCGTATAGTCGAGGATAAAACGTACACCATTTGACAGATTAGTTTGACAGTAGATTTTTGACAGATCGTTAATGTCAATACTAGTTGTCAATAATGTAGTAAATGTGGCAATATTTTGAATTATCTTTGAAAAAGTCATCCTTCTGTTTCTGTCAAACTATTTGGTACGTGCATTGACATTGTACATACATACGTATGCAACTAACTGGAATATACGTTTTAAATTGCATTACTAGCGATTTCGAGCAGTTGGAAATTGCGATAAACTGCTAGTATGACTGAAGAGGTAAGAAATAGTCCCTAGTACTCTGCAGATCCAGCAGAAGAAATCAGAAATTGGTCACAAAAATGTGTGGTGCAAACTGTCTGTGGTTCTTTCCCACCAAATACATCCGACATTCAGACTGGTTTCAGATTTCTGTTCGAGTGAACCTTCTTACTTAATTTCGTTTATTCGAAGTAACGGTCCCTGCATTACCGACATTTCGGACATATCGCATTTTACAGTCTTCTTTCTAACACTTTTTTCTCCACCCTTTCACGCTTTGATTCTTGCTTCTTTTTTCTTCTTCTTTCGAACAGCACCTTCATTATCAAATCGTTCGAGATTTAGCATGCGTTAACGTTAGTTCCGATAATATCCGTCGATTTTTTCCTCGGTAATATTCGCAGAGAGGTTTCAAACTTCGCGAGGAACTGGCCCAGATAGCCCAACAACCGTTCCACGTCGGTCAGCCTAGGCCCGATACCGTCCGTCTCTTGCCGACCACGCCTCAAATCCGCGGTCTGCACACTTTCATCCGGAACAAGGACACGCCCAGGGACGAATTTATATTCTACAGCAAGCGCCTGATCCGATTGGTTATCGAATATACCTTGTCGTTGATGCCATTCGTCGAGAAGATCATCGAAACACCGCAAGGAGTTCTATATCACGGTACGTTGATCCTAATTGGACGAGAGTTTTTTTTTAATTACAGTGAACTCTGGCAATAGTGTCACTTCCCCTTTATTTTGGTTCGAGCGATGCCCCCACTCCTGCGGCGCTCTCGATGATCGCACTTTCCTCCGGTATTCCACTCGCTCTCTGACAATAGTGCCGCCAGTAAATGCAGTTAATTCCATGATTTTCAATGCTGTGATTTATAATTGAAAAGTTCAAAATTTTAAATACATGTGATAATTATATATAAAAAATTATTGGGCTGGTAAGGAGCTCAATAAATCCGGCAAACCGCAGATAAAAAGCCGTGACTGCGTGTGGCACTATTGCCAGAGAGCGATAGTTGAAATTGTCACATCGCTCTCTGACAATAGTGCCGTTCCGAAGGGCGCAACGCGAGAAGAGCGGGGGCAACGCCCTCTCGTGAAAATCGTGGAAACTGAAACTTTTGGGGCACTATTGACAGAGCTGATTGTAATGGGAAGGGGGCTAGAAGGGGAGGTAGAGGGGTAGGTTGGGGAAAATGTTAGATATAAACAACGAAAGAAAAGGGAACGAAAGAAAATCGAGAAATAAAAAAATGCCAAAAAATTTGGAAAAGAGAAAACGAAAAATTCTAGAAAAAGTAGAAAAAAAAAGTAATCTAAACTTCTTTGAAATAAATAAATTTTATTTCCATAAGGATCACCGACAATAAATAAATCAAACGAAAAAACCGACGAAATGGACTAAAGAACACATGAAAATCAAGATGTAAAAATAGAAAAAAATATAAATCGGTAAATAAAAATAGAAAAAAAAACGTGAAAATTGGGAAATTGAGAAATAGAAAGATGAAAAAGATGAAAGTCGTGAAGTAGAGAAATAGAAACCAAAGGGAAGAGGGAAGAAAAGTAAGTACGCACTCGTACAGCTTGACCGGGTTTTACTCATTACTCCTGACAGGGGCTTCTCCAAGGGGAGGGGGCGGTTGTCTCTCTTCCTCCTAGAAAAAATGTATTTATTATACCTATAACTCCCCCTCCCCCTCTCTGGCCATTGGCTGGCGACGCCCTTAACTCCTGGACTTTGCTTAATTGTGTTCGTCATGATTTTGGCTGCATGGAGTTCCAAGTTTCCTTTTCTCTGAACTTACCTCGCCGAGAATGACGAACTGTTTAGCAAAACACCCCGCCTCTCTTCTCTGCCCCCTTTCCCTTTACCCCGCCCCTTGGCCCGCTCTTCTTTGGCTCCTCCCTCCCTTGGCCCCGCTCTCCTTCGACTACTCTCTCTTTGCCCTCCCTCCTATCCTCTTTCCACCTTACCCCCTTACCCGTCTCCTCTTTACTCCCCCTTCCCCCTGCCCCTTCACTCCTTCGTCCCTGACATTTTTTTGCGGAAAATATACAAACCTCTCTTATTATTATTATTTTTGAAATTTATTCTCTACCGTTTGTTGAATTGCGCTTATTGGCTTATCACCTATGGTGTACACGGACAACAGTGGTGTACACAGACAAGTTCTTGGATTCCTAGATTTTTCTCTTCCTACTCTCCTTCTTTTCCATCTGCTCTGATTTCAATTTCATCTTCTCTCGTTTGGATTTCCGATATGGTGGTACCGTTTTCATTCAGCAGCTCTTCGAAGTACTCTCTCCATCTATTCATTATTTCTGTTCCTTCGGTTAAAATCTCTCCTTCCTTAATTCTGATTATAACAGTTTGTATACTTCTCTCTTTTCTCATTGATTTTATAGCCCTATAGAATCATTTCTGGTTTCCTTGTTTAGTGTCTTCCATTTTCTCTCCCAGCTCTTTCCAGGCACGCCGCAAGGGCACTATATCTTTAGCTTTCTTCCTCTCTTCTTTATATTGGTCGTACTTTCCCGCATCTTTTGTTTCCAGATAGTCTAGCTATTTGCCCTTTGTCTGCTTTATTTGTTCTTTTATCTCTTCGCTCCACCAGTGTGTCTGTTTCTTATTTGGATTTCTTCGTATTGTTCCACAACTTATTTTTGCAGCTTTTCTATACAACATTTTTAAATCTCTCCCAGCATTCTTCTATGTTCGTTGTGTTTAGCTTTTTTTCTTTCATGATTTGTCTATACTTTATGCCAACCTCCTTCTCTCTCAATTTGTATGTCCTGGTGTTCTCTTTATTTTGTACTTGTTTTATTACTCTTCCATTGGTACCCTTTTTTATTTTTGAAGTTAGTTTTTGTTTCTGATACTAACAGGTAATGATCACTGTAAATTTCTGCCGTTCTATTCACTGTAACGTCTTTATTTCCTCCTTGTTGACAAAGAAGAGGTTTATAAAATAAATAAATAAAAAGAATCAAAAAATTAAAAATAAAAGAAAAGTAAAATATTATCACCATCTTACCACACCTTTTGGAAATAATTCCAGATACGTATTTCGGCAACTAAGTTACCATCTTCAAAAAAAAAAACTGGGGGAATTCAGTATCACTAGCGATATCTGGCTAACGCCCAAAACGAACACCACGCAACGAACACTGCAAAATTCTAAAGCACTGCACAATGAATATCACACATTGAACGCACGCGCGAAACACACTAAAACGACGTTGATTTTTTTAATTTCAAATTTTATCGAAAAAATCGAAACTTCGATACTGCTGTATATTGCACCTTTTCCCTTCAATTTTTTGTTTTAAATGTTATTTTCCGACGTCCTTCAAAGGGCGTTAGGAATTTTAATGAAGGAAGAAAAGAAAATTTCTTCACTTTCTCAGCATCTGCCTATTGATGAGTTTCTAACACTAAACTAAACACATGGTGATTAAACAGTATACTTTTTTACACCCCGATAGTTTCCGCGTTTTCTCATTTCTTATTTCAGGTAACCCCGTTGACAAAGGTGAGGTCGGAAGCGAAAGAACTAAAAAAAATCGATACTACCTTATACTAATATTAGTCGGTTTCTAACAGGTAAAGGGATGGTCGCTAACAAAATCTGCGGGGTTTCAATTTTACGGGCCGGAGAGACGATGGAGCAGGCCTTCTCGGATGTTTGCAAGGATATCCGGATAGGCAAGATACTGATACAAACTAACTTGCACACCGGTGAACCGGAGGTACCTAACAGTTTTCTTTCTTACTTTACTTTAATGATTCGAGTTGTTCACTAGAGCCAACGAGCAGTGGCGGCACAGGTTCGATTCAACCTTCAGTATAACGAAGCGAGTCTAAATAAGATCTGTTGTGTATACATGTACGCTACAGTAGATACTAATTCGCAGGTTTCTAGTTTTGTTTTAAAGATGTTGCCTACGTCGCGAAAACGAGGAAAATGTTTTATTTTATGTGTAAGCTTTTATGCGCCCGCCACTGCCTATTGGCGCACATTGAGCAACTCTATTAACGAGGATCGGCAGAAATCGATGACAATTTTCAAAGTTAACCCTTTTTTTCTCTTCATGCTTTATGTTCCTTATTTATTAACAATTTAAGTTTTTTTCTTTTTTATCGTCAAACCGCTCACGCATTTCTTTCCGTATAGCTATTCTACTTACGTCTTCCGAAAGATATCAAAGACTATAAGGTGATACTGATGGACGCGACCGTCGCGACGGGTGCGGCAGCCATGATGGCGATCCGCGTGCTCCTCGACCACGACGTCGACGAGAGCAACATCCTGCTCGTGTCGTTGCTGATGGCCGAATCCGGCGTCCATACGATCGCGTACGCCTTCCCCAAAGTACAAATCGTCACGACGGCCATCGATCCCGAAATCAACGACAAGTTCTACGTGCTGCCCGGCATCGGGAACTTCGGCGATCGTTACTTCGGTACGGAACCGAGCGAAGACTGTTGAAGAAGGTGGAATGGACGAATTTAAACGCATATGGAGGGGATGGATCCGATCATTTTTTAGGTATCGACGATAAATAAACGAGCACAAAATGTGGCAAGATTCTTTCCTTCATTCTTTTTTCCCGCATCTTCGCCTTGGTCAGAGGGCGTGGATCATCGCGATATAAGTCACGCCCCTTATTTCTTGACATTTGCTTTGGAACGATCCGAGAAATCCCAGCTTTAGCTAGAAGGTGGTGTCATCGTGACGTAAGGCACGCCCCTTATCACTTCATATTTCCACGGTGACAATCCAAGAAATCCCCGCCCTGGTTAGAGGATGGCGCTACCGCAATGTAAGCCACACCCCCTTATTACTTCATATTTCCACGATCGCGATTCAAGAAATCCCCGCCTTGGTGAGAGGGTGATGTCATCGCTATGTAAGCCACGCCCTACAATTTCTGGACTTCTCCATTGCAACGATCCAAGATATCTCTGACTTGGTTCTGAATGTTATGTCACCGCGATGTAAGCCACGCCCCTTATTACTGCATATTTCCACGGTAACGTACCAAGAAATCAATCTGTCAGCCTGTCTTGTTTCAAAAAATTAAAAGAATCCCGCCATGGTTAGAGGGTGCTGTCATCGCTATGTAAGCCACGCCCCTTGTATCTTTATATTCCAAGAAGTCCATACATGTCTTGGGGGGTACTATATCAACTGTACAAACGCAAGATTTAGTTTTTTATAGTGAACGAAGGTTGGGACTAATTTACAAAAAAAAAAATTTTTTGCAAAATATGAAGCTGTTCGACTTTCAATTATTTCTGGAATCCTGAGTCTGAGTTAAAATGGGCGTGGCCTCAGACCGCGAATCTTGGAGATGCTCGCCTATTTTATAATTATATCCAATCGAAACATCGAAATTGTTTTATCCTTACCCCCTATTCTAACCAGGGGCGGTTTTACTCTATATAAGCCACGCCCCCATTCACCAATTTTTGCAGAATGTGATGCTATAGACGCTCGTCTTTTTGGAAGTCTGAAGTCCTCCTTAAGAGGGCGTGGTAGAGATGCTGGCCTAGTTTATAAGTAGAGCCGATCGATATTTTTATCTCACACCCAGTCTAATTAGGGGCGGTCCTCATTATTAGCTACGCCCCGTTCTCCGAATTTCGCAAAATGCGAATCTGTGCTATCTCGTACCTCTGGAATCGTGTTCGTAAGTCCTTGTTGGTAGGGGCATGGTCTTGGACTTAGCCTAGGTTATAATTATAGCCAATCGATACTTCGAAATAGTTTCTTCCTCACGTCCAGTCGAATTAAGGGCGGTCTTACTCCTTATTAGCCACACCCTCCTTTACGGTACGTTATAAAATGTGAACCTGTACAACCTCGTATTTCTGGAATCCAAATCGCAAGTCTGATTTAAAATGGGCGTGGCCTTAGAAGGAAAAGGCTGTTATCCATATTATAATTGTAATCGATCGATACTTAGAAACAGATGACGGAAACGAACCTTTCAAGAAATTTAACCGACCCGCATAGCATATACATATACACACATATATACATATATTTATATCTTTTATATTGTTGCCTGCCGTGAATATTTCTAAACAAAGTTGAAGTTCAAGTCGATTGTATTCGTTGTTTATATACACGCAAATATATTGTGATTGATTGTTTGTCTAATGGCATTGCTACAGATGATTGTTCCGTAATGTTACAAAATTGGGGGATACTTCGCGACGATCAGCTTCGAACACAGAAACGTCGATATAAAATAGTGACGGATGAGGAAAAAATAAACGAGAAAAGTTCCTACAACGGTCAGGTTTTATACTTAAAAGATTTTGAGGAGTTACTTACTATAACGATTATGCATACACTAACTGATCACTTCGAAATATCCCCCTCTCTTCCTCTCCCCTGATTACGAGAGGATTTTAACGATCTTATGCATGTATACAATCTAGTCGATATTGAAAGTTGTTTCGGCGAGATTTTTTTGTTTTGGAAGCAAATATTGTGGAGTGTGGAGTATGTCTACATAAGTATTAAACTTCTTTTTTTTTTTTAATCTAACGTGATTTTTATTTCCTATCCCCAATCCAAACGTTTTATTAATGTCGTAGTTGGGGAGACTAACCTGCACACACAATTCTCATAAATTTTGGGAAGCGCTGGATTTGGACCAGTGACGTACTGATTAGGCGTTGTAGACTCGAAAGGGGGATTTTGATGACGTCACACGGTGCTTTTTCGCTTCTGATTTTGACCTCGTGTATCAATTCGATTTCCAATCGTTGTAGAATTCCCGCCAAAAAAGGACAAGAATGCGAGGAGGAAATTTGACAGGCCCGATATTCAATTGTTTGTAAACTTTTGTGAAATTTATGGTAAAAAGAAAAACCCACAAATATAGCATGGATCGATCGCTAACTTTCAGGTAAAATCTCTGAAATGTCGGCAAGACAAAGATTTGACATTTGACAGATTTTCGATCATTTATAAATTTCGTGGAATTTACGCGAAGAAGGCGAAAATTTGACGTTTTGCTCTTCAACTATAGTAAAAAATGTAATAATTGCCATCTATTATTCCGGGGAGTTTGATTACGTCACTGATTCTGACGTTTTATATCAATTGTTTTAATTTGATAGAATTCCCGCCAAAAGGATGTCAGGAAGAGAAAATTTGACTTGAACATTTGTAATTACTGATATCATTATTAATTCTGTATAAAATACATTGTTTCCGGTATAAAATAATGATTGAAAAATATTATTTTGAATTCCCCGGCAAAACAAGTGTGACGTATAAGTATTTCTTTACATTTTGACGTTTTGTGTTTCCATGGTGACAAATTGTTTAACATATAACACTAACCTATAAATTTCATATATTCCAATTACATGTTAATAATATGGGAATTAATACGCAATAACGGTCAAGTTTGAGAAGCGCTGGATTTGGATCAGTGACGTACTGATTAGGAGTTTAAGACTCGGGAGGGGATTTTGATGACGTCCACGATACTTCTACGCCTCTGATTTTGACCTTGTGTATCAATTGATTTCCAATCGTTATAGAATTCCCGCTAAAAGAAGAAAAAGAATGCGATGGGAAAAATTTGACAACTCAATATTCCATTACATATTTGTAAATTTTGTGAAATTTATGGTAAAAACAAAAATATACGAATATTTTATGGATCGATTGCTAATTTTCAGGTAATATCTCGGAAATGTAAGCAAGACAAAGATTTGACATTTGACAGATTTTCGATCGTTTATAAATTTTGTGAAATTTACGCGAAAAAGGCGAAAATTTGACGTTTCAACCGTTGTCAAAAATGCAATAATTGCCATCTCTTACGTATCTAGTTTGATTACGTCACTGATTTTGACCTTTTGTATCAATTGTTTTAATTTGATAGAATTCCCGCCAAAAAGATGTGAGGAAGAGAAAATGTGACAAGTTTTATAGCTTTCTATCCTTTTTATTTATTATACGAGAAGACGAGGTGCCGGAAATAAAAGCCATTGTTTTTAAATTTTAAAATTATTTTCTAATTTTATGTAATTTGTGCAAAAAAATGAGATGGATTTTTAGTTGCTTGTTAATTTTATGTAAAATGGGACGAAGCGACGAAAATTTGACATACCTCAGTTGTTCATCGGTTTTATGAAATCCGCGTAAAAAAATTATTAGGCGTAATTCCATAAAACAAAAAAATTGAAAAATTGAAAAAAGACGAAAATTCTGACAGATTGATCTTCTATTGTTCGACGATATTTTGACAGACCCGTTCTTCATTTGTTCTCCAGTTTTATGAAACCTCCATCAAAAATTGATTAGGCGAAATTCTATGAAAAAAAAAATGGAAAATTCTGACAGATTGGTTTGACAATTTGAATGTAGCCCATTCTGATCGGTCCGCCTTCAATTGTTCGCTAATTCTAGGAAATTCCAGT
The DNA here is from genome assembly GCA_038088585.1 of Chrysina gloriosa. Classification (NCBI taxonomy): domain Eukaryota; kingdom Metazoa; phylum Arthropoda; class Insecta; order Coleoptera; family Scarabaeidae; genus Chrysina; species Chrysina gloriosa. The sequence goes on from CM076087.1 coordinate 104,620,875, forward strand.
GAAAAGAAGGGAATAAAGATTTGACAGATCGACCTTCAGATGTTGATTGACAAGTCGATCTTCAACTGTTTTCCCAATTTTATATAATTTTGACTTTCTGTAGCTTCGATCTTCTTCCGAAATGAAACTAAACACTCAGTTATGAGAATAACCTTTATTTCATATAGAATCTTTCAAAAGAAAAAAAAATAATAATGATAAAAAAATACATCATATTAAACTTATATACCACATTTCAACCAGAACAGCGGATAAAAAACAAAATTAACAACATACATTCCTTGCGTAAGACAGGACAGAACAATTACCATTCGGATAAGAATTGTATTGAAAATGTCAGTGTGGCTGATTGGTCGGATAAGCGGCGGAAAAACCGCGTCCGGCGATCTCGCCGGACGCGGTTTTTCGCCGCTCCCACCTAACGTGTTTATATGTATTGAACGTGCGGTGTGTGTACGTGTGTCAAGGCGTAAGAAAACACTATATCCCCATTCAAAAAATGTGCACTGATTAACGTATCATACGGTATAATATATTGTCTACGTGTTCGTAATATATGTATATTCAAAGGAGGGACAGAGAAAGATAAGTAATAAAAAAACATATTTCGAGACAGGACGATTTGTATGTATGTAGAGGAGACGCTCGACGGGGAGAGGTGAGGGAGGAGGGAGAGGGGGCGTATTTACTTAAAGGGCGTTTCCATATTACGAGTTAGGACCGCGTACCAATGCTCCGATCGAGACGGCGGCGGTTGCAAGATGTTCGGCTCCTGTTTCCGGATCTGGTCGTCGCAGTCGTCCAGGTTGGCCTCGCTACTATTGAACTTTGATCCCCAGCCAGACGAGAAACTAACGTATCTCATCTACAAATATGATATTCGGGAATCGGCTAAAAGCGTCGGTTGTGAGAGAGCAATTCTGGTAAACATCCGGAGTTGACGACAATCGATAGAGTATTTTTTCTCGCGTGACGATTTTGGCATCACTGACATTTGACGTACATCAAATAATTTGATATATGTCAAAGCGTTTGACATTTGTAAAGGCGTTTGACACATTTCAAGGCGTTTGACACATTTTAAGGCGTTTGACATGTGTCAAACACTGAGAGTTAAGGTGGCTTATTGATTGAATGCCAAAAAATTTATTATATATATTGCGACCTGTTTGACAGTTAACCTGGGGCATTAAGTGGATGTCAAAATTTTCAAAATGCAGAGCAATAAAAAGTGATTGCGTAGGTTGGTAATTACAGTTTAGTTGTTTGGTTATCAAACTGATTAAGTTCGCTAGACCCCTGCCAACTTAATAAAAAGAAACATATTTAGTACTATCAATATGATATTCATAATTTCCTTTGTACTGTACGTCAAATCGCTTGACAATCAACTTACATCAAAATAATTTGACACTTAACATAGCGTTTGACATACATCAAACTATTTGATAGTTGAGTCAAATGGTTTGACACTTCATGATTTTCAAAAATCACCCCGGCGTAGAGAGGACGAGCAAAAATGTTTAGCTGGTAGGTTACTGAAATCACTAAGTCCGCTACAGTCCTGCCAAATAATTAAAATATATTTCTTTAAAGTAACATCAAAATCCACGACGATCTAAATTTGGTTTCAGGTACGGACTTCCAATTGAACTAATCATTCTTGCTGCTACTACACGTCAAACCGTTTGATAATTGACATACATAAAAATAATTTGACACTTGGGATAGCGTTCGACGTACGTCAAACTTTTTGGCAGTTGACGTGAGTCAAGTGGTTTGACATTTCATGATTTCGAATAACTTATGTACGACGTTATGTAATCACGAATTAGTTGCTGGGTTACTGAAAGTACTAAGGTCGCTACAGTCCTGCCAAGTAATGAAAATATATTTTTTAAAAGTAACATCAAAATCGATACCAGGTCGTCATTTCAGGTACCTACTTCCAATTAAACCCATCATTTTTGCCGGTACTGCACGTCAAATCGCTTGATAATTGACGTATCATCAAATAATTTGACACTATAGATAGCGTTCGACATACGTCAAACTGTTTGGCAGTTGATGTGCCTCAAATGATTTTGACAATTAATCAACGTTAAAACATTCGACAAAGATCAATTCGTTTAACATTTGACGAGCGATAAGCTCTGTTGACAGATGACAAGGTCATTAAGGATTGATGCTTGTCAAAGTTATTTTACACTTCATATCCGTCAAAATCTTCACGAATAAAAACTATTAATGCCTAATGAAAGGCATCGCTCTCAGATATCGACGTGAAGTGTCAATCTATTTGAAAGTTGCTGTTAACTTTTGGCATATGTCGAAATGTTCCTGTCCTATCCACGACAATTTGGATACTATCAAATACGCATTTCGACCATTAACTTGTCATCTTCGGTGAAGAAGTTACAAGCAACCAAGAAACCGCTTCTCTCTCAACCCCGAAAGTTAAGCGTGCGATTCGTATTTCTTGTAGTCCTTCTGAAATATCGACATCTGTATCTCGTTGACATGTATTTAAGTTTTGACATCTGTCAAATTAAGTAACAATCGATACACATCAGAATTGTCTGATATCGATAACGGTCAACATGTTTGACGGATTATATACGTCAAAATGATCAAATATTGACATCTGTCAACATATTTGACATATTATATACGTCAAACCGTTCAACTATTGACATCTGTCAAAATATTTGACAGTCCATATGTGTCAGCACTGTCAGATATTGACGAGGTTTCAAAACAATTGTCGGTAAGTATTTAATCAGTGCTTTTCTTAGTTTTATGCACGTGGCCAACTCCGGATATTTGAAATTGCTTAACGTGTATGTTGTATGTTTTAAAAGCGTCGTCGATGGGGTTTGTTCGCTTTCTTTTTCTTTTGCAATAATTCGATAGAAATTTCGTTTTTGAGCGATGAAATCGACCCGCGATATCGGAACCCCGAAAAGTTAGGTCACTCGGAAACGAACGTAAATTTTCATTTAGGGACATTTTACTATCAAATTGAATTTTAAGTTGGCAACATTGATATTTCGTTTTTCGGTTCTAAATGCGTATTTTGTTTAAATCGGAAGTAAAATCGTTGATTTTAACCTGACAGTTGAACGAATATTTTCGTACTATAACGAATATTCTCGTTTACTGATATGTTACTAGTGACCGAATTTCAGGTTGGTAACATTGAACTGTTGATATTAAATTCGGATTTTGTTGAAATCGGAAATAAAATCGTTGATCTTTTCATCCGGTGATATTTTATTTCTGATCGAATTTTAAGTTGGTAACGTTGTAGAAATCTGACGGTCGATCTAATATCTCCGTTTAGGGACATTTTACTAGTAACTGAATTTCAAGATGGCAGCATTGAAATTATAACTATTAAAGTCTTTTTCGAAATCTATAGGAAAAACATTACAAAATTAGTGCATTTAAGAGTCGATGCAGACCTTTTATTTAGGGAAATTTTACTGTCGACTAAGGTTTAGATTGGTAACATTAGTTAACATTTCTACTAACAATTGACAAGATTATAAAGAAAACAGTCATTAATGTAGAAATGCAATGTGTAAACTAAAGCCACGTCATTTAACACTTGAGTTTGGTGGTATTAGAGTTTTTGGAATCTATTATTTGCCAGTACTGTTGTAGTCGAAGTACCAATCATTTTATTTTAATTTCGTTTTTAATCTCTAAATATGATTTAACCTATAAATATGACGTTTCCTAAAAATTCCTGAAAATGACAGGATATGACAGATAATTTTAAAATGGTTGGAGATGAAATGTCCCTAGTTTGAATTTCTTTTTGATGATACTGTAAGGTATAACCTTAAGTTGACAAGCAACCGATAGTTTTTAAGTTGGTAACAAAATGCCATGAAGTAGAATAAGAATAATGTCGAGAAGAACCGTAAGAATCGAAGAAATACATATTTCTTTTGTTAAGGTTAGTTTTATTCAAATTTGACTAGCCCCCATGGCTCTATAATATATAGTTAGCATTCCGGATTGAGTCGAACGTCACGTTCGTAATGCAGCCAACTTAAAACTTTTTAGTAACTTTTACTCCGAATTTCCTCAAACGATACTACAACGCGCACGCGCATACGAACTATTAACAGATACGCGTGAATGTAGGAACGAAATGAAAAGTCCCTGCCCTTCTGATTTAAACGATAGATTTATTGGTCTGCTGAGAACTACAAAGCATCATCATCATCATCTATAAATTTGACTTAAAAAAGAGAACTGTATGTATTGATATGAATTTGAGGAAAGAAGAAGAAGAAGATGAAGAAGAAAAATCACGACAACCAGGCGGGGAACTATTGCGTGTATTACGAAGATAAGTCAATCATATCAAGTACCTGTATGCTCTTGTTCAGTTGGATGTCGTTGATGAACTTGACGGCGATGCGCAGCGCCTTCGCGTAGGTATCAACGGCCGTGATGAACGCCTCGGCGAGATCTTTGGCGTCGAAGGTGCTCTTGTGATGGGGCACGTAGAACGTCAGTCCGCCCGGACTGATACCGCCGTTCTCGATGATCATCTTCATGGTCATCGCGGCCTTTCTGGACGTCGTACAGGTTCTTGTGTTTGATGTCGATGGAACCCAAGCAGCCGTACCTAAATTAGAAAGAGGGTCAAGAAAAGAACCTTATCCGGAGGGAGGGGAAAGTTCAGGAATCCAAGGTCGATGGGGGAGGAGGGGATTGTATCGGCGCAAAGCAGATTTATGAACGTACTATGTATATGACGATAAGTATAGATCAGAGATTAATAAGAATATATTTCGTATTTCTTTAAAACGTTATCGAAATAATTAGTAATTGAAACTATTTTAAATTTAGAACGACACTTATCTATGTACATCAATCAATGACAACTGAAACTTTAATATCGTTACTATTAGCTGTCTAAATTTTTTATTCAGCACCATTTTCTGATTCTATTTTAATAGATCACAGATCATAGATTTTGGCCAATATCAGACTATAGCGGTAGGGCCAAGAGTATCAACGTTGATGCAATTTCGACTCAGTACGTCAAGGAATCCGACTTACATATTCGCCATGTAGCTGAAATGTCCCGGTTTCACCACCAGCTTGAATTGCCGCTCGAAATTGTAGTGCTTCAGGAAGCACAGCGTGCTCGAGAAGTCGTAGCAGTACTTGTAGCCTTCGTCCCGGAAGCGTTTCCTGTTATCGTAGACCGTTTCCATCAGCAATTGTCCCCTGTAGCCGATGCGGTCTTTGTGTTCGATCATCAGTTTGAGGAACTTGTGGAAGTTCTTCAGTTCGCGCGTGATGTCCGTGTTCATGATGTTGAAGTAGCCCTCCTGCGAAGCAGAGAACATGACGTTTTCGGCCCCCAACTTGTTGGCGATGTCGAGGGCGCGTTTCGTCTGATAACCGGCGTAGGTTACTATCGAGGATTCGGGATTGGTGACGGCTCCGTTTCTAAATCTGCAGAGAGGAAAAATTATCGTTGGGCGGCGGGACATTGCCAAAAATTTTTAATGTGGGGTGATTGTAACGGAATGTATGTGGATCAGACAAATTCCTCCATTGGGGTGAGTTTTTGGAGACACCGAAGCGCATCATAGCTATGAAAAGATTGATTCTTCAATCGTGCCCAAAAGTTGAAAACTTTGAAATTGAAAATTTGAGTGAAAGAAAATTTAGGAAAACAAAAAGTTTGACAGATTCATCTTCAGTTGTTAGTTAATTTTGTCAAATTTAGGAAAAGAGGGAGGAAAACATTTGATAGATCAGTGTTCACTTGTTCGCCAATTATGTAAAATTAACGCAAACAATAGGAAATAGAGGTTTAACAAGTTCATCTTTTCAGTTATTCGTGAATGTTGGACAATTTAAACCAAATCGAAGTAGAATAAGAAAGCCGAAACTAGCTCCGCCTCATTTTTGCGGACTTTCACCAAGCCAGCCGCAAGCATCCCATCTCGCTATAAAAGATTGATTCTTCGATTTGAAAACTGCGTAAATTTGGTGTGATGGTTAGAAAAAGGATAAAAAGTCAAAGTTGGAAGTTGGCAACATTGAGAATTTGGCTATAATAAAGAAAAAACAAAGCAAAGTAAAATAGGGAGAAATATTTCGGGCAGGGACTTTAATATTACGGATAGGAACCTTTAATGGTTTAACTATTCGGTTGGCAAGACTGTTTGTACTCGCTTCTAATTGTAAGTAGTGAGATAGTGAAAGTATTATACAGTATATACAACTTTGTAATCATCGTTGTAAAACATACAAAAAATGGAAAAATAATAGCAGAGACTAAAGTTGAGGTTAGTTTGGCCTCGGGAGTTCCATTAATTTTATGAAATTTGATTGAAAGAAAATTTAGCAAAAACAAAAAGTTTGACAGATTCATCTTTAGTTGTTAGTTAATTTTTTCAAATTTAAGCGAAGAGGGAGGAAAAGACTGAAATTTGATTGATCAGTGTTAACTTGTTCGCCAATTTAGTAAAATTTACGCAAAAAATAGGAAATAGAGGCTTGACAAGCCCATCTTTTCAGTTATTCGTGAACGTTTGACAATTTGAACCAAATCGAAGTAGGATAAGAAAGCGGGAACTGGCTCCGCCTCATTTTTACGAACTTTCACCAAGTCACACTCAAGCATCTCATCACGTTATGAAAAGATTGATTCTTCAAGTTGAAAACTGGAAATTCGGTGTGATGGTTAGAAAAGGAATGAAAAGTGAAAAATCGGAAGTTGGCAACACTGAGAATTTAGAAAAAACAAAACGAAGTAAAATAGGGGGAAATATTTCGGGCAGGGTTTTTAATGTTTCAGGTAGGAATCTTTAATAGTTTAACTACTCGGTTGGCAAGACCGTTTATATCTGTTTGTAATGTAATTAGACAGTGCCTGTATTTTCTAATTACTTGTAAGTGTTCTTGAAGTCGATTCCGATCCACAAAGGTCGTATACCGCTCTTCTGTTGGTACTCCTGGATCAGGTCTACCACCTGTTCGTAGTTGTACTGCGTTTCTTCCGTCGTCTCGCCTTCCGGCGCCAAATCCCGGTCGTAACCCGACCAGTACTTGATACCTGATGGATGTAATAAATTATAAAGATAAAGTTTCGAGCTTGCGATTATTTTTGATTGGAAAAAAGGAGAATAAAGAGGATGGAGGAAAACTCTGTGAGGATGAAAGAAGGAATGGCAAAAACGCGATGATGATGGTAAAAGATAAATTCGGATTTGCTTATTTGTAAATATTGGATCACTGGGGATGGCGATGTAATTGCCGAAACGTATGTACGTCTTCGAATAAGTTCGAATTCGTTTGAAATTCCGACCTCGCGAAATATTTCCCTTAATTGTTAAGTCACTGGGGATGACTAATTTTCGAAACGTTCCTTTTCCAGAACTTTTTAAAGTTCGTGGTAAATGCGAGTCTCTTCTAAGTTTCCGTTGACCGACTTGTTTCTCTCGATTGCAGATTTTACTCCAAACAAAAAATAAATGAAAACTTGAAAAATCGATCTTCAATCGTTTTCAACTTTGTGGAATTAGCACGTGAAATGTAAGTTAAACAACGGCTTTGACGAGTAAGTCTTCAATGAAATAATGTAGATATTGTGGAATTTACGCAAGAAAAAGCGAAAAACCTTAAAAATTGACAGATAGATCCTCAATTTTACTAAATTATTGTGAAAAATTGGAGGAAAAATCAAAAAGTTGACTGGTTATACAGAAAAGGGTAAACGAAAGGACAAAAATTTGACAGCTCTGCTAGTTTGTTATCTCTGTCTATTTTTGTGAAATTTATGTGTAAAAGGAAGCAAAAGACAGATATTTTGATAGATCGCTTCTTCAATTGTGTTTCAATTTCATACCAGTGACCTCGAAATGATCTAAAGATAGAAAGAATTTGACAGAAAATTTGACAGGACGATTCTTAATTATTTGACAGATACAGTTATTCGTAAATATCGTGAAACTTATACGAGAAAGGATACAGAAGCCGAAATTTTGACATATCGCTCTTCAATTGTTCTCGAATTTTATACAATTTCCGCGGAAAAATGTAAGAATGTAGAGAAAATTTGACAGGTCGATTGTCAATTTTTTGTAAATTTTTAAAAATTTCTACTAAAAAGAAAACAAAGACACTGAAAAGGCCTAAATTTGACCTAGCGTTCTTCAATTTAATGGAATTTGCGCGCAAACAATTGAAGGAAAATAAAAATTTTGACAAGTCGATTTTCAGTCGTTTATATACAATTTGTGAATTTTATGCCAAACGGAGGAATAGAGAAAGGCGAGATCTTCCAAGATCGATCCTCAGTTGACTGCTTGATTGATTGATTTTCAATTATTTGCGGCCTTTTTGTGAAATTTCATAAAGAAAAACAAAGTAGAAGAAAATTCTGACAATCCGATCTTCAGTTGTTCTCCATAGTTATGAAATTCGCTCGAAAACTTGACGGTTAACATTGGTTTGACTTGATCGTCAGTTGTTTTGTAAATTTTGTAAAACATAAAAAGAAAAAAATTGAAAAATAATAGAAAGGTCAAAGTTGAGGTTAGTTGATCCTCGGGAGGTCCTTAATTTTGTGGAATTCGAGTAAAAGAAATTAAGAAAAACAAAAAGTTTGATTTAAGGATTCATCTCCAGTTTTCGGTTAATTTGATGAAATTTATACAAGGAAGGAGGAAAAGATGAAAATTTGATACACCAGTGTTCAGTTGTTTTCCAATTATGTGAACTGAAAGGAAATAGAGGTTTGACAAGTCGACTTTATCAATTATTTATTTGTAAATTTCGATTAATTTACGCAACTTTCACCAAGTCTGAGGCGCCGCACCTCACTTTCTCCAATTCAGCGGCGCCATCTCGAAATCTCCGGTGGCGAGTTTTCTAACTAGCGTTTGCGGCGTCACGCGGAGTGTGCATGAAGTTTTGCGGCGGGTACTTACAGGGAGCTCTCCTAAAGTTTGGCGGCGGGTACTTACAGGGAGCTCTCCTAAAGTTTGGCGGCGGATATTTGTGGCTGGTAAATGCTTTTCTATGACAATAGACGGAAGAATAATCATCATCATTATTTTCTATCCTTTCTACCTTTCGGTGTAAGGATTTAGAGCCATCGACCCGTATACGTATGTATACCGTACCGCTTCATGGATCGCTCAGTGACTCAACTCGAAACTGATTCGACGCCGAAAGGTAGAAGAATTCCAGATTACGAAGAAGAAGAAGAAGAAGAAGAGAATCTAAATGGCTTTCCACAAAACGACGTTGTTAAGTGCGTTGCTCGGCCGCTCGCAAAGCAGCTGTGGTGCAATGACTTACTACGCAAGCATTATCTAGAGAAAATTTGGTGAGACGATCTTTAGTTACTTTTAAGTTTGGAAAAATTAATAAAAAAAATGGAAAAAACGAATATTTGTGGGGTCGATTGTGTCACTTGTTTATTTGATTTCGTGGAATTTGCAGGGAGAAAGTACGAAAAGCAAATCTGCGGCGAAGATTATTATTATTATTACTATTATTGCTAATTGTTTTCCTCTGAATATTTGAAAAAATAAATAAATTAGGGAGTTTTGTTTTTCTCTTTTGGGAGTTTGCGTATTTTTGTCTTAATATTAGTTTAATTTTTGTCAATATTAAGCGAAATTACTGAAGAGGCGAAGCTAACCGTCGAAACGAAGTTTATTCGCGCGGAAATCGCATCGCCACCAATAGTCTGGGCAAACAGCGTATAATTACGAAATAAGCTACGACAGCATAGCCGACTTATTTCGTAATTGTACGGTGTTACCGCTGTTTGCCCAAACTAGTCACCGTAGAACGCGTAACGTTTCGGAGTTGGGGAAAATCGAGGTGTTTTAGTAATCGTTTCGGAAAGTTTTACTTACCCATCTTCATGCACAATTCGAACATGGCCCGGATGCCCCTTTTGTAGTTCTCCAGACTGTGCATGTTCTGCATGTTGTACAGCGTCATCGGATTTTCGCTCCACGGTCTAGGACTACAACCCGGATAGGGGGTGAAGGCCTTACCGAGGAAGATGCTCGGTCGCATCCAATCCTCCATGGTTCTTCCGTGAAGGCGTTCGTTGCTGTTGTAATAGCGATAGTAGAAATTATCCTCGTGATGGCTGTAGGAGGCGTCCGGCTTGTAATCGATCCTGCCCATGGCTGAAGTCGCGTACGAATATTTGGAATAGAAATCTTTGTAATATAAATACGAATGCCTCGCGTTCCCGCCGTCCGGCTTACCTGGAAAATTATCATTGTCCAAACTCCTCGTCTGTTCTCTAGTCTTCTGTCGCTTTATGTTACCCGTTGCGAACATGATTCGGCGTGTCTCCGACCGTTGATGCTGCAAGGCCTTCTCGGGATTGATTCTCGGCTCCGTTTCGTCCGTTACGATCTTACACTAATCGACACGTAAAGACGACGAGGACGTTCTGGGCGGAAATTCCCGCTACCGAGGTTTTTATGTACGACGTCGTCGTCGCTGCGTGGCTTCGAAAGCGGAAAAAATCGAGAGGATTCCGGAGAACTTGAGAGAATTTGAGCAGGCGAAACGGCAGGGAAGAGCGGCGTCTCCGGACCGGCTCCGGTTACCCATTCCTTTTTGTCCGAATCCAGACGCGTGACTCGTCTAGGTTTACATCGTCGACAGACGACCCGTAACGAAGACGCGTCCACTTGAACGTCGTTTAAGATGAACGCCTAACTAGGACGATGAATTTACAGTTGCTCGATTTGCGCCAATAGCCAGTGGCGGACGCATAAAAGTTTACGCATAAAATCGAAAACCTGCGAAATAGTATTTACGGCAGCGTATGTGTATACACACAACAGATCTCATCGAGACTGGCAGTAATTTAAAAATTGTAAGATTCTTGGTCAACATACTGCAACACAAAACATTTCTATTGGAAATCTGATTGTAATTGACATCAATGACGATGTTGGAGAGATCGGCAGAAATAAGTGCCCCTTTTTGGGTTAGGTTCTTTCTCTGCGCGCGTACCGCGATTTCTGTCGTTATAATTGTTGCTTTTATATACTCTTTGTTCGTGGCCTTGGGAGTCATCTCGCGGTCGGTATCCTTACGTTATCGATAGCTTATCGAATTCCACGATAGAGTGAACCTACGCGCATAATTGATATCCGTTTTCCCTTTTGACGTATCTTCAGGGTTAGGTTAGAAGATCGTAGACTTTGGTAGAGTATACACGTTGTTTCGCCCATTGATTTTCTTCAAAGAGATTTGAAATCTCGGCCTTTTGTCGGATTTTAGGGAAACTACTTTGCAGTTCTGGTGCCTCTTTATTATTTTTCGATCGCCAAACCGGCGTTGGTTATTGTTGAAGGATCGGGAGGACCGATTAATTTCGGATTAATTGAAGACCGTGTGACGTCCATAGCCATTTTGAGTGTTTTACCCCGTTCTAACGGTAAGCGGTTCACGCTATCTTCTGTGGTAATCGTGTAAATTTGTTATTAGAATGTTTAATTGTTTTTTTTTTTTCGTAAACGATAACGTTGGACAAGGTGATCCGTATTAATTAATTAGTACACTTAAAATTTCTGGAAACGTGATTTACTTTCCTATCGGCGGTTTGTCCATATTTCTCTTCTAAAAATTTTCTTTCTTCAAATAAATTTTTATCAAAGTCTCGACAACTCTAATGGTTGCTTCGTTTTCTTTTCCCTTTTTACTACCGCAAACCAATTTATAACTCGGGATATTTGACCAATCAAAGGGAAGTGTGAAGCAGATGGCGCCCTAAATTACAGGGTTTTTTTTTTGGGAATTTATTTCACCCACTCCCTCGCCGACTAGCTGGCTGGCACGCTGGTAGCGAACTACATTCCTCGGACGAAATTGGTGGGATTTCTGGGAAAATGCTGTCTTTAGAATTAGAAAACGATGCCACCAATACACGACGTAACAGGAATTTTGGCGCCCAACGTGGGGCACGTAACATTTGTTATAAATGAAGGTGGGTACGTGCAGAGTGTCCCGATTCCTTCAGGTGGTTGTGGAAATTCATGTGATAAACGCATTATGATTAGTAAACCCTTCAAATTATTTTACACGAACATACAGAGCATAAACAGTAAGCTGGGCGAATTAGGGGCATTCCTCATTGACAAGGACTTTGGGGTGTCGTGTTTTACTGAGACGTGGCTCTCTCGGGATGCGGCTCAAAGCTTAAAGATTAGCCGACACACTCCAGCTTCTTTTTTTGCGGAAAGCGTCATGCGCTCGGTGGTGTGTTGATCATGATTAAGGATAATATAATGTTGAGAAGCTTGTCTGTGGAGCTTCATTTCGAGATTGCTGTTACAAAGATTAACAACGCTAATAATTGCGATGGTTGTGTTTTGATATTAAATGTTCATAGATCGTCGATTGATGACTTAAATGTTACTATTAATTTATTGGAGAGGGCTCTCATAATTGCTGGGTTTGCAAACAATATAATCGGAGATTACAATGTAAAATTTAATGTAGACGACCGCGATTGTCACACGCTTTTGACCAGCTTAACTTCATACGGTTTCACGCGGATGCCCACAGAGGGTACACGACTGGAAAGAACTGTATTGACAACATATTTCTTAATTTTAGTGCCCAGGTAGTTCGGGCAAATGTGAGTGAAAGCTTCTCAGATCATCGCAGTGTGTCCTTGTACTGCAATATTGTATTTATATTGGCATTTTCGGGAAGTTGCTCTTGTTGCAGGACAAATTGATGAAGTTGGAGGGGCTGGTTAGAATTCTTGGATTGTGGTGCGGCGCGGTGGGAGCGAGTTTTCTTATCAAAAGGTCATATACTCCAGCTAGCCTTCCGTCTGAAAATTAATAATAAATAGATCGCAGAACGCCGGGCTATTACGCTCGGCGCTTCGCGCCTCGAGATATCGAGAATCCACGAAGGTGTGCGTGTACATCACCGTTATCTGTGTACACCACCGTTATCCGTGTAGACCACTGTTGTCCGTGTACACCACCGTTATCCGTGTACCCCATTATTATCCATGTACATCATTGTTATCCGTGTACACCATTGTTGTCCGTGTACACCACTGTTGCCCGTGTACACTGCAGGTAATAAGTCAGCTCGCAATTCAACGAATTGTACTGAATAAATTTTTAAAGAAATAGATAATAAATAAGGTAGGGTTTGTACATCTTTTTCATAAATTATTTACGCTTACTCAATCAATGATCCGATCTTTGGTCGTATTGGAAACTTGCCACAATTGTATAACAGGACCGGACTCTGTAAACTGTAATTATAAATATCTTGCGAACGGTACGTTTGGCGCCCTACGTTTATTAAGCAAATTTTGAATATATTTTAATCATCTACCTTTGGACAACTTTTTAACCATTTACACAGTTACATCCTGTATTCGCTGTCTAATATTTGTTTGACAACCATCGACGATCCCAGCGATTTTGGTCATCGTTGTGTCATACGATACTACCTAGTCCGAGCAAGTCGACCAAATGGGGGAAGAAATGGTGGATAAAATCCACGAAATGGTATTGGATGAGATCGTCGACTGAAAAAGCCGAGTTTTTGCGTCGATTCATAATCGGTGGATGAAACATGGGTCCATCACTTCACTCCCGAGACGAAAGAAGGTGAAGACAGTTCCATCTGTTGGCAAGGATGACAATGTCCGAAAGCGAGTGGAATTCGACATGAAGGCGGTGGGTTTGGATGAAAATTTGTTGATTTGGACGATTTTGAGACGATTATTTATCAATATTCTGATCCTCACCATATCCTTGCTAAATATTTTAGGGGACCCTTGCGTCGCCTGAAAACGAGTTATCGCAGAAAATGATTGAAATTCGACGAAAAGCCGAATTTGCTGAAAGTTTTCCACCCGATTTCTATAATTTTCAATTTTTTTATCAATTTTTTCCCCTAGCTACATCAAAGGTGAAATAATTATGAAAACCGAAAAAGTTCAATACAGGAGACACTAAAAAACAAATGACTCCTTCAACAATTAAAATAGATTGACCTTACACAAAATACCTTTCACGTCATAAAACTTCCCCCAATTCGAACCTTCCCCGCAGCGTCGTGCCCTCCGTATCTGCGACCTATCCTAAACAACCACCTCGGCGATCCTAACGCAATAATAATAAACCCGACGTTCTTATTATTATTATTATTGCGGCGAAAATAGCCGCTCTCGCTCAGGTGTATGCGGTCACGCGGTCCACCCGTCCTGCCCCTTTCCGACGAAGCCGTCGCCGCCCCCGCCCTCCGGAAGGTGAAATTTTATTACCGAAACGGCGAAAATGGCAGGGTAGTTTGTCGTGTTTACCGACGTAATTGACTTTATACGCGATGTACGGGGCGGCTATTCTTAGGACGTGTAAACGGGGAAATTTTCGATCGATAGTTTGCGTTAAAGGCGAAAATTTCTGAAAAGTGTAAGTTGACCGCCGCTTCAGAACCGGGATGGACGTCGCAAATTGTTGCAGGTTTTACGAATGACTTTAAATATTAAAGAAAGAGTTGAAAGAAAACTTTAATATGTTCTAAATTAGACGAAATTCTGTGTACAAGATGTTTTCGAAGGTGTAGAATTCGATTTTGACGTTAAAACTCGTGAAATTTGCTTCGTCTGGGTGCTAGGGAGTACCAGAGCGATTCGTCCAGAACCACTTTTCGCTTTCTCATTGAATATTTCCTCAATGAACCGTCTCTCGTACCCGAAATTATTTTATCCCTAATCTACACGGGAAGAGCTTTAATTTGATGTGTAATAAGACGTACTTCCAACCACTTCGATTTTCTTCGAAATTTCAAGGGGTACCCCTTTGGATATTCAGAAAAAAATTAATATGCTCTAAATTAGAGGAAATCCCGTGTACGGATGTTTTCGAAGGTGTAGAATTCGATTTTGACGTTAAAACTCGTGAAATTTGCTTCGTTTTGGGTGCTAGGGAGTACCAGAGCGATTCGTCCAGAACCACTTTTCGCTTCCTCATTGAATATTTTCACAATGAACCGTCTCTCGTACCCGAAATTATTTTATCCCTAATCTGCACCAGAAGAGCTTTAATTTGATGTGTAATAAGACGTACTTCCCACCACTTCGATTTTCTTCGAAATTTCAAGCGGTACCCCTTTGGATATTCAGAAAAAAATTAATATGCTCTAAATTAGAGGAAATCCCATGTACGGATGTTTTCGAAGGTGTAGAATTCGATTTTGACGTTAAAACTCGTGAAATTTGCTTCGTTTTGGGTGCTAGGGAGTACCAGAGCGATTCGTCCAGAACCACTTTCCACGTTGTCATTGAATATTTCCACAATGAACCGTCTCTCGTACCCGAATTTATTTTATCCCTAATCTGCACCAGAAGAGCTTTAATTTGATGTGTAATAAGTCGTACTTCCGACCATTTTCGATTTTCTTCGAAATTTCAAGGGATACCCATTTGAAGCTTCAGAAGAACCTCAACTCCAATCCAATACCTTAAAGGGGCATTAAGGATCTGATAAAGAAGAAGAAGAAGATGAAATTTCTTGTTTTTTTTTTCTGGTAACTTATCCGTCGTCTCGGTGGTTACAGTTTGAATTTATCCTTGGGTATTTTTCTCCTTTTTCGTAAACCTCAACCCCAATCCAACGCCTTAAAGGGCATTAAGGATCTGATAAAGAAGAAGAAGAAGAAATTTCTTGTTTTTCTTTTCTGATAAATTATCCGTCGTCTCGGTGGTTACAGTTTGAATTTATCCTTGGGTATTTTTCTCCTTTTTCGTAAACCTCAACCCCAATCCAACGCCTTAAAGGGCATTAAGGATCTGATAAAGAAGAAGAAGAAGAAATTTCTTGTTTTTCTTTTCTGGTAAATTATCCGTCGTCTCGGTTGTTGCAGTTTGAATTTATCCTTGGGTATTTTTCTCCTTTTTCGTAAACCTCAACCCCAATCCAACGCCTTAAAGGGCATTAGGGATCTGATAAAGAAGAAGAAGAAGAAATTTCTTGTTTTTTTTTTTCTGGTAAATTATCCGTCGTCTCGGTTGTTACAGTTTGAATTGATCCTTGGACATTTTTCCCCTTTTTCGTAAACCTCAACCCCAATCCAACGCCTGAAAGGGCACTAAGGATTTGATAAAGAAGAAGAAGAAATTGGTTAATTTTTGGTAAATTATCCATCCTCAATTTATCGTTGGACACATTTCCCTTTTTCCTTAAACCTCAACCCCCAATCCTATGGATCCGGTAAAGGAGGGAAAAGGACGCAAATGCGATTTTCTCGTTTGTATTTTCAGTATGTCGAACGAGTTACCATTCACGATCGTGCCCTTTAATTTTTTTTTTTTTGAGATGTTTCGAAATTTCTGATTCTTGTTGTCATCATTGTCCGTTCCCAGCCGTTCCGAAATGTTTGTTTTGGGACCTTTCAGAAATCGCCGCTTTAACGCAATTACCGAAGATTTATAATGTCGCGTTTTTTTGGGCACGAATCAGACTCATTCGTCATCGTTAAGTCCCCGAAAAATCGCCCCGTTCGGCGCGTACTTCGCGCGTCCCCTTTTCATGGGGCTCCCCGGAAAAGCGGGACGACGATGACAGCGCCGACGATCGGCACGCGCCTCAACTTGTTGCGCATGCGGCCGCCGGGTTGTAAAGGCGGCGGCGACGCCGGCCGTCCAGACGCCCGTTCCGGCACCCTCGAGCTCGCGCTACACCATTTTCCGAAGGGAAACCGGCGAACGCGGACGTCCGGTGATTCTCGAACGCGGCGAAAACAGGAAAAAGAAGGGAAGAAAAACGGACGTGACGACGTCCGATACGTCTTCGAAATCAGCACGTACGTACGCCGATGCGTTCGAATCGGATCCGCGCGTCGAGGGGTGCTTTTCCGTCGTGGAAAGCCATCGGGTAAGTGTCGTAATTGCGAGCCGAAAACGGAAAGAAGGCGGGACGACGGCGGCGGCGACGACGGCGACGACAACGACGACGACGACGAGGTATTAAAAAGGGCTTTTCCGATTTCGTCGAGGAAGGAAGGAAAGCTCCAAGGCGTCCGAGATGACGGCATCTTCTTTTTGAATCGCGTCGAGGCGTCATCGCGGAATCGAAGAAAGGTAAGGGAAATTTCGTAATTATTACTCGGAAATTCGAAACAGCTGCTTCGGTTCACACGAGGACGAATATTTTATGCAAAGACCCAATTTTCCAGTTCGGGAAAATTTCTATTTTTAGCGCTTTCTTAATAGCAAAAGGAAAAATCTAGAAGGCGCAAGAATTCTCTAACAAAAGTGCACATAAAAAGAAAGTGAGAACAAACGATAACTGATAACAAAAAAATAAAAGGTAACTGATAATAAGCAACTAAAAACAAAAGCTAATTGATAGCAAATAAAATAAAAGATAATAAAAACTAAAAAACAAAAGATAATTTATAGCAAAAAAGGCAACAGATAACTGATACCAAAAAGAAGAAAACAAAAAGTAACTAATGCCAAAAACAAAAAAAAAAACAAAAGACAATTGATAATAAAAAGTAAAACAAACAATAACTGATAACAAAAAGAAGAAAACACAAGTTAACTGATATTAAAAACTAAAAAACAAAAAATAATTGATAGCCAAAAAATCAAAAAATAACTGATCACAAAAAGAAGAAAACAAAAACTAATTGATAATAAAAACTACAAAACAAAAGATAATTGATAGGAAAAACAAAAGATAATTTATAGCAAAAAAGGCAACAGATAACTGACAACAAAAAGAAGAAAACAAAAAGTAACTAATGCTAAAAAATAAAAAAGGACAAAAGACAATTGATAACAAAAAGTAAAACAAATGATAATTGATAGCAAAAACAAAAGATAATTTATAGCAAAAAAGGCAACAGATAACTGCTAACAAAAAGAAGAAAACAAAAAGTAACTAATGGTAAAAAACAAAAAAACAAAAGACAATTGATAACAAAAAGTAAAGCAAACGATAACTGATAACAAAAAGAAGAAAACACAAGATAACTGATATTAAAAACTAAAAAACAAAAGATAATTGATAGCCAAAAACAAAAAATAACTGATCACAAAAAGAAGAAAACAAAAACTAATTGATAATAAAAACTACAAAACAAAAGATAATTGATAGCAAAAACAAAAGATATCTGACAACAAAAAATAAAACAGAAGATAACTGATAATAAACAACTCAAAAACAAAAGATAATCGAGAACAAAAAAGACAAAAGATAAATGATAACAAAAAGAAGAAAACAAAAGATAACTGATACTAAAAACAAAAAAAGACAATTGATAAGAAAAAATGAAACAAACGATAACTGATAACAAAAAGAAGAAAACATAAGATAACTGATACTAAAAACTAAAAAACAAAAGACAGTTGATAACAGAAAGTAAAACAAACGATAACTGATAACAAAAAGAAGAAAACACAAGATAACTGATATTAAAAACTAAAAATAAAAGATAATTGATAGCTAAAAAAACAAAAAATGACTAATCGAAATAAGAAGAAAACAAAATCTAAGTGATAATAAAACAAAAGATAATTGATAGCAAAAACAAAAGATATCTGACAACAAAAAGTAAAATAAAAGTTGACTGATAATAAACAACTAAGAAACAAAAGATCATTGAGAGCAAAAAAGACAAGAGATACAAAAAACAAAAACAATTGACAACAAAAAATAAAACAAACGATAACTGATAGCAAAAAGAAGAAAAGAAGATAACTGATACTAAAAACTGAAAAACAAAAGATAATTTATAGCAAAAACGCAACAGATAACTGATAACAAAAGGCGAAAACATAAGATAATTGATACTAAAAACTAAAAAAAAAAAAAAGATAATTAATAGCAGAAAAAAACAAAAAATAGCTGATCACAAAAAGAGCAAAACAAAAGCTAATTGATAATAAAAAACCACAAATCAAAAGATATTGAAAGCAAAAAAGAAGAAGATAAATGTTAACAAAAAGAAGAAAATAAAAGATAACATACGAAAAAGAAAACAAAAAACAAATAATAATTGATAACAAAAATAAAACAAACGATAACTTATATCAAAAAGACAAAGGAAAACTGATATGAAAAAACAAAAAAACAGCAACAAAAGATAACTGATAACAAAATAAAACAGAAAATAACTGATAATAGAAAACTAAAAAGCAAAAGATAATTTATAGCAAAGAGACAACAAATAACTGATAACAAAAACAAGAAAACAACAGAGAATTGATGTTAAAAAACAAAAGAACTAAAGATAACTGATGATAAAAACAAAAGATAATTGATAATAAAAAACCAAAACACAAAAGATAATTGGTAGAAAAAAGATGACTGATAACAAACAGGAGAAACAAAAGAAAAAGATAATGAAAAGCCAAAAAAAACAAAAATAATTGATAGCAAAAAAACAAGAAATAACCGATGACAAAAATTAAAATAGAATATAACTGATAATAAAAAACTAAAAAACAAAAGATAAGTGATAGCAAAAATAAGAAAACAAAAACAAACACATCTCGTGTTATTTGTCAACCAAAAATGTCGAAGTTCCGGTTACATATTGTACAAAATAGCGCAATTTATGTATCGCCGACTTTACCCTAACCCTAACCCCTTTTATTTACAAAAGAATATTATCATTGAATGTACATTTATCAAAAAAAGTGACGTTAATTAAGATGAAATAGATAGATTCGCCAAATGACCATCACTCGCGTCGTTGGCATGGCAACTAGGCGAAAGGTGTGCGTGTTTGTGATGCCGCCTAGTAAGACGAGTTTCCGTTCGTTCTTTAGCGAAATGTCATTGGAGCCAATATGTTCCTCTAGCCTCTTTTTTTCGATAATTATCCGTTCTTTCTCCGACTTTTTCTTCGACTTGCGATCGATGAGTTATTACGGACGTTAATTCGTTTAGACTGCGATGAGGGAGCGGTATCAATTTCTTGTAAACGGGAGCGCCCAGAGAGAAGAAAAATGCTTTTGAGGTGAGGACCTTATATCTTACACAGTTTCAGTTAGGAGTTCGCTTCGTTTTAGTAGAGGTGTTCACTTCGTTCAGAAACTGGCCTTCTGCACGAAGTAAACACCTTTACTAAAACTGTATGAAGAAGTAAAGACAAAACTTTCAACTGCACGTAAACCGGTTACCTTCAATCCTGTGGTCTAGGAGACAAATTGCTTCTCATTATCTCTTTGAGCGCAGATCCTCTGGGAATTCTGTAGGTGTGACGGTCACCGAAATATCGACACTTAAAGTTATCTTTCTGGTCCTGATCGCGTTTACCATACGAATTGACGCCGCTCGATGCGCTGATTCCAACGGTATATGATTTGTTTAGATTATTCCAAACGGTTTCCGAGAAAGTCGCAAAAAAACGCAAAAAACCGATAAAAATCGTTAAATTGCACTTATATTCCGACTCCAATGGGACTTACGAAGTTCGATCTTATGCCAATCGACGCGTTTTGATGACCCGAACTCACCGCTGTACGATTTCTTTGGGTTACTCCAACGATTCCGACGAAAATAGCAAGAAACCGGGGAGAATCCCTAAAAATCGCTAAATTGCACCTCCATCTTAATTGCTATGGGTCTTAGGAGATTCGTTCTTATGTCAATCGTCGCGTCTTGACAAGCCTAACTCAATGGCGCAGGATTTGTTTAGATTATTTCAATCATTCTGGAAAGAACAGCAAAAAACTACGAAAAGAATTAAGAAATCGCTATATCGCAGCTCTACTTTGATTCCAATTGGGCTTAGGAGATTCGTTTTTATGTTAATCAACGCGTCTTGACAAGCCGAACTTAACGGCGCAGGATTTCTTTGGACTGCCCCAATGATTAGCGACAAAATAGCAAAAACCGCTAAAAATTCCCAAAAATCGCTAAATTACACCTCTATCCTGATTATTATGGAACCTAGGGGATTTGTTCTTATGTCAATCGACGCATCTTGGCAAGCCGAACTCAACGGTGTAGGATTTGTTTAGATTACTTCAACGATTCTGGAAAGAACAGCAAAAACCTCGAAAAAACCGGTTATATTGCAGCTCTATTTTGATTCCAATATGACTTATGAGGTTCGTTTTTATATCAATCCATGCGTCTTGACAAGCCGAGCTTAACGGCGTAGGATTTCTTTGGATTACCCCAACGATTAGCGAGACAATCCTAAAAACGGTTAAAAATCCCTAAAAATCGCTAAATTACACCTCTATCTTGATTACTATGGGAACTAGGAGATTTGTTCATATGTTAATCGACGCGTCTTGACAAGCCGAACTCAACGGTGTACGATTTGCTTACATTACTTCAACGATTCCGGAAATAACAGCAAAACACACAAAAAAATAAAAAAACGTTTTATTGCAGCTCTATTTTGATTCCAATAGAAGTTATGAGGTTCGCTTTTATATCAATTGATGCGTCTTGACAAGCAGAGCTCAGTGGCGTAGGATTTCTTTTGATTACTCCAACGATTAGCGAGAAAATCGCCGAAAACCGCTAAAAATTCGTAAAGATCGCTAAAATACAGCTCTATCCTGATTACTATGGGACTTAGGAGATTTGTTCTTATGTGAATCGAGACGTCTTGACAAACCGAGCTTATTACCGTAATTTTTCTTTGGATTACTCCAACGATTAGCGAGAAAATCGCAAGAAACGGCTAAATATTCCTAAAAATCGCTAAAATACACCTCTATCCTGATTATTATGGGACATAGAAGATTTGTTGTTATATTAATCGACGCTTCTTGACAAGCCGAACTCAACGGCGTAGAATTTCTTTAGATTACTGTAACGATTTTGGAGAGAACAGCAAAAACACGAAAAATAAAAAATCGTTATATTGCAGGCCTACTTTGATTTCAATAGAACTTAGGAGATTCGTTTTTATCTCAATCGATGCGTTTGGACGATCCTAATTCATCGTCGTGGGATTTTTTTGAATACCTCCAACGACTCTCGAGAAAATCGCAAAAAGAACGCGGAAAATCGCTAAATTGTACTTATACCTTCTGAACTTGATTCCTGTAGGACTTAGCTATAGATTTTTATTAAATTTGTCAAACATTTTAGATCATAATCTAGTAGGATCTATAGAGAACTTAACCTATACAGATTATTTTTTCCCATTCTGTCGAAATTTAACAGATTTCCTATACATTTCATAAATATCAAAATTTGTTTATATTTGTCAAAGTTTCTCGAATTCCTTCCATATCAGGTTTATTCCGAATTTAGCTTTCAAGATTTGATTAGATTTCTCGAAAATACAGTCTGTCAGAACCAAATGGATGGAAGACGACAAGTATGTCCAAAGATCTGCTACAGCTGTCGGAAAGTCGCATTTTATAGTTTTTGGCGATATTCCCAAATCCGCTAACATTTACTTACAAAGGTTTAAGCGCTTCTTTCGCGATTTGTTTGGGCTGCCGGAAAATTCTGTGGTATTTTAAAGATTTTCGACAACATCTCCAGATTTCTTTCGGAAGACGATGTGACGTATGTTTATCGATCTGCCACAATTGTCGGAAAGTCTGTCGAATTTTTGAAATTTCATCTAAAAGATGACGCATTCGTTTAACAATCCATTACAACTGTCGTAAAGTCCTGTCGTATTTTCCAGTTTCTGGTGATATTCCCTAACTGCCAAAGCAAATGTTTGTGACAATTCCAATTGCTAAAATTTCTTCCAGAAGACGACGCATATATTCAACGATTTGTTACAGCTGTCGGATAGTCACGTTTTCTATTTTTGGCGATATTTCCAAAACCGTCAACATTTCTTAGAAAAGATGACGCGCTTGTTTAGCTATCTGTTAGGACTGTCGGAAAATTCTGTGGTGTTTTAGAGATGTTCGGCAACATACGGTGATACGTATGTTCAATGATCTGCTATAACTGTCGGAAAGTCTGTCGCATCTAAAAGATGACGCATGCGCCTAACAATCTATTACGACTGTCGCCAACTGTCCAATTTCCTGTGATATTCCCCAATTGCCGAAGGTAATTTTCGTGACAATTCCAGCTGCTAAAATTTCTTCCAGGAAACGATGCATATTGTACTGAGAATTTAGTTAATTTCTTAAACAAAATTGCACCGGCCTAGCTCTTAATTAATGATATAAAAAGCATAAATGATTACAAATTATATTTATAAATTTTGAGAAATATTAAACATAAAATCAAGATAATTACCTAGTGTTGTGTGTGTGTGTGTGTGTGTGAGTATAATTTCTTTTATTCGATGATGGTTCTTCCTATGTCTCCTCTCTTAACTTCTTTTCTTGATTCAGCTCTGCTTTCTGTGGATTCTCTCCTCTTTTAACCACTTTTTCGGTGTGGCTCTATTTTCTATAGATTCTTCCCTTTTTTATATTCTTTCACCTCCGGTGTGGTGAGGTTCTTTCATCCACTGGTACTTCTTCTTAAAACCCTTTTATTCCAAATATATTTATAGACATACATATTTGTTGACTTATTTTTCTTGTCAATTTTCTTTGTCGGCAACCAAACAAACTTCTTTATTTATTTCTGGAAACCAGGACTACACTATACTGCCGCTCGACTCCACCCGGACCAAGCTCCTGACCGGGACAAATGGCGGGCCCGATCCAGAAGAGCCGACCCCGCAACAAAGCGGGACTGAGGCTGAGAAAAAGAAGATGACTACAGTGCTTTATTTCTTCGTTGTCCACGAAACGAAAACTTTAATTCTCCTTGACTCCAGTTCATCCAAGCATATCGTTGTTATAGAAACCTGTATTGAATGTTGATGTATCCTTGGTTATTTATATCCGGTGTTTATTTAGAATTCTTGTGATGTAAAAGTGTTGTATGTATGTGTCTGAATGTTTACGATTCTTTTCTATCTTTTAATCGATGCTTTTTATAATAATTAATAAGTTTATTTCTAGTTACATTTGTTTCTCCAATTAAACGTCTCTGGCTGGAGTTAGAATAAGAAGCTAACACCCGTAGGGTATTAAAATGCTCAAAAAGTGGTGGGCGTGGTGTCGAAAAGGTATAAATAGAACCCCAAAATAAAGCGAATGTCAATTGAAGACCATAACCCCAACATTAACTGTGAATTTTGATATATTCAATTGTATTAAATAATTTTCTAATGGTAATTAACCATTCGAGTAGTCCTATACTAGAATTAGTTCAATAATGTGCTACAGCTGGTGAACGTCGCTTTTTCCGGTTTTTGGTGATATTGCTAACTGTCAAAATTTCTGTTCAAAAATGATGTGTTTAGCGGTCTGTTAAAGCTGTCGGAAAATTTTGTAGTATTTTATAGATTTTCGGCGACATCTCCAGATTTCTGTTGGAAGACGACGACACGTATGTTCTATCGCATTTTCTTGTTTTCAAAATTTCATCCCGAAAATCGACTTGTCCACTTCTGTCGTATTTTCTAGTTTCCTAGATACATGAAATTTTACGACTTTCTATCGGTGCATCGCCAATTGATTTTGGAGAGCCAAATCGTGCTTGGAAATCGACTTGAACTGATCGGCGCCACGGTTAGAAATAACCCGGACAAAGCACGAGAAAATTTACATCGTGTCCAATATAATCGTAACCAACGCAATTAGCTTAACGGGTGTGAGTTAATTTTACCAACGTTATCGATCGACCCGAAATTACGAGATCGAAATAAGAGCGTAACAAACGGCGCGTTTATAACGCGCCTGCTATTTTCAATCCCAATTGTTTTTACGCGATCGCGGAACGCGCTCCGTAAACACACGCGGGCGTTAATAGATAACCGAACGAAGGCTGCTTTGAAAAAAAAAACGAAAAACTATTTTTATCGCGAAATAATGCTCCTGTCGATCACCGC
Organism: Chrysina gloriosa; assembly: GCA_038088585.1. Taxonomy (NCBI): domain Eukaryota; kingdom Metazoa; phylum Arthropoda; class Insecta; order Coleoptera; family Scarabaeidae; genus Chrysina; species Chrysina gloriosa. Next base: position 104,645,778 of record CM076087.1, read on the forward strand.
CGTAACTTTTGGACGTACGAACTAACTACTACCACATACTACGTATGCGCGTGTATCGGGTACATTTTGTTTATTCGCCTCGTATTGAAAGGTTCTAAGACGCACAATCGGAACGAAAACGAACAGCGATATTTTCGGAGCTCCATTTACGAGAGTCTACGCGGGCGGGCGGGGGGAGGGGGATAAACGAAAAACGGAAGAAGAGGAAATTCGTTCGGGGGCGGAGGACGACACGTCGTCGTTCGTTCGTTTCGGAGTAGAAACTCGTCTCGAACGATTGACCCTCGTGGTGCTGTTTGTCAGCGAGAGAGAGACGAGGGTGAAACAATGACGTGTTAATTCCAAACCTGTCGGAAGTTTAATTCGGAAATGTCCTTTTAATGTAAAACGAGGTATATGGATACGGTGCACGATGGCGCACCTCCACACTTTCGTAGACAAGTAACGGATTTTCGGGGTGAGGTGATAAATGTTTGAAACGGACGTGTTTAAGCCTATCTAAACACTGCAGATGATACATGCGATAATTAGGGTTAAATACCACCGACATTACAATTGCCAATTAATTCCAAGGCACGTGCTTCGCCAACAAGGAAACCATCATCCTCAATCATATCTCACATCGATTCACTTGGAAGTGTCAGCATTACTAGATGACGTTCGCTTTAATGTAAGACGACGAATGTGGATACCGTACGATGGTGCACCTCCACACTTTCGTAGACAAGTAACGGATTTTCGGGGTGAGGTGATAAATGTTTGAAACGGACGTATTTAAGCCTATCTAAGCACTGCAGATGATACATGCTATAATTAGGGTTAAATATCACCGACATTACAATTGCCAATTAATTCCAAGGCACGTGCTTCGCCAACAAGGAAACCATCATCCTCAATCATATCTCACATCGATTCACTTGGAAGTGTCAGCATTACTAGATGACGTTCGCTTTAATGTAAGACGACGAATGTGGATACCGTACGATGGTGCACCTCCACACTTTCGTAGACAAGTAACGGATTTTCGGGGTGAGGTGATAAATGTTTGAAACGGACGTATTTAAGTTTATCTAAGCACTGCAGATGATACATGCTATAATTAGGGTTAAATATTCCAGACATTACAATTGCCAATTAATTCCGAGGAACGTGCTTCGCCAACAAGGAAACCATCATCCTCAATCATATCTCACATTGATTCACTTGGAAGTGTCAGCACTACTAGATGACGTTCGCTTTAATGTAAGACGACGAATGTGGATACCGTACGATGGTGCACCTCCACACTTTCGTAGACAAGTAACGGATTTTCGGGGTGAGGTGATAAATGTTTGAAACGGACGTATTTAAGCCTATCTAAGCACTGCAGATGATACATGCTATAATTAGGGTTAAATATCACCGACATTACAATTGCCAATTAATTCCGAGGAACGTGCTTCGCCAACAAGGAAACCATCATCCTCAATCATATCTCACATTGATTCACTTGGAAGTGTCAGCACTACTAGATGACGTTCGCTTTAATGTAAGACGACGAATGTGGATACCGTACGATGGTGCACCTCCACACTTTCGTAGACAAGTAACGGATTTTCGGGGTGAGGTGATAAATGTTTGAAACGGACGTATTTAAGCCTATCTAAGCACTGCAGATGATACATGCTATAATTAGGGTTAAATATCACCGACATTACAATTGCCAATTAATTCCAAGGCACGTGCTTCGCCAACAAGGAAACCATCATCCTCAATCATATCTCACATCGATTCACTTGGAAGTGTCAGCATTACTAGATGACGTTCGCTTTAATGTAAGACGACGAATGTGGATACCGTACGATGGTGCACCTCCACACTTTCGTAGACAAGTAACGGATTTTCGGGGTGAGGTGATAAATGTTTGAAACGGACGTATTTAAGTCTATCTAAGCACTGCAGATGATACATGCTATAATTAGGGTTAAATATTCCAGACATTACAATTGCCAATTAATTCCAAGGCACGTGCTTCGCCAACAAGGAAACCATCATCCTCAATCATATCTCACATCGATTCACTTGGAAGTGTCAGCATTACTAGATGACGTTCGCTTTAATGTAAGACGACGAATGTGGATACCGTACGATGGTGCACCTCCACACTTTCGTAGACAAGTAACGGATTTTCGGGGTGAGGTGATAAATGTTTGAAACGGACGTATTTAAGTTTATCTAAGCACTGCAGATGATACATGCTATAATTAGGGTTAAATATCACCGACATTACAATTGCCAATTAATTCCAAGGCACGTGCTTCGCCAACAAGGAAACCATCATCCTCAATCATATCTCACATCGATTCACTTGGAAGTGTCAGCATTACTAGATGACGTTGGCCTTAATGTAAGACGACGAATGTGGATACCGTACGATGGTGCACCTCCACACTTTCGTAGACAAGTAACGGATTTTCGGGGTGAGGTGATAAATGTTTGAAACGGACGTGTTTAAGCCTATCTAAGCACTGCAGATGATACATGCTATAATTAGGGTTAAATATCACCGACATTACAATTGCCAATTAATTCCAAGGCACGTGCTTCGCCAACAAGGAAACCATCATCCTCAATCATATCTCACATCGATTCACTTGAAAGTGTCAGCATTACTAGATGACGTTGGCTTTAATGTAAGACGACGAATGTGGATACCATACGATGGTGCACCTCCACACTTTCGTAGACAAGTAACGGATTTTCGGGGTGCGGTGATAAATGTTTGAAACGGACGTGTTTAAGTCTATCTAAGCACTGCAGATGATACATGCTATAATTAGGGTTAAATATTCCAGACATTACAATTGCCAATTAATTCCAAGGCACGTGCTTCGCCAACAAGGAAACCATCATCCTCAATCATATCTCACATTGATTCACTTGGAAGTGTCAGCACTACTACACGAGGTTCCCCTTAATGTAAGACGCCGAATGTGGATACCGTACGATGGTGCACCTCCACACTTTCCTAGACAAGTAACGGGTTTTCGGGGTGAGGTGTGTAAGCCGATTTAAGCACCACAGGTGATAAAAAATAATAATTAGGGTGAAACATCATCGATATTACAATTGCTAATTAATTCTGGGACACGTGCTTCGCCAACAAAGAAGCCATCATCCTCAATCATATCTTACATTGATTCATTTGGAACTGTTTGCACTACTAGATGACGTTCCTCTTAATGTAAGACGGCGAATGTGAATACAGCGCACGATGGCGCACCTCCACACTTCGGCAGACAGCAAATTTTCGAAGTGAGGTGGTAAATTTTAGAAACGGACGCGGTTAAGCCCATTTAAGTATCACAGATGATAAACAATAATAATTAGGATGAAACATCATCGATATTACAATTGCTAATTAATTCCGGGACACGTGCTTCGCTAACAACGAAGCCGGCATCCTCAATTGTATCTCTCATTGATTAATTTGGAAGTGTCAGCATTACTATCGGGGATGACATGTCTATTAATGTAAGACGACGAATGTGGATATAGCGCACGATGGCGTACCGCCACACTTTCGTAGACAAGTAACAGATTTTCGAGGTGAGGCGCTAAATTTTAGAAACGGACGTGTTTAAGCCCATTTAAGCACGTCAGGTGATAAAATATAATAACGATTAGGGTTAAGTATGGCCGATATTACAATTGGTAATTAATTCCGGGACACGTGCTTCCCCAACAACGAGGAGCAGCATTCTCAATCACATCTCTCTCTCATCGATTCACTTGGAAGTGTCAGCAGTACTACATGACGTTCCTCTTAATGTAAGACGACGAATGTGGATACAGCGCACGATGGCGCACCTCCACACTTACATAGACTGGTAACAGATTTTCTTTTCTTCTTCTTTTTCGTCTTGTGCCTCCTTTACGCGCTTTTTTTTATTTTGGTAATTTATAGGCCAAATGGAGAATACTTTCAAATATCCGGATTCGTGCGTGGAGCACTCAAATCCCAAACTTTAAACGTTGTGAGCTGACCTCGTTTCTTTTAGCCAAATTATATATTCGTTGATGTTGTGTCGGTTACAGCATTGCAGACCTTACTGTCAAGAATGGTTAATTAACAAATGTGTCCAAAATAGAATTTTTGACCATTTAGGTCCACATCTGTGGTGAAAAGTGACATTGGCTTCAACGTAATTACTTCTTCGTTAGTGAATATAAATCGTATTGGCCGATAACAGCGTGGAGTGTTGCCAAACAATTCTCTTCTTCTCTTTTTCAGACAGAATTTGTAAAGGCACGAAGGAACTTAAAAATATATTTGTGTTCGGTACCGTACCGTTGCTAAATTTCTACCTAAATTGAGCATGTTGTGAATCGTCACAACCACATTTTGCAAATTGTCTGTAGAGTATTTCTTACAACCGCATTTAATGTTAGTAAGACGTCTTCCAGGTAAAGTGATAGACGCCTTATCCAGAGCGCGATGGCGCACCTCCACATTTTCATAGACAAGTAACAAATTTTTGAGGTAAGACTGTAAATTTTGGAAACGGACGTGTAAGTCCATTTAAGCACCGCGGGTGATAAAAAATAATAATGATTAGGGTGAAATATCGAATTGAGTCTGGGACATGTGCTTCGCCAATAACCAAGCCAGCATATTCAGTCGTATCTCTCATGGATCTATTGGAAAATGTCAGCATTGCTAGATGACGTTCCCCTTAATGTAAGACGACGAATGTGGATACTGCACGATGGTGCACCTCCACACTTTCATAGACTAGGAACAGATTTTTGAGGTACCGTGGTAAATTTTAAAATCGAACCTGTTTAAGCCCATTTAGCACAATGGGTGATAAAGAAATAGTGATAAGGGTTAAATATCGCCGATATTGAAATAGCTATTTATTTCTGGGAGAAGAGCTTCGTCAACAACGGGGGCAGCGTCTTCAATCGTATCTCTCACGGATTTATTGGGAAGTCTCAGCGTTACTAGATAACGTTCATCTTAATTTAAGACGGTGAATCTGGACACTGCACGATGGCGCAGCTCCACATTTTCGTAGACAAGTAAGAGATTTTCCGGGTAAAGTGGAAAGTTTTAGAAACGGACGTGTTCGAGCCCATTTAATCACCGCAGGTAATAAACAATAATTAGGATGAAATACTATTGCTAATGAATTCCGGGACACGTGCTTCGCCAAAAACGAAACCAACATCCCCAACCGTATTCATATCATTGATTCGTTGGGAAGTGTCAGCATAACTAGATGACGTTCCTCTTAATATAAGACAACGAATGTGGATGAAGCGCACGATGGCGCACCCCCACACTTTCATAGACTAGCAACAGATTTTAGTTTCTTCTTCTTTTTCTTCTTGTGTCTTCTTTACGCGTTTCTTTTTTGGTAATTTATAGACCAAATGGAGAATACTTTCAAATATCCAGATTCGTACGTGCAGCACTGAAATTCCAAACTCCAAACTTTGTAAGCGACTTACTTGCACTTGTTAGAAAATTTGTTATATTTTTAGGGCCTTTGAAGCATTCCTTCAATCGTATTCCTCGTTGATTCGTTCGAAAGTGTCAGCATTACTAGATGACGTTCCTCTTAATGTATGACGACGAATGTGGATACAGCGCACGATGGCGCACCTCCACACTTTCGTAGAGAAGTAACAGATTTTCGAGGTGGGGTGATAAATTTTAGAAACGGACGTGTTTAAGCCCATTTAAGCACCGTAGGTGATAAAAAATTATGATTGGGGGTGAAATGTCGCCGATACTACAATTGCTAATGAATTCCGGGACACGTGCTTCACCAACAACGAGATCAGCATTCCCAACTGTACTCATATCATTGATTAATTCGGAAGTGTAAGCATTACTAGATGACGTTTTTCTTAATGTAAGACGACGAATGTGGACACAGCCCACGATGGCGCACCGCCACACTTTCGTAGACAAGTAACAGATTTTCGAGGTGAGGTGGTAAATTGTAGAAACGGACGTGTTAAAGCCCATTTAAGCACCGTAGGTGATAAAAATTATGATTGGGGGTGAAATGTCGCCGATATTACAATTGCTAATGAATTCCGGGACACGTGCTTCACCAACAACGAGATCAGCATTCCCAACTGTACTCATATCATTGATTAATTCGGAAGTGTCAGCAGTACTAGATGACGTTCCTCTTAATGTACGACGACGAATGTGGATGAAGCGCACGATGGCGCACCTCCACACTTTCATAGACTAGTAACAGATTTCCTTTTCCTCTTCTCCTTCTTCTTGTGTCTTCTTTACGCGAATTTTTTGTTTTGGTAATTTATAGGCCAAATCGGGAATACTTTCAAATATCCAGATTCGTACGTGGGGCACTGAAATTCCAAACTCCAAACTCTAAACTTTGTGAGCTGACTTACTTGCACTTGCTAGAGAATTTGCTATATCTTTTAGGACTTTTGAAGCATTCCTTCAATCGCATTTCTGATTGATTCGTTCGGAAGTGTCAGCATTACTAGATGACGTTTTTCTTAATGTAAGACGACGAATGTGGACACAGCCCACGATGGCGCACCTCCACACTTTCGTAGAAAAGTAACAGATTTTCGAGGTGGGGTGGTAAATTGTAGAAACGGACGTGTTTAAGCCCATTTAAGCACCGTAGGTGATAAAAAATTATGATTGGGGGTGAAATGTCGCCGATATTACAATTGCTAATGAATTCCGGGACACGTGCTTCACCAACAACGAGATCAGCATTCCCAACTGCACTCATATCATTGATTAATTCGGAAGTGTAAGCATTACTAGATGACGTTCCTCTTAATGTACGACGACGAATGTTGATATACCGCACGATGGCGCACCTCCACACTTTCGTAGAAAAGTAACAGATTTTCGAGGTGAGGTGGTAAATTGTAGAAACGGACGTGTTTAAGCCCATTTAAGCACCGTAGGTGATAAAAAATTATGATTGGGGGTGAAATGTCGCCGATATTACAATTGCTAATGAATTCCGGGACACGTGCTTCACCAACAACGAGATCAGCATTCCCAACTGCACTTATATCATTGATTAATTCGGAAGTGCCAGCAGTACTAGATGACGTTCCTCTTAATGTACGACGACGAATGTTGATATACCGCACGATGGCGCACCTCCACACTTTCGTAGAAAAGTAATAGATTTTCGAGGTGGGGTGGTAAATTTTAGAAACGGACGTGTTTAAGTCGATTTAAGCACCGGGGTGATAAAACCGCCGTACGATTTCGAACAGCCTTTATATTATTAGACTCGGAGAAAGGTTTTTCAGTTTCTACCCAAACTGTATTTTATTTATTCTGTACAATTCGAGAAAAGCAGACAACAACATATAGTGTTCTATTCAAAAAGAAACATAACATTGATATTGAGCGCTCTTTCTGGGGGCACCTGTATAAATGACAGTATTTTCCAATTATGGCCTTTATAAACATACGCCATCCTGCCAAAAGAGATTTTTCAAAAAATTATTCATTTGGGAGCTACAGTTCTACGTGTTAGTCGTGGGCCATGCTGTATAAAATAAAACGGAACGAAAACCAGGTGACAACTATTAACAACTGTTAGATTTATCGAAAAATTCTGTCATGTCCACTACGTTTTTAATCTAGAAATTCTAGAAGATAGAACTTACAAAAAGCTCGATGATAAGTCGTAGCTATCGTAACGAATACAGGGTCTGCAAAATTTCGAGTCCGTAAACTTACTGGTTCTTCACTTACGATGGAAAAAATTAAAGCTGCATAAGCTCTGAACTTTGTAAAAAACTAGTTTTTATCGTGACACACACTAGTTTTAAAGGTCAGGTATACAATTTTCAAAATAGTTTTGGAACCAATAAGAAAAATTTAAGTTTAACCGTTCTTGAAAAAAGTATCCACATCACCCTTAACTTTCTCCTAGATCTACGAAAAAATCCCATTATAGTCGTAATTTTATCATTTCACAAAAGTTTACGAGCTGAAAATAACTCGAGGAAACTCAGTGCCTTACGACCTATCCTCATTATACACCGCCTTCCATTAAAAATAAACACACCTTACCCGTGGTAGGCGCCGTTTTTAAACGGTTAGGACGACGACGACGCAGATTACTATCGGCGCATTATTTTCAAAAGGTCACACGCCACTTCCCGCTTCATTCGTCCGCCAAACGCTCAGAACCTTTCAATAATACGTAAATACCGAGAGAAGAGCACAACAGCAAAAAAAACCGGCGCCTCGCGTCTCTCGAAACGTATTTTAAATATATTAAGTTCAAAAGGCCGGGCCGTTCCGAGCGCCTCCGTAGTCCGGTGTCTGTATAATTAATCACGGGTCACCACGTTCCGGGTGAAGCTTTCATATTTAATCCGGGCCTCGGAGCCCTCCTTCGCCATCAAACGGCGACGCGGGTAATTGCGTGCGGACTATAGTACTCGAATATGTAGGTCGGTTTAATTAACAAAGGAAAAAAAGGTTAAGAGGATTGCAAAAACACAATTTACGATTGGGCGATTAAGCGATTTCAAAGCCCGAACGTCAATTTCGCGTTTACTCGATCGAAGATGGCGAGGTAACTGTCGAAATCCATCACGGCAATGTGCGAGTGAAAACGTCTTTTAATATCCTGTTACGTTATCGAACTTATTTTATTTATTATGGCACGGTTGCGCGTTCCTACAATGCAGTGCTTTTGTTGAGAATTTGGTGCATTTTGGTTGTACAGTTGTTGTGTAACTTTTCCTCAGAGAGCTTGGTTCCGTAAATTAAAAGGGATTTAAACCATTCCGAAACCAGAACGAAATTTGATACAATTCGAAATGGAGAAATAAGAAGTGACCCAAAGCAGGAATCTATAATAGAAGCTATTGAGAGGAAATGAAATGGTTCGGACACGGTCTGTGGAAATTCGATTTACTCACAAAACTGTACAGGTTAAGTTCTCTATAGATAGTATTAGATCCTGACCTAGCATTTTTGACAAATATAATAAAAATCTATAAGCTACGTTCTGAAGGAATCGAAGTAGAAGTGCAATTTAGCAACTTCTTGCGTTTTTTTGCATATTTTCACCAGAATCGTCGGAGCAATCCAAAGAAATCGTACGGTGATAAGATCAGCTTGCGAAGAAGCTTCGATTGACGTAAGAACGAACCTTCTAAGTCCCATAGGTATCAAGGTAGAGGTGTAATACATCGATTTTTTATGGATCTTTCGCGGTTCTTTGCTATTTTCGCGGAAATTGTTGGAGTAATCTAAACAAATCATACGCTGTTGAGTACAGTTTGTCGAAACACGTCGATTGGCATGAGAACGAATCTCCTAAGTCTCACAGCAATCAAGATAGAGGTTGCAATTTAGCGATTTTTAGGGTTTCCCCGGTTGTTTGCTATTTTCCCCAGAATCGTTAAAGTAATTCAAAGAAATCGCACGGTGATAAGTTCACCTTGCCAAGAACCTTCGATTGACGTAGGAACGAACCTTCTAAGTCCCATAGGGATCAAGGTAGAGGTGTAATACATCGATTTTTTATGGATTTTTCGCGGTTCTTTGCTATTTTCGCGGAAATTGTTGGAGTAATCTAAACAAATCATACGCTGTTGAGTACAGTTTGTCGAAACACGTCGATTGGCATGAGAACGAACCTCTTAAGTCTCACAGCAATCAAGATAGAGGTTGCAATTTAGCGATTTTTAGGGTTTCCCACGGTTGTTTGCTATTTTCCCCAGAATCGTTAAAGTAATCCAAAGAAATCGCACGGTGGTAAGTTCAGCTTGCCAAGACGCTTCGATTGACGTAAGAACGAACCTTCTAAGTCCCATAGGTATCAAAGTAGAGGTGTAATACATCGATTTTTTATGGATCTTTCGCGGTTCTTTGCTATTTTCGCGGAAATTGTTGGAGTAATCTAAACAAATCATACGCTGTTGAGTACGGCTTGTCGAAACACGTCGATTGGCATAAGAACGAATCTCCTAAATCTCCCAGCAATCAAGATAGAGGTTGCAATTTAGCGATTTTTAGGGTTTCCCCGGTTGTTTGCTATTTTCCCCAGAATCGTTAAAGTAATTCAAAGAAATCGCACGGTGATAAGTTCACCTTGCCAAGAACCTTCGATTGACGTAGGAACGAACCTTCTAAGTCCCATAGGGATCAAGGTAGAGGTGTAATACATCGATTTTTATGGATTTTTCGCGGTTCTTTGCTATTTTCGCGGAAATTGTTGGAGTAATCTAAACAAATCATACGCTGTTGAGTACAGTTTGTCGAAACACGTCGATTGGCATGAGAACGAACCTCTTAAGTCTCACAGCAATCAAGATAGAGGTTGCAATTTAGCGATTTTTAGGGTTTCCCCGGTTGTTTGCTATTTTCCCCAGAATCGTTAAAGTAATTCAAAGAAATCGCACGGTGATAAGTTCACCTTGCCAAGAACCTTCGATTGACGTAGGAACGAACCTTCTAAGTCCCATAGGGATCAAGGTAGAGGTGTAATACATCGATTTCTTATGGATTTTTCGCGGTTCTTTGCTATTTTCGCGGAAATTGTTGGAGTAATCTAAACAAATCATACGCTGTTGAGTACAGTTTGTCGAAACACGTCGATTGGCATGAGAACGAACCTCTTAAGTCTCACAGCAATCAAGATAGAGGTTGCAATTTAGCGATTTTTAGGGTTTCCCCGGTTGTTTGCTATTTTCCCCAGAATCGTTAAAGTAATTCAAAGAAATCGCACGGTGATAAGTTCACCTTGCCAAGAACCTTCGATTGACGTAGGAACGAACCTTCTAAGTCCCATAGGGATCAAGGTAGAGGTGTAATACATCGATTTTTATGGATTTTTCGCGGTTCTTTGCTATTTTCGCGGAAATTGTTGGAGTAATCTAAACAAATCATACGCTGTTGAGTACAGTTTGTCGAAACACGTCGATTGGCATGAGAACGAACCTCTTAAGTCTCACAGCAATCAAGATAGAGGTTGCAATTTAGCGATTTTTAGGGTTTCCCCCAGTTGTTTGCTATTTTCCCCAGAATCGTTAAAGTAATCCAAAGAAATCGCACGGTGGTAAGTTCAGCTTGCCAAGACGCTTCGATTGACGTAAGAACGAACCTTCTAAGTCCCATAGGTATCAAAGTAGAGGTGTAATACATCGATTTTTATGGATCTTTCGCGGTTCTTTGCTATTTTCGCGGAAATTGTTGGAGTAATCTAAACAAATCATACGCTGTTGAGTACGGCTTGTCGAAACACGTCGATTGGCATAAGAACGAATCTCCTAAATCTCCCAGCAATCAAGATAGAGGTTGCAATTTAGCGATTTTTAGGGTTTCCCCGGTTGTTTGCTATTTTCCCCAGAATCGTTAAAGTAATTCAAAGAAATCGCACGGTGATAAGTTCACCTTGCCAAGAACCTTCGATTGACGTAGGAACGAACCTTCTAAGTCCCATAGGGATCAAGGTAGAGGTGTAATACATCGATTTTTTATGGATTTTTCGCGGTTCTTTGCTATTTTCGCGGAAATTGTTGGAGTAATCTAAACAAATCATACGCTGTTGAGTACAGTTTGTCGATACACGTCGATTGGCATAAAAACGAACCTCCTAAGTCTCACAGTAATCAAGATAGAGGTTGCAATTTAGCGATTTTTAGGGTTTCCCACGGTTGTTTGCTATTTTCCCCAGAATCGTTAAAGTAATTCAAAGAAATCGCACGGTGATAAGTTCACCTTGCCAAGACGCTTCGATTGACGTAAGAACGAACCTTCTAAGTCCCATAGGGATCAAGGTAGAGGTGTAATATAGCGATTTCTTATGGATTTTTCGAGGTTCTTTGCTATTTTCGAGGAAATTGTTGGAGTAATCTAAACAAATCATACGCTGTTGAGTACAGTTTGTCGAAACACGTCGATTGGCATGAGAACGAACCTCTTAAGTCTCACAGCAATCAAGATAGAGGTTGCAATTTAGCGATTTTTAGGGTTTCTCCCGGTGGTTTGCTATTTCCCCAGAATCGTTGAAGTAATCCAAAGAAATGGCGCGGTGGTAAGTTCAGCTTGTCAAGACGCTTCGATTGACGTAAGAACGAACCTTCTAAGTCCCATAGGGATCAAGGTAGAGGTGTAATATATCGATTTCTTATGGACTTTTCGCGGTTCTTCGCTATTTTCGCGGAAATTGTTGGAGTAATCTAAACAAATGCTACGCCCTTGAGTACAGCTTGCCGAAACACGTCGATTGGCATAAGGACGAACCTCCTAAATCTCACAGCAATCAAGATAGAGGTTGCAATTTAGCGATTTTTAGGGTTTCCCCGGTTGTTTGCTATTTTCCCCAGAATCGTTAAAGTAATCCAAAGAAATCGCACGGTGGTAAGTTCAGCTTGTCAAGACGCTTCGATTGACGTGAGAACGAACCTTCTAAGTCCCATAGGGATCAAGGTGGAGGTGTAATATAGCGATTTTCTATGGATTTTTCGCGGTTCTTCGCTATTTTCGCGGAAATTGTTGGAGTAATCTAAACAAATGCTACGCCGTTGAGTACGGCTTGTCGAAACACGTCGATTGGCATGAGAACGAACCTTCTAAATCTCACAGAAATCAAGATAGAGGTTGCAATTTAGCGATTTTTAGGGTTTCTACCGGTTTTTTGCTATGTTTACTTTTAAAGGTCAGATATAGCGGGAGAAAAATGAACCTCCAACCCAACTCATAGACGCTTCCCTTTTCCCGAACAATAACATCCAGATTCTTCCTTCGGCTCCGTTGCATCGCCCGTCGTTCTTAGATTCTAAAAATGAAGGAAAATCGAAAATTCCAATTCCTTCCATATCCGGTTCGAGCGGGAAAAATTCGCCCCCTCGACCCTCCCTCCCACCCTCCGCGTTAGATCGTTCGGCGAAAGTATTCGAGTAATTTCATTAGCGGACCCAATTTACCGTCCATATCTGAAACGCGCGAACGGTTCGCATATCGATGGTGGCGGCATCGTCGATCGCCGCCCCTCCTCCGCCCACGGGCCCTTCGCACCGTCAAGGACGGACCATCGATCCTATCTCGAAGGGGAGGAGAGGGGGAGCAGGCGAAGGAGATAAATTCCGGTTTCCGCGGAATTATGAGGAACGTTCCGTCGACGGGTCGTTCACCTCACCCTTTATATTTATTTCCGGCGGCTACCGCCGGAGGTGACGTTTCCGTATTATTTGCCTTTCGTCGTTTCCGGGTAATTTCGGATCTTCGAGAGGAGGACTTCGTATATCGTCGATATTGGGGATGAAAGTTGCTTTGAAAGTGTCAAGTCGTCGCGTCTGTTCCGTTGACATTATTCCCTTGCGTTGATTTTAATTTCTCCCGTGCTCCTCGAAACGTGGGGATGCGTATTTAATTGAAAAAGTCATTGTTGGATAGGTGTAGAAGAAGGAAGACGTGTCTGGAACTCATTCCTTTGGAGAAGAGAAGGGTTTCTGTTTGATTTTCTAACTTCCCTTCGTATTCCTAGCTGCTAACGTTTTCTCTAGACCAGCGATTCCCAACCCGGGAAAAATGTTAGCTTAGTTATGGAAGAAGGACTGCTGCTTTTTCCAAAGCGGCAACTCTCATGTTAGGCATTGTTAAAGAGTTCTGCGATCTCCAAAGGAGTTATCATCTCATACGAATGGTTTTTTAGGTATTTACTGCGTTCTGTATTGAAGGCAGTTGTTAAAAAATGAATAGAATGTGATGGTTGAAGTTTGTGCGAGGTGTGTGGAAGAATTGTTCATAGAACAATTCCATTTGGCGTTGCAAAATGTATACGCTTGAAATGTATTTACAATGAGTAGAGTGATCGTCCATAATGACCAAAAACCGGATTCTTCAGGCTTGCTTTGATAAACTGTGGCAAATGCTACGTTCCCCTTTGTGCAATGAAAGGAAACTTAAAAATACGGCCCATACAGCACAAGATGGAAGAAAGACAACTCAGATGGCTAGGACGTGTTATAAGAATGGGAGAAGATAAACTGGTAAAAAGAGTTTTGCAAGCCAAAACAAGTAAAAGAAAACTAAAAAGGAAAACCAAGGAAGTGTTGGATTAGAGGAAGTAAGGGTAGCGGGAGAGAGAGAGAAGAAATATAAATTGGAGAGGAATCCGAAAACGAGTGTAAGACAGGAAAACATAGCTTAAGGGCGTGGAAAGGAAGCTCAACCTGACTCAATTGCATGAACCCGACACCCGGAAGGGCTTAAGGGCTGGGATTAAATAAGTAAGCAGGTAGAATTGTCGAATAGCACCGTCCTATTCTAGCGTCCTTCGCAATTTGTAGCTGTTTGGATTTCCTTCGAATGATGACACATTCTTTTCACTTTCCCTGAGATTTACGGAAAATTTTCTCATATTCCACCAGCTCCAGCCTCTGTTATCATCTTGAGTAGCGGGTCCCAACCTTTTTCATTAGCGTGCCTCGTTAATTCCATAGATTGTACCGCTCATTTAAGAAATCTAGTGAGTTACCGTATTGTTAATTTTACATGCAGTAACTAAATTTTAAAGGAAGCTAATTTATAATGTTGATAAAGAGAATATATTTACGTTTATACATGTAAAATACAAATATACAAATTGTTTTTATTACAATTACAACCTAACTGGATAATTTCGTATTAAAAGAGTTCAGTGTGAGCCTTATCCTTGTTTCTTCTCGCATAATTTTTTTATGTCAGGTTCCACTGATGCGAGGTATAATCTCAAATCTGGAACTGCCTTCAGCTTATTGCGATAGTTATTTTTTATATACAGGCTGTCTCATTTCGGAGGGCCAAATTGAAATATCTCTCTTATTATAGAATATATCGGAAATTCGTTTTAATAAAAATGTCACATTTTTCACGCACTACAATATGGTTAAAACAAAATTCCGAGTCACAGCCTACTTTTCGAAATATTTTCGAAAAATATGAAATTGGGGAAAAATTCGAGGGTTTGTAACTTTTTTATTTTTGAAAATACGAAAAAACGTTTTGAATGAAAGTTGATGGCAAAACATTGCTCTTTCGAAATATCAAGGAAAAAGTGGTGTAAAGTTAACATTTTCAGCTGTACTCTCTTGAACCGCCCAAAAAAATAGATAGAATCAAGTAGGCCATGCCACTCCTAAATAACCCCTGAATTGCCTTTATGAAAAATACCATACACAATAAACATATTTTAGTTAAGTCTGTAAATTTTTTGCAATTTTATAAAATAAGTATTAGAATATTTGTACTAGTAATCTAAAGAAATCAAGTAGCCATTGAAACAAAGGTTTAGCAAAAAAATGTGTCACACAAAGAATACTCTGGACTCGTTCGTTTTAAAGTTATGTAAAAATTGTGACAATGTGACTTGCCAAGCTATTCTTATGTACTCTCTATTTTATTTACAAAATTCTCTTATGCTGTGGAAAATAAATAATACTCGCAAGGTAAAATGAAAGTTTAATTAGTAACAAACATCAAAATTCGGTAAAAATAATTATAACAGATGTTCAAAATGTCCTCCGTGGTTCCTTATACAGAGTCGGGCTCTGGAGTAAACACCTTTATTTGCATTTTCGATCATCTGTGGTCTAATTGCTTCACAGGCTTCCCTGATTCTTTGTTTGAGGTCGTCAACATTTTGCGGAGTATCTGAATAGACTTTATCTTTGATGTAACCCCATATGAAAAAATCCAATGGGGTAATATCCGGAGACCGAGCTGGCCACAAGATTGGTCCATGGGTTCCTATCCACTTTTGAGGATAGTTTTCATTCAAGTAATTTCTACTAATTAAAGCATTATTGGCAAAGGCACCATCTTGTTGAAAATATTTAAAGTTTAACCTATCTTCTAACGGCAATTCTTCGATATATTCAAACAAATTATTCTATAGAAAGGTAAGGTATCTTGCTGCAGTTAATTTATAATTACACAAATAAGGTCCAATTAGTTTTTTATCCCAATACACCCAACCAAACATTTACTGAAAACCGTTCCTGAAAAGCTGTTTCTTTATGCCAAGAAGGATTTCTATTGTGCCATTTATAGTGAATGTTTCTATTAAAAAATCCATTATTTGAACAATTGGCTTCAACTGACCACAAAATCTAACTAGAAAAAGATGGATCGTCCCTCTTCTTGTTCAAGATCCATCTACAAAATCGTAAGCGCCTTGGTTTGTCATCTTCTCTTAAATGTTGGACTTTTCTTAATCTGTAACACCTGTATCTATGTTCTTTTAATATTCTTCCTGCACTGTCTTTACGAACGTTACAAAACCTCTCTATTTCCCTTAAAGAGACATCTTGATCGTTATTGGTTTTATTATTAACGTAATTTAAAACTCTGTTTTGTGCTCTTACACTGTCCACAACTTTTTTGCTTCGTACAGCACTTTTTTAAAAGAACCATAATTTTTAAGATTATGTGCTAATTTTACGAAAGTTCTTTTATTGGGATGCAGTCCATTTGGATATCTACGTTGACATTCCAGCAAAGCTAGTCTTGCATTAAAATTACACTGGCTATAAACTACAAACATGTTAAACTTTTCTACATTTGAAAACATTGTTATTAATCAAAGTCAACAGAAAACCCATATAACACAAACACACGAACAAACTAATTTATAATTACTTTACACCAACTCTAACAAAGATAACTTATCTGACATTTAAGCTAGATCTTTGTTTCAATGGCTACTTGATTTCTTTAGATTACTAGTACAAATATTCTGATACTTATTTTATAAAATTGCAAAAAATTTACAGACTTAACTAAAATATGTTTATTGTGTATGGTATTTTTTATAAAGGCAATTCAGGGGCTATTTAGGAGTGGCATGGCCTACTTGATTCTATCTATTTTTTTGGTCGGTTCAAGAGAGTACAGCTGAAAATGTTAACTTTACACCACTTTTTCCTTGATATTTCGAAAGAGCAATGTTTTACCATCAACTTTCATTCAAAACGATTTTTTGTATTTTCAAAAATAAAAAAGTTACAAAGCCTCGAATTTTTCCCCAATTTCATATTTTTCGAAAATATTTCGAAAAGTAGGCTGTGGTTCGGAATTTTGTTTTAACCATATTGTAGCGCGTGAAAAATGTGACATTTTTTATTAAAACGAATTTCCGATATATTCTATAATAAGAGAGATATTTCAATTTGGCCCTCCGAAATGAGACAGCCTGTATATGTATGTGGATAGGAAGAAAAAGCTGTTTCCATAAGCACAGTACTTGTAAATGGCAACAAAAACTGAAGTGCTTTATCAGAAAGTAGCTCAAATTCTTTGTTAATGTCTGTCCAAAAATTAAAATTTATGTGCAGAAAAATATCTGATAATAATACGAGAGCCTGAACCCAGTGATCGTCATGAAATTTGGATGTGAGCTCGAAAGGATTGCTTTCAAGAAAAACTTGGAGCTCATGCCTGAGCTCAAATAGTCTGGTAAGAAGTTTACCAGGAGATAGCCATCGCAATTCTGTATGAAAGAGCAATATGAAATAAGGACTCTTCATGTCGTCACATAAAGCTTTGAAAATTCTTGAGTTTGTGGGTCTCGATTTTTGTAAAAATTAACCACTTGGACACAGTTTCATCAAAAAGAAGTTTCATTTTACGAGGAAGTCTCTTAGAAGCTAAATTTTATCTATGGATACAGTAATGGCTCCAATTTAATCCATAGCAGTTAGACCAATCAATTCCTTTTTCTTTGACGTAAGAATCAATAGCATTAAAAATATCCTTACATTTTGTGCGTTCTGACAAAGAACGCCAAAGTAATAGATTTTCTTCAATTTCCCTATCCACCAAATATCTTGCTAGAACAAGGAAAATTGGCTACATCTGTGCTTTCATCAATTTGAATAGCGAAAAATTTACTATTTTTAATTCGGCTTATTATTGTCATTTCAACATCAGACATATCCTGAATTCTTCGAGATATTGTATCGTTCGAAAGAGGAATGTTGTTCATTTTTGATACTCGGTCTTCTCCCAGGATACAGCGAACAGCATCTTTTATACAGGAAAAAATCAAATTCTCACCTACTAGGGTATGATTTTTGCCATATTTAGCAATACGGTAACTAGCTTCGACCGTATTTTCGAGATTGTTCTTAGATGACAGGATGTACGACTTCAAATTCGATTTACTCATATTTTGCTCCCAATGTTTAAAAAAATTCTGTTAATCGTTTTATAATTGGGATGTTTTATTTGTAAATATCGTAAAAGCAAGGAAGGTTTCATGCAACCATTACTCCACATACTACACATATTGTGGTTTAGGGCAGTTTTCATTATCAAAATATAAAGTAAATAATAGTAATAGTAAATCCATATTTAATATATCCATTGCAATAGTTTCCGTTTTTTCTGTTTCCTGGACTTTTCCAGTGTCACAGATCCAAAAAATCGCTATTCGACAGGCGTGACATCGAAGAAATTCCAGTTTATATTTGATCACCCGATTGAAGCGATCTCATGCCGTAACACTTGCGCGTGAAAGCTCATAGTAAATGTGCATGTTTCGTCAAATTCGCGATCGTTATCGGTTCGTTTATCGTTTAACACGGTAATTTATTTCGCGCTTTCGATCAAAGATCGTATCTCGATATAAACGGACGGGCAGGTCGGTCAAGTTCGCGTTCGGGAAACCGCAAAGAAAAATATTTCGCACGCTTGTAGACTCCCCTAAACGAGGGCAGTTCGCGTGCGGAACGGAAAACGGCGATTAATTAATAAATAAATACCTGCGTGCGTGTATGGCATCGACGAAACACGTCTTACTGTTGAAATATGGATCGTTCCAAAATTATTACTTCGTCGAGCAAGATTAAGTTTGAAATTAGGGGCTAATTTATACACGTAGTAAGAATTTAGAGTTAAGAATTAAGAGTTCCCATCTTTCATCTTTTCTCCTTAATTCTTAGTTGACACTCGCGCATTGGATGCCGTCCATCGTTTCTAATTTTTTACGCAAGTGGTAAACACGAGGACCAGAAAACAGAGGTTAATATCTTGTATTTTCTCCATAGCAACTGCAATTCTTAATTCTTCATTCTTAATTCCTAATTCTTAATGCCTAATTCTTAATTCCTAATTCTTAATGCTTGATGCTTAATTTTTAATTGTTAATTCTTAATCCTTAATGCTTAATTCTCAATCCTTAATGCTTAATTCTTAATTCTTAATCCTTAATGCTTAATTTTTAATTTTTAATTCTTAATTCTTAATTCTTAATTCTTAATTCTTAATTCTTAATTCTTAATCCTTAATGCTTAATTCTTAATTCTTAATTCTTAATTCTTAATTCTTAATTATTAATTATTAATTCTTAATTCTTAATTCTTAATCCTTAATTCCTAATTATTAATTCTTAATTCTTAATTGCTAATTCTAAATTCTTAATTCTTAATCCTTGATGCTTAATTTTTAATTCTTAATTCTTAATTCTTAATTCTTAATCCTTAATCCTTAATGCTTAATTCTTAATTCTTCATTCTTAATTCTTAATTCTTAATTCTTAATCCTTGATGCTTAAGTTTTAATTTTTAATTCTTAATTCCTAATTCTTAATTCTTAATTCTTAATCCTTGATACTTTATTTTTAATTTTAATTCTTAATTCCTAATTCTTAATTCTTAATTCTTAATTCTTAATTTTTAATTCTTAATCCTTAATGCTTAATTCTTAATCCTTAATGCTTAATTCTTAATCCTTGATGCTTAATTTTTAATTTTTATTCTTAATTCCTAATTCTTAATCCTTAATGCTTAATTCTTAATTCTTCATTCTTAATTATTAATTCTTAATTCTTAATCCTTAATTCTTAATCCTTGATGCTTAATTTGTAATTTGTAATTTTTAATGCTTAATTCTTAATCATTGATGCTTAATTTTTAATTTGTAATTTTTAATTCTTAATTCCTAATCCTTGATGCTTAATTTTTAATTTTTATTCTTAATTCCTAATTCTTAATCCTTGATGCTTAATTTGTAATCTGTAATTTTTAATTCTTAATTCCTAATCCTTGATGCTTAATTTTTAATTTTTATTCTTAATTCCTAATTCTTAATCCTTAATGCTTAATTCTTAATTCTTCATTCTTAATTCTTAATTCTTAATTCTTAATCCTTAATTCTTAATCCTGAATGCTTAATTTGTAATTTGTAATTTTTAATGCTTAATTCTTAATCCTTGATGCTTAATTTTTAATTTGTAATTTTTAATTCTTAATTCCTAATCCTTGATGCTTTAATTTTTAATTTTTATTCTTAATTCCTAATTCTTAATTCTTAATTCTTAATTTTTAATTCTTAATCCTTAATGCTTAATTCTTAATCCTTAATGCTTAATTCTTAATCCTTGATGCTTAATTTTTAATTTGTAATTTTTAATTCTTAATTCCTAATCCTTGATGCTTTATTTTTAATTTTTATTCTTAATTCCTAATTCTTAATTCTTAATTCTTAATTTTTAATTCTTAATCCTTAATGCTTAATTCTTAATCCTTAATGCTTAATTCTTAATTCTTCATTCTTAATTCTTAATTCTGAATTCTTAGTTCTTAATTCTTAATTCTTAATCGTTAATTCTTAATCCTGGATGCTTAATTTGTAATTTGTAATTTTTAATGCTTAATTCTTAATCTTTGATGCTTAATTTTTAATTTGTAATTTTTAATTCTTAATTCCTAATCCTTGATGCTTAATTTTTAATTTTTATTCTTAATTCCTAATTCTTAATCCTTGATGCTTAATTTGTAATTTGTAATTTTTAATTCTTAATTCCTAATCCTTGATGCTTAATTTTTAATTTTTATTCTTAATTCCTAATTCTTAATTCTTAATTCTGAATTCTTAGTTCTTAATTCTCAATTCTTAATTTTTAATTCTTAATTCTAAATTCTTAATTCTTAATTCTTAATTCTTAATTCTTAATTCTTAATTCTTAATTGTTATTAAGTAATTTTTGGAAATATCTGGAAAACACAGATATTTTTAAGAATATAATTCGAAGTATATTACACAATCTCGAGGACGGCGTAATTATTTTCGGAGAAAGTAAATAACGGGCGTCCGGGCGCCCCTACCCCTTCTTTTAACAGTTTTTTAAAATTATTATTGTTTATCACAAATACCGTCGGTTTAACGTAGAACATGGTGCTGCATAAAATATTTAGACAGCTAAAAGTAATGATAAGTATAAAATACTACGAATTACTGATTATTTCGATAACGTTTCAAAGAAATACGCAGTATATTCGGATATATATATAGATTTCTTTCAAACGTTATCGAAATAATTAGTAAGTCGGAGTATTTTATATATTTAGAACGACGCTTATCTATGTACATCAATCAACGACAACTGGAATTTTATTATCGTTTCTTAATATCATTACTTTTAGCTGTCTAAATCTTGTCTGAATATATTTCGTATTTGACTGCAACTTCTTTCCGTTAACTACGAGCAAGAAGCATTTCTTCTGTGTATTTACTTTGTATCCGTTTAATGTGTTATGAGCGACAACAAGGGACAAGCTGATCGATATCAAGAACTGCGACTACCTTCGTATTGATGGAATTTCAAATGCCAGCGGCGAAACAAATGAAAAATTAATGGGCGGTGCCCAACACGATTATAGTTATTTTTATTCCTCCCGATGCAAATATAAATCGATTTTCTGCTCTTCCAAATCTCATTAAAAAACGCAACCACGAAACTTTCAACTATTCACTTCATTATTATTTAGTAATAACTTCATAACGACCATTTTCCATTCTATTTTCCCTCCCTCGCGCCGCGTTATGAAGTCGTAAAACGGCAGACGAGATCGCTTTTGTCCGGGCTGTAAAATACAACAAAACGACGAAATTACATACGTACATACTTCCGTATATGTTGTACAGAACGCATACAAGTTTGTAGCTTTTCGGTTGGTAGGTCCGTTCTCATTCGGTTTACAATGTTGTAGCATATGCATGTATATATGCGACGTACCTATTCGACGACGAAGAGTTTTATTGGTGGTGACTCGAAAAGTTTCGTAACCGTTTTGCTTAATATCGCAGATTCGAATCAGAAATTGCAAGAACAATAAAATTTTGGTTTGTTGTTGAAATTCGTCCGCACGAAGAGATTGAAATGAGCAAAAAATGGGAATTTTCGTCCAGAACGACTTTCCACTTTATCATTGAATATTTCCTCAATAAACCGTGCCTCGTACCCCAAATTATTTTATCCCTAATCTGTATGAGAAGAGCTTTAATTTGATGTGCAATAAGTACTTCCGAGCATTTCGATTTTCTGCGAAATTTCAAGGGGTACCCCTTAGGAAATTCAGAAAAAATCAATATGTTCTAAATTAGACGAAATTCTGTGTACGGATGTTTTCGAAGGTTTAGAATACGATTTTGACCTCAAAAGTCGTGAAATTTTCCCTACTTCCATCGAGCACAAGGTGCTATAAGAAGAAGAGAAGAAGAGAAAAGAAGGGACGTTGCTTTACACGCACAAAACAACTACTTCCCGTACATCCCGCGTCATCGCGTATTGAGGTGCGGCTTCGTACATGAAAGATTGAGTCGAAAGTGATTATTTTATTGGTTGCCACCGGCCGTCTTATTGTACGGGATATAGTTGTTTATTAGTCTAAATCTACGAAAATAGCTCATCTCTAAGCGCAATTGAGTGTTCATTTCGAAGCGCAATCATTGCGTTCAATTTCGTTTGTACTCCTGTGACTTTTATTTGTAATAATTTTCTCCTTTTCGTTTCAGGGTACGGAAAGAGATGATAGTAAACGCGACTCACGTGACCATGGGAGCCGAATCAGTGTCACCGGTAACATTAAGCGCGGACTGGTCACGAGTCGCCCGATTCCTTCTGCTGGCGTCGCTCGCCGCTGTCGGAAGCATCGGAAACGTCTTCATGATAAGTGCGGTGATGGTGGAGGATTACTTGAGGAAAAGAGGTGAGTGAGAAAAATTTAATGTACGAATTTTCAATCATCGAAGTAGCCTAAACCTGCTTCCTTGCACTCGACCGCGATGAAGCCATAAATAACGGTGTTATAGCAATTTGAAATTTCGCTCGATTTTCAACGAAATTTAGGTCATTCGACGAAATCTCCGATTCACGCTCGGTACGTTTGAAGTAGTCGAGGAGCCGATTAAAATGGAAGCAAATCGCAGACGTCCGCGACTTACCGTTCCGGAGATATAGAAGTTCGAAGGTGCATACCAGAAACTACCATAATTTCGCTCTAGCGCGCAAACTATTGGAGATAGGGCGTTCGTTCTTATTCGATTCGATTCCTAGATAAAATCTGCTTCTAGGAAGATGTACTCGATCGCGTTTGAGCTATAAGTAAAGTAGTGAGAGCGATTTGAAATGAAAATCGCGATTTTCAACGAAATTTAGGTCATTCGACGAAATCTCCGATTCACGCTCGGTACGTTTGAAGTAGTCGTGGAGCCGATTAAAATGGAAGCAAATCGCACACGTCCGCGACTTACCGTTCCGGAGATATAGAAGTTTGAAAATGCATACCTGAAACTACCATAATTTCGCTCTACCGTGCAAACTATTAGAGATAGGGCGTTCGTTCTTGTTCGATTCGATTCCTAGATAAAATCTGCTTGTAGGAAGATGTACTCGATCGCGTTTGAGCTATAAGTAAAGTAGGGAGAGCGATTTGAAATGAAAATCGCGATTTTCAACGAAATTTAAGTCATTCGACGAAATCTGGGATTTAAACTCGATAGGTTTGAAGCAGTCGAGGAGCCGATTAAAACGGAAGCAAATCGCAGACGTCCGCGACTTACCGTTCCGGAGATATAGAAGTTCGAAGGTGCATACCTGAAACTACCATAATTTCGCTCTAGCGCGCAAACTATTAGAGGTAGCACGTTCGTTCTCGTTCCATTCGATTCATAGACAAAATCTGCTTCTAAGAAGATGTACTCGATCACGATTGAGCTATAAGTAAAGTAGTGAGAGCGATTTGAAATGAAAATCGCGATTTTCAACGAAATTTAAGTCATTCGACGAAATCTGGGATTTAAACTCGATAGGTTTGAAGCAGTCGAGGAGCCGATTAAAACGGAAGCAAATCGCAGACGTCCGCGACTTACCGTTCCGGAGATATAGAAGTTCGAAGGTGCATACCTGAAACTACCATAATTTCGCTCTAGCGCGCAAACTATTAGAGGTAGCACGTTCGTTCTCGTTCCATTCGATTCATAGACAAAATCTGCTTCTAAGAAGATGTACTCGATCACGATTGAGCTATAAGTAAAGTAGTGAGAGCGATTTGAAATGAAAATCGCGATTTTCAACGAAATTTAAGTCATTCGACGAAATCTGGGATTTAAACTCGATAGGTTTGAAGCAGTCGAGGAGCCGATTAAAACGGAAGCAAATCGCAGACGTCCGCGACTTACCGTTCCGGAGATATAGAAGTTCGAAGGTGCATACCTGAAACTACCATAATTTCGCTCTAGCGCGCAAACTATTAGAGGTAGCACGTTCGTTCTCGTTCCATTCGATTCATAGACAAAATCTGCTTCTAGGAAGATGTACTCGATCACGATTGAGCTATAAGTAAAGTAGTGAGAGCGATTTGAAATGAAAATCGCGATTTTCAACGAAATTTAGATCATTCGACGAAATCTCGGATTCACACTCGGTACGTTTGAAGTAGTCGTGGAGCCGATTAAAATGGAAGCAAATCGCACACGTCCGCGACTTACCGTTCCGGAGATATAGAAATTTGAAAATGCATACCTGAAACTACCATAATTTCGCTCTACCGTGCAAACTATTAGAGATAGGGCGTTCGTTCTTGTTCGATTCGATTCCTAGATAAAATCTGCTTGTAGGAAGATGTACTCGATCGCGTTTGAGCTATAAGTAAAGTAGTGAGAGCGATTTGAAATGAAAATCGCGATTTTCAACGAAATTTAAGTCATTCGACGAAATCTGGGATTTAAACTCGATAGGTTTGAAGCAGTCGAGGAGCCGATTAGAACGGAAGCAAATCGCAGACGTCCGCGACTTACCGTTCCGGAGATATAGAAGTTCGAAGGTGCATACCTGAAACTACCATAATTTCGCTCTAGCGCGCAAACTATTAGAGGTAGCACATTCGTTCTCGTTCCATTCGATTCATAGACAAAATCTGCTTCTAGGAAGATGTACTCGATCACGATTGAGCTATAAGTAAAGTAGTGAGAGCGATTTGAAATGAAAATCGCGAT
Source organism: Chrysina gloriosa (assembly GCA_038088585.1). Lineage (NCBI taxonomy): Eukaryota > Metazoa > Arthropoda > Insecta > Coleoptera > Scarabaeidae > Chrysina > Chrysina gloriosa. The sequence goes on from CM076087.1 coordinate 104,671,069, forward strand.
TTTTAACGAAATTTAGATCATTCGACGAAATCTCGGATTCACACTCGGTACGTTTGAAATAGTCGTGGAGCCGATTAAAATGGAAGCAAATCGCACACGTCCGCGACTTACCGTTCCGGAGATATAGAAGTTTGAAAATGCATACCTGAAACTACCATAATTTCGCTCTACCGTGCAAACTATTAGAGATAGGGCGTTCGTTCTTGTTCGATTCGATTCCTAGATAAAATCTGCTTGTAGGAAGATGTACTCGATCGCGTTTGAGCTATAAGTAAAGTAGTGAGAGCGATTTGAAATGAAAATCGCGATTTTCAACGAAATTTAAGTCATTCGACGAAATCTCCGATTCACGCTCGGTACGTTTGAAGTAGTCGTGGAGCCGATTAAAATGGAAGCAAATCGCACACGTCCGCGACTTACCGTTCCGGAGATATAGAAGTTTGAAAATGCATACCTGAAACTACCATAATTTCGCTCTACCGTGCAAACTATTAGAGATAGGGCGTTCGTTCTTATTCCAGTAGATTCCTAGGCAAAATCTGCTTGTAGGAAGATGTACTCGATCGCGTTTGAGCTATAAGTAAAGTAGTGAGAGCGATTTGAAATGAAAATCGCGATTTTCAACGAAATTTAAGTCATTCGACGAAATCTGGGATTTAAACTCGATAGGTTTGAAGCAGTCGAGGAGCCGATTAAAACGGAAGCAAATCGCAGACGTCCGCGACTTACCGTTCCGGAGATATAGAAGTTCGAAGGTGCATACCTGAAACTACCATAATTTCGCTCTAGCGCGCAAACTATTAGAGGTAGCACGTTCGTTCTCGTTCCATTCGATTCATAGACAAAATCTGCTTCTAAGAAGATGTACTCGATCACGATTGAGCTATAAGTAAAGTAGTGAGAGCGATTTGAAATTTCATTCGAAATGAAAATCGCGATATTCAACGAAAAGTATTTGAGGAGCTGATTGCGATCGAAACTCCCGGTCTGGAGGACGCGTTATCGCCAGTAATTGACTAAACTTTGTAACTAGAAAAGTTCCTGTGCGTAAAGCGACTACCACCCTTACAGAAATACTACTGCAGGTCTTGGCTGAATTTTCGATATGTATCTAATTCAACATCAAGCAGTATATTTATACGGGTAGTAGTTGTTCCACAAACTAAAATTGTCTAATATACCGGATGTATGCGAAATCCGCTTATTAACGTACCCCAAAACTTATAAGCGTCCCATTTGTACAAGGCGCAGATAACCACCACCACAATCAAAATCTGAACGACGACGTACCTTACACCTTGCAAGCGAAAATATCGACGCTACAACGAGCTACACGAGTGCTTACGGAGTTGATTAACGCGTTTCCTTCCTGACGTTAAGGGCGATATTACCTGGAGCGGCCAAGGTTGCCGAATAATTAATTATTTCCGGATTCGCCCGAAACGAATTCAATGCCGGTAGGAGTACACGACGAGACGCGGAAGTCGGGATCGGATAATCAAGCTCGAACTTCGCGAATATACGGTAATTGGTACTTGACGCGACGTTACGAATTAATTGGAACAGAAATAAGCGAGGTTTTTTTTCGTTTTGTTTCTAAGTGAAACGAGGAACTGGAAACTACGTTCCCGTAGAAAGACGGGGTAGGGAGGAAGAATATCGGTGGCATTTCCTTGGCCCCCATAGCCTTCTTTGTACGCGGTGCGGTGACTATCTGCACGTAAAACATGCAGTAGCTCTTAGGTTGGTGGTCAGAGGCATTGCCACTGCGCTAAACAACCCTTCTCGCGCTAGTACTTGTAGTTAAATAAATGACAAGGGTACTGTATCCGGTAATATTTGTTTGAAGCTACCCGGAAGAAGTACTTAATTAACTAAGGAAAGGTCCGAGATGGTTTGAAAGAAACGGAGTTTAGATAAATGAAGATAGAAATCAAGGCAAGATCCAGAAGTTTGGAGAATATGTCAAACAACGAAGGAGTACGATGGAGCCAACATATGTATATCTTCAGAATGCAATAAGTTTAACAGGCGATGATAGAGTTAGTCGGGGACACATCACACTGAATCAAAACGTTGCAACGAACAAGAACTAGAACGCGTTCGAAGCTTAGATCACGAGGAGGACAAGGACAAGAAACGAAGAAAGTCAAGAAATAGAACGAAAACGAAAGGACACCTCGTGCCTCCCGACACAGGCCGTTCCGAAAGTTCGCGAATCAAAAAACGAGAAACTGAGTCCTTATGGCTTCGGAAATCACGGATTGAGATTATATCCTCAGAGAATTGTTGATGACCAGAAACGACTCCGATGGGCACAGTTTAGGGCGTGTCCGACGAATCGATACACGGAAATGTACAGCTTCCTCCTCCTCGAGAGGATTCCTGTTTTGAAGCCTCGCTGGCCGCAGGGAATAATCGAATTTCGTTACGAACAACCAACTCGGCGTTTAGAGAAGCTTTAATTCATTCCGGTCAATCACCTGCAAGAGATAGAAATTTAAAAAACGACTTCGGTAGGCACAGCGTTTTGTGCGGGTAGTAGAGAGAGATGGCGGGTTGCGAATCTCCCGCCCCGTGCGACGAAATTCACTATTTACGCCAACTCTTCACCCTTCGCGCACCCTTGGTTCATGCAGTTTTTCAAATAATTCGAATCAGTACAAAGCATTTTTCGTGGCAGTTGTGTTTGTAACTGTTGTAGTCGTTCTGAAAGCTACGATCATTAGATGGAGAGGAAAAAATATTCAACATGTCTATTGTATTAAATGTAGCCCATTTATCGTTTATTTTCCATAAATCGCTATGTTAAACGCTTGTCATAGTCGAGGAAATCGCGTTAATGTCTTTTTCCCCTTCTATAATAACTATTGACAACTCGAAATTTCGCGATCACCTTGTATATTGGCGATTTCATTAGCGTCTTTTCCCCTTCCAAAACTGACCACGGTTTATTCCGGGGGAAATATCCGAACACGAATAATTCATTTCAGGGGATATCGCCCCCGACGTTATACCGAATGCGCCCGGTCGAAGCCGGTCATCATCGGTGCTGATGCACGTGCAACGTTCTCGAGGCACTAATTTCGATTCTTATGGAAACGCTTGCGATTAGCATCTTAATCTATAGAAAAACTTATTTAGTGTCTTGTCAACATTCGTTAGAACAGAGAAGAGGGCGTGGAGGGAGAAAAGAATTCACGAAAGTCTTGACGCAAAATGAAACGGAACTGGTACAGGGAAAGAAATGATGATATGAGCATATTTCGTTATCCCTTCGCCATTCAAAAATTCATGTGTAAAACCCATATTTTGGCATTCTTCGTTAAACGCGCACCATATTCCTTCTATTCCCCTCTCCTCCATCTCTCATAAGGGATAATATAGCATAAAAGTGAAAGTAAAAAAGTAATTGAATAAGAACGACGTAGCGACGCGACGGGACGTCCGAAATTAACATTTTAATTAGATGGGACGCAAATTAGCCCCGTCCGTCCGTTCGAAAATTAATTTTTATCCCGCGTCTCTTTCTTTCCCGTTCCGATGGGAACGGAAGAGGAAAGAAAAAGGCAATTTTCCTTTCCGGAGAGTTGGATTCGCAGTCGCGATTGTTTCAATTTAGAGCCGAACTCGGATTTCGTTGATATCTCGTGCCAGCCGGTTCGGACTTTATTAAAGAAGTTGTTTTCGTAGCGAAATTTTGAGTTTCGCGAGAGTCGTTTTGATTTTTCCAGAGCGAGGCGGAAAAGAGAAGGATTTTAATTTGAATATGTTTCAGGACTTGATTTTATTGAAATTTCAGTATTTTATGATCTGGACGCGTAGATTTCGCTTTAAAGATTCAACAAGACATCCGCTTCGGAGTCGGGTAACTTACTGGTAAATTTGTTAGGAAAATTGACAATTTTTGACAGCAACATGGGTTATTCAAAAACTAAATCGTAAAACGGATTCGTACAGCAAGTAAACGAAATTTTCATATCCATATCGAAATGAATGTTAAATACATTCAACGGGTAAAACGGGATTAGCAGCAACTTTACAAAAATTTTAACAATAAAATCTAGGGAAAAGAAGGGGGGGATGTAAACTAAATAATATGAACGAGATTTAGTTCAAATATCAACATTTTGGTCTTTAAAATATTTCGTAACACACTACGTGTATACACGTGTGAAACATTGTCGCTAGGCGGCCGTAATCTTGCGAACAAAGAAACTAAGGGCGCCCTCGAAGGGATCAATTTGGAGATATCCTACCTTATACGTGGGGCGAATGTGGGTTACAACTGTTTTAACGTTGCTGAGTGGTGAGTGGAGTAGTTCCTTCTTTGGAAATGGGGGAACGAAGCGACGTGGCCTACCCTTACGGGCAATAAAAAAATTATACGGACAAATGCCCTCTTTACTTTGCGACTTCGACGAAGTCGACTGGTACAACGATATTGGCGTAATTTTCTCAGATTGATCGGTATTCACGCCAAGTCCGTTGCATAAGACTGTAGGTGCGGGAGAGGGGGGTTAAAGGACTCGAAAGAAAATTCGAAGAACGATGTTCTCTTGTCGCCCCATCTTTTAACTCTTAACTTTTTCTTTTTCCCGAAAGAAAGTGGGCGAGTGCATAACCGATATGTATCACGATGTACCTCAATATCAAGAATGACAGAAAAATGCGGATTCTAGGCAACCTTCTGCAATTGCACTCACAAATTGAATATTTTCCTCTTCCTGCTTCTTCCCCTTTTCCTCTTCGTCTATGATTTTCAGCGTTCTTCTATATACCGTGTGTCCCAGATCGAGTGTGTAACTTTCTTATCATTGATGATGGAGTTTTGGTTAAATGGGATATACTTTGCGGCTTTATATCCCGATTTGAAATCCGTTCGGAAAAGTTCGAAATGTCAAACAATAAACTGTCATTTTCTTGTAAATCAATCTTCGTAAGTATAAGAGATAAGAGGAAAATTTTCATATGAAAATCACTGCTTTCGACTAGATCAATTTGAAATTCATGTCGAACAAAAATTCAAGGTGGCTGTTTTTGAAGTGCTCGTACTTTCTTAAGTTAAATGGCTGCCATATTGGACTTTAAGGTTATTGGATAGAATTCTTCATTCTTTTTTCAACGATGTACGGTAACGCATGATTGAAGAAAAAATATCAGTAGAATTGTTTAAAATGTTTTCTTGTTGAGCCCCTACAATCATATCCTTTAACGCAGAGATCAAACACATCACATCACCAAAATTCTCCTATCGTGTCTATGACATCAGTGATGAATAATACAATAAAAAGGCTTAATTTCGACCTTTTTGATATTAGTGTAAGTCAATTCTATCAGTTAATGGATGCATCATTATTATTGATATTAAGATACACAAATTAATCCATTGTTTTTTGTTTAAATGATTATCCTGTAAATAGTTACAATGGCTGGCACCGGTATACGTGACACAATGCGTGTATTTTTTGCTTATTGATATCAATCTACATTAAGGACTTGAGTATTTAATCCATATCCATCTGAATATATTTCGTATTTCTTTGAAACGTTATCGAAATAATTAGTAACTTAAAGTATTTCATATTTAGAACGACACTTATCTATGTACATCAATCAATGACAATTGAAACGTTATTACCGTTTTTTAATGTCTTTACTATTAGCTGTCGAAATTTGTTATTTCGCACCGTTTTCTACGTAAAACTGACTTAATTTGGGATAAATAAAAAAGGAAGCTATTAAAAAAGGGGTTTAGGGAGCGTCCGGTCGCGCGTTATTTAATTTTTTTTTGAGACTATGTAATATACTTCAAATTAGATTCTAAAAAAATGGAAAGATTTTTGTCATAGTTTCCGAGATATTTCCGTGCAAATTTTTGGAGGGAGTTGTACCCCGAAATCGGGGGATTCGACAGCTATAAAGAATTGGGTGGTTCTTATAACAAGATACTCTTTCAGTCTGTACAGTTTTATCGAAGTTAGAATTTCTCAGTTGCCGGTGTTCCCTTGTAAATTCTATTATAAACAAATAAAAATAATATAATAATAATAATATTATTATTTTTTGAATATTAGAAAATCCAATATTTACGACACCTTAAACTAGTTACTAGCCCGTAGCAGTTATGAATAAATTCTTTTGGCACGTTATTGCAAACCTTAACAAGGAGTCTGACGAATATTACAAAAGCAATTGATCAATAAGTCCAATCCATTTCTCTTCTTTTTCTTCATATTCTTCTTCGATAATTTAAGTTTAGAAAATTTTGATTAAACTTTTCTTCTTCCCTTTTTCTCTAAAAATAGCTCTAAGGTTCTTACTTCGGTAATTCAATGTTGTAATTACGCGAAATAGGTGTAGTTGGCCGGCTAGAGTAAGTCGAATCGACTAGGGTAATTTTCCCGTATCGCTAAGATCCGTACTGTTGTTTTATTTCGTCTTTTCCCCAATAACTTTCCCTCTTCCCTCCTTTCTATGTTTCGTCCACGTTTCAATAGAGTCAATGGGCTCGAGTAAAATAAGTTTTTCACACTTTTCATTACAAGCTTGCTTTGCATCCGAAAGGAAACGATTCCAAAAGTTGGCTTTCCTGAAACGTCCCATTTCAGAGCTCGCTTTCCACGTACGTTAACCCTCCCAATTTCCTTCCGCTAATCGAATAAAGCAGAAATTGGCGAAAATACGAAACGGCGAATTCGCCTGCCTTAATTTCGCCCCCCGCCCTCCCCTAACAAACCGACATTATCCCCCATCATCCTCGTGTAAGGGCAAACGCTATTATGTGATGTCTCCCCACGAATTATCGTTAATTGTAATTATTGTCTGTATTATCCCCCTCCCTCCCCCACTCCCATCCACGTCCCCCAACATCCGCATTTCCGTCCTTTATCTCAATCGGTACGAGCATCCTAACGCTCTCGTAATGCTAATTGAATTTTCGAACGGATTCAAGTCAGTATATTCAATTTCGTCAACAAGTCGGGAGACGACAATTAGCCTGCGAATTGGCCGACTTGGCTGACGCCCGAGGTTATGATAAACGCTGAAACGTATACACCCCCTACCTAATTATTTTTAACCAATCAGAAATCGCCTTTATTCGTTGAATTTCCGATTTTTATTCTTAGAAATCGCAACAAAATAATCTTTGCTCTTCGGTATTGAACATGATATTTCGTTTTGGAAGGTTAAAAGCAATTAACAAATTCTTAGAAAAATGTAGAAACATAAATATCTTGGAAAAAACATGAATCCCTATTTAAGTAATATTTATTTTATTATATTTAACCAAAACATCGGTAATCGTACAATGTAAATTTCCCAGAACATCGAAAGTATAACGATAGATAAAGAAGTAGGGAAAGAATCGCAGCAGGTTAACATTTTTCGCGACATTTTTGCAACGGCCCTCGTAACAATCAAATCGCAAAAATATCCATTGCCAGGGTACGATTGTAAAAAAGACGAAAGGAGGAGAACGTTGGAGGGAAAATGTATAAATAACGTTTTTTTCCCGTCATTTTTTCGATAGTCTGGGCGAAGTCGCGGAGCAATGAACTGAAAAATACGATGAGTGCGTAGAGGGGGCGGAAGGGGGAGGAGGATAATAAAACGAATTTAATACTTAAAAGCGCCGTTTGGAATTAGCAAAAAACATTGCAGACGTAAAAGAGGTAATTTTAGCGCTTTCTCGTCGGCGAAAACGGGACGCGGTGAAAGGTCTCAGCGCTGATAAATCCATTTACGAATCGGCCACTCATTGTTTTGGCCAAACGTAAGCAAGGTTACACTCCCTGAAGTAGATGTGCTCTCCACCGAGATCGTGGAAAACGACCAGAAGATCCAACGAAAAATTTCGCTCCAATCGTCTCAAAACGAGCTCGCGGTAATTCTTTCGAGTTACTTCTCGGCCACTGCAAAAAGTATCTCGCATATGCTCACAGGCGAACCGCTGCGGTAGCCAGTTATCAGAAAGTATGTGTTATAGTAGAAATACGATAGAAAATCCTTGTAGGCTTGAAAGACGAGTGTCCGTGATCAAACTTCTCTCTACCGTGTGTCACCACTCTATACTGCTAGCTTCTTCAGTAACGCTTTGACAGTTACAGCATTCCCAGTCTGGAACACGATAGAAATTGGATAAATCAGCTATTTTTCCTTTATGCCATTTCATCATTTTTCTTAATAAAATCAAATCAGGATAACTCTTCATAAAACGCACCTAATTAAATTAGGTACGTCGATGGGCAGCCACCAAGTAACTGTGCTAAAACTTACTGAGAAGCACAATTTGCATATGAACAAGCGACAAACTTTATAAACCTCTTAAGGGGTAAGAATATCTGCTAATAAAATAATTTTCATCCTCACCACGATTTGGATAAGTAAAAGTACGTGTTCTGACTTCAACTACGTACATTGTCATCTTCGTTTTTCAACGAAATTTATGTCATTCTACGACAAACTCGGGTAGGATTAAAGTACTCGACGCGCCGATTAAAACGAAACAAACCGCAGATCTCTACGACTTACCGTTCCGGAGATATTGCGCCCTAAAGATTGAAAATTCGCACATAAAATTGCCATAATTTTGCTCTAGCGCGAAAACCGTTAGAGCTATCACGTTTGTCCTTATTTCATTCGATTCCAGTAGAGAGAGATGGCGGGTTCTGGCACACCCTCCCACCCTCCCGGAAGGTAGGCAACAACCCGAGCGTGTATACTGGAAGGTAGTCACAACCCCGAGCGCGCGTGTGTGGAAATGGGGGCCACAACCCCGGTTGGAGGGTTAAAACTCATGACAACCCCCTCCCCGAAAAATTCAAAACTCCCGCCCCTCTGGTCGGTAAGGTAGATACCTAGGGGTGCCGGTAATACAGGTGGCTGTATGTAGTACCGCTTTTGACCGGGAGGCGCCGCTGTTCGGTAGATGCCGGTAATACAGGTGGCTGTATGTAGTATCGCTTTCGACCGGTAGGTGTCGCTGTTCGGTAGGGTGGCCTACGTAGTATGTAGTGCCGCTTTTGACCGGTAGGTGTCGCTGCTGCTCGGAGTACAGGGAGCTGTAGGTGGTAACAGGTCCAATTAGGAAATTAGGCATTTCACCAGAAGATGGAGGATCAGGAGACGTTGGCCGGAAGGTTTATAAAGTTAAAAGATTACGTAATACCATGACGTCACAAACACGTTTCGACGGGAATTTGGCAGGCTAATGAAAAGTAATCCTAACAATTGGCGACTAAAACATATACATATCACCATCGAGGTACTGACCGCGCTCGACGCTGTTTGACTTCGGTAAACGGACGAGAACGGTTATTGCCAACGTGCTATGACCATCGCATCTTTAAATAGACAGACGGTACACCATCCAAGTACTGACCCGCGCCTCACTGTTTGATCTAGGTGATCGCATGAGAGCCGCTATTACCAACGTGCCGATTGTTGCGGATCATTCCTATATATTACGTAATATTACGCAATACCATTACGTCACGAACAGGTTTCAACGAGAATTTTCTTTGCTCAAGTCAATAATAACGTGAACACCAATCAGATCGCAGCATTCGCGACGGGGCGGGGCTAACGATCCATACGAAATCGTATAAAATAAAACGTTCACCAAACAATCCCACTTCAACTCCAGGCTTCGAGCGTATAACATTATCCGGAATAATGAATCGAGAAGAACTGCGATCAGCACTCGATCAGCACATAAATGGATTAAAACGATTACGGCATCAAGTGAATCTCTACTGCATCACAAAAGATTTTCACCGAATAACGCTCAACAATGAAAGAGATATTAAACAAAATACGAAGAACTATGAACAGCACGAATTTGATCATCGATCTTTGGATGTTACAACCATACGCTCTGGAAGCTAGCACTCGATTAAACTACGCAGAAGCTATAACTATATTATATTGAATAAAACATGTTGTTATAAGCATTATGAATTTTATTTCTAGAATAAGTAATATTTACAATAAGTGTATAGCACTAAAATAATGTGATACTACTAATAAATAAGAACAGCGTAAGTATTACTACAACACACTATCTTTGTTTATCCAACTGTTGTGAGAGTTATCGAATCCCAGCCACTTAACGTAAATTCGATCTCCTTTTCTACGTAAAACTTTTTCAACGAGGTATACGTTTTCATATTTGGCTCTTTGTAGTTCCTGTTCGTAGAAGCTTCCCAGAATCGGTCTTCCGCTAACGTCTTCGATTAAATATGTGTTGGGGTTACCCGCCTTCACTTTAACGACTTTGAATAGCTCCGCGCTCCAGTTTGGTGTATATGATTTGCCAAAAACGCTCTTGTATTTACTAATACGAACAACGTCACCCACCTTAAACCTCCTGTTTGGTTCAAACGCATCGATATTATTATAGAAGGTCGACATCAGATGGGCTTCGCTGACTGATGTAACATTACGAGGTTTCATCTTAATGGTTCGATGTTTCGTATCGTTGTACTCGTCGGTAACCTGGGGTAAAATATCTATCCATTTATACGAGCCCCTCAAACTGAATTTCTTATACAATTTGCTCTTGATTGTTCGAATAACCCGCTCGGCAATAGAAGCCTTCTTAACACTGTACGTGGAATAGTGGTTTATGGAGTAGGTTTTCATCAACTCCTGGAACTGTCGGTTATAATACTCCTTCCCCGCATCGGTTTGCAAATTTTTTGGGATCCGCTTTTGAAGTAGAATTTTACGCATCGCGTCCCTGACTTCAATAGCACCCTTGCTCTTTAAAGGCTCGGTCCACAGAAATTTCGAGAAACAGTCGATGACAATTAAAATATATTTATATCCGCGATTTTCCTTGCTATACGGCAAAAACTCCGCCAGATCACTTTGCCATAACTCATCGAGTCCTTTGATAATTATACGTCGCCTGATAAAGTTTCTTCTAGCCGCTCTGTGCAATTCGTCGACTACGGCTTTCTTAACTTTACTCATCTCAATTTTTTACAACGTTAACAGTTTTATCGATAGCGTTAATAACTTTATTTATAGCCACTCCCCGCGCATCCGCATCCACTATCACACGTTGCACAAGTGTATCTAACTCTATTATTTTGGATTCCATCCTTTTATTCGTTTCTTTTATTTCCGCTAATACTTTATCCATACTATTTATCTGTTTCGATAACATTTTTCTTATATTATCAACATATTTCGACATATAACTTTGATTAACACAATCCTGACTGTGGATGGGGTCTGCCACAAATCTAACACGTTTTCCCCCTACATCTACATCTCCTTCGGGCGTTAAGGGTAGGCCTAGAGGTCGCTTCAGGTTAATATGTTTAATCGTCGAACCGCCGAAGCGGGCATAACGTCCAAACTTGTCGATACTCATCGCGGAAATGAATACAATTGGGCAATGGTCGATTATTTATTCTATAACGCCCGCTTCGCGGAGTTCTTCTATTATCGACACGATTTCGTTGTTATGACTCATATTACCCGCGGCCTGGGATGCCTTCAGAAGTCGCAATCGGTCCACTAATTCGTTTACATCGTTCCAATAAACATACTCGTAAGGTGCTTTCGATACAATCATGGACATGTGTCCTTTACCCTCGGTGTTCAATAAAGGTTTGATTATATTCGTATATTTATACGCTCTATTCGCTCTAATATTTTTTTCCGGGTCGAAGTCTCGGTGCAGTACGTTCGTTTGTAGCAAGATATCGCGATAATTATTTTCATCGATGTCATCATAACCGCTAGGTCGTTTCTTAAACACTAACTCGTACAAACCAGGAGTTCCTTTATACAATTTGTTTTCCACTTTTATATCATCTCCTATAAAATCCAATGTACTATACCCAATTTTAAATCGATTTGCGTGCGGGTCTAAAGTAGGTCCAAAGGTGGTATCGTAGACGTTGCTCGTATCGCTGATGAGACCCCTTATGTAGGTTCGAGGTAAAACATTGGAAGCGTGCATATACTCGTACATTGGACTTTGAGGTTGCAGTAGCGATCGCTGAACTGTTCGCTGAGGTGTCTCGAGCGAGAAAGCTGGTGGGTCCCCGGTTACAGAGGATTCCAATTCATTTTCACCATCGTCCAACAGATGTTTCTTCACCTCCAGTAAAGGTTCTTTAACGGACCTTACCTCCCGTTTTACAGCAACATCGAGACTTTTTAGCGGATCCGTAATGGGTTTAAACGTTTTTTGCAAGAGTTCGTCGGCTTTCAGGTGCCCAAGTTTTAGTTGTAGATGTTTTCTTCTAATCGCCTTACCGGCTTTTATTATTTTTAATTTTAAATTACGCTCCGGTTTACTGGACATATTGATGGATAATCCGATGTACGTGTAGCAACAACAACAGTTGGTAAAGTACTGAACCTGGTGAACGAGCTTATACGTATTTATTCACGCAAAAGTCGCGAGATGCAGCGCCAGATGAATTGCATCAGACATCCTGATTCGTTTACAAGTAGATATACCAATCAAAATTCTTCCTATACCGGCCCTTATTTAAATCTCTATCCTTGTCTATCACCAGGAAACCGTATCTCTCTTTCCAACACTCTGCGCACATCAACTTAAATTGATCGAAAGACATATCGGTCCCCACCTGGTCATCGTATACGTGTCTTAAATTCATATCGTCCTGCTTGAAAAGTATTAAAAAATTTACATTATCTCGTATCAGATGCTTCGGTATTCGCGTATAAGTCTGACATAAATAAAAGCTGTCGATGGCTTTGTGACGTCCCATCGAGAAATACATACGGATTTTATCCTGCTTGTCGCAGGCCACGTCGTCGAATATAAACACGGAATTTTGTCGAGCGTCTGAGGGGTCCATAACAGCTTCGCTATCATTAAAAGTATAGTACTTAATTTCGGGGACGCGTTTCATAATATTCTCTAGGAACTGATATTTCGGCTGATACAGAGACTTCGAATATACGTACACGTTATAGAACTTCAGACCGTTTTCGTCAATCAACAAACTTAGCATAACGTTTGTCTTCCCACAGTTTGAGGGACCGCTAATAATGCAACGCACCGTATTCGGCAGCAAGTCGCCATGTCTCTGAGGACGAGAATCCTGAGAATTAAAATCAATCACCCGCAGGTGATGTTTCTGCTTGACGAGCCTCATACCGACTGCGGTATTATCATTCTCGTTCTCCTATAAATAGCGATCCTCCAGTTATCACAGTCATTTCAATGTCGAGCTTCAAAGAGGGAGGAGGTCTGGTCAATTCTTTAATTAATAATCTGCCAGTGGAGCTACATATCCCCGGATATCAGTATTGCGGACCCGGCACAAAACTTCAAAAGCGGCTAGCGCGCGGTGATCCTGGCGTAAATCCGTTGGACGCGGCTTGTAAAGAACACGATATTGCGTACGCTCAGAGTAAAGATCTAGAACGCAGACACCGGTCGGATAAAATACTTCAAGAACGTGCGTGGGCCAGAGTGAAATCTAAGCACGCTAGTTTCGGCGAAAAGGCAGCGGCTTGGGCGGTAACTAATATCATGAAAGCGAAAAGGAGATTGGGTGCGGGTTTAAAGTTGAAAAAGAAATTATCACCGAAATTGAAACCGTTTCGTGAGATTATGAAAAGCAAAGATGTACTGAAACGGCGTAAAGGTATAGATACTCGTAAGAGAGTAAAAGCACTCCTGGACGCCTCCAGAGCAGCCGTGAAGGAAGCTGGTGGACCTGAGAATATACGCATTCCTCGCATCATACCTATACCGAAAACAGGTGGTATACTACCCCTTATACCCATTCTAGCCGGCTTGTCGGCTATCGGAAGTCTGGCTGGTGGTGCGGCTGGTGTCGCGAGTGCGGTAAACAAAGCCAAGCAGGCGCAAAAACAACTTGAAGAGGCGCACAGGCATAACAAAACAATGGAGTCCATCGCATTGGGCAAGAAAGGCGAGGGAGTGTTTCTCAAACCGTATCGTAAGGGAATGGGTCTGTTCTTGAAACCGTCAAAAAACTACTAAAGCGACTACCGCGTAGAGCTCTGACGGACGTAGACATCAACAATATCGGGGCTCATATTCCATATTTCCGAGGCGTGTTTATGAGAGATCTTATGCCGAAACGCCCGCGAAAATTTGAATGCGCGGTAGTTAATTTGGATTCGATTAAAGGTCCGGGAACGCACTGGGTTGCATACTGTAAAGAAGGACTAATTGTAAACTACTTTGATTCCTTTGGTAACCTGAAACCGCCTCCCGAATTAATAGACTACTTCAACAAAAGCGGTCACGTAAGCATTCTATACAATCACGTTAGATTCCAAAACTACGATCAAGTCAATTGCGGTCATTTATGCTTAGAATTCCTAATAAATAGTCGGTAAGGCGGAACATCGTCATCAGTCATGTCTCACACGTTCACCTTAGTTGGTGTAGGCCACGAGCTCTCAGCAAATTACTATCCTCCGATCGATCTAGATCCTCGCTATGATTATGCGCTCGGATTAATTAGCTTGCACACCTACAACACGATTCCAAACGTTGTTGCGGGAAATAACAAATTTTACTACGACGATAAAGTAGTAACCATCCCCGTGGGTTCTTATGAAATTACGGATATTGATGAGTACATAAAGACTTCCATGCCGAAGAATTCTATTTCGATTAGACCCAATAATAATACTTTAAAGGTAGAAATCGAGAGCAAATTCAAAATTCATTTCAATCGGGAAGATTCGATAGGGCGATTGCTCGGTTTTAGCGGACGCACGTTGGAGGCGAACCGGAAATACGAGTCCGATTTGCCAGTACAGATTATAAAAGTCCTAGCAATACGAATAGAGTGTAATATAACTACATCCGCGTACCACGACGCACGTCCATCGCACACGCTGTACGAATTCTCACCTCAGGTGGAACCCGGCTATAGTATATACATCGAACCGCAGCACGTCATTTATCTACCGGTGAACAAAACAAGTATAGACAACATAACCTTATCCTTGTTAGATCAGAACGGTGACCCCGTGGATTTTCGTGGGGAGCAAATCGCGATACGTCTAGAATTGAAGAAATTGTAATGGGGTTGGAGTTTATTACTCGAAAGAATAAAATAGGAGGTGCAGCATCGTCTCACGTCATTCCCGAACAGACCGTTCAACAATTAACACATGCCAACATTGCGGTCCTCGAGGCCATAGGTTTGAAAGTGATCAATAATGGAAAAGTTGGAGATATTCGAGGGCTTGAAATTCGACGAAACTATAACCAAGGAGGAGTATCACACTTACTACCCCAGGACAAGCAATTTTAATTTAAACGATGAAGTACGCATCTGCATTCAGCATCAAGACATTTACACCTTACCATGTGAGAGTTACATTTACATCGAAGGAAGGTTTAATGTAGACGCAGCTGGAACCGGAGTCTGCACTCTGACCAATAATGCCTACGCATTCCTGTTTGAACATATTCGCTACGAGATTAATGGAGTCGAGATCGATAGATGCACCAAGCCGGGTATTACTACAACCATAAAGTCGTTGATATCGTACAACGACAGTGAAAGCAAGATGTTACAAGTGGCTGGATGGAATCCTTTCCAAGACAGTCAGCCGACGCTCTACGATGGCAAATTCAGCGCGTGCATCCCCCTAAAATTCTTCATGGGGGTTTTTGAAGACTATAAACGCGTATTGATAAACGTCAGTCAAGAGCTAGTATTGATTAGAAGCAAGACCGATGATAATTGCTACAGAAACACCGACGCTAACGGCACCAAGAAAGCGAGTTTGAATATTGAAAGAATTGAATGGCGCGTACCTCACATATCCGTAAATGACGAAACACGTCTAAAATTACTCGATGTCCTTAAGAACGATAAGTCCATATACATACCATTCCGTAAATGGGAATTGTACGAGTTGCCTTCTCTGCGTGCCACCATAACCGACATATGGCCCGTAAAATCTAGCACGAATATGGAAAGACCTCGATATATAATCGTCGCCTTTCAACAGGGCAAGAAAGACAATTTTAAAGCGAACGCGTCGCTTTTCGATCACTCGAAAATCAGAAACGTTAAGCTGTATCTGAACTCTGAAAATTATCCCTACAACGATATGAACATTGATATGGAAGGTAGACGCTATGCCATCGCGTATCACATGTACGCCTCCTTCCGTCCAAGCTATTACGGGCAGCCTAGCGAACCGCTCATGAACTATAACAACTTTAGAGATTCCGCCCTCTATGTCATAGACTGCTCGAAACAAAACGAGTCGGTAAAGTCGAGCGCTGTAGACATTAAATTGGAAATGGAGTCTAAAGAGGTATTTAACAAGGACACCGTCGCGTACTGCCTCATTATACACGACAACGTCGTTCAGTACGAACCTTTGAGCGGGACCGTTAAGAAAATAATCTAAGTATGCACGTAACGTTCGTCGAGCCAGTAGCGGTATATGAATGGAAGGACGATGAAGATAGAAGTTCGGAATGGTTACGTATGACCGTCGATCGTTTAAGATTCAAGCGTAGAATTGAACGGATTGAGAAAATTCTAACGCCCGTTTTAACCTGCGAGCACAGAGAGAAATTACTTGGTCGACGAGGATATTTGGTAATTGATGTGCAAGGGTTCAACATCCCCGAATTCGCAGTCAAGGAGATGAGTATCAGCGACGGAAATCACAGCATGCATTACCTGTTCAAGTCTTCAGTTCCTTTTCATTTACTTCCCGATGAAATCAAACGACAAGTTCGATGGTTGGAGCGTAATCACTTGAATATTAAATATTCGGATGGCTTTGTGAATATAGAAGAGATCGCGAATATATTGGTTAACACCTGTAAAGATTACGATGTCATATATGTTAAAGGGCATCAGAAAGAAATATTTTTAAGAAAATATGTAGATTTAGATATAGTTAATTTAGAATATAGTAGTGCACCCCGTTTACCTAAGTCAAATTTAGCTTGCTTTTATCATAAAACAGGTTTCGGCGCGTGTACGCAATACAATGTAAACATACTACTCGATTATTTAATAAAAAGTTATAAATAATTTCTTGTTTGTACTAAACATCCCTATGAACCGTGAAAATGCTGCGTAGTGCTGACGTCACGATCCTGTTCATTCCTGTTTGTACACCGACCGCTCACAGGCATGCCGTACTGACATCACGATGTCTGTTCTTCCCCGCTTTATTACCCAGAGATTAGTGTTAAAGGTAGGTATTAAGATTTAAAAACAGTTTAAACTTTAACAATTTATTTAAATAAAGAAAATAATTATAACAAGGTTTAATACAAGTTGATAAACATTTATAAAATAGAATATAAAACTGAAAATATTCTTTTAACAATTCTTATAATGTATAATACAATATAAATATAAATGGTGATAAATATTTACAAAGTATATGATAAACATAAAAATCCTCTTCTAATCGATGCCCAACTTCATGATTTCATGGTCGTAAAATACGGTGTTATAGGCGAAGTGAAGCGCTTCCAGCATAAGCAGAGCGTTCATCGAATTCTCATGGCAGGTTAAAAGCGATTTTACGTTTTGGTATAGATCGCCGTCCATTTTAGTGCACATGTCCAAAACAGTGTTGTAGAATTTGATAAAGTCGCCCCCTTTCAGTAGGGATATTTTCTGATCAATCAGATCCTTCAGAAAGTATATGCTATTGTATGTCTCACGCGACAAAACCATTTGCTGATCGCGACTCGTCAGACGGATCACTTCGAAGTCTTTGTAGGTGCTAACTTCCATCTGATGATTAGAACTGGTTCCCTCGTTCTTGCAGAACTCCTTCCATTCATCGTCTGTGAAGAATATGCAGACGTTGCGTGATTTCAGACGTACCAGGGGTACGTAACCTGCAGCAGGGCTGATTCCTACGTCTAACCATTTGAAGCAGCTTTTATTAAGAGCATATGTCGACTGTCCGAGCAATTCTCGTTCGTGCACGATTGCTTTCTCTTTCATTTTGATAGCGTTGTCGATGAACTCATTGGCTGTAACAATACACGATTATTAATATTTTTCCAAAAATAAGAACGGTTGAAAATCTCACCTTGCTCCATCGCGAAGTATTGATGTTGATGGTATGGGTGCTGACTGGATACTACAAGTGCAGTCGCGATGAGTTGTCTATTATTGAGGTAAACGTCGCAATTGATGATGTCACAGTTGGTGGGGATGGTAGTGGGGGAAATCTGTAACAAGATGACACTTAGTTTGTTTCTAGACGTTAATCACATTTGCATACACACCTTAAACTTGTCGGTCCTCGATGGCGTAGTGGCCCCAGGCATACGTATGGACGCCATCAGCATGGATGAATCGTTTGTCGTCCAGGGGTGATAGGGCCAACTTCCTCTGCTCTACTGTATAGATGTCATGGAGAGCTGTTTTGAATATGTGTTGGGTTTTATATAGTAAGCTTCCATTGGTCAGGCTCTCCATGTAGTCACCCATGCTGATGTCGTCCTGGACCACGCATTTTTGAACCCCTTTCGCCCTCTTCACCTGCTCCCCACCAATTCGTAGACCATACATTTTCGATCGCAGGCCTACAAATTCTTCGACGGCTTTACCGCCAGCCTCATCTTTAAATTTGCCCGGTATGGCTTTATTTAGTCGGGTGATGCCATACGGGTTATCATCGTTGTAATTCGATGTGTCGAAGTTGTGTTGATTTTGCTTTATATCCTCGTAGACATCGTTCGTTTCAATTTGTAGAATGAGGCTGTCCGTGTCGGTGTAACATAGAATTGCTTTGTCGTTGTACATTCCCTTCAATTCATCGTAGTAAAAGTTATACATCAACAACTTTGACAACTCCAGCACAGCGAAACCGATGTAAATTGGTTTATTGTATGTCACCTTCAACTTTCTCATTTGAATAGCAACAAAGTTTTCAGTGAATATGCTCACGCTTTTAAAGTTTTGCTTCGCTATTAATGAGCGTGCTCCCCGTCTTCGCCCCAGGTCTTCCCAATGGGTTAACAGTTTAACGTCTACCCGTTTGTCGACGTTCTCCATTGTCTTGCCGTATGCGGCGTTGTTCATTAGCTTGAAGAAACTCTTTTCAAACTCATTCGTTGCTTGTTGACGCAGAGAGGTATTCAAATCGATGTATCTTTTAGCCACGCTGACTGCTTGAATCGCAATATTCTATGGACGCGGATGAGCTCTAGTCCTTTAGATATGGCTTGTTTTAAGTTTCTGTGATGAACGACGTAGTGGTGTTTATCGCGCAGGTTTGCTATCAATTTTCTATTGTGAAACTTTGATGTCGGAGGTACTATACTTTCAGGAAGCAATGGCAAATCGTTGTGAGCATCGTGTAGCTCTTTGGGGTATCTCATATCAACCTCCAAAAAGTACCCCGTTTCCTCATCCTCATCTAACTTTTCGATATCTAGGCTTTCGATCTCCTCCCGCCTCATCCACTCGAATTTGCCGTAGGGGAGGGGTTGGGACATGGCCCATCCATATAGATTGTTGGCGTCCAAGTCCATTAGGAACGTGGATGGAACGCTGCTGTCGTAACCGGGGACGTATTTATTATTAGCCTTCGCAAAACGCAGGCTGACTTGCGACAGACCACCTCGAATGCTTCTTTTAATGAAGTGGTGCATTTCCACGTCTGTCAGAAGCTCCAATTCGACCCCGGTATACTTCAACATAGCATCCCATGTCAGTCCCGGGCTGGTATAATAATGCGCCGGATCAAGATCGTAGGAACGCTGGCATACTTTCCGAAAATTCTCGAAAATGTCGGTGAGCAGGAGAACGTCTGTCTTCAAATATATATTGGAGTAATCCAGCAAGCTGGTGCAATGGAAAGTATTCCATACGTTTATGGCATGCTCGTATTCCTGATTGGTTATATCTCTCCCCGTCAGACTGTTGCGAAAGATGTGTTGAGGCGGTAATGCTGCTTCACTCAGCGTATCGTAGCTGGTGATATGGTTGTACGGGAATACACCTTTTCTGATAACCAGCCTGAACTGTTCGTCGTCCTCAAAATGCGTTCTCACATGCTCAAACTGATCTTCGGCGAGATTTTCCGCCAGCTTTTCGATGGACGAAGGCATAAATCTTAACGAGTCTACAAACCTCATTTTAATATTTACAGTTCTAGATACACCGACCTTATCCGTGTATCGATCCACCTCGATCTTCTTCGTGAAGCTAATATATTTTTCTTTATTAAGGGGTATGACGTCGATATCTTCACTGTCATCGGCCAGCTGACGTATGAGCAGATGACTGTCATACCCACTTAAATTGTGGAAGAAGATCGGTACCACTTTGCCGATTTTATAATTTAGGTTGCAGCAGGAGTGCGCCGCACCACGGAATCGACCGGTCAAATGGCAGTGATCGGCCACTTTGTCATCATTTAGGTCTTTACCGCATATATGGCATTTTGCAGCGTCGGCGTATGCCTTCAACTCGTAATCGGTGAGACGATTCATGCGCTTGGGAAACTTCATGTGTTGTTCATACATTTTTTAATGTCCTCGGACAATCGCTGTATGAAGACCTCGGGGCAATCCAGCCCGGCATAGCTTACAAATTTATTATATTTGCTATCGAAGGAGCATACTATGTTGTACGCGAAGCTATACGCCTGATGTAGATGCGTTTTACTGGTGTATGCCGCCTGCGGTTCGGGTTGGCAGGTCTGCACAGGCTTCAACATACATTCGAAGTCGGCGTATACGACGAAAGGTAGTGCCATTTTTCTATCGTAATTCACGAATTTCAGGATGTTTTGCGGTACCATTTCACCCATTCTATTTTTTATATCCTCTGTTGTTGGCATGACGGTGAGGATCTCATTACATTCGCCTTCGGTATGCCTTCTGAGAGCCTCGTTGGTTGTAAAGTAGTTGAGGCAACCGTCGCAGAAATATTTCCTCTGTTTCTTGTGGGACAGCGATGCCGATACCAACCGTGACAAATCTGTTATCAGCACATAGTGGGCCTTCTGTGCTTCTTCTACCAGCAGCAGATTCACGTGCGTGTCTCGTTTTGTCTTTGTTAGATACAGCGGTCCTACGATTTCATGTGCTTTCGTCTCACCATTGAATTCGAGGCCATATACATTTAAAGAGATGTTGTTTTGTATCTCGATGCGGGGTATATCCCTTAACTTCGTCGGGAAGTTGATGCCTTCTAGATTCAGGATGGTCGAATAGTGCGGATAATTCGTAGTCCTAAATTTATTCGTACAGGTTGGGTAAAGTGCTGCGGTGATAGCCCACGCAATGCAGGCTTCGTCGTTATTTTGTATGTTAACGCATGCCTTTTTATTCACTATTTCTTTCGGAAGTTCTATGTAGGACGATCCTCCTAGCGGTTTATATGCATTGACATTAACCTCCACATGTGATACTGAGCCTAGCGTCCATCCTGAGTCTCTATCCTGAAATTCCTCGGCCTTAGTCTTAATGTTGCTGGCGAGCTCTTCGTAGAGGTCCTCAAGATCGGTTGACGGGGTCACCAAGACGTATTTGGTGTTAAAAGATTTTAGTTCAGTCACTTGCTCCTCCCCGCAGTTCTTCGTGTACCAGGCGAATAACTCTAACTGCAGTTTCACTCCCTGGTTCAATCTACTTATATTGTCCTCCACCAACCTACAGATTTTCTGCTTGACATCGAGCAGTAATGTTGGGATGTCTACATCGACGGCTCCTATGACTTTATACTTTCTTATATTATTCTTCATGCTCGTCTTCAAAATGAAGACGCCTTCTTCTAGCATGATAGCGTTGTTCGCTAGATGGGCCTGCGATCGAAGGTGGCCGTTATGCAATGCAACCGTCGGGAAGGTTTGGCCGCAGCATTGAAAAACTTTTTCCGGCTTGCTGGTGGATGGTATGGTCTTCACTCTCTTACTATCCGACTGGGCTTCTACCGAAACCTCTCGTTTCCTGCCCGCCGGTTCGATGTTGTGTCTTTTCTTCATATGACGAGTCAAATTATCCTGTCTCGTGAATGTCTCCTCGCATACGGAGCACGTGTATAACTTTCGGTTTACACACGGATGCCTCTTCAGATGATCCTTGCTGGTGTATGTCTTGTTGCATATTTCGCACTCCATCTTAACTATAATACGGTATCCTATTAGGAGAAGCATGCGGTAAAATTAAAATAACTTACCTGAAATATGCTGGTTCAACCACACTGAATATTAAATATATGTATATAAATAAACGATAAATATGGAACAAACACGATAAATACTAATAAACACGAGCGATAAATATGGGATAAACACGATAAATACTAATAAACACGACCGATAAATATGAAATAAATAGATAACACTAAACACTAATGATAAATATGAAACAAATGGATAAATATAAACACTAAACACTAACGACAAACAGGTGATAAACGGAGATAATGATGAGAGATGTGGATGTTCGCGAGCTAACAGCTGATGCTGAACTGTAAAAAGAGTGGAAAAGTGCTCCCTTTTATACGATTCAGTGTGTGATCATAGGCCTCGCCCCGTCGTAAATGCTGCGCTCTGATTGGCGTTCACGTTACTTTTGCATCGAACAAAGAAAATTCTCGTCAAAACCTGTTCGTGACGTCATGTTATTGCGCAATATTAGGTAATACCCCGACGTTGTGACGTAACGCGTTCTAATTGGCTACCGATGAAACCTATAAAGGCAAGCGCGCTCGCAGATTTTTCATTCAGACAGCTGTAGTACGAGCGTACGTACCACCTATTCACCGCAACTTGCTAACACGCATCAAGCGATTAACTACGAAATGGAAGCAGCCTCCGAGGTTGGAGATGCAATTGTTAAAATAACCGAGAATCGAGGAAGCCTTATGGAAATACGGAATGAAGTAATCCCTCACCTTCCCGTTCAAGTACTAAGAAAGATGGTCAATCATTTATCGCTGGAGGAGCACTGGCGTCTTATACCGGATTACAGGAAGACAAAATTGCAGGATTACCTGCCTTGCTATAAACATTACAACACATCCGAGTCTACTACACATATCGACGGACCGCCGCCTCCAATACGTAAATGCTACGGTTGTATCAACCCTGAAACGCGCGAAGAACAAAACTTCGAGGATGCAGTCGTCACCGATGAACGTATTAAGGAGACTATAGCAACGATAAGAAGAAATCGCGGTAGTCTTAAAGGAATTAGCGATGAAATAATCCACCAGCTACCCGTAAACGTGTTTCGAATGTTCGTAAGTTCATCATGGATAGAGAGAAAATGGTTCTTAATGCCTATAAGCCTAAAGGCGAAGTTACAGGACTATCTACCTTGTTATAAGCATCATAACGACCATCCCTACGACGACTTCTTCGATAGTCCACCAGATTCAAGACACCACTGTAGCTTTTGCGGGGATCGTTCTTTCGGGTATAATGGAGAAAGCGGGGATGAGAGCAAGATGGAATTTCGTTATTGTGTACATGGAGGACATAGGGGCCTCTCATCAGACAGCGAGGATGAAGATCAGAGAATTGTTAAAAGATTTTGTTATGAGAAAAATAAATGTATTATAGAAGAAATAAATAAATATAGATAACCAATGTTCTAATGTCTTAATAAATAAATAAATAAATAACGTTTCATTAGCTCGTATTCAAAATCCTCGTCTAAACCTGTTCGTGACGTAATGGTATTGCGTAATATTACGTAATATATAGGAATGATCCGCAACAATCGGCACGTTGGTAATAGCGGCTCTCATGCGATCACCTAGATCAAGCAGTGAGGCGCGGGTCAGTACTTGGATGGTGTACTATATGTGTATTTAAAAATGCAACAGTCATAGCACGTTGGCAATAGCCGTTCTCGTCCTTTCACCAAAGTCAAACGGTAATGCGCGGGTCAGTACTTGGATGGTGTACCGTCTGTCTATTTAAAAATGCAACAGTTATAACACGTTGACAATAACCGTTCTCCTTCTTTCACCAAAGTCAAACAGCGCCGAGCGCGGTCAGTACCTCGATGGTGATATGTATATGTTTTAGTCGCCAATTGTTAGGATTACTTTTCATTAGCCTGCCAAATTCCCGTCGAAACGTGTTTGTGACGTCATGGTATTACGTAATCTTTTAACTTTATAAACCTTCCGGCCAACGTCTCCTGATCCTCCATCTTCTGGTGAAATGCCTAATTTCCTAATTGGACCTGTTACCACCTACAGCTCCCTGTACTCCGAGCAGCAGCGACACCTACCGGTCAAAAGCGGCACTACATACTACGTAGGCCACCCTACCGAACAGCGACACCTACCGGTCGAAAGCGATACTACATACAGCCACCTGTATTACCGGCATCTACCGAACAGCGGCGCCTCCCGGTCAAAAGCGGCATTACATACAGTCACCTGTATTACCGGCACCCCTAGGTATCTACCTTACCGACCAGAGGGGCTGGAGTTTTGAATTTTCCGGGGAGGGGGTTGTCATGAGTTTTAACCCTCCAACCGGGGTTGTGGCCCCCATTTCCACACACGCGCGCTCGGGGTTGTGACTACCTTCCAGTATACACGCTCGGGTTGTTGCCTACCTTCCGGGAGGGTGGGAGGGTGTGCCAGAACCCGCCATCTCTCTCTACTGATTCCTAGTTAAAATCTGCTTCTAGGAAGATCAATTAGATCGCAATCAAACTTTCAATAAAGGCGCAGATAGCGATTTATTTGAAATTCTTCCGAAAAAGAAAATCTCGTTCTCAAGCGAAATTTTGATCATTGGAGAAAAATTCGTGTTGCAACGCGATATAATTCAAATGTTCGACGAGCCGATTCAAACGAAACAAACTGCAGACCTCTACGACTTACCCTTCCGAAGATATTGAACTTTAAGGATTGAAAATACTTGCGTGAAATTACCATAATTTTGTTGTAGCGCGAAAACCGTTATAGCTACCGCATTCGTTCTTATTTCGTTCGATTTCTTGCTAAAATCGCTTTTAGGGAGGTGTACTAGATCGCGATCGAACCTTTAATTGTATAACTGCAATTCTACGCAAATTCCGTTGAAAATTGCGATTTTTAGTTCGAGCGTAATTGAAAATGGCTATAACGTCCTTATTTATGGCTCGATCGCGATCAGCTAGACCTTCCTAGAAGAAGATTTTGTCTACGAATCGAATAAAATGAGAACGATCGTGATACCTCTAATAAAAACTGTTGTAGTTTCATGCTTGAATTTTCAAACTCCTATATCGCCGGAACGGTAAATCGCAGAGACCTGCGGTTTGTCTGGCTAGAATCATCTCTTCGAGTACTGTAAGCCTATCGAGTTATAATCCTAATTCTACGTCCGATGACCAAAAATGTTGTTTACAATTACGATTTTCAGTTTGAGCGAAATTTCAAATTGCTGTAGAGCTGTTAATTATGGCTTGATCGTGATCAGGTAGACCTTCCTAGAAGCAGATTTTATCTACGAATCGAATAAAATGAGAACGAACGTGGCATCTCTAATAGTTTCCTCGCTAGAGCAAACCCATTGTAGTTTCATATTTGAATTTTCAAACTCCTATATCGCCGGATCGGTAAATCGCAGACACCTGCGGTTCGTTTGGCTTGAATTATCTCTTCGAGTACTATAAGCCTATCGAGTTATAATCATAATTCTACGTCCAATGACCAAAAATTTTGTTTAAAATTACGATTTTCAGTTTGAACGAAATGTCAAATTGCCGTAGAGCTGTTAATTATGGCTCGATCGTGATCAGGTAGACCTTCCTAGAAGCAGATTTTGTCTACGAATCGAATAAAATGAGAACGAACGTGGTATCTCTAATAGTTTCCTCGCTAGAGCAAACCCATTGTAGTTTCACATTTGAATTTTCAAACTCCTATATCGCCGGAACGGTAAATCGCAGAGACCTGCGGTTTGTCTGGCTTGAATCATCTCTTCGAGTACTGTAAGCCTATCGAGTTATAATCCTAATTCTACGTCCGATGACCAAAAATGTTGTTTACAATTACGATTTTCAGTTTGAGCGAAATTTCAAATTGCTGTAGAGCTGTTAATTATGGCTCGATCGTGACCAGGTAGACCTTCCTAGAAGCAGATTTTGTCTACGAATCGAATAAAATGAGAACGAATGGTATATGCTTCATAGTTTCATTGCTAGAGCGAAACTATTGTAGTTTGATATTTGATTTTTCAAACTCCTATATCGCCGGAACGGTAAATCGCAGAGGCTTGCGGTTTCTTTGGCTCGAATCTGCTCCTCGACTATTTTAAGCCTATCGAGTTGTAACTTTAATTCTAGGTCGAATAACTAAAACACATCGCGGGAATTTCAAACAGGTTATGGGACGGTAGCTATGCGTAGCGATTCCGGACGGATTTTACGTGTTGTAATTAATATTTGAGTCCGATGATGACGTGTTCAATAAAATAACCGTTTGTAAACGTTTTGTTTCGTTTATTTCAATTTTTTCCTCATTTCTCAAAAAAAAAAAAAAAAAAGAGAGCGCCCGTTCAAAACTGAATTTAAACGAAATCTAATTGCTTCGGCGGTACGTAATCGAATTTTAACGAAGTCCTCGTTAAAATCGATGGACGCGACGACGATTTATTATTGTCTTCGTTCTCGAACGGTCGAACGGGCTGGGCCGGTGCGAAATTGAATGTTACGACATTCCCCGCTTATTCGAAACTCGACAGAGCGAAAGGTGATGCGAGAGTAATTTTTACCGGTTCAAATGTCGCGAGCGAAGGGACCGATAAACGAGGTACAAATCGAGTTCTATCCACCCCCTTTTTCATCTCATCCCTTGCGCTCGTTCGTTTGTGTCGCGGCCCCGCGTTTACGCCTTACTTGTTTCTGTTTTTTCCCTAAATCCCTTTGTTATCGTTCTTTTGTTTTTGGTTGAATTTCCGGTAACGTCTGATTGCGTCCTTTTTTTTGTTATCGCAATTTTACACGTTTTCGCCGACATTTTCGTACGATATTAAAACCGAATCTTTCAACTACTTACATGTAACGGTACGTCATTTTCGTCAAACGTTTTCAATGTAAAGAGAAATCAACTATCGTTAGTGATCATTGCTAGTTAGTGTGTCGAACTCGAAAGTTCAGTTACTTTTGACGCGGAGTGTATATTGTAATATCCAAGTTTAAATCACGCGCCACGTAAATAAGTTGGTAACGCTAAGGTAAAATTAAATTAGGGAAGATACAGTTCTAGTAGTTGGTAGACACGGTTAATTGAGGAAATAATCAATGAGAAAGTGAAAAGTCGTTCCGGACGAATCGCTCTGGTACGCTCTAACACCCAAACTAAGCAAATTTCACGAGTTTTGACGTCAAAGTCGTATTCTACACCTTCGAAAACGTCTGTACACAGAATTTCGTCTAATTTAGAATATATTCATTTTTTTCTGAATTTCCAAACGGGTACCCCTTGAAATTTCGAAGAAAATCGAAATTTCAAAGAACTATGCATGTAGGTTCACTCTAGCGTGAAAATCGACAAGCTATCGATAACGTAACGATATCGACCGCAAGATGACTTCCAAGGTCACGAACAAAGATTAAATAAAACAATTGTATCGACAGAAATCGCGGTACGCGCGAAGAAGAAGGAAAAAAAACGTAACATGCGTCTGTTCATTTTAATCTTCTTTGTTACAGGAAACACTTTCGTGGTGAACGTGGCCTTGGCCGATCTACTAGTTTCGGGATTGGTGGTTCCGGCATCGGCCGTGGTCATATTGGCCGGTCTCAACGATAACCTCGCCGTGTGCCGTTTCCAATGGTTCCTGGCCGCCCTCTGTTTCCTGGTGACGGTCCTCTCGTTGGCGGCGGTGGCGGCCGAGAACTACGCCCGTCTGTGCTGTTCCGTCAACTTCTACAACGCGCTGACTCCATCCAAGATAACGGCCATCCTGCTCGGCTTCTGGGGCGCCTGTTCGCTGGCTTCCGGTCTCCAGTTCGGCACCGATCTCTCCTTCGACTACTGCACGCGGAAATATCCAGGTTTGATCCCCTATCAGGCGACCGTAGGCGTAGTTTTCGTTTTCATGCCGATTAGTTTGACGTTTTTCTGCTACGTTCGGACTAGCTATCAGATACACATGGCCAGGTCTCGGCCCAGCTTCAAGCCGCCGGTGACGTTCGGCTGGGACTGTTCGCTAATGCAGACCAACATGTATAGTTTCGTATTGTTCGTAGTGTTCTGGTTGCCGTTCGGGATAGTGCTGGCGATAGGCACGGTCCGGACAATACCGGATAGTCTCTTCTATAACTTAGCATGGCTAGCGATTAGTAAGAGCTGCATCAATAGCATCCTGTACTGCGTTACGAATAGACACTTTCGCGACGCATACGTTAATCTCTTCCATTACTGCTGCTGTAAGACTACGGTTACTTTTTCGCGCAGGCAACGCGGACCGGAAGGCGGCGTTAGGCCGTCGGGGACGTGCGCGTCCACATCATCCCCGGTTATAACATGTACTGTAGTCCGCAAAGGTCTCGCGAGGGACAGTCCAAGAGGTGCGTCAGCGGACGCGCCAACGGCAGAGACGTTTACGAATTATGATGAGGCGACAGCTGCAACACCCATACGGGTGTTTGGGTCTAGTTCTAGTTCCCATTTTATAAAGGACAGATTTTACCCACGATCAAACGGGATTATACGTGATCCCGTCAAGATCTTCGAGGCATCTGAAGAACTTTTAACATTCCGTTTCCTCCCCTCCGATCTACATATGTGCGAATAATTTTTATATTCTTTTATCGATTAAATAGGGAACTTTGAATTGGTAAAAAATCGTCCCAAAAGAAAACGGACGAAAGTAGTTTGAAGACGAGTGGGCCTCGTTACACCTTACCACTTTCACGATACTTACCAATTCAAGGAGTCCTATAGTCGTAGTAATTATCTATAAGTCGAAACCGTCAGATTTAGGTTGAAAATCGAAAAACGACTCCCACCACATTCCCACCATATTCCCACTACAGGAAGAGATTGTCTCGCAGAGGGATATGTGGCGAACACGATAGGCGCATAGCACACGTACGTAAAGCATTTGTACCACAGATTGTGTAGGAACTGCTGGTGAGGGGTGAAAACCTAAATCTGTCGGTCCCTATCTATAAAGCTTACTTGTCACATCCATCCTGTTTGAAAGAAAAAAGTTATTATTAGTGAAAATAAAAACTAATACGCAATATTTAGAAAAAAATAATAAGAATAAGAAACAAATCCGCGGTCGTATCGGTTTTGTTTCTCCTCGATCTTTCGTTTTAACCCCCTCTCCCTCTCTCCCTCACTACTCTCTTCCCTCCGCCGAGATATCGTTCGGTATCGACTGCAACCTGGTTCAAGTCGCCTTTTTCTTATTTCCTCCCCTTCCCTTGACAGAGACAGCGTGTATTCCTACGTACCATAGACTATATATAAACTATGCACTAGGTTGGAGTTCAGTTTGTTTCTCTCCGTGCCTTTTATTCTGTACCTGCAACCTGTCTGGGCCAGTTTCCAGCTCTCCATTCTATTCCGTCTGTCTCTTCGCCATCCCCCTCGACAAAGGTAACGTGGGTATGTACCATAGACTACGTAAACTATGCCGGGGCTAACGAGGTGGGGGGAGGGTAGCGGCGAAGTTAGCGACTATGCCTTTCTATGCTGACCCGTAACCTATTAGAGCAGCTTTCCTCCATGCCCCCACTTCCTCTTTGCCTCTCTCCGCGACAAAGACCCGGAGTGCCCGGGTATAACAGACCAACTTTCACGTCACCAATTCACTACGTCAGTGTGACGTCAGCGATGAGTATGTTTCGAGACCCGCCTCGAGAGAGAGAGAGACGCCTACATGGTCAAAAGCTAACACCTGTTCATTGGTCTATGTAGAGAGCGGTTCCCAAACATTCTTCATAGTTCACCATCGAATATCGCGGTTTTTGCCATACACTCCCCAGCCTGCAACGGAGCAACCTCTTTGGGCGACTAAAAAGGTGACGAGTTTTATCCTCCTTATCCCAACCCTTATACTCTATCGGGTGTCTAATATGCAGGAACTGAGTTTGTAAGTCGGAATTTTCTCCTATCCTTCTCTCCATGCCTTTCTATCTTGCGCCCGCCTTCTAATCTCCTTCCAGGGGCATGTTTCTCCTTTCGGCGAAATAATAATATATAATAAATTCGTAACGTAAACGAGGTACTAAGTTTATGTTAAGAATGCAGTAGGTGGCGTCCCGAACCGAGATACAATCAAAATGGGAAAAACTCGTCGGATCAGTAGGGTTATGGTAGACGAAGTAATTATCTTCAATTGACGTGTCCGTTTGAGAATATAATAATATATAATTTCACATCGCTTGGTAATTCTTTGTCGTTACTAGGGCCGTCGATGAATACCTTACATCCTATGGTCGTCAAATGAGACTGCTACAGTCTCGCAGTCTGGGGAAGATGAAATTTGTTAACGAAGAGCTAAGGGGGAAGAAGAATATAGCACCTGTAATGAATACAAACATTAAAAATGCTCAAAATACATTTTTGTGGAGATTGATGGTCGTTGAGGGACCTGTGGAGTTGTCTTAGTCCAGATTGATGATATCTGCTAGGCGACGGATCCTCACTTTAGGGGGGCGATCTTGGGTAATTTCACATCGGGCAAGAAACGAATATCATATCTTAGTTAAGAATTCAGTGCGGGGAAAGATAAAGCTGTAAAGTTCTTGAATCTGATTGGCTGATAATTACGCCCAAATTACACTGACTTCGTCTAACATAACCCTACTTATCCGAGGTGTTTGTCCTATTTTGATTGTACCTCGATTCGGAGCGCTACCTACCGCATTCTTAACGTAAACTCAGTATAGATTATAGACTGCAACCCTCACCAACTTCTATAGACATTAAAGGTTATTCCGATCCGGATCTAACCTAAAAGATGCGGTTAATGCCTATTCTGCGGTTAAGAGATTTTTCTCATTTCCTCATTCTACCCACTCTTCCTGTACAGAAAACTGCTTTTACATGTTTCGACCGCTCCTTCGAAGTTTGCTCCTTGCTCCTTCGAGGGAATAATCGCAATTAAATTGTCAAATTATTTCATATTTCACCAGTTTCTGTAAGATCGGATTGTCCCCCCCTCTTCCTCAAAACTGTAGAAGCAAAAAATCCCGGACGAATCTACGACTACACACTTTTTCAAAATGTTTGTCTAATTAATCCTGTATCTGATATGACGCACTTGATAGTTGTCACTTTTATCTAACATAACCTCACTTATCCGAGGAGTTTGTCCTATGTTTTGATCGTACCTCCGTTCGGGACGCCATCTACTGCATTCTTAACGTAAACTTAGTATAGGAAATATGATGCCATCTACTAGACCGCAAGTTAGTTCTTTCACTGTATTACTGAATGAACGTTTCGTGCCCACATCGAGAGATGTCACTAGTGCTATTAACGTTGAGGAGGTGCTTTCGCGCGTTAATTTAAGGCTTTCCTTTACGAAGTAATCTATTTTTAATATCTTATGACTTATTGTTTAACAACATCGTTAATTTTTTTTTTTTTGAAATTTAGTTAAAATTGAATACCTCGGGCAAAATGGCCGTTGAGCCTCGGAAGCCCGGGCAGCACCTATTTAGGGGCGCTTATGTAGTGGCTTAAACCGCTTCCATCCTCACATTTCTTATCTTCTGCCCCCTCTGTTTTCCCATTTCATTCGTTCCCGTATCCCCCTTTTACCCTTTCCCTCTTCCGCGTCATCCTATCCCTGTTCCATCTCCCCCAGTTGCTTCCTAGCTTTGTATATCGTCCGCGTAGTCTATGGTACGTATCGAAGTGGAGAAAATTGCGAGAATTTGCGCGCGTTTTTCCTTTCGATTCCTAACGATCGAAACTGAATTTCGTTGTATTTGATAATCGAAGAAACGCCTCGTATGCGACGTGCGTGCCCGAAATGAACTTAATCGATGCCTCCTGGATCCGTTTAGCTTCGGGGCGCTTGCGCGCCCCTTTCGACGCCTTTTCACGAGCTTTAATTGTGAAGCATTTGTATATGTACATACGTACATCATAATTCGCGAGCTACCGCCTACGTATAGCTTATAAGGATTAGATAATTGATGTAGGGGTGATAAAGACAGGACGAAAGTCCACTTGGAAAAGAAAGAAATGTAATGGAAGATTTGAGAAAAACCGATCGGAATGCTGTTGCATCGGATTCGTTTCGGCAAGCACGAAAGCACACACAACGTCCGTTTTGTCCTATTCCCTTTTTTGACGCGATCTTAAAATTGTTCAAAATACTGCGAAACTGGTTGAAACAATTGCGTTTCGTGAAGAAAAAAATTGCCATCACGGGATTGTGGATTAGATGTATGGGCCTCTCAACGAAGGTATCTTCGATAGAAGCAACACCAATCAGATCGCGGGACATTGTGTACAATCAACCCTTTCAAATTTGTACTCCTTTCCCTTTTCCCTTCTAAAATTTATTACCCCTCCTCTTTTCCCTTCTAAAATGTTTCACCTTTTCTCCTTACCGTTCTAAATTCTTTCACCTTTTCTCTTTTCCGTTCTAAATTCTTTCGCCTTTCACCTTTCCTCTTTTCCCTTCTAAATTTTTTAATCTTGCCTCTTTTCTCTGCTTAATAAGTCAATTGCCGAAGGACTTATTGGACTTAACTTGGACGAAACTAGCTTCGTCCATGGCTTCCGCGTTTTCGCAAAATTTTGCTAAGGGCACAACTCGCAAGAATCCCGTTACGAAATTTGAGATTCTCTGCAAACGAACATCAGCCAGTTGCCTTCGCAGATGATCTAACCATGATAGCAAAGTCGGAAAAAGAGCTGCAAAAAATCGCAACCGATGGCAACCGATAAAAGAAGTAAGAGGATATGGATCGGAAATTAACCGGGGAAAAAACAAACTACATGGTGGTGATGCGAAGCACGGGGAGAGGAAACCGAAGATGTGACTGCGAGAGTACAGGAAGAGAAACGATATAATTTCGGGAGGGTGATATATACTAAAGCTTATATACTTTAGGCATACTGATAGGAGGGAAAGGCCACGAAGAACAAGAAATCAGAGGATAGAATAATGAAAGGAAATAAAAAATTTGGCGGCTTGAAGTAACGGATGAGATCCAGAAAGGTAAAAAACCAGAATATATAAAACTGTAATAAGACCAAACGGTGACTAATCGTAGTATAGTAATACTCGAATGGTTAATTGGTAATTAGAAAATTCATCTTTTATGACAATTCAATATATCAAAAATTACAGTTAATGTTGGGGTTATGGTCTTCAATTATCATACGGTTTATTTTGGGGTTCTATTTATACCTTTTCGACACCACGCCCACCACCCTTTGAGTATTTTATTACCCTGCGGATGTTAGCTTCTTATTTTAACTTCAGCCAGAGACGTTTAATGGGAGAAACAAATGTAACTAGAAATAAAATTATTAATTATTATAAAAAGCATAGATTAAAAGATAGAAAAGCACTGTAAAGATTCAGACACATACAATACTTCCACAACAAGAATTTTTGATAACCACGGGATAAATAACCAAGGATACATCGACATTCAATACAGGTTTCTATAACAACGTTATGCCTTGGATGAACTGGAGTCAAGGTGAATTAAAGTTTTCGTTTCGTGGATAACGGAGAAATAAAGTAGTATAGTCCCGGTTTCCAAAAGAAATAAAAAGTTTGTTTGGGTAACGACGATGAAAATTGAAAAGATAGATAAGTCAACAAATAAGTCGATAAATATATTTGGAATAAAAGGGTTTTAAGAAGAAGAAGAAGTACCAGTGAATAAAAGAACCTCACCATACCGGAGAAGATAGAATCTAAGAAGGGGAAGAATCCATAGAAATTAACGGTGCATCGAGAATAGAAGTTAAGAGAGGAGATATAGGAAGAACCATCATCGAGAAAGAAATTACACTCACACACACACACACACACACAACACTAGGTAATTATCTTGATTTTATGTTAAATATTTCTTAAAATTTATAAATATAATTTGTAATCATTTATGCTTTTTATATCATTAATTAAGGGCTAGGCCGGTGCAATTTTGTTTAAGAAATGTTAACAAAATTCTCGGTACAATATGCAGCAGAGACGTGGATACTGAAGAAAATGGAAGAGGATGGCGAAGAAAAATACTAAGAGTTATCTGTCGGCAAAGGAAAACAGAAGAGGGTTTAAAGGGAAGGGGGAACGAGGGATTGAAAATACTGTACTACAAGGAAGCAAGTACAATAAGACGCATAAAGATAGAAAGACTTAAATGGTTAGGCCGAAGGAACGAATGTCGAAGTTGGAAACGAAGAGGAAACCAATTGGGAGAAAAGGAAGAGGGAGACCGAGAAAAGCATGGACTAAAAGATCTGAAAAATATGGGAATAAGAAACTGGACAAGAAAGGAATGGAGACAAACAGTGCACCAATTACCGGAAAGTGAATAAATAATAATAATAATAGTCTTTATTGTCCAACAGAAAAAACCAGTTAAAGGACAAAACAAAAGAAAAACGAAAATACCAGAAAAAGAAATGTGCAGTGCGTACAATCAAGTAAACCAAAAACTTATGCTATGTACAACACACTCATCGGCAATTATAATAGACCTAGGCCCTCGAGCACTCACAAACCTGATGCCTTCTTATATCTAGTAATTTTAATTTTAT
This sequence comes from Chrysina gloriosa, assembly GCA_038088585.1. NCBI lineage: Eukaryota > Metazoa > Arthropoda > Insecta > Coleoptera > Scarabaeidae > Chrysina > Chrysina gloriosa. The sequence goes on from CM076087.1 coordinate 104,705,778, forward strand.
TTTACTTGGCTAAATTTTGAACAATTTTAAGGCACGCGCAATTCGATAGCCTCTCCGTCCGTTTCGCACCATCCGCAAACGCCAACGCCACAGGTTCTAAGATAACATAAGAAGAAAATTTCTAGCTTTACTTACGTGCACGTTTAGGGTGTCGCCAAAACGTTTTGTTCTTTCCTTTCGTTCTATTTTCTCGTTTCGTGTAACTTTGATCACGAATGAAATGATGTCTCAACCGCCCCCTGTTGATGTTGGGCGGTTGTTTGCGGGCAGTGGAAGTTGTCGGTAACAACAACCGTCCCTATTGACGTTAACAGGGGGCGCTTGTTCCACTATCCGCGTCCGTGACGTCAATGGGGGGCGGTTTCTGTTAAAGACAGCTTCGAACCGTGGACCGATAGGTGCAGAACCGGCCATCTCTCCCTACTTCAATATAGCTGATGTATGATGTTAAGAACATAGAAATGGTAGTGATTATAGTTGCACCGTAGTTCTTATCCGTACCACGCCGATTTTGGAAAACGTGAGGCGTGTAGGCGGTGGTCGTTACACGCCTCACGCTCCATCTTAACAGCA